>OW799233.1:23630783-24830783 GCA_941918925.1 Phyto melanocephala | reverse complement strand
ACATTTCATTATCAGGCCAGTCGTAGTTATATACCCCCAATAGCATAAGATGTCTTAAGTTGAATAAAACAAAACGTAATAAAAAATATTTTATTGTGTCACTCTTGCTTTTATTACAGAAAATGCGTATTTTTTATTGTTTTTATTATTATTTTTGTTTTTGTTTTTCTTTTTGTTCTTAATTTTTTATGCTTTAGTGTGGATAAGTTGGCAGCGTGGGGAGAGGAGTTTTGACGAGACGTCAAAGAAGCCAGAGTACAATTGAAAAACAAACATTTGCTTTATTAGTCTAAATTAAAGATATAACAAGTAAGAGCACTATATTCGGCTGTGCCGAATCTTTAATACCCACCACCAATTTTGTGTACATTTAAAGCACATTATTTATTATTTTGTTAATCACTATGGAATAATCTCTTTAAAATAAAATATGTATTACTTTCTTTATAGAGGGTGGTTAATTTTTAGGGGCCCCTGTTGAAGGTGAACCACACATAAGCAACAAGTTTTTTTTGCATTTCATTTGACATTTCTCAATCTCAGACTAACTTAATCTGAACAGTGGAAAGATACCTAAATGAGCAACGCGTTAAAGTTATTCAGGTTTAATTATTTATTTTGTTTGATCTATTTTTTTAAATTTTCATATTTAAATATCCAATTTTTGTATTTAAATTCTCAATATTTCGCTACTCCTTCGTGTAGCATCTTTAGGAAAATTCATTATTATTAATTATTAATTAATTAATTCATTAATTATTATTAATTAATTATTTGTAAGTTAATTTTCAGGTTTAATATTCAGGTTTTTTTATGAAAATGGGCGTTCAAAACAAAATGCATTTTATGCACTTCGTAATTCTTTTGATCAACATAATCCTGCCTTCTTAGTTCGTTGAATGCGAACCACTGCTGGTTTTTGCGATAGCGTGGCAAAAGAGCAGTCAACATCGCCTCATCATCATGCCCAGCAATTGAGCATCAACATTGTCATTGAAAATTTGGACCATCAGATACTTCGATATGCTACTAAAATGCTTTTGTAAATGTAGTCTTTCAATGAAAGTGGGCGTTAAAGTAGGCGTGTCAATAAAGAGTCTGCTAATAAATACAACTTAGATATTTCAATATAGTCCTTTATTTTCCAAAAAACTTTGTCAATAGAGAAATTACATGAATTTAAGATAAACCGTTATATGGGAGGTAGGCGTTAAAGTGGACGTGTCACCTAAACTTTTTGACACAACAATTACATTGATTAGAAGGATATACGTAGCAAATTTCATCATCAAACCTCTAAATTTGGCGGTTTTATGAGCTTTTAAATTTCATTAACAGTAAATAACGTGAAAAGTGGGCGTTATAGTAGGCGTGTCAAAGTTGTATTTGCGAATGAGTACAACTTAGATGTTTCAATATAGCCCATTATTATTCCAAAATTTTTATTAATAGAGAAATTATATGAATTTTAGGTAAAGCGTTATATGGGAGGTGGGCGTAAAAGTGGGCGTGGCCCCTTAATTTTCTGGCACAGTAATGACATTGACTAGGGGGCTATACGTAGCAAATTTGATCATCATACCTCTAATTTTGGTGGTTTTATGAACTTTTAAATTTCATTAACGGTAGACAACGTGAAAAGTGGGCGTTATAGTAGGCGTGTCAAAGTTGTTTTTGCGAATGAGTACAGCTTAGATGTTTCAATATAGCCCTTTATTATTCCAAAATTTTTATTAATAGAGAAATTATATAAATTTTAGGTAAAGCGTTATATGGGAGGTAGGCGTAAAAGTGGGCGTGGCACCTTAATTTTCTGGCACAGTAATGACATTGCCTAGGGGGATATACGTAGCAAATTTGATCATCATACCTCTAATATTGCTGGTTTTATGAGCTTTTAAATTTCAATAACGGGGGATAACGTAAAAAGTGGGCGTTATAGTAGGCGTGTCAAAGTTATTTTTGCGAATGAGTACAACTAAGGTGTTTCAATATAGCCCTTTTTTATTCCAAAATCTTTATTAATAGAGAAATTATATGAATTTTAGCTAAAACGTTATATGGGAGGTGGGCGTAAAAGTGGGCGTGGCATATTGATTTTCCGTTACAAAAAAGCCCCTCACCAAAAAGCAAAGTGTGCAAAACTTCAGAGTCGTACATCCAATTTTGTTGCTTTTATGACGTTTTTGTTTTTAAATATACCGAAAAATACACTGTGCGGTATAAATTTTCGTACATTTTGATCGATAACTCCTCTCCTAATGCATAGATTTAGATAATTTTCGGGGAATAATATTGTTTTTACTCAGGAAATATATATTCGAAGTTTCATGTGTCTACGTTAATCCGTTTGGACACAATTCCATTTTATTCGATGTTCGTAGGACACGGTTTTTTCGACCTACTCTTGCTTTTCGAGCTATAACTCTCTTCCTAATATTCCGATTTAGCCCGTTTTCAATACCAAACAAACCTTGTCTATAAGAAAGATTCTGGCAAAATTTGAGCCCCCTAGCTATTTCGGTGCGACCTCTATCGTGCTTTCAACAGACGGACAGACGGACAGACGGACAGACGGACAGACGGACAGACGGACAGACGGACAGACGGACGGACATAGCTAGATCGTCATCAAATTAAACCCTGATTCAGAATATATATACTTTATGGGGTCTAAAATGGATATTTCGATGTGTTACAAACGGAATGACAAAATGAATATACCCCCACCATTTTTTTGGTGGCGGGTATAAAAACATATTTTTTTTTTGTTTTATTTTTGACACACACACAATTTAAGACACGACAGCAAGTCATACATGGTTGACTTGAAGGAATGAAAATAAGCAATGTATCTATAAGTAAATAGATATTCTTGAAATCTTAAGAAAACATCTGCTAAAGAAGTGTTTCTTAAACTTTTTTTATTTCAAAATAAAATAATGAAAATTCAAAAATATATGTAACTAGCCAAGCCCCTTAATGAATAAAAATGTATTCTGAATTTTAATTGAATATCAAGTGCAAGAAGCTAAAATTTATAACTTTTTTCTTATGGGCGTGGCACTGCCCAATTTTCTAAACACGAAAATGTAAAGTCATGACAGCTCAATATGTGCGTAAAGTTTCAGAAAAATCAATCTAGTGCAAGTAGCTAAAAATTATAACTTATCTTTAATGGGCGTGACACTGCGCACTTTTCTTATCACTAAATTGTATAATCATGAGAGTTCAATATGCGTGCAAAGTTTCAAAAAAATCGCTCAAGCGAAAGTAGTTAAAAATGATAACTTATTTTTTATGGGCGTGACACTGCCCAATTTTCTAGTCACGAAACTGTAAAGTCATAACAGCTCAATATGTGTGCAAAGTTTTAGAAAAATCGGTCCAGTGAAAGTACCTCAATATGTGTGAAGGTTTCAGAAAAATCGATCTAGTGCAAGTTTCTAAAAATGATAACTAATTTTTTATGGGCGTGGTCCCACCCACCCCATAAACACTCCCTGGAGTGTGTACAACAAGTTGCCAAAGTTTTAGGGCGAGCGGCTTTACGGTTTCGGAGTCTATAGCTAACACACACAGACAGACAGAGTTTCACTTTTATAGATTTTTGATGTATTTTAATAAACAGTCAAAACATGTATAAAATGTAAATGTAACTTCTTAAAAAAATTAATGTGAGCGTATTACTTAATTAGAATTTTTGCTCAATTGAAGAAGGATGTCAATTTCTGGTTTAATGAAATGATTTCTTTTAACAAAAGAGGCAAAAGGTAAAGAATTTAAGGTAGGGATGAAGAGCTTTTTTATAGTTAATTTTATGTATCTACCTTTTTGACAGTTTTACAGGAATAAAAGTCTTCAAATGAGAGCACAAAAATAAAAGCTGTCAAATGAAAATCCTTCAGCGAAAAATTTTAAATGTCAGCTTATATAGAACAACTCGTCATGGGACACCTTAAAATAAATTACAATTTAACTTTAACCACTACTTTATAATATAATAAATTAGTACTGAGTTAGACAAAATTTTGTAATAACAGTTTGAGAAGTACTGTGCCATACATCTTATCTCTGTCTGAACTGCTATGATCATGACAATGTTGAATTTAAACTAGACATAAAGAACTAGAATTTCTCATTTCGTTCAAACACTTGTTGGAATCTGTAGGCGTTAAGAGAAGACTTTTACTTTGCATAAAACAAATTAAATATTTAAACAGATTAATGCAGTATTAGTTTAAAACATGTGCTGACATACTAAAACAATAATTAAAGTAAAAATTTACCCTTTGAAAACTAGTTACATTTTGCAGTTTTCTTCAAATATTTTTATTTATTTTATTTATGATTATTTTTATATTTATTTATTTAATTTTTATTTTTCTGAACTAACTTACAAAGTAATTAAATAATTTTTAAATTTCGTTGTTTGCAAATTTTCTTTTTTTTTTTTTTGTATAAATTTTTAACAAAAGTCTTTTCGGCAGATTGCCCAACCACAGATAACATGCCATAGCAAATATTGACGACATTAAAGGCGTACAGAACACAGTGCAGCTGATAGGATTTAACACAATATACTCAGGCAAAATATAAATTTATTCGTGCACAGCACACACAAACAGATCTGATAAAAAAAGTTGTTTTTTGAAAAATATTTTCCCAGCATAAATTGATGTAATAGACAGCACAATTCGATTCGTTTAACTGAACGAAAAATAAAACAAAAAAATATGTCGCACAAATTTAAAACTGACACCCAGAGACAAGTGGCAAAGGTGGTTGAACGGTCAATAATTTAATTGTTGCAACCCAAAATGTACATAAATATGAGATTTTATATGAGTAATGGTTGATATGAGACGAAAAATTCCAAAACCAATTGAAACCAAAAATTTATATTTTAAAGAGTTTCTTTATACAAAAAACGATTCAGTTGAGTGGAAGTAATTTACATTTTTTTTTTTGTATTACGAACAGGATCCAACAAGAACAAAAGCTCTTTTATTAAATATGTAGAAATACTTAATTCAAATTTGAACGCCTTAAGCAATTATTTAATATAATGACGAATTTTGTTTATCTTGCACAAAGGTCTTACAAGAACTCCATTAATTGTTCTAAGGAAACTGTTGAAATTTGCTTCAGAAGAGAAATTTGAAATTTAATATGAGAGAGCTTTAATTAACTCTAAAAACAATTCCAATATTTTCTTAACAAAATTGATTTATTTTTAAAGCTCGTTATGTTTTCGGTTATCGTTTCAAAAACAAACTGCAACATTTTGAAAAGAATTCTTTAAGTTCTTTTACTTAAACATTTTTAAGTTCTTTAATTTGCATAAGAGTCTTAAGTCTTTTTTAAAATTGTTTTGTGGGTTGTTTTTTCCTTAAGAAAATTTATAAAAAGTACATACCGTGGGAGCTTAACACTCAAGCTTACTTATTACTTGTATACTTATAACAGTTATTTTTTAAATATACTTTTTTAAATAATTTAGATACTTTTAAAGTGCTGTAATGTAGCATACACTTTTGAAGAAAATTTTTATTAAAATGCCTTTTTTTACAAAGCAATGCAATGCAAAATTATAATTTTTTAATATAATTTTCTTATTTTTTTTAGTAGCACAAAACTTTTAAATGTTTTTTCTTAATTGTCAAAGATTTAATAGGTATAACAAAATTACCTTCCATTTACTATTTTTAAATCGCTTTTGTCCATAAGTTTTTTTTAAATATTTTTAAAGTTCCTGCAAACATAGATATGTCAGTCACACAAAAATAAATTTATTACCTTTTTTTTTGATTTTCACGTCAAAAGCATTTACATATTTGCCATCATCTTTGTCGTCATAATCATCGTCACAATACCTTCAAACTAAGACAAGTCTACCACAACAAATGCTTAGCTGAAACATTATCGTATAGACGTAAAACACACAATGGCTAACAACAAAACTAAAATTATTTCAAGCCGATTAAAATTACTCAAGCAAAATCAGTGAGAAATTATAAATTTACCGCAAAACAGCAAAGCGCTGAAAATGAATGAAATGATTAAAGAATGAATGAATAAATGACTGGCTGAAAGACTGACAGACACACTAGCTACTACAACGCTTAACACAAGTAAAATGCTACTTCAAATGTACAGCACACACACACACAGAGCTACACATCTAACTATCACCCTGCCACTCATTTGTTTAAAACCCAAGTCGCCCAACAAGCCATACCAATTCACTCAGTCATTCGGTAAATGAGTGAGGCTCTTTGGCTGGCTAGCTTGCCGACTGAATGGTTGGTTGGTTGGTAACAACAATTAATCCAAAGGGGTACAAGAGTCGACAGATGGCAACACAACTTTATACATATTAGTCTGTAAGTGTATGGCATGAATATTTAGCTGGTAACTTTTTGTACCAGAGGTCTTATACTTAACACCATAACTGTCACATTAGACCAGTACAAATGTGTTGCCGACATTGTGTGATGGCTAATGAATATGTTGTCGCTGCTGCGATAGCAAACCAAACAGTCAGTTTGTTATTGTTACATTATGTATGCATGTTGAATCTAACGCATACATAAATTGTTTTGTGCGTGTGTGCTTTAATTACCCTCTAGTTAAAAATGTAACTGTAACGTTTTGAACCAGTCATAAAACTAGTTGTAACGATCCTATAAAAGTGACCAAAAATAAACAAACTCATCCTCACTAAATTAAAGAGTTGTTTATTTTTCACACATAAATCTTATCAGTATCAATTTAATTTAATAGTGTGTTGGTGCAATGGTTAGATACTTCCCAACGGAGGAAGCAAGGTTCAACTCCCAACTAAGACATGAAAAATTTCGTAACGTTTTTGATGCTTGAATTGCTGTGTAAAGTTCATAATAATCCTTTTTTAAGTAAGTGAGCAGTGAGTACATGTCCCCCACCACTCTTCAACAATGTCTAGTATAAAACTATATACAACTGAGCTAGTTGGAGACCTATGACAACGTAATGTTAAAATAGATAGTTTGATATATGAAAGCAGCACAGAAAAGTTATTAGTCTGAAGTTAGAAGAAACTAGTAAATATCTAACCACATACAGGTTACTTTATCTGCAGGGTAGTATTGAATATTAGATGGTAGAAAAGGTTTTTTTCTGTAAATTGTTTTAAGTAATTTTCATTTACATTTTATGCGAGGGGTTTTAGTAAAAATTGTGCATCTATAATGTATTTATTACAATAACAAATTTTTACGGAAAAATTTCCACAAGTTTCCTTTTGAAAAAATTAAAAAAAATTTAAGATTTATTTTAAAAATGTTTCAATAAAAAATTTTTTCATATAGAAAAAACAAATATTTTTTTTAATAAAAATATTTTAATTGACTTTTACAAAGAATTGAAAAAAATTCATGAAAAATTGTCTACTAATTTTGTATTTTTATAAATTTTGCTCTTAGATCTTGGCTATAAAAAAGTTTTACGCTTTAAAAAAAAATAAAAAAAAATCTACATTCCAATTGAAACCAAATCATTCGTGGATTATTGTTTTTAGAGAGACAAAATCCGTACAATTTTAATTTCGTATGTAATGCAAAAGAGTCGTTTTTTTAAAAAAGATTTTTTCAAAGAGTTTCAAATCTAAAAGCAAAAATTTTAAGTTTCAAGTAATTTTTATTATTTTTTATCAATTTATCAAAAAATATGAAACGATTTCTCCAATTAACTTTACACTGACTTAGATTGGTGACAGCTGTCATTGGACATATTAAATTGAAACTTTTTGTTTTATTGTCGGGCCGCTTCCCACATCTAATATTTAAACAAAAGCCTTACATTCAATGTTAGAGGTTATATTTCTATATTTTTTCATTTTACATTCTATTTTTTCTATTTTTTTAACCGAAGAATAGACAGAAAAAACAAACAACTATGCTTTTAAAAAATTAACAAAAGAAGGGTTAAATAAGAGTCACTACGAGGGTTTGTTGATGTGTGTGTGTGTGTGGCAAGTTTCAGTTGGCTTGGTTTAAATAGACACGTGTTAAGTACCTGTATGTATGTGTATACAAAGCTATGTTTGTATGTTTCATTAAATGTGAGTGACTGATACTTAAACTTTTGCCACAAGTAGATCCATTTTATTTTTTTTTTCTATCATTATGTCTGTCTGCAAGTATAATGTGTTTAAGTATTTACATTTTTTTTTTTAAACTCTGAGAAAATACAACAAAAACAAGTAAGAGCACTATATTCGGCTGTGCCGAATCTTTTATAACCACCACCAATTTTGTGTACATTTAAAGCACAATATTTATTATTTTGTTAATCGCTATGGAATAATCTCTTTATAATAAAATGTTAATCACTTTCTTTGTAGAGGGCTGTTAAATTTTAAATGCCCATGTTGAAGGTGAACTACACCTAGTCTTTAATTTTGTTTTCTACATTTCACCTGACATTTCTCAATCTCAAACTTACTCAATTTGATCCGTTTAAAGATACGCAAATGAGCAACGCTTTAAAGTTATTCAGGTTTTTTATAAAAATAGGTGTTTAAATCAAAATGCATTTTGTGCAGTTCGTAATTCTTTTGATCAAGATAATCGTTCAAATTCGTCCACAATCGGGAGAATTGTAAAAAATATTTACATTTCTGCAAAACAGGCCTGTATAAAATGTTAGAAAATCTGTGAATGCCTTCTTAGTTCGTTGAATGGGAACCATTGCTGTTTTTTGCGATAGTGTGGCAAAAGAGCAGTCAACCTCGACTCATCATCATGCCCAACAATTGAGCATCAACATTGTCATTGAAAATTTGGACCATCAGCTAGAGGAGTGGTGCCAAGGATGGGGGGCCATTTGGCAGATATTTTGTTAAATACATAATTGAACCATACAAATATTATCATTATAAAAAGAAATGATAATAATATCCTAAATAATTTGTGTTTTATTTAAATTCAACATCGGTCCTTAAAATTCAACCACCCTCTATAACTTCGATATGCTACTAAAATGCTTTTGTAAATGTAGTCTTTCAATGAAAGTGGGCGTTAAAGTAGGCGTGTCAATAAAGTTTCTGCTAATAAATACAACTTAGATATTTCAATATAGTCCTTTATTTTCCCAAAAACGATTACATTGATTAGAAGGATATTCGTAGCAAATTTGATCATCATACCTCTAATTTTGGCGGTTTTATGAGCTTTTAAATTTCATTAACAGTAGATAACGTGAAAAGTGGGCGATATAGTAGGCGTGTCAAAGTTATTTTTGCTAATGAGTACAACTTAGATATTTCAATATAGCCCTTTATTAATCCAAAATCTTTATTAGTAGAGAAATTATATGAATTTTAGTTAAAACGTTATATGGGAGGTGAGCGTAAAAGTGGGCGTGGCACCTTAATTTTCTGGCACAGTAATGACATTGCCTAGGGGGATATACATAGCAAATTTTATCACCATACCTCTAATTTTGGCGGTTTTATGAGCTTTTAAATTTCATTAACGGTAGACAACGTGAAAAGTGGGCGTTATAGTAGGCGTGTCAAAGTTGTTTTTGCGAATGAGTACAACTTAGGTGTTTCAATACGGCCCTTTATTATTCCCAAATCATTATTAATAGAGAAATTATATGAATTTTAGGTAAAACGTTATATAGGAGGTGGGCGTAAAAATGGGCGTGGCACCTTAATTTTCTTGCACAGTAATGACATTGCCTAGGGGGATATACGTAGCAAATTTTATCATCATACCTCTAATTTTGGCGGTTTTATGAGCTTTTAAATTTCATTAACGGTAGATAACGTGAAAAGTGGGCGTTATAGTAGGCGTGTCAAAGTTGTTTTTGCTAATGAGTACAACTTGGGTGTTTCAATATAGCTCTTTGTTATTCCAAAATCCTTATTAATAGAGAAATTATATGAATTTTAGGTAAAACGTTATATGGGAGGTGGGCGTAAAAGTGGGCGTGGCACATTGATTTTCCGTTACAAAAAAGTGTCTTAGCAAAAAACAAAGTGTGCAAAATTTCAGAGTCGTACATCCAATTTTGTTGCTTTTATGACGTTTTTGTTTTTAAATATACCGAAAAATACACTGTGCGGTATAAATTTTCGTACATTTTGATCGATAACTCCTCTCCTAATGCATAGATTTTGATAATTTTTTGGGGAGAAATATTGTTTTGACTCGAGAAATATATATTCGAAGTTTCATGACTCTACCTTAATGCGTTTGGACACAATTCCATTTTATTCGGTGTTTGAAGGACACGGTTTTTTCGACCTACTCTTGCTTTACGAGCTATAACTCTCCTTCTAATGTTCCGATTTAGCCCATTTTCAATACCAAACAAACCTTGTCTATAAGAAAGATTCTGGCAAAATTTGAGCCCTCTAGCTTTTTCGGTGCGACCTCTATCGTGCTTTCAACAGACGGACAGACGGACAGACGGACGGACATAGCTAGATCGTCATCAAATCAAACCCTGATTCAGAATATATATACTTTATGGGGTCTAAAATGGATATTTCGATGTGTTACAAACGGAATGACAAAATGAATATACCCCCACCATTTTTTTGGTGGCGGGTATAAAAAGAACGACCTCATACATGATAATAACAACAAAATCTTGTTGATGTTTTTATTTTTTACTGCTAATTTTTTGCACTGTGTTTTATAGTTGTGTGTTTATGTACTATGTTGCTCGTTGCCACCATCAAAGTGTGAGAGTGAACTGCTTAATGTATGCGCACAATTAATTTAAAACTATTTTAAAATTGTTTTAAATGCTTAGTTCACACTTGTCTCTATTATTTATAATAGTTTTTTGTTTGGGCAATAAGTACCCTACTCATGGTAGTTGCGGATGCTAGATTAAATAGTCATGACTTAGATACAGCTAAAATATTTTGCATAACAGCTTTCAAAAGCTTTCCAAAAAAACATTGAAAGTTAGTTTAGAGTTGATAAAAATAAATTACTTCAAATAAATACAGCACTTAAAACCCCTAAAATTTTCCAAAAATATTAAAAGCTTGTTTAAAATCTTATTAAAAAAAATTTTTTTTTAAATATGAACATATGTATTTACCTACATAAAGCTTTAAATAATGTGTCATAAAAGCAGTGAGCTTTTCATACAGCTTAAAATTTTTTATAGATTTTAAGCGAATTCCGGAAAGCTTAAAAATCAATTTTAAGAAACCTCGCCAATCCTTACAAGGTTTATAGATATGAAATAGTTTTGCAAGATTTTTAGAGATTTTACTAAACTTTAAAAAGCTGTGGTACGGCAAATTTTATAAAAACCTTTAAATTTAAAAAAAAAAAATTTCATGAAACTAACATCTCAATCTAAAAACGCTACATATGGAAGTGTTGTAAAACTTATTTAAAAACTGCAAAAAGCTTTGCCACCTTTTGCCAAGTGCCTTAAAAATTTGTTTAACGAAAATTCTTGCAATACATTTCGAATTATCTTATTTGCCATTAAAACCTTTAAGGATGATCTAAGTCGTTTTTAGCCAATTTCGAATTAATTTTTTTTTTAAGAAATTTTTTTAATACACAGACTATAACAAATCATTGAATCAACAATTTTGTAGTTACAAAACGTTTAGCACCATCTTTTATGCTAAATGTCTTCTAATGAGCTGTTATAAATTATTGTGTTTCAAAATTATTAATTACATGTTGCAAGCAACAACATAATAGCCACACCACTCTAGAGGTGTAACAGAAGATGCAGCATCAACACAAAAAAAAAAGATGGAAAAAAACAGCAGTCGCAGCAGCAATCTGCCATAGTTCGGAAAACAAACATTTAACCATAAATAATTGAAATTAATTGATTTCGTGGCTTAAAAATAAATTTTAATTAACAATTTTAACCCAATTAAAAAATGTGTCTGAGGCAGCAGCAATATTCTCTTTTTCAAATGAATTTATTACAAAAAAAAAACAAAAAAAAGAACGCTCAGCAGAAAAACCTAATAAATATTAAAGTGGTAAATGAACATAAATAAATAATTTTAATAAATGAAATAATATAATTTGTTAGCTTTATAAACAAATAGATAATTAAACCAATTATTATTAATGCCATTTAATAAAAAAAACAGTCCCTTTTGCATTTAATACTTAAACCAAAAAACAAGTTAATATACAAATTTATTCTCATTGTTTTCATATCTTTATTTTATCCTTCATAATCTTTCGTTATTCTTTTTATCATGTTCTTTGATACTACAAACAGCAAATCTACAGCAGAAATGTGAAAAACATCTTAAGTATGCTGTAAAAAAATATCCTAGTAAATACCAGACACTTTAGCATAAATTTTTACATCAACAAAAACATCTAAATTTATATCTGCATCAACATCATTATCCTTATTATAACATTTTGTTAAAAAGTAGACAACCACCAGTGATGTTGTCCCTAGCACAACGATAAGAGCTAAAGGAAAATATTCTTATAGAAAGTATCTTGTGGTTGTTATTTATACATTCGCTCTTCATAGTGTGTTATATATTCCGTCATTATCCTTGAAGTGTTTAGATGAAACAATCATATGCTAAAGTGGATTGACAACACGAAAGCACAGGAAAATTCTCTAGTGGGTTAAACGCAAATAAATATATAGAGAATTTAACTTATTCTGCAGGCTTTTGCTATGATTTTTATTTGGCACGAAGCATTTAAAATTATCTACCGTTATGCTTCTCTTTATACCCTTCACCTGTGGTGCACAAGGGTATATATAGCTTTGTCATTCCGTTTGTAATTTCTACAATTTTCATTTCCGACCCCATAAAGTATATATTTTCTTAAAGCTTATGAATAGAGGAGTCGATTAAGCTCTGACCGTCTGTCCGTCTGCCCGTCTGTCCGTGTGTTGGTTGAAATCAACTTTTAGAAGCAACTATATGTTCCTCAGATCTGTATATGGTATCAATCTCTTGGAAATATCCAGGAATGAATCGCTATTGAAATACAGCACAATCGCCCAATAACTTTCTGAGATATGAGCAAAAAACCACGACCACCTCGTTTTTTTTTCACAATTACAACAACAACATACATACATGTAAAAAACATACCAAACAAAAAAAAAAAAATATTAAAAATAAGAAAAAAATAATAAAAAAAACTACAAAAAAAAAATAAAAAAAAATTAAAAAAAAATTTTAAAAAATTTTTTAAAAAAATTTAAAAAAAATATAAAAAAAAATAATAAAATATAAATAATATAATAAATAAAATATAATAAATTTTTTTTGGCTCAGCTGGGATTCGATGCCACATTTATTCTAACGTGTACGTATGCACGTATTTTATATGAGATGAATGGTGATACAAACAATTGTTATTGCATGACTACACGTTGTGAAGGGTATATAAGATTCGGCACGGCCGAATATAGCACTGTTACTTGTTTTGTAACGGTTTTGCTATGATTTATGTGTATCAGGTGAACTATTTAAGATTTATGTTTAATATATTTTGATGTTAAAATTAAAAATTTAAACACCTTGGAAGTTACGCTAATTAAATGTGTCAAAACTTTTTAGGCTTAAAATATTTCAATTCCTAAAAAAGCTCAATTAAGAAGCATACAAAATAATTTTAAATTTCTTTAGTTTTAATTTTTCTTTGTAAGATCACAACCTTCAAAAAGCTTGAATCAATAAGCTTTAAATGATAATGGCTTTCTAAAATGATATAAGCATTAACGTACGGAGAGAAAAGCTTATTTTAGTTTTAAAGAAAATAAACTTTCTTTTCATTCTTAATAACTTTGTTAAAGCTTTTTATAATTTTACACTAAAAACTGAAATTTAAGCAAAATTAGGAAAAAAAAATATTTTTTTTATAAAAATTTTGTTATACCTTTAACTTTCAATGATTTTTAATAAGCTTTTAAAAATCTAAATTTATTAAAGCTTTTAGAAAAAGAAACTTTTAAAATAAACAGAACATATATACAAGAAAGGAATTCATTGCAGATTTTTTATTCTATCATAAATATGCTGATATAAAAAAAATAGTTCTCATTTCAAATTTATTTTACAAACTTTAAAAGTCTTTACTTAATTAGACTTAAAATAAAAATGGTGTCTATACATGATATATTTTTTAAAAATTTTGGTGGGGATGTGAACAACGATCAGTACAAAATACCAATTTTTTAAATTTTTTTCTGTCTATCTATCTTTCTTCCTATCTACCTGAACTTCCTTGACTCCAAACCTACTAAATAGCTTTTAATAAAATTTCGCATGGAGTTCAGAGTTCTTTTTATCTGGAAATAAATCTCATTTATATGCTTAAAATTAAATGAACTTAAAAACGACACTGCAAGATTGGTAACAAAAAAATCTTATACCGATATGACAGAAAAAGGTAAAAAAAAAATTGCATTAAAATAATAAACTATCCTTTCGTACTAATAGCGATATTAAAATTGATTATAAAATTAATAAAACAGTTAGGCCAGCAATGCAGACGGATTTCAACAAATAATTAAATATTCTTCGTCAAGCCAGACAATTTTATATTCTACACCATTAAATATGAATTTATTTGTGCAGTTTTTTTGATGTTGTTTTTTTCTGAAACTTTCTGCTAATGAATTTCATTACGCTTTTTAAATAGCTTGAATTAAACAAACCTTTAGATGATTTGCGAAAGCAAATTTTTGTGTCAGTTATGCAAGTACTTTTTGGTTTTTGCAAACTCAGTTGTGGTAGATTTTACATTATTATGAATTAAAAGATTTTATTTGGGTTAAAGAAATAATAATAAACTTCTTCCATTCACGCTTATTCATCGCAATATCCACCTCATTAGTATCTCGGAGGGAAAGCGTTCAACGTTTCACTGAAATAAAACAATGTTTAATTTTAACACGTTGTGCTATTGAAGAAGATTTCTATGTCCTGATGAGCTAACCAAAGGATTGTGTTATTTTTTTATTTCATCAACAATGTCTTCACTAGATCGGCTTGTAATAGCTACAAGGCAGCAGAACGTTTCAACTTCCTCTAATATTTGATTATTTATCTAGAAAGTGTTTGACATTTCAGAATTAATTCGCATAACCTTGGTGTCTTCTATGTTGATTTTTAACCCCCCTTTATCTCATATGTAACTGAGTCGCTTTAGTTGTTCGGCCATGTTAGTATGGCTATGGAAGAGAAGGCGTATGTAATCGTCATATCTAAGGTACTCCAACCTTTCGCAAAGCCTCCATACAATATCGCGGTTACCGATCATTGCTTGTTTACGTTATCAAGCAGTAGATTAAGAAGAGGTGTGGACCTCACACATCCTTGACGAACGCCAGTGTCAACTTTAATTTTACAACTCAGCATGTCATCATGTAGAATTCAGCAGCTTGTTTCGATATTATATCAATTTGGTGAGTTTAAATGGAACCTCCTTACATTCCACATCATTCAGTGAGCTAATGTGTTCCAAATACTATTTGTAGGGTCAAAAAACAGCCTTATTCTTTCTATTATTTAGTGCATGAGCTAAGATTTTTTTGCACAACTATTACGGTGATTCCCCGCTAATTGTTGCGAATTGTTAAAAAACTTTTCTAAGGTATTTTGACAATAATTCCTTCTTTGAGATTGTCTATTTATTCTCTGATGGCCACATACAAATATCCTATTAGATGAAGAACAATTTCTGCTGTCATACTCGGCTTTGCTTTTAGAAGTTTTAGGGATATATTGTCAATGCCTGAATATTTGATCGTCTTAAGCGACTGGACAACTCTTATAATCTCAGATTTTGAATGTACAGTGATGCTGATGTTTAGTTTGTAATCGATATAATCGCATATAACCAGATCAATTTATAAAAGTATTGAAATTTTAAATAAAACTCTGACAAGACATTTGTTTGAGGGTTAAGAGCAGTCAACAATTTATTTCATCAACAATTTTTACATATTTTATTTCGACCTGTACTGGAAATACAAGATCAATATGACACACGAATAGTTGAAGATTTTTTCATTTATAACGTCTTTAAGCTTAAAAATGTAAAAGCTTTAAAAATTTGCATAAAAATTGCAAATGCTTTTTGAATAAATTTAAAAAATACTTTTTTTAACTTTTAAAGTCGACTACGAAAATAACGCTCTTAAGGTTAACTTTTATCAAATAACTATAAGTTAGTTAACTACAAAGTTATATAGAAGTTACACAAATTTAAAACATACATAAGAGAGTTTGTTTTTTTTAATTTCTTTTTATTTTGCTTTAAAAAAACATACTTTTAAACGGTATTTTTACATGTTTTATTTTATCATTATTTTACAGTTGTTTGTGCTGTAAGTAAAGTGATGTGAGTGAAAAATAAATAACTAGAGATGCATTAGGAATTAAATTAAATTATTTAATAAATTATATGTGTTTTTTTTACATATTTATAAAATAAAATTATAAAAAAATTTTAAATATAATTTTCACAACTGACTTTAAGCTTAGCATAAATGGGGATGACTTTTAACAAACTTTTCAGTAGCTAACTTTAGGTTAGTTGAAAAGTCATCCAGAGCTGGACAATTGATTACGGCGTAGGACGTCGCAATGTTTAAATAGTCAGCTAGCCGCATTGGAAATAATCTAGGTATCAACCACCACTAGTTGCTTAAAAGTTAACTCAATGTTAACTGAGTTACTTATAGGCTAATTTTAAGTTTGTTAATTGTATTTGCAGATAATTAGAAGCTGTAAAAATCTTAACGTTTAACATAGGGTTTCTTATACTATTGTCATTATGATGAAGAACGATTAAAAAACATATCTTACCAAACCGACGAAGACACTAGAAATTCAAAAGCCTTCTAAGTTGGAAAGTATATAAGCAGTTACTCGTAGTTTACTTTGACATATAACTGCTTTCTACTACATATTCCTTTCGAAAAAATCTAGTTTAAATTTAAATGAATTAATTATAAAAATGCATATTACACTTTTTAACGCATACTTCAAAATCATTTTAATATCTCTTAATTATTTGCCAAAGCTTTTTCATTTAATTAAAAATCGTTATTAAAATCGCATCTCAAACAAACCTAAAAGTGTCTAGTGAAATTTTAAGCATATTAACACTTATTTATATAATTTTTCAAGAGAATGCTTGTTTTTTTATTAATGCGAACCGCAAGTATATGCTTGTGTGCCATTCATAAGTGTATTTAGACATTCATATCTAACAATTTATCATTTAGTGTTAAACTTATCCTCAGGCAAAGCCAACTTTATATTTTCACTTGCTATAGCTTCTTGGGCAGCAAAATTAAAAAAAAAGCTCTTGCATGTTCAAATAAATTTTCTATATCTATTTTAGCGAAAATTTTCTTTTATCAAAAAAAACAAAAAACACAACAACAAAAACAAACATGATAAATTTTATAATGTCACACAATGCCGTATTTTTTACATGTCATGACAGAAGAAAAATAAAAATTATGGCGTGTTTTATTTTAAGAGGTACTTATGCATAGTAGAATAAATGATTATAAAAAAGTGCTGCTAAAATGAGTTTTTATTTTTATATAATTTATTAAATTACTTTTTTTATGCGAAAGTTCAATTTAACCATGCTTTAATATTATTTTCGTTCGTTTTGAAATTTTTTGCAATATTTGCAGATTTTTTTTGTCATTATTTTGCCGTTTTTTAATTAACGTTCATCGTGTTTTAATACGTGGATTTAATTAATTCAGTTTACTTCATTATATGAGCACCACAAGCATGTGAAAATCTGTGATGCGATATGTTGGGGAGGGGAATGTACAAAAAATCTTTACAGTTTCTTTTGGCTCTTAACGTATTTGTTTTTTTTTCAGTTTGGGTTAAAACAGTTTTCTATGTTTGTCATCATTTTTTTTTAGCGAGGGTTATCTGAAGTGCAACCGTCAAGCTTTTAAAGTTCTAAAAAATTATAAAAACCAATTTGCTTTTCAAATAGTTTTCGTTTTAACAAAAATTCGTAATATTAATAAGTGCATCCTTATAGCTTGCAATTGAAAAATTTCATGCTTAAAAATAAATGTTAAATATTTTCAACGCTTATAGTAGAAAAGGTTTCTGTATCATTTTAAAAAAGTTTTTAAACCAATATTAAAAAAAAAAAACGTGGTACAAATAAGTAACTATTCTTAACTAGCAGAACCCAGGCCGCTTTGCTTAACTGAACAAAGTTTTGTATTCTTTAGGAGATAGATTTTATGTATGAGGGTACCACTTGCCCTTTTCCGGTCCTTACCATTACCAGTTCTAAATCGGAAGTTGGTACCAAAATTAGCTCGTACTAAATTTTAACCATCAGCAACTAAAGTTTTAAAACCAAAACTATTTTTTGGTATGCGAGCATTAAGTCCCATGCTCAGATCTCATAAATTTTTCGCTTAAAAAGAAAGGAAGTATTGCGGCCAATGGCTACTGCAGATATGTCACCAGATGTATTTTCTTTAAAGAGGAGGTGTCACGCCTCCTCAGTATATCAAATGAATCTTTTGTAACATTGGTCTAATTATTTAGGATATTGTTCTATTATTTTTCAAAATTTTTGGTTTATTGGTTGCTGGGTTTAAGCTGGTCCATATGCATTTTAGTTTATAAAATTAAGCTTTTTTCGTATTTTGGGAAATCATTTCCCCATTTCGATCAAACCCATTTTTCTCTAAAATCTGACACATGAGATAGAAGACGCAATAATACAGAAGTGTTGCTTTTTTGTTAACTAATTTTTACCTAACTCTGCAAGGTCTTATTATAAAAAAATTAGACAAATCGGCCCAACCGTTCTCCGGTTTTGTATTTATTTTACTAAAGTAACAGCTAAAGTTGTCAATATATCTTTCCGCAGCGACCTTAGTTTGTATATAAAAAACAAAGAAAGAAGACGAAAAAATGTAGTTCAATCGGTGCAGCCGTTCTTAGGTAATACGATTACCAACGAACGATATTTGATTTTTATTTATAAAAACATTTTTTATAGAAAATTATTGCTGCATGTTTAAGGCAAATGAAAATGCGACTTCGATCAATTTTCGTCAACTACATACATACGTTTTTAATATTTTTTTCTGTGACAAGCTTCGTAATTTTATAGAACTTTTTGCAAGTGTAAACGAGTCTGTATACCTGTGTGTGCATACATATGTGAGAATAATGATAACGGTAATTGTGTTAAAAAAAGACAACAACAATATCGCATATGTCATAAATTGTCAAGTAGACCATAAAAAGGTGAAAAATGTTAAACAAAATAATAAAAACTAAAAATATATTAAACCAGGGCATTCCAAACTTTTGTATTGAAATTGTATTACCTAGTTAAGATTTGGGTAAGAAATTTTTTTATTTTTTTTTTTTTTTAACATTTTTAAATGTTATAAGAGTACCCCTAGACCAAAGAAAAACTTTTATAGAGATTTTTATTTTTAATGCTCTGTAATGTGATGAGTTCACATGTATCAAAAAAACCCGCTTAAAACAGTTTTTTTCTTTATAATCTGCCCTTAATGTAATTATTTAGTAAGACTGCTGTTTAATATTTGTTTTTTATACCCTTCACACAGTGAAAGAGGGTATATATAGGTTTGTCATTCCGTGTGAAATCTCTACAATTTTCATTTCCGACCCCATAAAGTATATATTTTCTGAAAGCTTATGAATAGGGGAGTCGATTAAGCTCTATCAGTCTGACCGTCTGTCTGTGTGTATGTTGAAATCAACTTTTTGAAGACCCCCGATATTGCTCGGATCCGGGTGAGGTATTTAAATATCAGAAATATTCGGAAGTAGATTGGTATTGAAAATCAGAAACATCGGTACATAAACAACTGAGATATGAGCAAAAACCCACGACCACCTCGATTTTTTTTTCACAAAAACAATATTACAACAACAACATACATACATACAAACTTGTATATTGGTTAAAGTAAACGTGGGATCGAATCCCAGCTGAGCCAAAAAAAATTTTTTTTTTATATTTTTATATTTTTTTTTTATTTTTTTATACTTTTTTTTACATTTTTTTATTTTTTTTTTATTTTTTATTTAATATATTATTTATATTTTTATTTTTTTTTTTTATTTTTTTTTTTTTTATTTTTTTTTTATATTTTTTTGTTTTATATTAATTATTTTTAATTTTTTTTTTAACATTTTTCTTAAATTTTTTTTTTAATTTTTTTTTTTAAATTTTTTTAAAAAATTTTTTTTTTTAATTTTTTTTTAAATTTTTTTTTTTCGCTTTTTGTTTTGGTATACTAATTTGTTTGATAATATAAACACTAACAAAACTGTACAGAAAAACTATTCGAGTGATGATCAATTTGTTTTAGTAAGACTTATGTTTATTTTGCTGTTTTTGTTTTGTTATTTACGTTCGCACTAAAATATAGCGACTGGAAGTAGTGTGAAATCAAACACATACATTTAAGAATATTATATGCAGCTCTTTAGTATGCAAAACGTAGGAACGTTTTGTGTCAAAAAAGAAAACCATAAAGTTTAGACCTGTTAGGCGGACTATGTTTAATACTTATGTAGGTTTGGTGATAAAGCCCCATAAGCCGGATTTTTTGTATGGTTTATACAAAAAAAAATGTATGTATAAACAGAAACACTTAATAATAGATCTTGAAACTGGGAATTTTACTGCAACCACACACCCTCTTGGGAAGCACTGTTTGTTTTTAACCATAGTTAAATTGCCAATTTACACGATTTTTATTTTATTTGAATTTACGCAGAGGAAATTGAAAAACAGATACTGCGAAAAAAATACATATATAAATAAATAATAAAACAAATTTAAATTTCAAAGCTAATAGATTAAATTTTTAATGTAAAACATCTCTAGTATTTCATAAAATATTCAAAGTAACATTACTCCCTTTAGAACATGTTTAACACCACGATGTAGGTTTGTCATTATATTTAGGGGGTGGGTGCATTTTCCCTGTTAACATAAATTTTACATTAGCTAATAATGAATAAAATAATACAGTGTTATTTTATACTCTTTATCCTGATATTTTACATACACATACTTTATGTTTAAAACAGTTAGTAACATATGTACTATAATATGTGTAGAGACATGTACTCGTATTTTAAGAAATGTATATTTAGTGTAGTCCCCAATGAATCAAATGAAACATCAAATAAAACACCTGTTTTATTTTTAAGCATAATATTGTAACAGATATAAAATAATAGACATTAAAACTGAAACATACTTATAACAGCCTACACCAGTTTTTAAGAAGTTTTTTTTTTATATTTAATTTATTTCCGGCAGTGGCCATACATAAAAGCTGTGTTTAATTGTAAATCAATAAAAATAAGATTTAGGTTATGTGATATGTGGGATATGTAAAACTGTAGTCTGTGCGCAGTATTAATTGACTCTAAGACAAATAAAAAATTTATATAAGTTAGATTAGATTATCTTTTAATATGCACTCGTTTTACATTATTTTGTAATTGTACTGTTATTATTATACCCTTCACCTGTGGTGCACAAGGGTATATATAGCTTTGTCATTCCGTTTGTAATTTCTACAATTATCATTTTTGACCCCATAAAGTATATAATTTTTGAAAGCTTATGAATAGAGGAGTCGATTAAGCCCTGACCGTCTGCCCGTCTGTCCGTGTGTTAGTTGAACTTTTAGAAGCAACTATATGTTTCTCAGATCTGAGTATGGTATCAATCTTTTGGAAATATCCGGGAATGAATCGCTATTGAAATTCAGCACAATCGCCCCATAACTTTCTGAGAAATGAGCAAAAAACCACGACCACCTCGTTTTTTCACAATTACAACAACAACATACATATATACTGGTTAGAGTAAACGTGGCATCGAATCCCAGCTGACCCAAAAAAATATTTTTTTATTTTATATTTTTATTATTTTTATACCCTTCACACAGTGAAAAAGGGTATATATAGGTTTGTCATTCCGTGTGAAATTTCTACAATTTTCATTTCCGACCCCATAAAGTATATATTTTCTGAAAGCTTATGAATAGAGGAGTCGATTAAGCCCTGACCGTCTGTCCGTCTGTCCGTCTGACCGTCTGTCCGTGTGTATGTTGAAATCAACTTTTTGAAGCCCCCCGACATAGGTTGGACCCGGGTAAGGTATTTAAATATCAGAAATATTCGGGAGTAGATCGGTATTGAAAATCAGAAACATCGGTACATAAACAACTGAGATATGAGCAAAAACCCACGACCACCTCGATTTTCTTTTCATAAAAACAACATTACAACAACAACATACATACATACAAACGTGTATACTGGTTAGAGAAAACGTGGCATCGAATCCCAGCTGAGGCAAAAAAATTTTTTTTTAAATTTTTTTAAAATTTTTTTTTTTAATTATTTTTTTTATTTTTTTTTTATTTTTTATTTAATATATTATATATATTTTTATTATTATTTTTTTTTATTTTTTTTTTTTTAATTTTTTTTTTATTTTTTTTTTTGTTTTATATATATTATATATGTATATAATAATTTTTTTTTTTTTAATTTTTTTTTTAAATTTTTTTTTTTTAAATTTTTTTTTATTTTTTTTTTGTTTTTTTTAACATACATACGTGAATTTACTGTTATTGCATGACTACACGTTGTGAAGGGTATATAAGATTCGGCACGGCCGAATATAGCGCTTTTACTTGTTTTATATATTTTTTTTTAATATTTTTTAATTTTTTTTTTTAATTTTTTTTATTGCTTGTTTTGTTTTTAATAAATTTTTTATATTTTTTGTAATTTTTTTTTTTTTGGAAACATACATACGTAAACTCAATTTATAATTCTGCAATAGGATGTTTTGTATGTATGTACGTAGTTCATATGAGATGAATGATGATACAAACAATTGCTATTGCATGACTACACGTTTGTGAAGGCTATATAACATTCGGCACGGACGAATAGAGCTCCATTAAGTCCATTATAAACTTTAATTTTCAAAACCAATTTAATTTTGGAATACTGTACATTATTAACATATAACAGACTTGATACATTAAGGGTCACTATTACAACTTGCCTTAAGTTAAAGATAGGATTTTTGTGCCCGTTAAATAGATTCTCATTATTACAACTTCCATTTTTATTGTTATTATTATCTATAATAATTAATTAATTAAAAGCCTTCACATGTTACATAGATCCGTATGTGTTAATAATTTTCAGTAAATATTCGGGAGTGAATTTCCATTGAATCCCAGCACGATCTCCCCAAAACTTTCTAAGATTTGAGCAAATACACACGACTGCCTCTGTTTTTCCAATATTTTTTTTTTCTGACAAAGGTTAATTTATAGAAACGTCTTACTATTTCCTGTAGGGCTATCCTCAAAAAATTTTGGGTAATTTGTTTTTAAATAACAAACTTATAGGCAAAAATAATTTTTTTAAATATATATTTATATAATTATAATTATAATTATAATTATGTAAAATTATTTAATCTTCGATTAATCTTGAACGTGCTAAAGACACCGAAATATAAGCCGTTAACTGGAAAATTACTACCTAGAAAAACTGAGAAATCCATTTGAAACTAACTGAGATATAAGTACCACAATGCAATTGCTTCGGTGTTTTTCCTAAAATTCACAAATGAAAGTCGATTTTTTTTTAGTGACTATACCACCAAAACAGCCAATATGAGTATTTCATTTGATACTGTGATGTAATGACAGTTAACTGTAAAAAGATACAAATCCAAGATGCCGTGCTAGATTAAACTGTGAGTATACATATGTATAAAATATAGAAGTTATGGGTTTGCCCCCTTTAACCCCCCACAATATTGACATCAATTGAATGGACTTAATCAGCAGAATACAGCAAAATATTAACAAAAAGTAAAATAAGATGGCGTCTGAAATAAAATGATAAAACAATTTTTTTTAGCCCCAGCAATATGGGTATCAAATGATAGGGCTCAACTAGTAATATACAGTTAACCATGTGAAAACTCAAGATCGAATATGGCGTCCGAAATAATAAATAAAATGACGTATAACATGAAATCTAAGCTTAACTATGATGTGGACATTACACTTATGTACATAATGGTGAAGGGTATTAACAGATTTAGCACGGCCGAATATGTAACTCTCGCTTGTTTTTAAAATCCGAGTGATTGCTTTTAATAAAAATTCTTATTTTACAAAAAAAAAGTTAAATTATCTGATATTGTTCTAAGTGTCTATTTTGTAGGATGTCAACTATTTTTACCTTAAGTGATGTAGTATGTAAAATAATATAAAAACCCTTTTCTATGTGTGTAGATACGACTGCAACTAAGAGTTATTTTATTTTTCACATTATAAAAATTTAAAAATAAAAAAAAACAATTACAAATTAAATGCTTTAGTAAAATATGAGAAAACAAATAGTTACTTCAAATAGACTTTTTTTCTTCGAAGCATAAAAAGAGCTTCACAGTACTTTACACTCTGCAACCGAAGCTGTTGCTTGATTTTAAAACATATTTTTATTATACAGACATTTTTTGTAATTATTAAAATGTTTATCACATGTTTGATGAAAATAAATATTTTTCTTTTATCTAACAAAGCTTTACATTATATGCAATCTAATAGTTATTTCATTATCACTATTATGATCATACTCCAGCACAGTGCTTTGATGTATTTTTTTTACCAACTGAAATCTCCTCCCACATCTGTTTACCATATTCATGCTCTTTGCTCGTATGACATATTTTTTATGGTTTTTTCCTAGCTATCTATTTAAATATGTACGTTTTTAACATTAATTTATTTAATATGTTTTTTTTTTGTGAGAAGGGCAAAGTAGTTTTTTAATGTTTTTGTAATTAATATGATGTTGAGTTTGTTTGTAAGCAGCAAAAATCATGCATACATGCATGTACATTTACAAGAAGATTAACATAATTGTTTATTTATTTAATTAATTAATTTAATTGTGTTTATTTATTGATAAGTTTTTTATATATTTTTCTCGTTACAGGTACGTACATTAAATTTTAATTACTAATTAAACAATTAACATTAAATGGTGAATATTATGTAAAAGTAAGTAAAAAATATAAAATTATATTTATCAAAAGAGTGGGGACGTGCAAAATTGTAACTTTCTATATAAAGAAAAACAATGAGAATTTTTTCAGACATTTAAATTATTGACAAGATTTATCCTTGATATTTAAGAACTTAACATGATATTATTTAAATGTCCTACACGGTTGTCTTGAGAGAAAACTTTTCAAAGTGCAACAATTGCTTAGTTCCTTCAAATAATAAGTTGCATTCAAGCAAACCATGATAGACAGCACAAAGTATCTTGTATATTAATGATTAACGTTCATAAATTATATTTAAGAAATGACACAAATACTGAACTGATGCTTCTCTTTCACGTAAATTTCTTACCGCTTTAAAATCAAGTTTTTATTATTTCCAAAATTTATTTGAGCGCTTATTGTTCAATTTTGCAAACATTAGATAAATGTTATTTTTCTCACTTCTCTTTGTATTGTACGTATATGGTCCAAATTGTATTTATATGCCTATCAAGGTGTAAAAAATTAATGTCAATTAAATCTATTATTTTTAGAGAATTTCTTACAAATACTGTAATAAAGTGTGGACCAATTGATATGAATAGTACAAACCCTTCATATGTTCTTATATCGGCTGATTTAAAGTCAGGTTTCATTTATAATGTAAAATAAAACAAACAAATTTTAAAGTGAAGTTAAAATTTTTATTATCGATTTTAAGAACAATTAATAGCAATTGTCCATTTGAAAGGTGCAATTTTGGGCAACACCTGTGAGTTATACCGACTGATATCTCGTGAATAACATAAGCAATACTGGCTTCTAAAGCGTCAATCATAGTCGGCTTATTCCTGAAGACCTCAGACTTTACATTCTCCCAGAGAAAAAGGTGTAATATCGCACGATCTAAGTGACCAATTTACCATAGCAAAACTTGAAATTAAGTGCCCACCAAAATTATTTCTCAACAAGTCTATTGTGTCTCGCGCTGCATGGTTTGTAGTAGCGTCTTGTTTAAACTACAGTCCACCGAGACCATGTGTTTGAATTTTATGAAACACATAGTCCATTGACATGGTGCAAATACTAATTTGCTTCAATTAAAAGAAATATAGAACAATGATTTCATCAGCATATAAAACACACCATACTATCATCTTCAATAGACATAATTGTAGCTCTTTGAGCTCTTCGGGTTGCTTGTCAGCCTTAATACGGCAATTTTGTTTATAAACGCATTTATTGAGCGAGAAATGTGCTTCATGACAAAACAATATTTCAAGATAAAAAACGGATTATCATTGAGTTTTACCTGAGCCCATTCACTTATTCAATCAAGTTCAATTTTGTACGCTTTAAGGCCGAGATCCTTACATAATTTACGCCATTTTGTCAAATACAATAAGCCAAGCTGCTGAGAACGAAGACGAATCGATTCATTATGATCTTCGCGTACACTCTCAGCTACAGCTGCCATATTCTCTTCACTAGGTGCTGGATGTGGTCTTAATGGTAAAATATCATCGATTAATGTAAACTATAACTCGAATTTGCGAATGATATTAGAAATAGTAGTTTTAGTAGGTCGATTTCTAGTCCGTAAGTTTCTCAAATCGCACGAAAACTATTTTCCACTGATCGATGTTTTTCGTAATACAGCTAAACAATTAAGGGATGCTGTTGTGGTGTAAGTCTCTCCATGATGACTTGCCAAATGATACTGAAGAAAAATAACAAAGCAGTTTGATATAACTCACGCATCACAATGAATATGAACATATGTCTATTGTATCTGATATTTAATGCACTGATTTTGTTTTTGATTGGACCTTTTTCTATTATACTCTTAAACCTTAGAGCTCTACAATTCTAAAAAAGTGGAAACTGAAAGCATTTAAACTACTGAAAGCACTATGGCTCCTACTGGTAGCTGTATAATTTGTAATTGAATTGTAATTAATTTATTGAAATATTGTACAAATCTACATTTAAATAAATTAAATTACATTTAAATATTGGCATATTACGACTTAAGCTCAGCTTTAGCTTTGGCGCTGCGTACAAAAGAAACAGAGCCTTTCACTTTAGGAGCTGCATTTCTGATAAAAGTGTTCGAAGCTTTTCGAAAGACTTGTTCGACTTTTTGCTATTGTTTTGAAAGTCCATATTGGATTTCTTCTGAAAAGTTTTAATTATTTGTAAACATGCTTTGTAAACGTTTTCTAGATATTTCATAAAACGTATTTTCTTTATATTGAAAGCGTCATACTCAGTACTCCATTTTAGATTATTTTTAGCCTATTATAATCCAAACACAAATATATAAAAATAAGTATACCGTTCTCCGCTTTATGATAAAGAGAGGGCGTGGTGAATTTTTCTTTACGTAGACATATAAGTTGAATTATGACATACATAAAAAAAATTAGCCAAATTATATGCATCCGCTCTTAAGTGATACGATTACCAATGAACGATATATGATTTTTATTTATATAGATAGTGAAAATGATAATAAATAAAGTTTTTCCGACACCATCTGAGTGGAATGCATTTTCGAAACCAGATACGGTTTTATCGTCAGTAATATTTGATCAAAATATCTTAGTGTTGACATTAATATTATCTATTAAGCTCAAAAGGTCTTACTATATAGAGAACCTTTACCAAAACATCAGCGTTTTTTGTTTTAATAATACAATATTGAGAATGAAATTGACAAAAACTTAGCTGCCATATTCATAAAAAATATTTAAAGTTTATTGAAGGCTTATTTTACAGACACTGTACAGAAAATTGTCAAATAATCCTTTAATAAACTGAAAATTTTTTACGAATATTTAAAAAAAAAGGAATTTTTAGTAAAACTTGAGATTTATTACAATTTAGTAATTAGAAAATTTTTTCATGCAGTATTTTTTAGACTCAATTCTAGAAACTTTCTGCAATTAAAGTAAAGCTTAAAAATTTCTTATGCTAATTCATATACATAATTTTTTAATTATATAATGGCTTTACTAGAATTTAAAAAAAAAAATTCATTTAAATAATGCAATTACAGTTATTCGCCACTTTATATTTAAAGTGCTTTTGCAAACATTTTTTAATTGCTGTAATTAAATTAACTTTTGCTTTAAAATCAAATTAAATTTAATAACTACTTCATTAACAAACTACTGAAACCTCAACTATGTATAGACGAAACAAACTACAAAAAGAATGTACATAAAAATTCTGGCTCAAATTGAGTTATGATACTTAACAATTCAAAAACAACTACAGCAACTACCACAACAACACAACAGGAACAACAATAATTTGGTTTATCCACAACGATTAAAATGTGGCATCATTACACCCACAAAAATAGCAATAACAAATTAACTTTGGAATATATATTGAAATTACGAGCACCAAAACAAAAACAAATAAATAGAACAACGATAACTGCAACAATAAATTACAGTTGTTAACCAACCACAACAAACATCAACCAAAATCCATGAAATCACATCTGTGATGGGCAAAATAAGTTAGTTACGCATTACAGCAACTTTAAACGAGGGTGAACAACTTACAAACATACATATGTATAGATATAATGACAAAGAGGCACTTACTGTGTACATAAACCCGATTATACAATAGGAATTATCTGATTGGTATGAAATTATCTATAACATACAGTTATAAGCAGCGTTGTCAACTTTAAAATTTCAAAAAGCACCTAAACCCCTAAAAAAGCGCGTAATTTTCATAAAAAATCACTGAGTTTAAAATGTGTACAAATTTAACTTTACATTTGCTAATATAATCATTACTTAAAAAAAATTAAAGCTTTTAGATGCCAGTTGCCCCCTAAAATAAATTATTTTACAAATGGCAATAAGACTGGAGTTTTGATTGATATCGATAATCGAAATACAAGTCTAAAGATATTCTTTATATTATTAGGCCAAAACATCCAAATGTACTATCAGTGCAAATATTAACCTTATCAGGGTGTCAATTTGTGCTCTAAAAAATTTTAAATTAAAAGTATTTGCATATTAATTTCTCTTTTTTTATTTTCACCAAGGTTTGATCAACTTGACACTTTACTTACAAAATAAATTCTCGTAACAATTTCATTTTATAAAACGTGGGTGGTTTATGTCTCATAAACCATACAGGATATCAACAAACCAGTATCGGAAATAAGTTACAATTAATAATAAACAAGCAAAACACTCAAATAACAGAAACATTGTATACTATCAATCCTTATAATCTTCTTAATTATTAGTTTTAGTATCATAAGCTGAAAGTATTATCAACATAATATCATTTTACAATGAGTAAATATTTTTTAGCTTTGTTAAGATACAAAATACGTAAGGGTAATTAAAGATATTTACCCTTACAAAAATTGTTTTCAATTAAAAAAATTATTTTCAAATTTAGTATTTGGTGTCACCGAAATAAAAATAAAAGCACCAAAAACTTAAAAAAAAAATCACCAAGCACTAACTCGCAATTTTTTCGCTTCCAAAATGTTAAAAATCACCAAAAACGGTGATAAAATCACCGAGTTGACAACGCTGGTTATAAGTATACTGGGAGAAAGTGTATTCAAGTAGCTTGACAGATTGTTTACGAGCTAGTGATTACAAATCTGTAGACATTTTTGTTTTATATAAGAAGAGAATTTTTACAATACTCTTTTTTAAAACACAGAATCAAAACGAATTTAATAATTTTATTATAGTGTTGTTACAATCAAATATTAACCCTTAAAAACCTGATATATTTTTTTGGCTCAAAAAAGTATCTAAGTCATTTTTGTTCTAGAACTTTGTTCCTAAGAAATATTTACCCTTTTTAGGTTCAAAGTTTTCTGCGATGAAATATAGGTAGTATAAAGAATATTATTTTTAATTTAAAAATAACGAAATTTAGTTAAAAAATTTATTTTATTTTAATTTTAAAACAAATTTTATTTAGTAAATTAAATATGTTTGTCGTTTCACTAGTTCAGGTGAAACTCAGCCAAATAATTTTTGTCACTTGAAAAACATAAACTAACTCCATATTTTCGGCATCGAACGTGATTAGAAAAGTGGACAGGGCCACGCCCATAAAAAAGTTATAATTTTGAGGTACTTGCAGTGGACCAATTTTTCTTAAACTTTGCACACATATTGAGCTGTCAGGACTTTACATTTTCGAGATTATAAAAGTGGGCAGTGCCACGCCCATAAAAAAAGTTATCATGTTCAGCTACTTGAACTTTACTGATTTTTAAAAAACTTTGCACACACATATTGAGCTCTCATGATTATACGATTTCGTGATTAGAAAAGTGGGCAGTGCCACGCCCATTAAAAAAAGTTATAATTTTTAGCTTTTGGCACTTGATATTCAATTTTAATTTAGAATGGATTTTTATACATTAAGGGGCGTAGCAACGCGCGCCGGGCTAATCTAGTTATAAATAAATAAAAAAAAAATTTTTGTACAAAATAAAATAATTTTTTTTAAGAAATATTTATAACTGCTGTAAAACAAACTCTTTATAACTAAATATTAGTTTCCTTCTTAAATTTCCTTTACAAAAAAAAATTTTTTTCTATATTTTAGTCAAAGAACATAAAAAAAAAAATTTACTCTAAAATGGGCGTGTCACTGCTCACTTTACCTCTCATAATAATGTAACTCATGTTGCAGAGTTTTATAAATATCGGTTAAGTAAAAGTAGTTAATATCAATAATATTTATTTCGTATGGGCATTGCACTGCTCAATATTAAAAAAAATATATTGAATTATTATGGGCACTATAGTTTAAGGACTATTAGATATCGTGAAATAAGTAAAAACTATGTTGCGAAATTTAAAAAAAAAATGCAAACACATATTGAACATTCCACTGAACCAATTTACTTTAAAATTCTCTTAACAAAAAAAATCCTTAAATCCCGAAAAAATCGATTTTCCCTTAAAGTAAAATTTGCATCTCTTAATCCAACAAATAAAATAGATGTCATATTGTTGAGTTATTTTTTTTTTCCTATAGCCCTCCTCCACATTCAGTGGTCGGCGTTTAAGTGTGCATCATCTCGTGTATTACAACTACTGTGTTTCAATAAAAAATAGATAAAAAAAAACTACTTCAGGGGGCTAATTCTCGCATTCGTGATCGAAATACAACTCGTATCGAAATTAAATTCGATAGCGTACAATTTTTTAATGATGTTACTCGGTACGAAACGAATCGAGTTTTTAGTTCAGTGTTGTAAAGAACTTACTTTTTTCATGTTTTTTGAAACTAAATAAAAAAACTTAAAGCCTATAAAAATTTTATGTACATAGGGATTTATTGCTATTTTTATTGCATTTTGATACCCATATTAAGTGTTTCTTACTCCTTTCTTCGTATTTGCAACTCTATTTCTTTAATTTGTTTGTCTACGTATTGCTCCTCTTCCTTAATTTGTAGGCTTTTGTTATTCATTTCACTTAACTGAATATTCAGTTCGAAATTCTTTTGTTTTAATTCGAGGTCTTGTATTTTTATTTTTATAGGGGAACTTAATCCTTTAAGCATCTCCTTCTGGTAGTTCTCTGTAGTCATCTTTTTTTTGTAGCAAAGTAATTTTTGTTTCCCTTTTCTTTATGCTATTTTTTTATTTCTCCGTATATTATTACTGTCCGAGACTAAAGACGAAGAAGTGCATGGCAAGTCATTATTGTGATCTTCAGGTACTAAATATTACACTTAATTTAGCTTTGCACAGTCTTCAGACCCTAAGCAGCGGCTTCTATGCCAGCAGCAGCCAAGATTTGTTCCTCTACTTGAGTGAGAGTTTTGTCTTCATACGCGCCACCACCGGTTTTTTTCTTCGAAGATTTATTAAAAGAAAACCTTATTTTTTTCATGTTGTTTTTGATACTTAAACAAAAAAATCATTACTAAAAGTAAAACAATTTTTTCTTGTTATAGCCTTCCGCTACATTTTCACATCTTTTATTGGTGGACCAGAAGCATTAAGTTTCGCGGCTAGTTGCTCCAAAAGTTGGTTAGCCCTCGCTTTCTCTTGCGAACTGTTCGGAAAAAGGATTTATTCCAAATCTGTGCGCTTTGCCAAAAAATCCCCAAAGATATGTTTTTGAGAATAATTTATTTTTGTTAACTTTGACCTAGAAATATAATAATTTACTTTAAAAATATTCATAAATTTTTAACTTACATTTTTTTTCTGTTCACTTTTATACTTTAAAACGTTAACTCGAATGCTTTTTTGCTAACGAGCTTATACTCGCAAGGTTGCATACGAAATTAAGCTCGTTATCGAATGCCATCATTAGAAATTTCTATAGTCGATACTCGATATCGAATGAGAGAATCCCAAAAGTAAGAAAACTCGCACGTTCGAATATAATTTCGCTCGTATACGAATGCGATAATCAGCCCCCAGTTGATTTTAATAAAACTTGAGAATGTTATGATGCTGTTGGTATCATAGTTTTAAACGGAGTATTACACGGATTTATATCAAGAAAGCACATAGCACACGCTATTGTTGTTGTCATAGCAATAGTGTAAAACGAGCAGAAGTACAACAATCGGAGAAAAGTTAAGTGTATGGGAGATATGAAGCAGCAACAAAAAGTAAAATGATGAACAAACAATTTGCATACATAAGTTATAATGTTAGACACGTTGCAATAGCTTCAGCAGTAACAACAACACTCACACAAGAAGTGTAATTGCAACCAAGCCCCACTATAATCAGTTGTTAGCTCTGAAAAAAATGTCTATTATTGTTGGTAATTTTTTTCGGTTTTCCTCTTTCTGGATATTTCAAATGAAAGATTTATTATTATTGTTTTTTTTAAGTCAACAAAAGATATTTGAAATTAGGCGGAACAAATGAAATTTTAGAAAGTTGTGATCTCTTTGAAGCACTTTTTTTCTGTTATTTTTAAACGTTTTTAAAGTATAACTTAAGTAAGAGCTAAATAGTAAATGTAAAACGTTTTTTTATCAAAATGTAAAAATGTAAAACATTTCAAAATTACACCGAATAAAATGTCGATACACGCAAAATAAAACCATGATGTACAACATGATCACGACGGTCATATTATATTCTCTATAATATTTAAAAACAAAAAAATTATTTTATTTTTAAATTTATTTAGTCTCGATAATAAAGCGCTTTTTTCGATACTTCGATTCACAAACTTATTGTGACAACAATAGTATGATATGTTTCGAACATCACTTGCTGAGATTTTTTAATATTTTCAAATTTTGATATGTGAAAAAAATTTAAAAAAATGTAATTAAAAGGTTGAATACAACCAATTTAAATAATAAAATAAATCAATAATTTTCTTTAGAATAGAGTAACGATTGCCCATTTTAATTGTAGTAATAATACGATTATTTCATAATACATTAATTTAATTGAACATAACTTTGCCTTATCATTATATGTTTTAAATACAATCATTCATAGTATGTTGCTCTTAGGTTGTGGTTAACAAAACCATGTTTTTTCTTTGCGTGTAAATAAATTGCATTGGGTGTTAATAATTGTCTTTTAAAGTGGTAAAACAAAATATCTTTGTAAAAAAAATAAAAATAAAAAAAATACTGTGTTAAGCTGATGTTGTGTTGAAACCGAAAAATGTTTCCTCAGGTCACTTCGGAACAAAAACGTTCCGCGTCGAAGCCGATTCCTGAAAGCTCTTTAAGATTTTTTTTTTATTTTATAATTATTTAACTATTTACATTTCTAAATGTAATTATATAATTATAATCAAAAACAATCTTTGTTAAGTGAAATTAACTTAAGATTAAGAGTTCGTGTTGATTTGCATTGGGGGAAAATATCTTGTACGACTTTGATGGCGCGTTCCGCATAAATGTTGCTGCGTTGTGTTTTTGGAATTCTTGATTCATCTTTCACCCAATGTCTTAGAAAGCATTTCTGAGCATTAGTAAAGCCCGATAATGATTTGTTTAAGGCTTCGAAGTCATTTTTATTGCACAATGGTCTGAAAACCAAATGTTGTACCAAAGGCCACATATAAATTCGCATATTGCATATAATTTTCTACTTTATTTTGGAACTTGTATGTAAGCTCGAATCGCGAGAATTGCTCTAGAACTCCATCTAGCATTACTAATCGGTGGTATAGTTTTAAAATTTATACATTTATTGTGCTCCATATAGTATTTAAAAGAACTTACTGATCCCAATCTTAATTCCATTTGACGCGGAACCTTTTTTAACGATATCGAAAATATAAAGATTCAGTTCTTATTGTTTTTTTTGCACTACATGTTATGGATAGGGCCATTTTGATATTTTCGAAAATTGTAAAAAAGTTGTATCCCTAATGTACACGCTTTTGTTAATTTTATTTGAAGATAGTTATATGATACTTTTGTATTCCGATACGTGGCGCTGTAGTAAGATAATAATTTTCCTTAATTTTAACGTTTCAAACAGCAATATGGTAAGGTTTAAAATTTAAAATTTATGAAACTAGCTAACTGGAAATGCCATTGGCACAACTAAAATATTTAAAAATATACTGTATTCACAAGATATCCGAAATTCAAATGTTCTAAAATAATGACATACAAAATATGACTGTTGTGAATGACCCTTCCTAACTAAGTGTGATAAATTAAATTTAAATTTCCGAATTTCCAAATTTTTTATAACAGATCTCTTAAACGGATAACGGAGGGTCGGCGTACAAATATAAAATCCGGTTCGGCTAAGCACATTTTTAACCGATCGCCACAGGTATCTGAATAGCACAATAAGCACATTATTTTAGGACAGTTCTAGCTTGAAAAGCAAATAATAATATGACATGTAAGGACACCTTGTCCATACAGTTATATTCTATTGTGTGATATTTATCATTTAAGTTTTGTCGTTTTCACTACATGTTTTACCAATTAAAGTGATTAACAAAAAAACCTTAAATAACCGACAAATAAATTAAAACAGAAACATTCGCTTTTTGCTACGATAATTGCGGCATAAAATAAAATTTATTTTTAAAGCAATAAAGAGAAACAGCATAATCTAAAAAAAAATAATTTTAGCATAAATTAAATAACATATACTAACTTTTACAGATACAAATGTAGGTTGTTATAAATCGGGACAACTGGTAAAAGACTGTAGAACTTTTTTAAAATCTCTGTTTTTATCGATTTATTTGTTAGAGAATGTTTGAATTCCTAAGCAGATAGTATCTCCTAAATTACAATTTTATTTTGTATCTCCTTATTTACATAATTCATACAATTTTTCAAATTATATTCTCACTTAATTAACCGAACGATTTAACAAAAAAATTATATCCATATGACCAGTCCAGCTAAGTACCCAGAAGTCTTAATTTCCTCACAAAGTAAAGCTCTTTTATTTCTCTCTGCCGGAAAGTTCTAACTTACACTTTGACACACCAACACACTGACTCATACAATAAACACACATTCTTGTTCACACAATACTTAAGGCAAACAGAAATAGTTGGAAATAAAAAGAAAAAAAATAGAAAAATACAATTACAATTAAATCTGCGCTTGGTTAGTCAAGTGCGGCATAAAACGTAGTTTTAATTTTTCTGCTGCCGATTTTTCATTCTAGTCGTTGTTGTTATTCTACCATTTATTAAGACTTAACAAGAAATGTTTGTTGTTGTTGCCATGTTAACTTCTGTTTTAACCAAACCTTCCAAGCAACTAACATTTTTTACCTTTTGCCGTGATTTGTTTATTATTTTTAATTTTTTCTTTTTTTTTTTTTGTAATAAGTTAATACAATAATGTGGAATTAATGTTCTTGCAGTTATTCTTAAATACGTATTTGGTGTATTCACGAGCAGTCCCAAAGGTCGTATTGTCATAATTTTGAAATTTCCCAAAAATTTTAAAATGAATGAAAATTACTGTATTGTTTTTAAAATTTTGATAAATTATTACATTACCCGGAGGTCTCCACGTAGAAATATTTACTGCCGGAATTAAGAAATTTGATTGCGTCCATAGAAATTGCAACGTGTAGACCGCAAATTGCATTTGTAGCAATTTATTGCGCAACCATTGCTTTGCTGAACGCTCGCATTTAGCTGTCATAATCGTTTCATTATCTCTAATTGTTTTTTTTTTCTTTGCAGAAATAAAGAAAAATTAAAACAATTTTACCTAATAATAATAATTTAGATTGAGATATTCAAAAAAATTATAAAATTTTAAACAAAAATAATTAAATTTGTAAATAAATGACTCCTGTCGTGTTCTCCACCCAATGAAAATAGACATAATTTAGCAATAAAGTGCCACTATTTTGCCGACGTTCTTTTTTATGCTTAGTAATAAACTTTTCTTAGTTGAGACCCAGCGTTTTGACACCTCGTAAATTCAACAATTTTATTATACCCTTCACACAGTGTGAAATTTCTACAATTTACATTTCCAACCCCATAAAGTATATATTTTCTGAAAGCTGAGAGCTTATGAATTGGGTAGTCGATTAAGTATTGTCCGTCTATCAGTCTGTCCGTAAGTATGTTGAAATCAACTTTTTGAAACCCCCCGACATCTCCTGGACCCGCGTGAAGTATTAAAATATTGGATATATTCGGGAGCAGATCGGTATTGAAAATCAAAAAAATCGGTACAAAACCAACAACAACATACATACTGGTTAGAGTAAACGTGGCATCAAATCCCAGCTGAGCCAAAAAAGAATTTTTTTTTATATATTATTTATTTTATATATTATTTATATTTTTATTTTTATTTTTTTTATTTTTATTTTTATAATTTTTTTTTAATTTATATATTATTTATATTTTTTATTATTTTTTTTAATTTTTTATTTTTATTTTTTTATATATTTTTCTATTTTTATTTTAATTTTTTTTTTTATTTTATATATTATTTATATTTTTATTTTTATTTTCGTAATTTTTTATTTAATTTTTTTTATATTTTTTTTATTTTTTTATATATTTTTCTATTTTTTATTTTAATTTTTTTTTATATTTTTATAATTTTACAATGGGATGTTTTTTTATGTATGTACGCATTTCATATTAATGAGATGAATGATGATACAAACAATTATTACTGCATGACTACACCTTTTGAAGGGTATATAAGATTCGCCACGGCCGAATATAGCACTCTTACTTGTTTTCTGTTTAAATATACACTTGGGATATTCACAAGAAGATCTGCGTGTCGTTTTTTTATAATGTTATAATTTTACAACAAAAATAAAATTAATGAAATAATATACGGAAAAAATTATGACAATACGATACTTAGGACACTTTGTGTATCAACCGACTATGTTAGTTATTGTGAAAGTATTTTTTTGTAATAGGAACTCTATGAAAAAAAAATTATTTAACTTCAATCATATTATGTATGAAATAAAACATTCAAAATAGCTACACACGGCATTGCATTCAAAACTTTTTAACATTTTCTAAAAATTAAATTGAAACTCAATGATGTTTTGCTGGCTCCTTTTCTCTAATATACGGCTGGATAAAAGCAATAGTTACATAGTTGCCCAAATTTAACATTCCGAATGAAATTATTTCAACCAAATTTCTTATTGCAGTGTTGTTGTTTATAACAACAATGATTTAACAATTCCGAATGTCTTAATTGCACTCGGAATGCAGGAACACATATTTTTGAAATCTGTTATTTTGTTACCAATTTAATACTAATAAAGTGTTTTTTTTTGCCATGTTGCCGTAGACATTTGGCTTCAAAATACCCTATCAGAATAAATCCAATGATGGTAAATCACTATGATTAAGGGGCCAATATGATTTACATAATTTTAGAGTTTTTTACCTGAGTATGTTTTATAACGTTTAATCAGTTGTATGGCAAAGACAAAACGTTATCCACATCAATATAATCCAATTAAATCAAGAAAAACTCTGTAATATATATGCTCAACCAGAAACGTTTTTAAATAAGTGTGATGCAATGGTGCATGCATCGAAAAAATAAACGAAAGTTGAATTTAATTGCTGTTTTGTAAAAATTTTCTTTAATTTCTCCAAAGAAATAGTTATAGACATTCATATTAGATAAGTAGCTTGCATACTTTTAGGGGCGCGAACTAAACATTTCCTTCATGGGCTTTGCATGTATTTGTGGTTAAAATTAAACACACCACCAAATAAACGAATTTTAACGAATTCAACACAATTACAATCGAAATTGCAAGTAAAAAAAGGAACTTAATGTATTTATGGCAGGCCTAATAAATAGGACAAAATATTAGATGATAATAATTAACTGAGTACAGCAGTTTTATTTTGAAATTTTTCATTTCCACTAAAAATGATTTGAGGTTATTCAGTAATCCATTCATTAGGCTTCAGTTCTAGTAAAAACTAAACTTTTTTGTCTCCGCACTAATGCTATTATACACTTCTATGAAAATAACAACTGCACAGTGTTCTTTTAGACAACCAAATTCTTTAACATTAAGAAGTTATCCAATCTTCCCTAGGTTGGTAATTAATTGACGATTGGTCAATATTCGAAACATTTTTTACTTACCCTTATCTTCCACCTGTCAAACTGCTCTCAGAAAATGTTTAAAATATTATTGTACAGCAAAAATTTTATTAGACAGTTTCTGTTCAAGTTTAAAATCATAAAAAGTAATAAACATTTAAATTAATAAAATATCTCTTGTTAAAAAAATTTTATAAAAACTCCGATAACCTCATATACTTCAATAGTGTTGAAAACTCTTTGAATAATTTCTCTATTAATAGAAAGGTATATACAAAATATGTATATTCTTCTGTATTTTCTGAAAAATATACATAAATTCTATAACATTACCACTCCAATATAGAACATTGGCTAAATTTTCATTTTAGTTTTATCCCTTTTTAAAACTTGACAGTATTTTTTAAAAAATAAAAAGTTTTACAATATGCATATGTAAATGTATACTATAAGTGTATGTACATATAAAATAAATGGACATTTTATTTTTAAAAAGCTTTTAGCATTCAGGTAACATTTTATTACTAAAATATAAACGTATACAAACCTACTTCTATAGCCTGGCCAGTATCATTGCAAGCAAACACACATGCTAACATTTAAGTTAAATGAAAATTTAAATATTTAAACAAGGATAAAAATACAACATTTCACTTTAGTTATTTTCTCTTCATCGTTTTCTCCCCGTTGTTCTGCACTGTAAGAGTTGCTAGCGAAAACGAAACAAAAACAACGAAAAGTTTATATTGAATATATAAATAAATGATGGCATCATCATGTACATATGTTATTAAGGTAAAAATAATAATGTTTGTTCATATATACAAATAGAAAAAAGTAAGAGAAACATGCACAAACATGTTTATTGTTATTTTTTTTTTTTTTTACTTAAATATCAACACTTTAATATTAAAATGGAACATGGCAAAAGAGACACGAAAAAAAAGTTTAACAACAGGTCAATAAAGAAAGTGGCAATACTTTTAGAGCGAAAAAGCAAAGACAATAGACTATAGTCTATTGTCTTTGGAAAAAGGATGGCGGCAGTGAGAGAGAGTGAGGGAGTGTTTCAATGTAACAAAATTATTTTGGAGAATAAGAAAAATTTTTGCTTAAAACTTACTTGTCTTCTTCAAAATGTTTGCCGTACAATTAAAATATATATTCTAGTAATAATAGTAGCCGACTTTAAGTCTTTTCAAAGTTGCGCTTCCTTGATGAAAAAAATCTATCAGTTTTTGATATTTTTCATATTAGCCAAGCATTTAAGTAGATTTAGTTTTACGTCACTTGCAAAAAACTGAATTGTTTTACACGAACAATAACTTAAACTTGTTAGCTTTTGGCTGTGATAATAATTCTCTATTTTTTTGCACGTTACCGATTTCGAGATATACAAAGTCCTCTTTCTGTATGTACCCTCCACCTGTGATTCCAAGGGTATATTTAGACTATTCATTGCGTTTGTAATTTTACAATATTGATTTTCGAGCTAATAAAGAATGTTTTCTAAAAGCTTATAAATATGAGAGTCAATTAAGAAGTGTCCATCTGTCCGTAAGTTGATTCAAAATAACACTTAGAAGCCCCCACATATTGAACAGATCTGTATGCAGCATACACCTTTTGAAAGTATTCAAGAATACAGCGCTATTGAAATCCCGCACAAACGCCCTATAACTTGCTGCAGAAAAGCAACCTCCTCCGTTTTTTTTCTATATTTTTATCACAAAAATTACAATTTTTCAGCCTTTCGACAATTTTCAGACATTTTTCTTACCATTTTTAGGTACGATATGCTACTGGGGCTATTCGTGAAAATGTTTAGATAAATCGGTTACTAGTCAGCAAGGTTATAGGCAAAAATTGTTTGGCAAGATATATTTCTTTTTAAATATTTAAAGTTCTCAAGCTTCCAAAAAACTTTTGGTCACGCTAGTGACCAAGCTATAAGCACCAAAATATAACTGCTTCGGTATTTTTCCTAAAACTACAAACGAAAATCTATTTTTCAGTTTCAGCAATCGGAGAGGGAATATGTGCAGCAATTATAAGGGGTTTGCTTGCGAAATACAATAAACTATAAAATGCTCAAAATTCATGATGAAGCCCCTACAAAATGGGAAACAATAAATTTATTTCTGGATCAAATCTAGTATTTAAAATTCAAATCCTTTAAACCCCTTAATATCGGTATCAAATTAAATTGCTTGACTAGTAGAATATACTAAACTATGAAAAAGTGTAAAATCCAAGATGGCGTCAAAAGAAAATGACGATACATTTTTTTCTTAAACCTGTCATAATGGATAACCAATGTAAGGGCTTGATTAATAGAATACCGTTAACTATGTGAAAATTCAAAATCAAAGATGGTATCGGAAGAAATAAAGTCAAAGAGCATAAAACGTTAATTCTGAAATCTAGTGTATGCTACGATGTGGTCACTATTAACCAGACCATTCGCAGGGTTGCAATTAAGAATTGTTTTTGTCCCCCCTTAGAATTTGAAAAAACTATCAATTTACGTTAAATATATTATTATGTAAAATAAACTCAGTTAGAGAATTTAACCAAAAAAAAAATATTAAACTTTTGCCACACCGAGAAAAAATCTGTAGCTACTAGGGTGACCGATTACTCGACTTTTTTAAGAAACCGGATTTTAAATTGTTTGAAATTTAGAATTTAAAAAAAAACCGGTTGCTATTATGAAATTTAAGAAAAAACCGGATAACCGGTTCGAATATATAAAATATAATATTGAAAGAAAAAATAAAAAAATATTGTAAAAAAAGATTATAATAAAATGTTTACAGTTTATATACGTTTGGCTGCACAATAGCGCAATAACTGACATGAATTCAGTTGACTAATTTGGTTTAAATTTAAGGAATTTAAGGACAAAAGGTACTCTTTACTAGTTAAATAAATAAATACAATAAATTAATACATAAATAAATAAGACTTTTTATAAGGCTTTTATAAATTTTTGTATCTCCTTCTGTACATGTTTTAAATGTTAAACAGATCTTTTAAACTAATATGCACTAACGTATTTTGTTTGAAATGATTTCTGTAATTCAAATACATTTTAGAGGTTAGGGAGAAAATCTTTAAAATTTCATTTCTTCATTCTTTCTTATACCCCTGACAGATATACAAATATAGGCATAAATTAGTTTGTTCGATGGTTTAATTGAAATTTAAGATGACAGACACTCAATGCTAATTAAAATTTGGATCTGGAAGGAGAGATTATTGGTTTTTCTTTATTGTAACTACACTTTTTACATAAAAGTGATCGATCAGCTAAGTTTATGCTTCAATTACCTTTAACTTTTAACGTTAGGTTTATATATTATAAAAAAATAATATTTAATCTCAATTATTTTTCTTATTTTACATTTGTTTTTTAAAAAACAAATAAATTTCTTACAATATTATGGAAGAATATTTAATAGTTTTTATTTTCTGATTTTTGGAAACTTTTCGCGTACTGAATATACTATGGTACGATTGGTTACAAAGAATATATGAAAATAAACTTAAAAAAATAAAAAACCGGTTTTTTCGGATAAAAAAACCGGTGTATTCGATATTCGAAAAACCAACAATTAGAAAAAACCGTCAGCAGAAAGAGGGAAAAACCGGGTTTTCCACCGGTTGTAAAACCGAGTCGATCACCCTAGTAGCTACGCAAGATTATGACTAATTCAAAAATTTATTTTGTTAAGTAAAGAGTTCTGAAAGAATGATTTTATTGAAAATCTTGAAAGCCTTCCTTTTCAAAGGACAAACAGTAAATAATTTTTTACACGTATCTCAGTTTTTTCGCAAAAAAATATTTACTTCAAGAGAGATCTATGTGTAAATTTATAATTTTTATACCCCTCACAGGAGAGTTTGATATTCGGTTTCTAATTTCTACAATACTTATTTAAAAACAATTGAATTTATTAATCCCCTTAGATAAAGGAATTGATTGATTATAATTTAAGTTCGTCTTTCGGTCTGTTCGTCTCTCCGTGTATATGTAGAGATGAACTTTTTAAAGCTGTCACGTATACTTTAGACTAATATTTATCTATCCAATTTATTAGCCATTCTTTCAAGAATTTCGCTATTAAAAATAAGTTATGGGGATAAATTATCAGTTGAGGTACGAACTTAAGAACACGATTGTCTCTGTTTACATTACCTAGACAAAGTCAGATTTTACAACTTCTATGGAACTGCTTGAAACATATGTTATATAAAATATTTTATATGCGTATATAAAATATGCCCCTTTAGCAACACAGAAAATCTTGGTTCAATGGGTCAATTATCGGCATAGATACAAAGAAAGTAAGCGTAGATTTAAGCAGTACTTTTCCAAGAAGATGCATTAACATATTAACAAATTATTTTCTCTCCTAATTACAATAATTAACTACAATACAAATTAAATAACAAAAATTAACAAACTAATACTGACGTCAGTATGTTACACATACTATGAATATTTTAATTTAAAGAAATTCATTATTATTTTTACTAATTTTCTACTTAAACGAAAACTAAAAAGAAAAATTTTAAGAAATATTGTAAAAATCAAAATCTTATATTTATTTAACTTTAAATTAAACATCATAAAATATGTTTTGCGAGTAATATATATTTTCTCAGCAAAAACCAGTAGCCAATAAACATTTATTTATTTGTTAAGCACCTATAAATTTAAAAGCAATTAATTAATTAATTATTTTTATTTCTATTTTTATTGCAGGTATGTACCATAAATAAAAGAAATTGAAGTATTTAATCGTTAGTAAGCGATTAGACTACTGTAAGTAAATATTCATTGATCCCGTTTATGACCTGAATTATAATCAGTATAAACCAATAAAAGCTTTCGTATCTATACGATACATGTATCGTAAAGACATAAAAATAAATTTAAAAAGATTAGTCAGTATAGAGTACGTTACAATTTTGTAGCAACAATCATCATGGTTTAGCGATTATTTTTCATCCAATGTACACACATATATAATCACTAGTTTAAAAAAAAATAACTTTTTGTGAATGAGTGGCGTAGAAGTATATGTCTGTAACCTTTAACATAACTTATGGCCCTCAAAATGCTTTTTAACAACTACATAACGGCACTGTTTTTAACAGATTATGATAATGATAAGTCCTTTAAATTGCAATATCGTAATGACAAGTATATTTTTAGCATTAAAGACTACAGTTCCTTATGAACTTCTTCATTTTAAAGATTATTTCATCTATCCATTTAAACTGATATTTATAAATAATTTTCTTTTTGATATACATAGATTTAAAGTATTTTTTTATGTTAATTTGAGTAATTGTTTGAAACGTCTTTTCTAAATTGCTCTGCCTCTTTTTCAATTAGTACTTTAATTAAAAGTCTGATCTATGATAAAAATTCTTATAGTTAGTAAAGGGTGCTTTTTAGCTGCATAAAAACTATCGTTACTGATAACTTTGATTTAACATCTTAGAACGTCAATCTGTTCAGTGAATTTAGTCCAGTCATAAGTAGTCATTGAATGCTTTTAAACTATCTAAATTTATTTTGAAAAATATAAATGTGTTAGCGAAGTTCATAGAGAACTTCGTCCATTTTACGTGATTAGTAATTAAGGTCGTGTCTTGTTCAAAAGCTACATCAAAAAGAAAAATTTCCACATTTGGAGTGAAGACAATTATCAAGGTATTAACTAATTACTATTAAGTAGGTAGGCAGGACGGTAGGTGGGTAGGTAGGTAAGGCTGGTGCAAAGTTACCCTCACCTGGTGACCATTACGGCACCCTAATTACTATTAAGTCTATAAAAATTTAACGTATAGGGTGGTTTACACGCTGTTCCTTTTTTCTTTCGAAATTAACAAGAAGCTAAACATCACCGACATTTGGTTTCAACAACACAGTGAAGTTGCAATACAGCGTGCTTAACGATTCATTTATTTCTTAAATCGACTCTTCGATGCAGAAAAAGATCTTTCAATGTCAATTTCAACTCTCTACAATTACATGCAAATAATAAAAAAATTTCCAAGATATTCTGCCATTATGTCATTAAACTTATAGTCTCATACACGCAAAGAAAAAATATGGTTGTGGTAACCATAATGGAAGAGCAACATACTATGATTGAATTGTATGATTATAGTAAAAACATATAATGAATATAAGTTATCATTATAATGTTTAATTGAAGTATATTGTAATAACAATATATATTATCTTGAGCTGTTAGTTGCATATACTGATTAACTTATCGTTTTAATTTCAGTTTTAATGCTAATGTTTTCAAAGATTTTCTAGTTTATTTTCAAGTTTCTCCAATTTTTTCACAATTTTTGTGTATTTTTTTCTTACATCTCAAACTATTAAAATAATAAAAATTTATTCAGCAAGAAGAAGAACGGTTGAAATTATATTTAAGAAAATCATAGCTTGATTGCTTTGTAATCATACTATTGTCTCACCTGTTATTTAATGATTATTTTTAATTTTTAATACTTTTGAATATAATATTTTTAAACGACAACCGTATCGATATTTTTAGGAAAAATAAACATTAGATTATACAATGCAAACAAGTGCTTGGTTATCGTCACAAAAAAATTACTATTATTTGTTTTCGACAACCAAATATTGTTATTGCGAATATAATATCATTATCGTGATCATGTCATGGTTTTTCTTTGCGTGCATGCATTTAATTAAATTAAAAATATTCTGTTTTTTCCAAAACTCAAATAATTTATTGTCACATTTTTTCCTTGATTCAAAGATTTTTTTAAATCAAATATTTACCTTTATTTTGCCATTTTTTTTTTAATTCGAACTTTCTATACATTTTGATTTGTGATATTTTTTTATGGTTATCAAAATATGCTAAATGCTGCGAATATTTAAAAAATGAGTACATTTTCAAATAAATATTTGCTTCAATTAATGCAAATGTATGTTTGCAAGTATAAAAATGTACATTCGTATTTAGTAGTGCAAAACCTTTTCAATATTCAAATAGACTTTTTCGACTTAAACCTTGTGTGTGTTAATGATGTGTATAAAAAATGCAGCAAGTTTCTATTTGATTTCGTATACGTGTGTTCTTTTTTATATATTTTTGCAAAACTATTTTGTTCCTATACATCATTATTATCCATTGAAATAAAACCGCATGAGCAAAATATTCGTTTTACATATCAAATAGTTTGGTCGGCTTAAATAAATATACTTGTTTTTGGTAGAGGTCTAAATATGTATGTTTTCGTAGTACATTTTTATTTTCTTCTTCAAATATTCAAATAGTATTTTTTTAATTTAGTGTATATTTGCCTATTTAGTTTTGACCATGTACAGCAATTTACAATTTGTTAATTTTCAATATTTGCTTAATGATACCACCAAACGGTTACAGTGAACGAATAATGCTGTTAAAATCCAATTAAGGGACGTGACTTGATTATGAAACGTTTGTTGCAGGATACAAAAAATATATTAGAGTGTGTGTGTAAAATTTTAAGTTTTTAGGGGTGCTGCATAAATGGAAATAATATTGTTGGAATGCTAAAACTAAAACAAAAAAAAAACTAAAAGATTTTCCCTAGGGACATTAGATTTCTTAGACCGTATCTATTTTTTAAACTCTGCTTAAAACGAGTTGTAACTGTATTGGGAGAGGATAAAATCTCAATATGCTTGCATGTATGCATGGTAATTCATTGTATACAGTTACTTTAAGGCCTAATTAAATTGTTTTATAAAGATCGATGATTCCATCTGTTGGGCTGGACCAACTATAGTTTTCCTAATGGATTTCTGTGCTTGCCACTATTTTGTTTTTAATTATAATAAAATGACAATATAACGGTTTTATTATACCTAAATATATAGAAATATAAAAATTAAAGAAATCCACTTTGCAATTAACAGGCCAGAAGTAGTAGTTGTTTTGATACTTTTTTAAAAGACTTGGCAGCACTTTAATTTCCATCTAGTATATACTTACATGAATGAAATTAGAGAGTTAGGACAACGATGCATTAGCAAATTTGGTAATTGAAAAAGCATGTATAAGAATTTTAAATCGATAAGTAAATATTAAAAAAATTTTCCATTCTGCGAACCCGCCAGTAATAAAGAAGTACGTTTCGTATAAACTTTCATTCGCTTCTTTTCAAGACTGTTGAGTCTGTGAGTATTCAGGTTTTTAAAATGTATACTGATCAGAACGGAATAGAAAAAAAAAGAAAACTAACGGTTGGTCTTCATTAATACAAAATTTCCAATAGTTTAAAATATCATCTGAAATGACCTCCAGTTGCTTTCTTTCAAATTTAAAAAGACACGTGAGCCCATGGTGATGTATATTGGAACAGATTAATCTTTGTCGCACATGGTAACTCTTTTAGTCCCCTGGCATAAAAATACTTAATATATGCTTCAATGCTTATATTGGAAACGAACTGGTTTATTCAATAGAGCTGCCAGAAAGTAGATTCGATATGGCAACCAAGTTCTATGCCAATGTCTGATTATTGTATTTCATTATTGAAGAATCAAATTATTTTATACTTTTAAAAAAGAATGTCTTTATTATAGAATTGATAACCCACATGACACAGTTTTATCACAAACATCAAGCTTTTAGCAAAAGACTACAAGTTTGTTATACAGACTTATTTTGAGAGATGACTTGTTTTGTATGTGTTGGCGAAGTATCGAATCAAACCAATAATATTTCGGGTTTCTTTTCGACCCCCTCGCTCCCTAGTGATTTCATGGCTACCAATCGGCATTCCTGTATTGGATGTTGCTCTACTACAGGCGTTTTCCCAGGACAAGAAAACGATTTCACAATAGTGGCTGGCGACTGGCGACAATCCTGATCGCACAGACCTTAATATTCGCCAGCATCTTCGTTAGATTAATATCCCTCCTATCGTTAATACTTAAGGTGTGCTCACCTTTTATCTTTAGTGTAACCCAATTTATATCTCCCGAACGCTTGCAAGTCCAACGTCCAATATTTTTCTATGCCCCAACAGTAAAGATACTGACGTCACTATCCATGCCATCATTGTTCATGAATCCACCTTATAAAGTCATACGATAAAGCCACTCGACCACTTTCACTCAACTCCTGCACTCTACATGCATATGGGGCTCCTTAACCTTTTTATATTAGAAGTTTAGGATTCTCCAATGCACTAGCCACAGGTGTTGGTAACACCTCTAGACACTGGTAGAGATGATCATTGAATTTGTCACATTGCACATTATCTTAAAAATATACGAAAATAAACAAATAAAAGTTTCTATGATTTTATAACACACAGCCACCCTATTTTAAAGCCTATACAAAAAATTATAATTTCAAATATTAAAAACAAGTCTCGTATTTGTGTCCAGCAAATTTGCAAATTTTTTATATATATAAGAGAAAACGGAAAATTAAATATTTTATTTTTTACATGTTAAAATATTTGTAAAATACAAACATTTTCAATAATGTAATCTGCTCTGGAACATGCCAAATGTTGCTGCTCTGGTGAAGTGCATATTAAATTCCTTTTAACTAGGAAATTTTTTTGTAAAAAAGTGTGTGCATTGTCGCAGAAATAGTGACTAAAATAAAAATATTTCTATCAAAAGTATATTACAATGCACGTTACATAATACAAGGTGGACCGGAAATTGTATTGCATATACTTTACAAATTAAAAATGTATCAAAAAGTATAAAAATTGTGAGAAAAAAAATTTAAATTTATAGTGGAAATCCTATAAATAAGGCAAAACAATAACTTATTTATTATGGCTTAGGCGAATTTCTTACGCCTCCACATTTTATAAAAGTTTTTCCACTTAAAACATTACTTATGAACGGAACTTACTTCTACTCTTGATAAACAGAATCAATTTAAGAATTACCAAGAACGTTTGCCCAACTAGAAAATAATTAGTTTTTAAAGTACACTTTTGTATAAAAGATGGGAATGAAAGCAAATGAGCCACACCCCTTTTTCGCAGACAAATTTAAAAATATAGAAATTGAGTTAGTCTTTCTATATAGTTTTTGAAGAAATTTAACTGCGATTTTTTTCTTTATGGAAAAAAGTTATCAGTTTTAATGGAAATATATTTTGTTTTGTTCAAAATAAATAGACACAATGTCTTAATATTATTAATTTTTGCCTAATGAACCCTTAAAGTTTAATTAAATCGGTCAAACTTTTTTCACAGTTAGTGGTGACATTAAGATGTACACCTCATTTTATATCACGTGTTATTATTTGCAATAAAAAATCCCAGTTTAGTTATTTTCAGCTCAATAGCTTAACATGTAAGAATAAAATATTGTAGTGCTGGTATTCCTAAAATTTGAAGAAGAAATATAAATTTTAAAATAATTCAAGTTCAAAGATCTTTGCGTTTAGAGCTTTTGGACTCTGTTTATTCTTTTAAGTAGTCAATATCAAATAAAAACTGCTCACATTTTCGAGTCGTTCATGTTTTCGAGTTTTAACATCTTAGCTAGTGCACTATAGGGCCGATAGGTAACGCCCTAGTTATCTTAATAACGAATTTTATATTTTAAAATCATCTGTAAGCAATCAACTCAATACAATAAGTAGACCTTCAATATAAAATGTTCTTGAATGTTGTTTTTTTTAAGTTTTAGTCGCTTATGTCAGCCTCCAATGATGATTAGCTTACAATAATAACACATACTATTTTGATTTGGGGAGCAGAAATGCTTACCGGGCTTTGACAGGTATACCAATAAAACCTTAATAAAAAATATTATTCGTTTTATATTACTACCACTGGTGCTATAGCTGTTGCAAAAAAATCTTTTTTATATTCTTTTTTTCGTGTTTATGTATGTTCCTTGTTTACTGAATACTTTGAGGCGCTTAACTTCGTGGATTATTACAAATGCAACATGATTTTTTATGCATGAATTCAAATTGAGTCTCAGTTTTATTTCCATTTTTTTTATTTTATGGCAGTTTTTTCCCTCTTATTTTACTGTTCCCAGAGAATATTTAATCATGTTTATATATGTGATAAAAACAAAACTGCGAAAAGAATTAGGTGATTTAGAATAATTAATTAAAATAAAGAAATTTTCGATATTTAAAAAGGAACTATGATTAAAAAGAAACTTAAAATGATGAAAAACCAGATTTTTTTGAAACAGTTTTAAAAGTTGTATTAAGGACCAGTTAAATCTGAGCATGAGCTGCATATTTTTATTTAAAGTGATACAAACCATTTTTAAACTTATTTTTTCTAAATAATCACACGCACTAATTTTTATCAATGTATCGCAAAACTATATTAAACCATTTACTTTTAATACACAATATAAAATAGTAATCAAAAATTGTTCTGCCTTAATAAAATTGAAAAGCATTTGGAGGTAAAATCCAATATAATTTTTTTTCTGACAATAAAAACATGTACAAAGCGAATAAAATTTTTAAATAAAAAAATCTGTTATAATTAACCAACAATTGCTGTTGCTACTGCTGCACAAAAGCAAATGAACTATATAAAATTTTTGGACACACCTTGAAAAAAACAAAACAAAATTAAATTTCCTCACAATTATATCTTTTAAACGATGATATAGAGTCAAATAAAATTACAATTATTGGCAGGCTGCTCCCAGTTTTTGTAGGTTTTATAATAAAGGCAATACAATACCTACATACACATTTTTACCTTTAAAATCGTACACGTACCACATATGTTAACGTAACACAAACATATGTACATATCTACATATACACATGCACACATATCTACACATCTGTATACAATGTGTCCTATATATAAATTTCCTATCATTATTTTTAGGGGCTTTATATCCGTTTAATGGTAATTTTGGTATTGAATTTATATTTTACCGCATTTTCAAAAAGTCGATATGTAGTTTAAAGTGAAGACGAAAAGAAAAAAAAACTGGACGGCAGCAAATTACTGCAGCATTTATAGACATGTTTTAACAGTTATAGGAAAAAGCTGTATATAAATATTTTTACATATTCAAATGTATATTGAGACAGTGGTTTGTGTCTGCTATTGGACTAATGACCATTATATTTAATGATGATGTTGAGACTGATGATCATAATGATCATAATATTACAATCTGGTAAAACCAATACGCAATGAAGCTAATCAAAAGCCATTAATAACATGAAGCATTTAAATTCATAGACGAGGGTTGTTAGGGAAATGGGTAATCAATGTGTTATAATTTTTTAGAAGTCGTTTAATTTTTCAAATTATGAAAAAAAAACATTTCAATTTATTCCTTGATTATAAGAAATACATGTAAAATCTCCTTACCTCAAAAAATTTCTATTTTTAAAATACACACAAATTTTTTTTTATTTACGAAAAAATTTTTTAATTGAAGTAGTTTTCGATTTTTAGCTAAACTGCAAAAAATTTTACTTTTCATTAAAAAAAATACTTTTTGAAGACATTTTTTATTTCTAGATTTTTTTATATTAATTTTTTCTCTATAGAACATTATTCATAAAGATTTTATGTTTAAGAAAATTTTGTAAAATTTTTTCACCTAAAGGAATTTTTTGTCAATTTTTGAATTTTTGTATAAAATATTGACAATTTGTGAGAAACCCCTTTCTGGCGTGGGAACGAAAATGGCAAGCTGGTGATAGATGCAGATGTAGCTCAACGGAAATGGGGGGTTCTTTCTCCTTTCTGGGTTTCCACAAATAATAAGTTTGTGCCGATTTGTTCTAAACCAAAAAAATAAGGACAGCAAGTCAAGGAGGTTGAAGTTCAAAAACTTCCCAGACAAAGTTCTATATAATATTATGCCGACGGACATTTCTAACCAGTAGATTTCACGATATTTGACATGGATTGACAGGGTTCCGGGACGTGATGGGGTTTTCTCGGTTAGGTGGCCCTTTCTTTTACAGCTGCCTCCTTCACATTTCCCAAAATCTTTCACATATTCAACCTTAAGAGATTATTTTATAAATGTTAAATCTTCTCTTCTCTTTAAAAAAAAAAAAAAAAAATTTCTTCATTTGAAAAAATATCTTAAAGAAATTCTTCATAACAAATTCCCTCTCTATCAGAATAAAGGGAGAAAATTAAAATAAATATTTTTAAAATGAATTTACACAAATTTTCTACGAAACATTTTAATGCATCCTATGTTTTTACAAAATAAAAAAAATGTTCTCTGGTTGTTTAAATATACTATTTCCAACAAATTTTCAATTAAAATGTTCAATTATTTAATTTATTTTCTATTCATAAAACATTGTTTAGTTTTAGCAAACGTTTGATAATTCTTTTAATATAAATAACTGACAATAAAAAATCATAATACAGAAACTGAAGGCCATTTTGTTGATATTTTTATGGGAATATACACGAAAACCTAAATGCCATATCTGTGAAACCACTCGGCCAATTTCATACAACCATCACATTACACATCCACAGACCATTCCCAACGTATCCTGAAATTTTGGATAAAATTTGTCGATCCGTTTCCGCAGTTATTTGCGAAATCAAAATGTACACTCCTTTTTATATATATCTAGCCAACTTTGGCGCGCGTTGCTATGCCCCTTAATGAATAAAAATGCATCCTGAATTTTAATTGAATATCAAGTGCAAGTAGCTAAAAATTATAACTTTTTTTATTGGAGTGACACTGCCCACTTTTGAGTTTGCAAAGTTTCAGAAAAATCGGTCCAGTGCAAGTACCTCAAAATGATAACTTTTTTTTTTTTAATCACAAAATTATATAATCATGACAGCTCAATATATGTGCAAAATTTTAGAAAAATCGGTCAAGTGCAAGTAGCTAAAAATGACAACTTATTTTTTAAGGGCGTAGAACCGCCTACACTTTACCACCCATAAACACTCCCTGGAATGTGTAAAAAAACCTGCTGAAGTTTTAGTCCGAACGGCTTTGCGGTTTCGAAGTCTTTAGCTAACACACACAGACAGACAGAGTTTTACTTTTATATATATAGATAGAGAATACATGAACTCATTACTTTTAAAAAAATACACAGTTCCTTAATCAAATTTCTTTACTTTAATTGTTCAACAACCCCCGTTATTACTTTTTCCCTCGAAAACAATAAGCTTCACTTTATGATGGGCATATCGAGGGACAGCCAATTGAACTAAACTGCCAGTTATAAAGTCATAAAGTCATAAAGCTTTACAACTACTTCAAACAGACAAATATTGATTGTTAACATTTACACACATACAAAACCTAATTCTGCTTTATGTATGAATTCATAAGTCTTAATGCACTTATACATCCAACATACTCTCCGGTCTTGTTAAAAACATTGTTTACATTTTAATATTCTGCTATAGAGTATCGAGAAAAAATTTCACTCAAGCACAGAGATACTCACATCGAAGAAATTCAAGCCAAAAAGAAAAAAAAATAAAGTTAACACAGAACCAACATTAAGTTGTATTTGTAATTGCAGTACATACTGGATCTGGTCTGTAAATTGTAACTATTTTAATAATACAATTATGCAGATTATGGGCTAAAAGTCAATTTGTGTGTCTGTGTATGTGTGTGTGTAAAGTTACACAAACACAAACACATACTCACACTCACATACGTATATATTTACATAGTTATGCAAATAGTAGGATGAGTTTTTATTACTGGGTTTTAAAATTTGATTGTTCTTGTGTGCATATATATTGGTTAAACGTATATTTACGACTCAAAACAGTTTTGTATCGATTTAAATGTTTGTCTAATAATACCTTGTAGTTTAAGTGTAATTTTTGTTTATTAAAGTGAACCAGTATTTTTGATAATAGTTAATTTAATGTTATATAACTTATCTCACACTAAAAAGAATTAAAAAAATATAACAAAGGGTTGGTAAATTAGTAACTAGTTTGAAAATTGTCAGTATGGCAAGGTTGTTGTCTGTTAAATATTTTTCATCTGAAGTGTCGTTTAATAAGTTAAAGATTTAACATTTACAAATATGGATTATTTAATAACCGAATAACAAGTAAAACTAGCTTAAACGTACTACAAAAATTGAGGTTTAAACAGACCTTCCAACGGCATTTTCAAAAACTACGGCCCAATTATAACTCCAGACCATAATGCGCACCAAGCATTAATTTTTTTTTTTCAGATAAAAAGGCAACAATTTAGCTTGTGGACGTTACCACCGAGTAAGATATGACCCATTCCAAGTCTAAAACAGGATATATTAGATAGCCAAATAGAATATTTTATACGAGTAAGAATATCAGTAGGCAAATCGATTTCATGTGCAGATGTACACAATCCAAATTTTACTAGAATAGCTTTTGTATAAAAGGAGTTATAAGCCCTTAAAATTACTAACACATAATTAAGCCACATGAATGTAACAAAACAAAAAATACACACAGTATGCGCGCGTTGATGCAATTGTTTTTTTCTTTTTGTATATGAAATAGGGAATAGCAAATAATCACAAACATTTTTAAATGAAAATGGTTTTATTGCTTTTCGAAATATTTCGCTTGATGATCAATACACTTCTGCATTCATTGAAACCATTTGTCATAGCAGTTATTCTATTTCTCTTGAGACACCTCCAAACATGGCTTTTGAACACCTCAACTGCTTCTTCGACGCACGTTAATCGCTTACCACGCAGTTTACCTTTGATATTCAGGAACAAGCAGAAGTCATTGGGTGCTAAATTAGGACTGTACGAAGGATAATTAATTAATTCAAAAATTCACTTCTTTGACAAGATGTGTGAGAGCTCGCATTGTCATGATAAAGAATGATTCCTCTTCGAGGGTTAGTTTTACAATTTTTGCCAAAGACTTTACGCAAACAAGTGGTAGCGTACCACTTAAAATTTGACATTTTTACGTTTTTCAAATAGGGCAGTGTACACATGACCCATTCGGCTGAAGAAACAAGCAACTCCTTGCTTCACTGTACTTCTTCCATGAACTGTTTTTGTAAGACTTAGCTCCTCTTGAAATAACAACACGTTCGATTGCTGTTTTCGGCTTATAAGCATGTATCTATGATTCGTCACTATTTTAGACACGTCTTTTGAATCACCACGGTTGAACTTTTTAATCTTTTTCTTACAGTACTTGACACGAGCCTGATTTTGAGCGATTGATAAATTATGGGGTATCCAATGAGATCAAATTTATTTTACAACTAAGTGTTCATGCAAAGTCTAATGTATTAAAGTTGAACTAAAATACAATGAAGCCTTACAATATGTCACATGACAATCTTGCATTATCTCTCAACGCACTGCATCGATGTTTTGTGGAACAACAACCGATTTTGGACGACCTTCACGGAATTCGTCGTATCTACGACCACCATTGTAGTCACTATTCAAACGACATACTGTGGTTGTTGATAGTGTTTTACCTCCATAAAAAGAACAAAGTTCACCGACACATTTTTGCTAAGATAATCCATGTCGAACGTTGTGAAAAATAATCCAACAAAAATCTTCTCTTAAAGTTTTTATTCGTTTCGTTAAATTGATTTTCTAAACTGTAAACAAAACAAACAGCACCTGTATAACAAAACGTTCTGAGTACGTTAATGCTCTGCATTATTACCCGACTTACATACATTTGTGTGCCCACTAAAACACCTAAAAAACATACAAATATAATTTAACATAAAAGTATATGTTATTGTTATAAAAGCCACTTTTCTAATTACTAGTAATCTAGAGTGTGGTATATATTAACATATTTCGTGTATATTTTTGCTGCCTTCTTATTATATCTCAAAGACTGAATGTTACCAAAAATAATCTATAACCTTCAGAACAGTTGGGTGGTTGAGTAAACATTTGAGGATGAGCACACAAATTGTCTTCTTTATGAAAATGCTGGTTTATGATGAAATAAATTATATGAAATGGAAAATTACAATGGTATTGATTTACATACATTTAGTATTTGTGTATATAGAGATGGGCTAAATAGATAATCTATTACCTATTTATAGCTAATAATGTATGCATGTATGTATCTATCGATTATTATTTTACATATATTCTAGTCATTCAATTTACTTTTAAACATTAATAACAATTTAGAATGTTTACATTTATTTTATATGTTTGCATATACAAGCAACAACTGATATGTGTATATTAAAATTGTAATAAATATTTATTTCTGCCAAATATAAATAAAACTTTTTTGTATTTATATCAAATTGCAATTAGCTAATATTAATTGCATGTTTTACGTAAATTGAAAATTCGTATAACCAGGGGAATTGTTAGAAATATTTGTTGGAAATGCTTTAAAAAATATCACTGAAGTGTTGGAAGGTTACATTAAAACTGTAATTGTTTTGTAATATGTAATAAAAGTTTTAATGTCTTTGGTACTGATTCCATTAAAATAGTGATTGCTATGTCCTACTTCTGTTCGATATCTGTTTGCTTGAGATACGTCAGGCTAACTCTTGTGCTACAGGCTAAAAATCCTCCCCGTCAGCTTCGGGACCTATATAAAGGGCGATTAAATTTTAAGGGCCGATGTTGAATGTGAAATACACTTTTACGTCAAGATTTTTTTCTCCATTTCATTTGATATTTCCCAATTTCAGACTAACTTAATTTGAATCATGGAAAGCTACACAATCGAGCAACACAGGCTAATTATGAAAATGGGCGTTTAAATGTGAAAAATATTTAAATTTCAGCAAAATAGGTCTGTATGAAATGTGAAACATCTGTGAATGTCCTCTTAGTTCCTCGAACAGAAAACAGTTTTTTTTCGCGATAGTGCCGCCAAGATGTAAAAAATCCTAGACAAGGAGCTTTTATCTGAGTTATATAATCTCAGGCTGAACAATCTGCTGAGATGCGGTGTAATTCAGACTCCACCTGACAGTTCGCGCGGAAATCAACCAACCAACCATGTTGTCCCTTAATTATGATCATATTAATCATATTTTTTCATTGCATGCAGAGAAAAGTACCAATTTTTTAACACTTTTTTATTTTATCTCACCCCACGTAACCCCCGTCCATAGTCCCGTGCCTACACCCAAATCAAATTCATTGCCAATCGAATGGTTCAGTTCTTGCAATCGAATTTTTCTTTTTTGGTTAAACAAATTTATTTAAAGATTAATAATTTCTGACATATTACATGTTTATATTCCGAAACAAAACTCTGTACATACAACCGTTAAATTCTACTATCATAACTTAACTATACGATTGGCAGCAATTGTGTTACTAACAACCGATACTATTTTCTCTGTGTAATACTAATACAATACACTGAACTAGTAGGGTATATTCCCATTATTCTGTTCCATGACATACATTGATCGACTAAAAACTTTTCGGATAAATTTTTTATTGTAAAATCTATAAATATTTGCCATTGACATAAGGTTCAGTAATTAATTTTTAGATTGTGCTAAGCAAAAATTACCTTCAACCATGTGCCAATTTCGTACATTTAAAAATTTTGTATTTATAGTGGAAATATAAAATTCGTAACAACCGATTATAAAGCTAAAATTTATTGTGTGTTAATGTGTTAGTTATTAATTTCTAATGGCATGCCATTAACTTATTTAATTCTTTCTTGTTTAAAAAATATTTAATTTTGTTGCTTTAAAATACATACACAGCATAATTGAGCAATAAAACGGCATAGCTAAATACAGACTAATTGCAACTGATATTAGTAAATTTCCATGAGTTTTATTCATTTAAAATATACCTTCGAGAATTACAAACAAATAAATTTATTTTATATTTTAGGAGACTTAACTTTAATTTAAACTTATGTTGTAATATTCATAATTTCAAATTCATTATTTTCAATTTCAATCCCTTTAACCCCCATACCTTTCATTTGTACCTATTTAATGACTGTAAAATTGTGTTCTTTTATTTGCATAAATATCCATCAGTTTCCTTTATGTCGAAGTCTGATTTTGTTTTTGTCTCTATTTAAAATTTTAATTAAACCCACATGCATTTCCTTGTTTGTTTTAATGCATATTTAACTATACGCAAATTTTGATAAAGCACAAAAAATATAAAGATAAGTTTTTGTGCTTTAATCTAGTCATCTAGACAGAAAAAAAGAGAGAGAGGAAGATAGTGAGCGGCAAATAATTAAATATGAATCACTTGTCTTTAATAAATGCATAGACATAAACCAATCTTTACACACACATACACATAACAAAAACCCTTTACATAATACAAATAAAGTCATGCACATATTACTTCTGCTACTACTACGTTGCTACTACTTACGTGTCCTGTCCTGTGTATTGTTAGCAAGTGTGTATACAAACACCATCAGCATAAATAGCAGGTCCTTTCATCCTAACAATCTACTTTAAATATGCTTGCTCACACACACACACACACACAGCACACGGACACTTAGTGAACACAAAAGCTGGCAAAGTCAATGAGTGAATGAGCTTTTTGTTTAACAGACTTTATGCTTGAGTAGAGGATATAAATTAAAGTTTATTTTAGATGTTACAAAAAAAAACAATATAAATTTTTTTACAACATTAAAGTGATCAATTGGAAGCAAGAGGAAAATATATAGGGACAATAAAATTTTGTTAAATAAAAAAAAAAATATTTCTTAGAAATTTATTTTGATCTAAGAAAAATTTAAAAAATTTTGCTAAACTCTATATAGAAAATAAATTTTCACGTTCCGAGTGAAATTGAATCAATCATATTTTCTATTGTTCCACAAATTTTGAACAACTAAATTTCAACCGGAACCGTAAAACATGATCATTTATATTTTCAAAATAATATAAAACAAATATTGGGTGGATTAAGTGCCGAAAGAGCTGCTCATCTTTTTGGACCAAGAACTTAATCATTGTTGCGGCCATTTGAAGTAACACATATCCCAGAGAGAGCATTATTGCATAGATTAAGCGCCAAAAGAACTGCTCATCGTTTTGGACCAAGAATGATTTAAGCCCATTTAAAGTAATACATATCCTAGAGAGAACATTCTATATCGAAATAAGTAGCAGCTAAACTCGGCAATGCAAAACTTTTTCACTTAATGATTCATATCCTGACACACATAATATGCGTATCTCGGTCAATACTTGCTTTGCAATTATCAGTCGCTACAGGTTCCCTGTGATGATCTGGCCAGATTTCAACAATTAATAATAGACAAACTCATTTCAGCATTTATTATCGCCGTCGATATTTGGCTTTAGTATTGATTCAACTGGTTGACCAGGCTGCAAATATGACTTTTCGTTATGAATTAATTTTTCTTTGCAAAAAATGATTTTCTTTTCAAGGGTTCAAGCAGCATTTTGAACATGTAAATTCGTCATTTAAGATTTCGCGGCTTCAATTCAATTCAATTCCCTGCTTTTGAATATAACCTGCTGCTTGCAAATGTTTTGAAATAGCTCTCAGTGAATTTGCAAGCTCTTGTTAGTTTGACAGCAATCATCATGGAGAAATGCCTCCAATTCTTGGCCTTCAAACTGTTAGGGCTATGGTGGGTGATCTTTGTCTTGCATATCAAAGTAACCACTTCTGTAGCCCCATGTTCCTTATAGTAGCTACAAGATAAAGTATTTGTAAAACACTCAAACCAACTATTTTACGTTGAATCTGATTGGAAGTAAGTAAAATCAAGGTAAAACGTAAAGCAGTTCTTGCTTTTTTGCATAAAATTCGACACTTTTGAAGCAGAAAAACAAACAAAAACTATGTTCCTTAATAATAATAAGAATAAATAGGTCATATGTGTCCTTAAAATTGACATATAATTTATTAAAGAAAAAAAAACGAGTTAAAAAGCTACACCATCTATTGTGAATTCCGTTTTTTATAAATTATACACCCAATAAAAAATATGTATGTTAGGTCCTTTAACAAGAAAACAAAAAATGCAAAAAAATTATTTTTAGTTAAAGTTATTTTTATTGAAACATTTCCTTCTCCAACACTTTAACTACCTGCCACATTGATGATAACTTAACTTTCGCAACACATTCTCAAGTTAACTCTATGAGTCATTGACAGCATAAGATAATTTTAGTACCCAAGATGAACATACAAAGATAAAGTAGAGTACACGTGTAGGAGCTAGTGTTTATGTGCATAAGAAATGCAGATCTTACAGTTGTTTATGCCCCTAAAATTCACTTCTGGCCTTTTACATTTTTACAAAACATTTTGTCTTTAATGCTGTAGAGGTTATTTAATAGATTCTTTGTTTGGTTCTTATTTTTGTCCTCTATGTTGAAGCTATAAAGTTGCTTTTGTATTTCAAAGTCTTATTATTACAAGGTGTCTTTTATTTTAACTTTATTATTTATTAAAAAACATGGAAGCTTTTTTTTTGCTTCAAATCATTAAAGGCAGAGCACAAATTTTTTTTTACCATTATAGCAAACACATGAGTAAGTAATATGTCTTCTGTAGATGTATTCAAATGAGTTGTATTGTACTTGAATTTATCTTATCCTGTGGAAATCTTGTCATGTTTTGTTATATGTTTGCTTAGAGATATTAATTTTGCATTCGTTTTATTTATCTCTTTGTAATTCTATGAATAAATAAATAAAGTTTTAAGAAGTATATCGTATAAAAAGATATTTAAAAAAAAAACTTCTAAAATATTTAACTACAAAACAACAACAAATTTTGATAATTTTACAAAACAGGTTTTTGAAATTTATTTTCATTATTTTCAATAAAACGTGTAAAAAGAAATATATATATATACGCATTAAATTTAAAAAATGCTAAAAAGCTTAAAACCAATGTATTCTATACAGAAATATGTCGAATATATATCGTCAGCATTCATACGAATAACATTATTATACCTTTAAGCAACGGTAAATAGTAAAACTTTCAGCTTTGGTTTTGCTGATACTTGCTAACCTGTAGCCAACATCCATATCAGCTAACAGTGTCTGTCAATCTGTATGTCTTTAAATTAATTCAAATTAATATTACTCATACCACCCGTAGTTCAAGTAATTACTCTTTAATAACTTAAACTTCAATAGCTACAAAATCGTATACGCGTTAAAAAAATAAAAGTTAAATTCTATCAAAATCCTATATAATTACTTATAAACACCTAATTTTATTAAGAAATAATTTCATTTTGTTTAAAAGTGTCTGTCCGTACGTCTGCCTTTAAATTTTGAAAATTAAAGAAAACGGAAAAATTTGTAAATACTTTTACAGAAATCCTAATTTCCTAAGGAGAACAAATGCTGCTTTGGTGTTAAGTAACTATCTCAAATTTGTTAGTATGAAGATGTGGTAGCCGTTAACTTTTAAATGTATCTTCTCAAATATAAATGAAATTATTAATCAATTCACAGCCCAAACTCTTAACAGCTGTAGCATTCCATTCTCTTAAATCCCTTTAGTGTACTTAAGTCCAGTTTTTTCATTTTAACATGCCATTTCATTTGCAAAAGGATATTTATTTATATCCGTAAACAAAGGTGTTGACAAATAATTTCATTTAATATTATTTTTTTGTTTGTTTTACAAGATACAGAAGAAGAATATTTACGACAATGACGGTTTATTTACGATTCTTTTAAAAAAGACAAAATAATTTATTAGCACGTTACTCAACGGAACAGACTCAACATCAAATGGGACTTAAGATAAAAGAGAAAAGCAGTTTGGTAATAATATACAGTAAAAAAAATGCCATAAAAGAAAAAAAACAAATTGGTCTTAAGATTTACAGAGTTGAGAAGACCAAGCTGCAAAATAATTTTTTTAACACAGAAACACTTTTGTTACAAAAAAAGAACAATTCAAAGATATTTTTTAGAATTTTAGTATATTCTTAGTTCAATATATCAAAATATTTTCTTAAAATATTTTTCGTTTATAGAAAGTTTATTTTGTTTAATTTTTTGTTTATAAAAACCAATTAATAATATTTGTGCGCGTTTCTCTAATAATTCTAAGCTTCTGACTATCTATTTAAAGAAACTCTTATTTTTTTATTTATTCATAATAAACCAAATCTTTCAATCACTTTTAAATCACACCGAACTTTGACCCTGTCGCATTATTAAAAAATAAAGTTATTCCACTCCAGTTTAACGCCGTTATAGCATAACAAAGGATGATACAGATATGTACAATGGTGTACAAATGAAGGCTATGAAAAGAAAACCAGCAAAAGCATTCACTTCACTCATGAACGCCTACACACACATACGTACATATATACATAACACTTCATGATGCATACATATATGATTTTTTTTTCAATACCCTGTGCTCTGTGTGTACAATTGTGTGAGAATTTTAAGTTAAAATAAATTTAACAGTCAGAGCTGCATGAAACACCAATAGCTGCACCACTTTATGTGTAACAAATGTACGTTGGTATGTGTGTGCAAATGTGTTTATGTTAAATAAATATCCTTTAGCGTATCCTTTGGGCACTCAATGAAAATAATTCCTCATACATGGTTTCGTATAAAAAGCGAACAATATCACACTGAGTATACATTTAACTATGTCTGCATGTATGTAAGATGTATTGCACTTGTTTGCAATTTTACACCGTAGACAGTGAACAAGTTGTTGAATTAAATTAGTAATGAACATGGTTGTTACCAATAACTTCGATATCAGGGAACTAATTAAAGGTTTTGGAAATATTTTATGCTTAGAGAGGGCTTCAAATATATGTAGTTATTTTACATAATTCTAAAAGGAGGCTTGTTAAAAATGTTTTGCAAATTGAAAAAAGTAAAAAAAATTAAAAAAAAAATAGAATTTAATATTTCTTTTAAATTTGTAAAAAGCTGCTTATTTTTAAATTAATACTAACCAAAACCTTATGAAATCATTGAAAACTATTTGTAAAAAAAAATCTTGAACAAATATAAATAAAAATATTTTTTTTTAAATCTTAACCAAAAAAATGTTTGCTAAAATTTTCATTAAAAATCTATGTTGTAAGAAACCTATTTCTTATATGAACAGAAATAAGAAACAAAAATTTTATAAATTCAAAAACTTTATTAAAACTAAATTTGTTTTTCGGTAAATGGCAAAATGTAAAATATATTTAATTAACACGAAACTTCTTTCTTTTTTTTATCAAAATAAATTCTTAAAAATTCTTTTGCAAAATTTTCTAAAATATTAACAAAAATATTTTTTAATTTTTTTATAAAAATTTTATCGAAAATTTTTTATATTAAAACAAAAACTAAAAATATTTTTTGTTAATAGATTATTTGTTTGCTTGCGTATTTCAAGTCTAAAATGATTTTATAAAAATCTAAATTATAAAATTATAAAAGAAAATTTTTCAAAATTATGGAGAATAATTTAAAAAATTCTATACAAGAAAGTTTTTTTAAACTTACCTTAAAATTATTTGTTTTCAAAATGGTTCATATCAGAGAAATTTTTAAAAATATATAATTTTTAAAAAATTCCTGTATAAGTAATTAAAAAAAAATTTTATATAAGAAAAATTTTTACAATTTTCTCCAAAAATTAAATTTAAAACAAATTTGGTTAGGGAAAATTTTTCATAAATTAAAAATAAAATTAAAATTAGATTTTTTCACATTTTCTAAGAGAAAATTTTTCAGAAATTTCCACAAACAAGATTTATTGAAAAAAATTTCTAATAATGAGAATAAAAAAAAATATTTAAATGTGAATTTTTAAAACAATTCCTATAAAGCAGAATATTTTACGAATCTTCTGTAAATAAGAATTTTTAAAAAAGTTTTTATTTAAGAATTTCTTTAAAGTTTTTCATTAATAAGATTTTTTTTAAATTTTTCTATAAATTTAAACCTTTAAAATTTTCCCATAAGTAAGAAATACTTAAAATTTTCTATAACAGAGTATTTTTAAAATTTTCTATAAAAGAGAATTTTAAATTTTTTTATAAAAGAGAATTTTAAAATTTGCCTATAAAAGAGAATTTTAAAAATTTCTATAAAAGAGAATTTTTTAAATTTGCCTATAAAAGAGAATATAAAAAATTTTCTATAAAAAAAATTTTCAAAAATTTTCTTGTTAAATAGCAATTAAAAAAATTTTTTTTTTAAAGGAATTTTTCGAAAATTTCCTATAAATGAAAAATTTTCAAACATTTTTGTAAATGAGAATTTTTAAGAACTTCTTAAATATTAGTTTAAAAAATTTTTTTTAAAACATTTCCAAACATTCTTTTTCGATAATTGTTTACACGAAATTAATTCTCTAAAAATTCACATTAAGAAATTATTTTTTTAAATCTCTGTGAATTTTTGAAGTGGAAAATGTTAGATCCAAATTTTCAAATTTACTTAAAGATTTTTTAATTTTCTAAAAGCAAACTGAAATTATGAAACATTTTTACAGAGAGACTATATTATACTTAATAAAATTAGCATTTTTAAAATTTTAATTTCTAGAGGAAGTTTTTAAAATTCTGCATAAATATAAACATTTTTAAATATCACCCCAAGAATAGAATTTTTTTTTATAATTTTCTTCAAAAAGAGATTCTATGTGAAGAATAAAATGAAGATTTTTTATTAATACATTAACCAATAAAAATAAGTTTTGTTTAATTTTTTTTACCAAAAAATATGAAAATAAGAAAAAATAATTTGTCAAAAACTATTAAGAAAATCTGTTTAAGTTTTTAGGAACAGAGCAATATTTGAAACTTAAAAAGAAATTTCACTAAAAATCTTATACAAAAACATCTATTAAAATTTTTGCACCATCCTAACAAAAATATCACACAATGAACTATTAGATATTCGGAATAGAAATAAAGCTATTCCCCATCAATTGTTTTTAATTTTTGTTGGTTAAACTATGTATGTACTGTTTTCCTACTGTTTGTCATTTGTTCATAATTTAAAATGTTTTCGAAAACGTGCCATTAACAAAAGCTAGTTTTTAAATAAAAGGAAAAACCTAAAGTTGCCATTAGTTGTTTTAATAAAACGGAAACGGAAAAAAGGGTGACACGTTGTCTCTAGTAATAGAGAGAACAATACACATATACACACACCCTTTTACCGTGCTGCTCACAAATACTTATAAAAACGGCTAAAAATAAAACAATTAGAATGTCTAAACACAGACCAAAACAAAAACATATTGCTGTAGATGTTACTAAATATATTTATGTTTTATTTTAATAATTCAGCGCTATTAAAAAAAAAATAGCAACACAGGAAAAAAGTTTAATGCACACAAAACTTTGTTCCCGTAAAAGTGTTAGTTTATGATTGTCATAACATTTGAGTCCTTTTTATGTGTGTGTGTGTTCATGTAGGAAAAAAAATATTATTCTTTGTTTGAGTTATATAAACATGATAATGTTGTCATATTTTGTTATTGTTGTTATTGTTGTTATTGCTTTTTGTTTAATATACTTTTTTATGCATTTTTATATTTAGTTTCTCTACAAACATACGTGTACAACCTCTCGTGCATAAACATACTTACATACGTATGTACGTATATTTTTTTTGTTGTTTTAGTATTCTTAACATTTATTTATTGCCACGTTTAATTCCCATTCGAACAATTTCATGACAACCAATGTATGTTTATACATACAACTAAATATGTATTTGTTACTCGTGCAACAATATGTTGACAGTACAGGCACAAACATAACATACACACACAAATGTTCATATAAACATATAAAGCTTTTTAATGTAGTACTTAATAAAAATAAGCATGTACAAATACACTACACTGTTAAATGTGTTCTCATAAATGAAATGAACAAACATACATACAAGCTTCTGAGCTGTATTGAATGTACAAGCAAAAACAGACATTTGTACAGGTACTTTCATTTTATAGCAAATAAATTTTTAATTCTCTGAATTGTAAAGCTGTTGTTGTTTTCGAAATTAAAATATTGTATGTATTACATCAGTTTAATGTTTTTTGTTTTTCCTTGTCTTTATTTTTCATCACTAGTGGAGTAGTTTGTTATATAATTCAGGAAAGGCTATTTTTTTTTTGTAATACAAGTTAAAGCGCTTGTTATATCTTTAAATCAAAATTAATTTCTTTAGAAAATGGCACATGGTTTGTTTCTGTACATTAAAATTAAGGTGAGTTTATTTTAATTTCTAAGCGACGGTTTTGGGAAAAAAAAATCTCAACGGGTGGGGCATAAGTGTAATTATTTACAAATTTATAAGCAAAATTACACTTTTTACATCCTACACAGAAAAAATTAAATGACGAATTCGAATAACAATTCAATAATGATATTTATAAACTTAAGTAAAATTTTGTTTGAGTTATAAATCTAAACAAAAAACTGTGAGAAAAATTTACTACTTTTCCAATATAATTTAAACAAAATATTTATAAAAGCAAAATGCTTTTCTATTTACCAAGCTTGAGATCAGTTTCTTTTTATAAAAAATTTTTTAGTGTTGTTATGTTTAAGCTTGTCTATATGCATTTCATTGAAACATTAGTTGGGAGCTTATCCCGAATGAAATAGTTTTTTGAAATAAAATAGTTTTTATAAAAAAAAAACTGATCTCAAGCTTGGAAAAAAGGACAACATATTGAGATAAAACAAGTAACAGTGCTATATTCGCCCATGCCGAATCTTATATAAATGTAGTCATGCAATAACAATTGTTTGTATCACCATTTATCTCATATAAAATACGTGCATTACGTGTTTCTAAAAAATAAAATTACAAAAAAATATATTAAAAACAAACAAAAAAAAACAATAAAAATAATTTAAAAAAAACTTTAAAAAAAATTAAAAAAAAGTTTTTAAAAAAATTAAAAAAAAAAAATTTAAAAAAAAAATTTAAAAAAATAATAAAAATATAAATAATATATAAAATAAAAAATAAAATAAAACAAATTTTTTTTTGGCTCAGCTGGGTTTCAATGCCACGTTTATTCTAACCAGTATATATGTATGTTGTTGTTGTAATTGTGAAAAAAAACGAGGTGGTCGTGGTTTTTTGCTAATTTCTCAGAAGGTTATAGGGCGATTGTGCTGAATTTCAATAGCGATTCATTCCCGGATGTTTCCAAGAGATTGATACCATTTAAGGATCTGAGGAGCATATAGTTACTTCTAAGTTGATTTTAACCAACACACGGACAGAGGGACAGACGGTCAGGGTTTAATCGACTCCTCTATTTATAAGCTTTCAGAAATGATAATTGTAGAAATTACAAAATGAAATGATAATTGTAGAAATTACAAACGGAATGACAAAGCTATATATACCCTTCTGCACCACAGGTGAAGGGTATAAAAACAACGAAGACATTTACATAACATTTATAAAAGTATTTATAGATAATTAAAATAATTTTAGGCAAGTGCTTGTTTAAATATATTTTTACAATTAATTTTATTTGGCACCAAAAAAGATACCCTTAATTGTTAGTGACACAATTTTTTTGACTAGATGGTCGGCGAAGACTGCTACTTAAATATACCTAAAATAGCAAGTCAAACCTCGTAAACGAAAGACCGTCAAACGAAAGCACTATTTCGCTATCAATTCCGGGGTCGTGTTGCCACTGTGACTTGGAAGTATAGGCCAGTAGATTAAATCTTTCTTTTAATTACTTCTGCAGAAGATGTCACGACGAGGAAAAGGCTAAGACTGTACAACATCTTTTCTGCCAGTGCCCATATCTGGCGAAACATAAATATCGGCATCTGGCGGAAATGCTTTCTTTATGATCTGGCAAGTGTATCTAAGGTTGCTATTATAAAAACATTCTCGATTCTTTATCCGTCAAATTGATTTTAAATTGCGATAATCGGTTTTCTATGGGTGTAAGCTAGCTACACGCAAACATTTGCCGAAAATGTTCCGTAAATAAAGAATAATTGAAATTCTAAGAAAAATTAATTTACTTTTGGCATTTTCTTATCTCTATATTTAAGTGACTCATTGTATAGCGCAAATTAGTATTTTTCAAAAAAGTAACCATTACCTCCTTTTTGAGTCATTCACCTTTTGTCATATATTAAGGAACTCCAAAATATTTAAATGTATAATTAAGTATTCCTGCTTTTAAAGACGTTTTAAAGTTTCATAATATCAATTGGTCTGTCCATTCGTGTGAATCTACGTAAAGGTGTAAATATACATCAATAAAATTTGGTAGACAAATTCATTATATGATTTCACCTGAATCATATACAATTGGGCTACTGCAGTTGAATTTTAAGCATTCATAACTGCTTTATAAACATACGAGTTCAAATAAAATTTTAACTGCCGCATTCATAAAAAATGGTTTACTTTTATTAAACGTTTCTTTTACAGATGTTGTTCAGAAATTTGTCAAATAAAACTTCAGTAGACCTAAAATATTTTTCATAAATATGACAGTAAATCCTTAACAGACAATTTTAAATTGAAATACAACATAAAAAAATATTTTGAATATCGAAAATAATGGCATCATTTGGCAAATACGATTCAGGATTTGTGATGATTTGCACCATGTAATCATAACAGCTACATGAGTTATTTCAACGGCTAAGCTTTAATTGTTGACTTTTAATGGCTTATTTATTCATGGTTTATTGGTGCAGACGAATGATTTAAAATATTTTCGAACATAAGGATCTAGTGTCATTAAACCTAACGAATTACTTGGACAACAAGCACTTCTATTTCATGTTTCGAATCAATCAAATGTCTACCTTTTTTAATTAATTACTTAACACATTGTATCGCATATAGCTCTTTTCTGCATAGGTGAACCTGCCTGCAACATTAATTCCTTCAAAATCAGATACAAAAAAATTAATAATTATGTCTCTATGAACATGAAATTTTTCTATAGACTAACCCAAATGCGACAATAAGCAGATAGGGACTTTGAAACATTTACTAAACAGAATCACGATTATCGCATTCGGTATTTTGAGGCAATTTGTCAATAAAATTAATCTGATTACAATTGTTGTTCAAATAAATTAAATTAATGCAAATCGAAATCCAGGTTTTTCTTTATTCGTTCAAGTTTCCATAAAAAGACTTTTTTTTGGAAACCCATTTTCTACAAACAACATTCAAATGTTGTATGCAATTGCTTGCCTAAGAAAGACTTTTAAATATGAAAACTTAAATTTTTTTGACTTAAAAATAACAATCAAAATTCACTCTCTATCAATTATATACTCCTTTCTATTAATTTCCTTATTTCTTTTATTTACAGGTATGTGTTTTGACTTAAATAAAAATTGGAATATTTTGTAAGTATTATCTGACAATTGTTTTGCGAAAAGCACAATTCTGATAAATTCTAGCAATAATAATGTGCTGCTTAATTGTTTCCTAAGACTATGTATTATTTATAACATTTTATGACCTTGTGTGCCTTCTTAAATGTAAAAATTGTAACAAAATTCCTCAAATTTAATAATTAATTTTCTTACTTTGCACTCTATGTACGTACATATATTATCCATTGTGTTTAATTTCTTTAGAAAGCAAAAAAATATATAAATAAATCTCCAAGGATTGGTTAGATTTTATGTAGCTTTTATTCCAATACTTTTTCTTTTTGTTTCCATACAATTTTATTACTGTTGTCTAGCAATAAAAAAAAAACTGTTCTGATACAACAAACACTAACTCCATTCACGTGTCCTAAAGCCCTGGACAGTAATGAGGCGAAGAGAATTTAAATGAACAAAACATACAAAACAAAACAAAAGCAAAAATGTAAACAAAACAACTATTCTATCGGAAATAGCAGAAACACTACCCAGCAAACCACAATGCTTTAGAAATAGTTTGATAAAAACATACTGTCATAAACTTTAAGTTAAAAAAGTGTTGTGAATATTATTGTTAACAATTATTTTATAAACGAAATCAAAGCCTTGTGATGGGTTGATTTTCTCAAGCTTTATAATGTAATTAAATAATAAGTCATGAACTTTCTGTTGAAAGTATGCTTACAAATGCTGATAACAAATGTTGTTTTAAATGTCACAGGGGACATCGTAATATACAATAATGTAAGACAGTAAGTTTTTTTTACTGTTTTTTGCTTGTTTTAAAGGCCCATATTTATGTGAATAATATTTTAAAACAGGGCTCATCTACAAAGCTGGTAGAATGGCAACGTTAAGAAGTAAGTAAGCAATACATACATAATATATACCAACACTTAAGAAAATCTTATCCAGATAAACTCGTAAGTTTTTTCATAATAATCTTTAGAAAACTTTTAATGACAAGCTCTATCTCTTGCTTAGTTTCATTTCGCCATTAGTTGGTTTGTTGGGTTGAGTTAGTATGTCATCAAGAACATATGACTTTAAGTGTTGTACTTTTTCTACTTCATATAAAAATGACAGCTGCTAGAACGTTCTTTAGTGTTCTTCACCAATTTACTTATTACAGTTTTCGTGTTATTTTATTTCTCTTCCCTCAAACACGAATCTTTTATAAATAAAATTATTTTCCAAAGAGTGAGTAAATTAGCACAGCATTTAAATGCTGTTGAAGAAATTATGACACTGTGTGAACAAATTATAGAAACAACGTGCTAATGATTTTTATATAAAATATAAGCAGTTTTATATTAATAAATGCGTACAAAATGTAATTATGACGATGATTTTAAATGTCGCAAAAGCAGTTATTATTAAAGGCATATTTTCTGTAAAAAAAATTTACTAAAGAAGACTTTAAAATTAAATTTATATTAAATTTGCCTCTAAACGCAACTTTGTCTTATTGGACTTCTGAATCTGTTGTAGATCATTCAATTCCTTAAAGCCCTTTACTTGATTGGAAAATCAACATTAAAAATACGGACTTAAAAAAAATGAAACTTTGTAGCTATAAGTTTAATTATACAAGAAACTAATGGCAATAATTTTTTTCTTTCTCAAGATTTTAACTTTAAAATATAAAAAGTTTTTTGTTTAAGCAAAAGTTTTCTAAAAAAAAAACTGACAACATAAATTTGCAACATGTTTTGCTTAAAAGTCCTGTTTTACTCGCCACCTAAATGATTGGTTTTTGCCTCAGTTGTTCTAACCAAACTAATCATGTATAAAATGCCAAGTATTCCCATTCTTTTTCACTCTCTAATGCTAAGCGAAAGGCAAACTGATTTTTTTTCTCGATTTCCCCCTAGTTGTTTTTTTGTTATGTCACACAAATATGCGTAAAATGTGAAAAATGTGTTACTTGTCATTTTGTCACTTCTTGACGTTGTTGCCTTTCGTCTTTCTCTTTCCTTTTTTTGCAATATATTTAACAAGTATTTTACCATTCTATTCAATTTTTTTTTAGCTAAAAACATGTTAAACATCTAAAGGAACGCTTAAAGCATATTCTTACATTGTTTTTGCATTCAATATTGTTTGTGTTTGTATTTTTTTTTTTTTTTTTTGCAGAAAATTTATTGTTATCTAAACAGATTTTGTCATAATATTGCCATAAAACATGTTAGACACTTTATGAGTTTTTATGGTTAGAACTGACAGACAAACATTTGGAAACAATGATAGTAATATCAAATATGTAATAAAAAAAACTACAGAAATATAAAACAAAATTTCAATAGTCTTAAAAAGGTGCTGGAAAATATTTAATTTTAAGGTGGAATAAACATAGAAAAGGGCTTAATGTATAGTATTTCTCGAGGAATATTAAAAAATTGTTTTTAAGAAGCTGTTATGTTTTGTATATGACATTACATCCGTATTAAACAAACTTACCTACCCGATAAATTTTATAATCATTTACATATACGTAAACCTTTTAATGAATAATAAATTCATAACACATCAACTAGGGTGATCGGTTCGGTTGTATAACCGGTGGAAAATCCGGTTTTTTTCTCTTTTAGCTGGCGGTTTTTTCCAAATGTAAATTTTTTCAATGCCGAAAACACTGGTTTCTATATCCACATAAGCCGGTTTTTTTTGATTTTTTTAGGTTATGTTCATATAGCTTTGTAACTAATCGGTACCATAGTATATTTTTTTTCTCAAAGACTTCCAAAATCAGAAAATTAAAAATTATTAAATAATCTTCCATAATATTGTGAAAAATTTATTTGTTTCAAAAATAAAAAAAAAAATAATTGTTCTTAAATATTTTTATTTTTAAATGAAGAGCAGGTTTTTTGTATGTTGTTGCTCTTCTCACTTGCTGTGATAATCAGTATTTTTTCTAAGTTATTGTACATTGATCCTACTTTATACGAATAGTGTAAGAGCCAAGAAATGGTAATGAATGTGTGTCAACTTTAATTTCAATTGAATCATATAACTAACTGGTTAATGCCTATATATGTATGTCTGTCAGGGGTATAAGAAAGAATTTTTAAAATGAAATTGTAAAAAAACTAAGATCTTCACCCTTTAAATTGTATATTAAATAAACGATGCCTTACTTCCTCACCCTCGTATCTTAAAAAATAAAATTTTTCAGGAGAGAAAAAAAACGGTTCATCTTTTTATACTTCGGTGTTTAGTTAAAAGTTTAAATGCAATTATTAAGCAATTGATTGTATTTATGTTTATTAGTAGTAATAATATACTAATCTTTTTTAGTTCAAGCATAAAACAATCGTTTGATATGAAAAAGTCAAAACCGTATTTTTTAAGATACGAGGTTGAGGATGTAAGGCATCGCAAAGGAAATTATTTTTAACAAAATACGTTAGTCCATATTAATTTAAAAGATAAATCTAACATTTAAAAAATGTACAGGAGTAGCCTTAAAAAGTCTTATTTATTTATGTTTTTGTTTATTTTACTTGTAATGAGTAACTTTTGTCCTCAAATTCAACTAAGACAAAATTTGTCATCTGTATTCATGTCAGTTATTGTGTTTTGGATTTGTGCAGCCAAACTTATATAAACTGTAAAATGTTTATATTTAGATATCATTTTTAATATATTTTTTTTTATAACATTTTCTAATTTTTTAATTAAAGAATTACATTTATAGATTACTAGCTAATACCCGGTGTGCTTCGCCACCCACATCGTAATGAAATACAAATTTTATAGTTCAAAAATATATTTATTTTCCAAGTGCCACGCCTACTATTACTAAATCAACCATTTCTTATTCGAATAATTATATAGACGTCAAAGTGTTTCTTGCAAAATTTGGTTACTCTAACTGTTATCGCTTCCCGAATATACGAATTTTAGTATTCAATTGCTATGAGAGCTGCCACACCCACTATTTCTAACGTACCAATTTTTTCCAGAAATGTTTATTTGGGTGTCAAGTTTGCTCTTGCAAAATTTTAGTACTCTAATCGATATCGTTTTCCAAATATACGAAATTTAGTATTTAATTCATGTGGCCATGCCTACTATTAAAAGTCCGCCTATTTTTTACCCAAATGTTCGTATGGATGTCAAAGTTTACCGTACTTAATTTTAAGACTCTAGCTGCATTAACTTTCGTGATATATAATATTTAATACTTATTCTTTAATAGGGCGTGGCACCCCACCCACTTACAATTTCAAACCAAAGTATAGCCTATAGTTCTTTCCAGACATACAGAAAGATTCTGTGAAAATTTCAAGGAAATCCGTCCAGCCGTTTAACCGCCTATAAAGCACAAACAAACATACAAACACACATTGATTTTTATATATATAGATATAGACCGGTTAAACGGTTTTTCTAAATTTTAAAAAAGCAAGCGATTGTTTTTAAATTCTAAATTTTTAACTATTTGAAAAACCGGTTTCTTAAAATAGTCGAATATTTGATAACCCTAATGTGTACATTAAAAAAAAACTAATAAAAATGAATTTCAATTACGAAATTAATACTTTTTTTTTGTAATCGACCGGTTAACCGGGTTTTCCTCAAAAAAATTCAAAAAGAAACCGCTTTTTTTAAAATTCTAAATTTAAAATTATTTTAAAAATCTATTTCTTAAAAAATTCGATTATTCAATCACCCCTATATGTACACAGAACAAAAATAATAAATCAATTTCAATTACAAAATTAATATTTTTTGTTTTAATCAACCGGTTAACCGGTTTCCCTCAACTTTCAAAAAGCAACCGGTTATTTTCAATTTCTAAGTTTACGATTATTTCAAAAATCAATTTCTTAAAAAATTCGAAATAATCGATCACCCTAATATGAACACAGAAGAACAAAAATAATAAAAATTAATTTCAATTACGAAATTCATATTTTTAATTAAAATTTTATTCGATTTTTAATCCAAACATCAAAATTATACTATTAATTAATATTAGGAAAAATATCAATATAAAAATTTAATTTAAAGGTCTATAATTGAAATTTTTGATTGATATTAATAAGGCATATACATATATAGATTGCATCAATTTTAACATAATTAAGGAGGTACCGAATAAAATCCATTAATTTCATTCATTTTCGTCCATTCCGTATTCCGAGTAAAATCACATTGTTCGATTTTGTTACTGCAATAACAATTTCGAACAAGTTGATTTCTTACACATACACATCTTATATCTTATACATACACACAAAAGAATTTATTTTATTATATTTCTTGAATTATTAATTTTACACGTACGGAATTAGGTGGCGTTTGTAATTTCGACATCTCACATCCAAAAGTTAGACCCCGACATAAAGATATATCAACGATATATTTGACATTGACCAGTCCGGACAGTAGGATATGTAGCAACTTCGTATATCTATGCCTTACTTCCTCAACCTCGTAACTAAAAAAATACGGTTTTGACTTTTTCATATCAAACGATTGTTTTATACTTTAACTAAAAAAGATTATTTAGTATATTATTACTACTAATATACATTAATACATTCAATTCCTTAATAATTGCATTTAAACTTTTATCCAAACACCAAAGTGTAAAAAGATGACCGTTTTTTTTCTCTCCTGAAAAATTTTATTTTTTAAGATACAAGGTTGAGGAAGTAAGGCATCGATATAGTATATATTTTCTACTACCTCGATTTTAGTTCTCTGGCTGAAAGAAAAATAATTGTTATGTCCAAATTTATATTTTAATTTTTAGGTTGCGCTTAAATTTACATTATAGTTATAGTTCCTTCATTTATTCTATAGAGCCGATTTGCGTGTTCGTCTCGGAGTGCTCCAAGTTCTTTACTGTTCGCAGGCAATATTATTTAATCTGAAAAGATTAAATTTTATGATTATACCTTTGAAACTGTTCTAAAGCCTGACTACGAATTAACTGAATTAATTTTAAGTGATCTTATTTTGAGGCTGATATATCTTTTGCATTTAAGACTGCCATCATACATTATGCCAATACGTCACATGTACTTTATTAAAAGTGCACTTAAAAAACAATGCTTTTATATAATTTAAACTTTCTGTAACACCCTTTTTAATTAAAAAAAAATATATATACAAGGTATTGTAAAACATTTGCCAATAAGCCCTTCTAACATTCCAAAAACTTAGTTAGTATTTCCTTGCTCTTTGTGCACCAATCAAAAATATTTTCACGCTTCATATAATCATAGTTAAGACTACATACTTATACATCATGATTTACAAGAGATGAAAAAACATGTTTTTAGATAAAAAAAAATCTTGGAAAACATAAATGTAAACAAGCTATTCAGAAAAAAAATAAAAATAAAAAGAAATATAATTGTACTAAAAGATGAAATAAATGAAAAACCATACAAAAATTGTGAAAGAATTTATGATGCATTAAAAGAAGATGATAAAAGTGTTAGGAAAATACTTTATTTTCTACGAAATATATGAAAAAGAAAACTTTTAAGAAAACGTGATAATAACCAAATCACGTGTCTTACAAAGTATTTGAAAGTAAGTTAAAAAAAATCGTATGTTCAAGCATGTATGACATATCGACTTACGTTTATATACACACATACATGTTTATATGTGTGAGAGCATAATTTTATTTTTTAAGATTAAACGAAATTTTTCGCTCTATGATTTCCAATAAATATAAAATATTTTTAAACATTTTTTCATAATCTGTTAATGGCAAAACTTAAGGGGTTAAAATATAAAAAATATTAATTTTTATGGTAAAATATGGGAAGAACAGAATCAGTTGTATTTATTGGCTTATATGTACATCAGAAAGTTATGAGATGATGGTGCTATATTTCAATAGCCATTCACTCATAGATATTTCCAACAGGTTGATATCACATACATATCGTTTTAATGTGTGGGAGGCTTCTAGAAGTTGATTAAAAGCAGCAGTCGTGCTTATTTTGCTTGGAATCACAAGTGAAGAGGGTATATTGAGAGACTTTGAACAGATTTTACAAAAAGTTTTAAAATACATTTGACCACTGTTACTGTTGCTGTTTTTTTTTATACTTGATGGTGACATCTTTGTGGCTAATCAGAAACGTAAAACTACTTTTTTCACCCTTATGACATAAACTTTAAATAAAACTAAAAAAATATAAAGATTTTAAGAACAGGAAAAAAACTGGCATATTGATGTTTTCATTTGGATTGTTTCTAATAATTTGTATCTTGTGGCAACACTGTATTGAGTGCAATAAATAAGAGATTCAGAATACCATCAAATGCTCAATTGTCCCTGGTTTGTCGGCATAACACTTATCTTTAACAGCGCCCCACAGAAAATAGTCCAGAGGTGTCAAATTACAGCCTCAAATGCAAACTCAACTAAAGTTCGCCTAATTAAACGACCATCAAACGTTATACGCAATAAATCGATTCTGGCAGCATTCTGTTGAAACAAAACATTGTTGACATTAATAGCATGAAGAGAGGGTGCAAGGAAATCGGTTATCATGGTGCGATAGGTGTTTCCATTGACCGTAATAGTTACACCATCCTTATTTTCAAATAAATATGGGCCAATGATGCCTCCGCTTCACACGTTGCACTCGTAATAGGTGCATTGGCTTCTGTAGGACCATATTTGGGTTATTTGAGCCCCAAGTACGGCCATTTTGCTTATTATCGTACCAACCGGAATAAAAATAAGCTTCTTTCGAAAAGATGACCTTTTTTCGGGCTATTTTCGACTAATTGTCTTTGTTTTGGAAATTTATTTCCAATAATTCCAACGCTGTTCAAGCGTTAATCGATTTACATATTTCGTTCAGCGGAGATAATATAATGAATTATGTAGCAGAATAGAATGACATAAATATTGTCAGATTCGCTTAGGCATAGTAATAGTTTTTTAATAAATCTCGTATGAATATACGTATCAGATATTTTCATATTCAGTTTTCAAATCTAATAAATTCTATATAGAAAAGTTTAACAGATTTTAAATTTGCTTAAGGCTTTTATAGAAAAGAAACGAAATACTTAAACATTTTTAAGGAATTTTAATAGAGTAAAAAACTTCAAAAATGTGTGCAAACATTTAATTTTTTATCGTTCGTGTGATTTTGTTTCCAGAATATTTATTGCCAAGGACTTAAGTTTAAATATTTCTATTTGTTTTTTAGCAATTGGCGATATTTTTTTTTTTTTGCTATTGCCACCACAGACACCATTACATTAAAATAACAACTTTAGTATACAATCTCTGCCTGTCGTCAACACCAATAACTAAGAACCTCAGCCAGCAGCTTATCATCATCTATTTCAATGCTCAAGTATTTAAAAAGATAATATTGTTTTATTGTCTCTTTCTTAATATTATGCTTTTGCTGACTGTTCAACGAGAATGTAAACAAAGAAAGAAAGAATTATTTTGTCTAACAAGGTCGTTAGATATGATGAGAAAATTTTAAGAAAAGTTAAGTTCTAGGGGTTTTGTTGGGTTTATTTATTAAAAAAAAAATAAAATCCATTTACTGCTTTAACATTTTTAAATACCTATTCTATACTTTTTGCACAAAATGTCAACAGTAAAAAATCGGCGGTCACTTCTTTAACATATTTGTAAGCTGGCAACACTTAGTTTTAGTGGCCGCCTCAAGTGAGAAATAGAATGTACTCGTTGTGACTCTACAATTGCATACAAATCAAATAAAACCAAATTGGTAATTAATCGCTATGTATTTACTACTACCTCCAAATTACAATATAATACATGATGAAAGTGCTAGAGGTCTGCCCTACATAATATCTCTACTATAATACTGAAGAATTTTCAATTCTAAATATGTTAAAGGCAAAGTAACCCAATTCTCATGATTGCTCGATAGGCAAACCCTATTCTCAAATCCCTAGTACTTAATGTTTGTTACATTGTCTTAAAGCAAATAAATAAATAAAACATTGTGATAAGAGTGAAAATAAGTTCACTTAAACAGAGCTTTCCCATGTGACACGTAAACCACACCGAAAGTCGATATAAAAATAATGAGAAAATAGCAAAAGCTTAAAGAAATTTAAAAAAATACATGAACTTTATTCGAAGAACAATAATGAAATAATCGAATAACAGTATATATTGTTTAGTACTTGTGGAAAATCGTCGTGGTGTTTTATACTTTTTGAATATCATTGTTTTATAATTTTTAATAGAAATTGATACATGTGGAATAAAATCTATTTTGTAATATTAGGGTTGTGGTCAAACAATAATTTAAATTAAAATGGTTGGACGTAGAACCATTTCGTCAAAAAATGATTAATACTTTCATTCATTCTGGAATATTGTTTCCTGAATTGGCAACAATAAGCCAGTTAAGAAGCCTATAAAATTTAGAGAGAGAAGTTGCTGGAAAAAATGAATCAATTTCTTCCGATGTGGGAATTGGTTCTCCTGAAGTTAAAGATTAAACTTCAGATATTTCGTTTCTTACGTCTTCAATATCCCTCGTAAGCACCAATGTTTTTACTTAAATAACTTCCCCTTTAACCTCTGCAACTTCCGTGTTATAAGCTGATGCTAACTACACTATAGCAACTTCCGTTAATACTCCATAAAGATTTTTGCCCGCACCATCCCATCCACCAAAGCAACTCTAGGTTCTGCAAGCTCGGCCGCAGCCTTATACAACTGAAATAACTCTATAAATTTTATAATAAAAAGAAAAAAAGTTCTGAAATTTTTGCATCCCTGAAAGACAGAAAAGTTATTAGTAAAAATTTTTGAACATATACCTTGTACAGTCTTACATTTCTTTCAAGGCGTAAACTTTTTAAAACCGTTAAAAATTCTAATGTATTTTTAATATATAATTTTTTCTACAATATCACCTCACTGATAGAAAACAGATTTCGTTTGAGTATATAACTTAAACAAAGTCGGTTAAATATAAGAATGATCTGACCACTGCTCCACCACATAAGTCTCAATAAGAAAGTATATTTTACAATTTGGTGTCACTTTTTCGTGCAAGTGGTTGACATTAAAATTTTGGCAGCTGTCCATATGTTTTTTCCGATTATTAAAAATAAATGTTTTTACGTAAGAACAGCGTATTATAGTTGTCAGATTTGGAAAGTTATGCTTAGTCCGCTTGCAAAACTTTGTAGAATTTTCAGTCGAAAAAGTCAACCATTCAAAAGGTGGTTAAAAATTTTAAAAAAAATTCGATCGGTTATGGAGACTAATAGTGTACCGGTCAGAAATGCAGTTGTAAACTCAAAAATATCAATTTAGCATAGTTCACAAAGTGCCACGCAGTGAACTTTGGCATCACATTTCCACCTTCATGCGTATAAAATTTAGCTTTTTCATGAGCTTAAAACAGCAGACCATGAATATCGCCGGCAATTTGTTCAATACGTAATGGAGAAAAGTTAAGTCAGTACATTGTATTTTTTTCGGACAAAAAAAAAACACATTTCCGTCTGAATGACTTTGTGAACATACAAAATTCTCGAATATGGTGCTTAGAAAATCCTCATACAATCTACGAGAAATAAATGCACCCAAAGCGAGCAACTGTCCGGTGCGGATTTTTGACCGGCGTCGTGATTGGGCCATACTTTTTTGAAGATGAGGCCGAATTTTCAGTGACTCTAAACAGCATTTGTTACAGAAAAATGATAACGAAGTTCTTGTGGTTTCAACGGCATTGATCTAAACGACATGTAATTTTAGCAAGACGGCGTCTCCTGTCACGCCATTCATAAAACAATCTGTTAATTGCTGAAACAATTTTTATTACAATAAATCAATAAAAATTCGGATGTCAACTGACTATCAAGATCATAAAATTCAATGCCGTACTCTTTTATTTTTCTAACTATTGTAAAATCTACGGTTAATGCAAATATATCAGACACAATTTCTGAGCTTAAAATTGGGTTTCAATTTGTCATCAGTGAAAAATTCATGGAAAAATTCATGAGAAGAGTTGAGATTGGCCTGTAAACAGGAGTGTGGGAGTCATTTAAGGGATATTAAATTCCATACTTAATAGCAACATGTTGTCTTTACAATTCAATAAAAACAAGATAACTAACTCAAAAAGTACATGTGTTTATTTTAGAATGAAAAATTATTTCCTAACCGAGACATCCATTTACATATGTACATGCAACGCATTTTTCATCAACTACAAGACAAGTCATAAACTTAAAATTTTACACCAGCATTTATTTAGTTTATAGAAATAAATTAAATATTAATTTTTCAGTAATTCTAATTAGTTTATTAACTTACCTTCTTGTAAAAAAAAAATCTTATAAAACTCTTATAGAGCAATACAAAATATGATGTGCAAAACACTGCTTTAAGTTTTAAAACATATTAATTATGTCTCTAAAATTATGCCTAGAAAAGAGATGAAAAAAGAAATTTATTTTTTATTTTTATTTTTTTTTTTTGTATATTGTCACGCTACTTGCAGTAAAATTTATGAAATTATTCCACATTTTTACAAACACGTATAGACGTGTACGAACATTTTTCTATTTTTTTTTTGTGGCCACACAAGCCGTCACCTAAAAACAAAAAGAGAAAAAAGGAAACTACGTAATTTAGCTTCAATATTTTCAAAGAAAAAAGCTACGTAATTTAGTTTCCAAGCGTTTTTATAGTTTTAACAAATCGATCGTTGTGCTCTCATAATTTTACTGAAATATTTTGGAAGCCTAGAGAAAGTACAATAAGCAAACAAAAAATCTCACACATGACTGACTTACTGGTTGGTTGCTTGATTGGTTTGTCGGTTCGCCAATTCAGACTGTAATATTTATGTAACTTTATGTTTATGTTGTTGTTTTTTTTTTTTTTAACAGAAAGCAATAATAATACTTAATACTTTTAAGCCTTTAAACATGTCGATTTTGTAAAATTTTTTTTTAGGGAATAAACACACACATGAATATATTTTAAAAAAAACGAAAATAAAATCTACAAAAATCTTGTGTCCCTAGAATTTTCGTGTATCTCCGATTTCCTAGTTTTAAAGTGCAGTTTTCTTTACTGCAATTGCCAAAGCAATTGAGAAGCTGTTTGTTAAGACCCAAGATGTGTTTCGTTGCATGCTGTTTGGTATAAAGGTCGGTAGAGTAGAAGTGAAAATATCTTATTTTTTTATAAAATTATACCAATAGTTAGTTTATTTGACACAGTCCCTGTGGCACGTTTGCTTGCACATACAATGAATGCATTTTAAAATAAATTTTTGTTAGAAATATCTTCATCATTATGATGTTGTGGTTGTGTTGTTGCTATGATGTTAAACAAACTAAAAGTTGGTGCACTATGGCGTGAGCAAGACAAAAAGTGTGCTTGCAGGAAACTTACAATTTTAAAAGCGTTATGTAAACAAAGAAAAAACAAAAATTCCTCCACTGATAAATTGTTAATTAATAAAAAAAATTCTCAAAAAATTATTTAAATAAAACATTTTATGTCTGAAATATTTTTTTAAACGAATATCGGCTCGAAGAAAACTTTCCTTAACTTCTTAAAAAAAATAAACTAAATTTAAAGAAATTTTTTGAACTTAATTTTTTCCGATCTTTTTCATAAACAGAATTTTAATTTAAACTTGCTTGTATATTATTATTATTATTATTATTATTATTATTATTATTATTATTATTATTATTATTATTTTTATTATTATTATTATTATTAATAATAAAAATAAATATAAAATGTAAGTTTTAATAATGCAAAGATATTTAGTGTTCACAAAAAATCCTACCTTTAACTATCGGCAAGTTGTTACAATTTTGTTTTGTTTGTTTTAATTTTCATAAAATATTTCTTTATAGAAAAAAAATCTAAAAATTTTGTAAAAAAAATTTCTGTTTGTGTCATTGTGTTTGCCCAGATTTGCAATCTGATGTTTTACTCCTTTGTTGCACTGACACACATATATATACATCCAATAATAAAAACATACGTACACACATATAAAACTAAATTTGTATGCATGATGACAACTGTTTCATTTGCTTGCCTATCTATGTATGCATGTTTCTATGTATGTATGTTTGTATGTATGCTTATGCTACAAGTATGACAGGGATTTTTCATTCATTCACTCAAAGACTAAAGTAAAGTGACTTTTAGGCTTTAAATGCTTGGAAACGTTTTAGTGCAAGTATTTATGTCTGTATGCATGTATGTATGTATGTGTGTAGTTTTTGAAGAAGACAAGACCAGAAAACAAAATAAGCGAAATTAAATTATTTTCTTTTATTTTCATTGTAAAATTTACTTTTCCTGAAGGGGACGTTTTAACTCCGCTTTTGCATCCACTTATTTGTGCAATTTTATGTGCCAAACAAAATTTGTGTTAAACTAATTTTTGTTCCAAATGTTGATTAGTTGTTTTTGGCAAAAAAAAAATTAACCTAAAAAAAAGGAACCAACTATGCTTTTACAAAAGTATCTAACATAACCATAAGTATTAAAACAATTTACCAAAGTCTTACAATTGTAAATGAAAAATCGTGAGAAATTTAAATTGAATTAATGCCAAAAGAGCAGAAATTGGAATTTTCTTTTTTTTTTGACGTTTTGGTAATATGTATAAAAATATGTTAATAATATGTTTATTTGGGCCGTTATTTGTAATTCTTAAGAACTGATGTTTAACTTTAAAAATTGGTCTTTGAATTTTAGAAATTACCTTAAAAGCATATACGTTTTTTTGTCATTGTAAGCCTGGGTATACTGCCTTGAATTTTAATAAAAAGTGACAAATCTTTTTAACCGTATACATACTTTAAATGAAAAATTGAATTTAAATAGAAGTTGAAGTAAAATTTAATCATGGGGACTTAATGAAAATGTTTTCCTTTACCAAATAAAAACAAATTAAAAATTTTTGTTCATTTATAAAATAAATGAATTTTAAGAATCAATATTTTTTAAATGTTCGGTTTTTGTTTAAGTTATAAAAAAACTGAAATAAGTTATATTAAATAAATAATATGGTTTTTAAAAAAGTTATACATTAAAAAGCAAACCTCTGGTATATGCAATATAATTTTTGAATCGGTTCACCCTAATATATATGTATGTACATAGAAGTGTAGTCAGTGTCACCCGGTACGAGTAAAAAAATACAGTTCACTCGCCATAATGTGAACACCCCAAAACATAATGTAAACAACCCAAAAGATAAAAATTTTTCTTTCATTGACTTCTCTCAAATATAGAATTAGTGCAAAAGCTCTAAAATATGAACAGCTAATTTGTGTATTAAAAAATCTACTTTTTTCCTGCACATTATTAAAATAAAGATCAATACGATAGTGGCTAAATTGGGATTCTACTGTATTTCTTAGCTGTTTGCTTTTAAATTGTCTTCAGCAAGAATTTAAATTTCTTACATTCACGTTTCAGTTAGTACTCACATTTAGCTAGAATTTCATAATATTTTTTGAAATGTAAGCCCAATGGGAAACTTTCTTAAATATACACACACAAAAATTTAAATTTTTAAATTTAAAGGAATAACTAGATATGGTAGAATATTTACTTAGAGTTGCCAGAGTTACTAATTCAGCAAGTACGTTTGGGGTGAAAAAAATCCTTTAAATAAGTAAGAGTGTTATATTCGGCCGTGCCAAATCTGATAATACCCTTCACCATCATGTACATAGGTATAATCTCACATCGTAGATTAACCTATATTTCATGTTATTCCCCTTTTTTCTTTATTATTTCCGACACCATTTTCTATTTTGAGGTTTCAGGTAGTTAAGTGTATTCAACTAGGCAAGCCCTTCAATTTGATACCCATATTGATGGGGTTAAAAAATTTTATCCTCCATTTTGTTTTAGACGTCATCTTAGATTTTACATTTTAGAATAAGTTACTGTATTCTACTGGTCAAGCCCTTTAATTTCATATCAATATCGAGGGGGTTCAAGAAGTTACATTCTTAAATACCAGATTTGGCTCATATATAAATTTATTGTTCGCCATTTTGTAGTGGCGGCCAACATAAATTTGAAGTTTTTTATGGTGCTTTTATTTTTCTAGTCAAGTCCTTTCAGATGATACTAATGTTGACTCTCTCGGTTGTCTAAAAGCTGAAAAAAATTGATTTTCGTTTGTAAATTTTTAGATTATATATTTAAAAAAAAAATTTTTGTCCGATTTATCCAAAATTTTACACGAATATCTCTAGAGGCATTTTATATCTACAAATAGTAGCAAAGGTACCTATAAATTATTCTATGGCTGAACAATTTTAATTTTGGTGGTAAAAATATGGAAAAAACAGAGGCAGTCGTGTTTATTTCATTCCCAGACATTTCCAAAATATTGATACCATACACAGATCTGAGGAAAATATGGTTGCTTCTAAAAGTTGATTTCAACCAACACACGGACAGACTGGCAGACGGACAGACGGTCAGGGCTTAATCGACTCCTCTATTCATAAGCTTTTTGGTGTCGGAAATGAAAATTGTAGAAATTACAAACGAAATGACAAAGCTATATATACCCGTGTGCACCACAGGTGAAGGATATAATTAAAAACATTTCTTGTATTAAATGTGTTTACAATACGTTTATCGGACTTGGAAAAGAAAAAATGTGAAACCTTTGGGTACCCAATAATTAATAGTTTTTTCAATATTATGGAAACAAAGATCCTCTAACAAGATTAAAATGGAGGAGGAACCACAAAGGACTTTAAGATCTGGGAAAATGTAGTTTTTAATAAAGAATTGGAATGAGCTCAAAGCAAAATTTTGGATCAACGAGATTTGACTGTACTCAGAGATTTAAAAAGATTGCCATTTTAAAAAATTAAATAACTGAAAAAACACCAGCAGATTTTTTTGCATAATTAGTTTTTTTTTTAATATTAATATATCATTTTAAATCCGCTAAAACAAAAAAAAATCAACAACAATTAAATATCAATTATAAGTTAAATGTTTTGAAAGAAAATCAGATGCCTTTCGCAAACATGAACAGTCTTGCAAAAGCCAACTGGAGTCTTTATAATTAGTTTATATTATCGCGAGTTCACTATATATAGAAAACAAAAAAAAAAAAAACATAAATATATAAAACAAAATCGTTTAATTAAATAATGTACTAAAAAATTAAAAACTAAAGAGAAGGTTGTGATCACCCCCGTTCTAAAGATAAATTTTGTTACTGTCGTTGTTAGTTACACATTTTGCTCTGACAGAATTAATTTCAAAAAAGATCTTAGAATCAAATCATTATTTAAAATCGCATACATATTAAGAAATATGGTTACACGCTTTACAATTTATTAAAATAATTTTTATAGAACATTCTTACGAATTAAAAGCTTTTTTTTTTTGTGCTTTTTCATTTAGGGAAATTTATTGAAACGGACAGACAAGTACTGAAATTTTAAACTAACTATTACAATAATTGGCTAATTAACAAAGTGACTAAGCGTCGTATTGTCATAAAGTCATAATTTTAAAAAATTTTAACAAGTATTGAAAATTTTACAATAAACAATACCAAGGTAAATTAAAAAGGTACTTGTATCCAATCAGCTGATTTTTTTTGAGCATTCACATGTAGTGCCAAGTTGTTTGCATGCATCAAAACTAATTTTTTTTTATTTTTTGTCTACGATTAATAATTTGCAATTTCAGTTGCTTTAAAACGTCTTAAAAATTAAAAAAAAAAAAAAAAATTTACACTTCTGTTCTGTTCTGTCTTGATCAAAAGAGTGCTGATGATAAAACCGTAGCTGGTTTCGAAAATGCATTCCACTCAGCTAATATCGGATGACTAACTTTTCCTTGATATTTTGTCATTATCACATTGCACTTATAGTCTAAAATTTAAAATTAAAATATAATACAAATAGAAAGTTCAAAATGTACACTTTTTATATTGAAGTTTTCAAAAAAATATCATAATTAAAGAGGAAAAAAAATTTGTGTGACATCTGCAGGCATATATACAAAAACAAAATGCATGTGTGTTTTTAATTGTTGTGTTTGTTGCCGGGATGCACAAACCTTATGAATATGCCTTGAACAATACCAAACTTTTCAATCACTTTAAAATTTTTTGGAAAATTTTACAAACTAAGAAAACTTAATAAAAAATTCTTTAAAACTTTGTTCATGACTTAAAAAAATAGCATAAAAATTTTTCTAAAATATTTATCGCGCATTCTGTTCAATAAACATTACTGTATATCTTGAAGATATAAAATTAAAAAAACACCTTTTAAAATATTTTTAGTGTAAATTTCATAAATAGAGATTAAATAATATATGTGCCATCAAGGCATATTTATTCATCAGGAAATCGCAGTTCGGAGAAAATTTTTTTTTTTATATTTTTGATATATGAAGTTTGACATTTGAAATAAATGAGAAAAGAGAGAAAATTGTTTTTTATCTATGGACTTTTACAGCTGAAATTTAATATAAGTGAAGAAAAAAATTGTCAGCTGACGAATCAAGAGTACCTGATGAATAAATATGCCTTGATGCGCCATGTTCGTAATATACAAGACAACTTATTAAAAGTTATACTTTAATAAATAGTTTTCCAAAAACAGTGCTGAATTATAAATGTAAATTTTTTCCATAAGTTGAAATCTTAAAAACAAATGAAAAATATTATTCCATTTTTTTCCGATGGAAACTTTTTAATAATTATTAAAAATTAAAGAAAAAACATTTTTTAACTTTTAATTTAATTTCTTTATTACGTTAGAAAACTTTAGTTATTTAGAATATAAAATTTCTATTATCTGTATTTAATGTTGTGGTATTTAGCTAGCGTAAAGTAAATTGCAAAGTAATATTTAAAACCCAAAAAGTCTTACACAAATGCACTTATTTATTTTGCGGCAATGATTGCTACCAAATAAAATAACAATTGCTTGCGGTTTTACAAGCATACATACATTACAGCATGTAAATAAACAAATATAAACTTATACATGCACACATTTAAACACTAGTACTTACAGTGGGCAAAGAAAAAAAATTAAATTTTTAAATTTATAACTTAGTGTTATGAACAAAACCAGTTTATAATAATTTTTTTAAAAACATCTTTTGTAAATAAAATCCTTCTCTAAGATAAATCTGCTACGATCCTTTTATACGACATAAATATTTTATTTCATACTTTTAGAACAAAATTTAGAAAAATCATAAGTTCATAGAAATGCTACCTACAGGTTTGTAAGTGGGAAAAAATAACGAACTTTTTATAAAATGTTATTAAGTTAGGAAATTGATTTTGAAATTTGAGCCTTATGTCAGTAATAGTTTACTTTAAATATGCAAATTTTCAAAAATGTTTTTGTGCACAATAAATCGTCAATATTTTTGCTATACAAATCAAAACACATACATGCAAACAAAATATTTTTCTTTCTTATACTTTATGTGAACTATGCATGTATATTTACCTGTTACTTTATTTATGTTTTTAATGTAAACACATCCAAAGGCAATAAGTAAATATCCAGCAAGTTCATAACGCTCATTTGAAACTAAAGAGTTATAACTCACAAAATGTAATTTACAGCAAAATGTGTTAACAAATGCTCTCACGATTGATTCTATTCAATCAAAATGTACTCTTATTAAGAAACGATTATTAAATATTGAACACATTCCCGTTATAATCTTAAATAACCAAACTATTCAAATTCTTGAGTCTACTAAAAATCTAGGAATATTTTTTAACAATCTCCTCACCGGGTCAAACCATATTAATTATGCATGTGGTCGAACGTTTTCTTTGATAAGAAATCTGTGGCTAACTCAGTATTGTAGGTACCTACCAGTATTGTAACCCAATTTAAATTAGAATAATTCTTGCTAAAACTTATTTAATACCAACTTTGTTTTATGGTTGTGAACTTTTTGCAGGCTGTGACAGAAAAAGCAAAAAAAAAACTTAATAGTACTTTTAATAGTATAATTCGTTATGTCTATGACCTGAAAAGGTACGATCATATTAACTTTGATAACTATTTAAAAATAGAAATCTTACTCTTTATGCATAAGCTAAACGGAACATCTATTAATTAACGATTACCTTTTTCATATCTTGATAGAGAAAAGAGACTTTTAGTTTTTAGACACTATACTCAGATATCTAAATACTAGGGGTCAAATTACGACATTCGATCCCAATCGAAATTTTACTCTAACGATCGAGTTCGCTGTGCTTTTGATATAGAAATTCTAATAAGAATTTTTAAATTTCGATATCGATCGAATGCCGTAATATACCCCTAGTTCTTTATTTAATTATTCGTAACGCACCTCAATTTTAAAAGTAAATTGTTAGCAATTTTTCTACGGTCTAATTCATAAAAATTAAAGAGCTTTATAAGAGGTTTATTACTCAAATTTTCATAGAAAATCAGTTTAACAAACCTTTTATAAACCTTTAATAACTTTTATGAATAAGGCAGCTACAATTTTATTAGATATAAATTCTTTGTTTTAAAAGTGTTGTAATTAATTAATTAATATTGTTCCATTTTTTTAGTATCTTAAAATTTTATAAAAGTATTTGTATTTAATAAATAGTATATAAAAATTCAATGTATTTACGCTTGTACTTAGTTCCATGCTGTAATATGCGACTTATGTCTTGTGTGTGGGACATCGATAAATTTAATTAAATAAATAAAATAAATAAAATTTTTTATATTTATTTAAATTTTTAATCAGGCTTGAGTTCATATTAATATTCTTTATTTTTACAAAGAATTTTTTTTTTTTTTTTTTTTTTAATTGTGATAAATGAAAGAATAAATCTTGAAAAATTATATTTTTACCGACACTAGCCGAGTGGAATGCATTTTCGAAACCAGCTACGATTTCATCATCAGCACTCTCTGATCGGTGGTTACATGTTGGTTGTAAATATCATCTATTTAACTCACGGGACTTATGTTAATTGAATTCGGTAACTAATTTTTTATTTTTTTTTTTTTTTTTTAGTTTTTCCTATTTCATATATTTTACCACAATGAGTTAGATTGAAATTTTAACCAAACAGCAACCCTTTTACTTTTTGTTTGTTATTATCTTTCATTTATATCACTATTTTTGTCCTGCTCTAGCCACCAGTTAGGTAGCGATAAGAACAGATAATTGTTTTTAACAATCAATGTTTATAATCATTTGTTTTATTTTCTGTGAGGTCAGTATACAACGAAAGTTATAAACAAACAAAAATAAATTATAAACAAGTAACAGTGCTATATTCGGCCGTGCCGAATCTTATATACCCTTCACAACGTGTAGTCATGCAATAACAATCTCATATAAAATACGTGCATACGTACACGTTAGAATAAATGTGGCATCGAATCCCAGCTGAGCCAAAAAAATTTTATTTTATTTTATTTAATATATTATTTATATTTTATTATTTTTTTTTTTATTTTTTTTAAATTTTTTAAAAAAATTTTTTTAGAAAAATTTTTAAAAAATTTTTTAAAATTTTTTTTTAAATTTTTTTTAAATTTTTTTTTTTGGTTTTTTTTATTATTTTTTTCTTATTTTTAATATTTTTTTTTTTGTAATTTTTTTTTGTTTGGTATGTTTTTTACATGTATGTATGTATGTATGTTGTTGTTGTAATTGTGAAAAAAAACGAGGTGGTCGTGGTTTTTTGCTCATATCTCAGAAAGTTATTGGGCGATTGTGCTGAATTTCAATAGCGATTCATTCCTGGATATTTCCAAGAGATTGATACCATATACAGATCTGAGGAACATATAGTTGCTTCTAAAAGTTGATTTCAACCAACACACGGACAGACGGGCAGACGGACAGACGGACAGACGGATAGACGGACAGACGGACAGACGGTCAGGGCTTAATCGACTCCTCTATTCATAAGCTTTCAGAAAATATATACTTTATGGGGTCGGAAATGAAAATTGTAGAAATTACAAACGGAATGACAAAGCTATATATACCCTTGTGCACCACAGGTGAAGGGTATAATAAAAAAAACGAGAAAATAGTTGACATATCCCTGCAAACCTTGAAGTAATTTCATTATTTTCTAGAAAAAATAAGATACATAAACACTAAAAACTTTCATTACCAAATAGCGCTCCTTGAATCGCTTACTTAGTACATGCCTGATTCTTAGAGCGCTTCTGGAATCATGATTTTTATATTCAATATCTTATTTCGTTTTTTTTTTTATTTAATAAGCGCTTATTTTATCTTCATCTTACTCTGAAAAAGCTAGCAGCTCGTAACGAAGAAATATAAAACAAGTAAGAGAGCTATATTAGGCCGTGGAGAAAATTATATACCCTTCACAACGTGTAGTCATGCAATAACAATTTTTTGTATCACCATTCATCTCATTAATCTGAAATACGTACATACATATATGTTTTATTATCTTTGTAATAATGACTTTATCCGCCTAAAAACATCCTACTGTAAAATTAAAATATGAGCTAATGTATGTATGTTTAAAAAAAATAAAATAAAAAAGAAATAAAGCAACAAAAAAATTTTAAAAAAATTTTTTGGTCTTAACTGGGATTCGAACCTACGTTCATCCAGTTTGTATTAGTGTGAAAAGACGAGTTGTTTATAGAGCGATTTTTCTGATTTTTAGTACCGATCTGAATTACAATTGAAATCGACAATATTTGCTTTTTTACGGCAAATTATTGTCTTTTGCTGTAACACACACATGTTGATTGTACTTACCAATTTAATTGCAATTTAACAATATTTTTTACATTTTCTCGTTTATTTTTAAATTTTCTTTAATTTTTCAATATTTTTGTTAATTTTTTTGACAACTCAAACTTTTCAAATAAAAAAATTTATTCAGCAAGAAGAAGAACAGTTGAAATCAAATTATTATTAACAAAAAATCATAGCTTGATTAATTTGTAATCATACTGTTGTCTCACCTATTATTTAATAATTATTTGTAATTTTTAATGCTTTTGAATATAACATTATTTTTGTCAAATTATTTTTTTTTAAATCATACTATTTTTTAATGATGACCATTTTGAAAATTTTACGAAAAGTAAACATTAAATGAAACAATTCAAACAAACGCTTGATTATCGTGACAAAATATATGATAAATATATGATATATGTTTTCGACAACCAAATATTGTTACAGAAACTATAATATGACCGTCGTGATCATGTCGTAACCATGGTTTTTCTTTGCGTGTGTAAAGGGTATAAAAACACTGTTGAAATAATTTTGCGTCCTTTGCAATATTGCTGATATAATAAACAGTACATTGTGCTTCTATTTGTAATCAATTTAAATATTTACATGAATGCAATACGATAATTGTTTACTTGTTTGTTCTAAAATTTTATGAGAACTCCTAACTAAATTCTGCCATCAATTAAGTAAATATATTAAATTAGCAAAATTTTATTTTACCCAGCTAGTGCTTGAACTTTATATAAAAAAATTTATGAGTAATATAAAGTCGTGTGAGTGCCCCGGTAGACTAGTCAGTAGTATGCTGGTCCGCTAGTTTGGGGGTTGTGGTTCCATTCCCGCCAGAGGCACTGGCGGGTCTACTTCTCTTTCTCTTTTTTTATTCTATTCTATTCTTACTTTTGTATTCAGGTATCACAAAGGGATCAATATAATAGACCCAGGTGAGCTGCACAACAGCTGCCTGTTCTACCTACCTACCTAATGTAAAGTCGTACAATAAAAAGTAAGAAGTAATTAGTTACACACAAAATTAAAAAATAATTGAGTTTATATACATACATATGTGGATATAAATAAGAAATAAAAAACCCAATTGGAAACAGCTTAACAAGTAAGACGAGAAATTTCTATAAGCCCTTCTGGTTTTTTCTGTATAATTTTTTTTTCTTTTGCTGAGAGCTGAACAAGGGGTAACCACTTTCCACAACCACAATATGACTAGTGAGATACAACTTTTTAGATAAAACACAACAGTTTTTCAAATATTACTTTCTACTTAGTATGATGTGCATTACTTAATACTGTAGAATAATATCAACGGCTATCGGCATTTGCTATGGTTAGTAGTGTAGTCTCTCAATAAATTGTTCATATTCTTAACACCTCCTTCAGCTTGGTTGTAATATTTTATAATTTCCGGTTACATTGGATAAAATGTAGCAATTTAAAATGTACCCATTTGAACCACATCAATATAAGTATCAAACGGATGGGATTGACCAGTAACATACAAGATAGCGTCCGAAATCAAATAGCGGATAATTTGTTTTAACCCCATCAATGAATATAAATAAGATATAACTATGAAAAAACTGAGAAGCAAAGATGTTGTTAGAAATAATAAAGCAAAAATGCGTATAATAGTAAACCTGAAATTTAGGTTAAGCAGCGATATGGTACATACAACCATGACGGCGAAGAAAATTTTTAGATTAGGCACTACATATTATAGTCCTCTTAGGTTTTCTAATTTAATATGAGAACAGATAAGAGCAATTTTTAATCCTTTAAGCTATTGGAAATCTAGTAATTATAAGTCACTTGGCATTTATTTGAAGAGTTTGCTTTAGTCAAAAAAGATATGGTTAAATTTAATACTAATTATCAGTCATTTATTTTTTTATATTGTCAAGCACCTTAGGATAATTTCGTTTAATTAATTAAGATTTCCAAGGATAGCATCCTTTGAAACTTTAGCTTTTTTTCCTAAACCTATACCCTTGAAAAAATATTAAATTTAGAAATAATTAATAAATATTTCGTTTCTTTTATTTTCAAATAATTAAGGTTACCCAGCTTTGATTTTCGGATAGTCTGCTTATTTGTTCAAGCTTCTAAAGCTCATTATTATAGACAATATTTAAGAAAATTATGAAAAAAAAAGTCAGAAAGGAAATTGTTTATCCTATATTGTATTGTGTTACAAACGTCATAAAAATTAAACACACAAAGAGGTTACAATTAGTTTCTGGAATATAATTTTTTTTCTTAGCCTCATTAACATGGATATAAAATATAAGAGATAATAATCAAAGAAAAGTTTTAAATGTTTAAAAGTGTATTTTCTTGCAACTCTTCATTTGCAAACCTCAAATTCAAATTACTTAATTCCACTAACACACGCATGACTTAATTTTGTACGGAAAAAAAACATACTTAAAAATTGTTATCAGTTAATATTTTAAACTCACTTCTCTTGGTTATTTTGTCACTTTTTCTTTGGAGAAATGATACTAAAACCTTTTGTACGGACAGATATAAGCAAAAAAACTTGATTGTGTATTAGGTTCTACTTGAATTATTTAAAAAAAAATGTTTGTTTTATTTCCCCCTTTCAAATATATCAAATATGACAAATGCCACAATAGTGCTAATTTCATCACTTATATTTCACATCTAATTCCTTATTCATTGAAATAAATTCCTCGAAAGTTTCTCACTACAAACATACATAAACTTTTATTTTTCTTCTCAAACACTAAAGGACTGAAATCATACAAATTAATCTTGAAAATAAAACTCATGTACAATTTTTATCACTAATTTCTTTCCCGCTCTATATGTCTGTGGCTTTGAGTTAAAAGGGCAAATGTTACTTTTTTCTCTTTTGAGTTAATCATTGCATTAGATTTGTTTTCTTGCTCTATTTCATTATGGTAAAACAGCTAAAGTCATTCTTAATCCAGAACAACTTAAAGTTCAATTCCAATTTTCTTAAAAGTAAATATTTTGACATTGGCCCTTTTAGCTCCAAGCCACAGATATGCAGTACAAGAAATTTATTTAAACTCGCTAACAGCAATAATAACTGTCACCTAAAATTGGTGTAAAAAAATTAAAATTTTTTGTTCGAACGGGTTAATTGTTTATTTTGCTGCTTTTTGACATCTTCTTTCATCTTTTTATTAAAATTTTATTTTTGTATCATGTGCTAGGAATACATTTACATACAATTATTAAAGCCTATATCTTTTACACTATGTTTTTGTTTTTATTTTAATTTTTCTAGATATTGTCTTTATCAAGTTGTATAAACTTATAAGGTGGCATTTGAAGTTCCCATACTCTGTGGTGCTAAATTTAAAACTAAAAAAATAATTGAGTACTCTCACAACTACAGCCATTATAAATTATGCTCTGAAATTTTTCCTAATGCTGCCTAATATTTCAAATACAATGTGAAAAAATCCACAGTTGCATCGCTAAGTACTACTTGATATGGGCAGAATTTAGTATTAACTTGCATGGCGATAGATTTTGTTTTATTTCGCAAATCTAGAAGAAATTAAAGTTATAAGTAAAGCTTTACATAATAAAAAATTAAAATTTCACTCCCCCTAGTCCTTAACTATTGAAGTTTACAAATCGCTCAAGTCATCGCACTAAACTCCATATTGTGTATACATGTGTGTGTTTAACAAACACATGACTCTTTGGTTTTAATATGTCTAATGTTAATAACTTGATGTTGTTGATGACACAACTGCTGATATTGCTATCATTTAGCAATATTATGCTCATCCACCGCATAAACACACATACATACACATATATACACACACACACACACAACCAACATTATAATAGAAAAACTTTTATTAATGTTTACACATAAATTGTTGTAATAGTTTCTTATTGTTGTTTTTGTTTTTAAAATACACACACACTTGTGTAAATAAAAGTACATACATACATATTGTTTTGAAATAAAATTAATATGCATATATAATTGTAATCTCTCCATGTGTGTGTGTGTATATACATAAACCTCTTCTCTTTTGTTTTAGTGTGTCTTTGTTGTGCTTAAAAGTTAACGAAACCCTAAAACAAAATGTTTTGGGAGAATGACAAAGAATATAAAACAAACATTAAGAACTTTATGATAGTCTTAAATAAAAACAACAAAAACACCAACTTTTGTTCTATGGAAAAGTTTGAAAAGCCAAATCATGTGAGCATACATAATTTTGAATTGTGTTTCTTTATTTTGTGGTTCATTAAAACGGTCTTGATTTCGTTTCTTATAAGTAAATATGTGTGACTTTGTGTCAGCTTATAAGGGGAGTTTTATGTTGAGAAAATACTGAAGGTTATTTAGCTGTTTAAATCCTAAATAAAATCCTTGGAGACCTTTTTGCATTTTACCCACAAAAAAGCTTAATATAAGTTAAGCGTTGAAATATGAACACCTTTTGTTAATGTGACATATAGATGAATTTGTTTAAGATATAAATTAAATTAATATCGAAAACAAGGCCTTTTCTAACCTTTTTTTACCATAATTCTAATTTAAGCTGTAAATTGATAATTTTTATAGTAAAGTATTTAGTTTTTATATCATTTTGTCTTCCACGTCAAAATAGTTGTTTTTAAATTTCTTACATTTTGCACTTTTTTAATATAAGATTCTTCATATACAAATTAACACCGTATGAACTTAATTGTTCCGTAATAAGTTGACAAATATTAGAGTTTAATTCGATGCTGTTACAGAGTTCTATAATAAGACCGACAGATCAGAAAATTAATAAAAAGGACAAATTTCAGTTTACATATTAACAGCCATATCGAACTTTTATGTCCAATAGAAAAAATGTTCTTCTTCATGTTGTTATCAATCATAGCTTCCAGAAAAAATTGTTTCATTATAGACGTCAATCAAAGAAAAAAAATTTCTCTTGGATATTTTTCCAATTATTTTTTTTTAATTTTAATGTTACCCCTTCTTATTGGTTGGTTGAAAAACTTAGGAAAGGGGTCTATATGGGTTTTGATGGTGTAACTAAACCTTTAATTTCGACCGGAAGTTAACTAAAACAGGGTGACCGATAGTGAGCTTTGACACCAGGATCTTTGCGGCCAGTTCTTAAATTGAATGTAGTGTTTCATTCGGTTTTTTTCTCTGTCGAACTGGGGAAAGAATTTTTTTCCGCCTTTCTGATTAATGTAACTTTACGGCTGAATTATTTGGTATGTATATGAAAGGCATGCAAAATACTAATTGACAACAATATTTACGAAAATATTGGAATTTTTTTCGACTGTCAGGAGGTACTTTATCACTCATGTCATACACTACCATATTCAAGTTAGTCGGTCACTACAAGAAACGGTTGTCAAGCCTTGGTCAACTGACTGATGCTTCCAATCTCCAGACACTTTTCTGAGATAGCCGAAAGCAATTTAAATAGACTAAATATAGATTAGCCATGAATAATTGGGCCTCTTTTCATATCAGAAGTACATTGCAACTTACAACATGCTTTCTGCAGGATATCGCTATGTTACTGGTGGTATTAACAGATCACTGGATGTTTAGGAGACATTTTAGACGGCTTTGGCTTTACTTGAACCACCATTTTCGCAGCTATCTGGATTAAAAGGGGAGGAATCAGTTTTCCATCTTCTCTGCGAATGTTCTGGCATGGCTGTCAAGAAACAGATAGTGCTTGGCAACCATATACTGGACAACCCTTATGAAATATCAGAGGTCAGACTAAACTGTCTTTTCAAAAATCTTACGGCTATGAGGATCTAATACTCTACCCTAGTAGTCTACACTCTTGTCCATAATCTATGACACTAAATCTGTCAAGTGTTGTGATCTTGTTAAAATGGTGTAATTCAGAGCCCCCCTGAAATTTCGCGCGTGGAAAACTACCACGATAACTAACCAGCCAACCAATTAGGTCTCTGACCTAACAGTCGATGCTAAAACTTTTGCAAAATGTGTGTTGCATGTTTTGATTTCTTAAACATTAAAGGGTTATTATTATTTTATTATTATTATTTTTAAACCAAAATTTTAATTTTTCATTTTAGTTTTTTTTCTATAATTTAAATAAAATCTACAAAGTATAATTTTTCTAAAAAAAATTCACTTTTCTCTTTTTAAAAGAACTAATAATCTCCCTTTATTTTTAATAATATGTATATTTCAAAACTTGCTAATAAGTTTTCTATATATATTTCCCATTCATGGAGCTCAACAAAATGCTCTTTAAATAAAAAATTTTTCAATTCTCTTTAACCCCAAAGTCATTTCCCTTACCTTATGAATTTAATGTATTTTAATTAGTTTTGATATAAAATTTCGAAATCAAAAAAATTTCATAAAATTTTGCCATAAATTCTTCTTGGTTTGTTTGTTAACTTAACCACCCCAGTGTTTGCTGTAAGAATCCTTTTTTATTCCTATAATTAAATGTATATATTATTCTCTCGTAACACACTTGCAGACATACTTTTACAACAGTTTTAATTACGTAAGTTCATAAGAGCAAACACAAAAACATGCAACATAAACAACATAAAAATAAACAGACGAATTTTATTAAAATGTTTGCTTGATTTAAACTTAATGAAAATATTTTAAACCTAAATGTTATCGATAGTTGTTTGTCTTTTAAAAGTTTGCAACTAAAGTGTAGATTTATTGGCAATAAAAATACAAAAACTAGCTCTTACAAGATGGCATAACATTATTATTGCTACTCTTCTACTAAGCAAAGCGAACATAAGCAAATTCTATTTAAGCTTTTTATCTATTAATAATACTCATACGTCACCTAGTCCATTAGGCACAATTAAATATTATAAATATTTTGTGCTTTTTATCAAGGACACACAATTTTTTTTCGCATTAAATCAAATTAATTATTTTTTTCTATTTCATTAGCCTTTTTTGTTCAATATATTTACCATTTATGAAACAATAACGAGCATGCAAGAAACACAGACCCAATAATATTTGCCAGCATTTGAGATATTTTTTAATATAATTTCAATGTATGTGTATCTCATAATGGCCGGCTAGCATTTCCCATTTAACGGTTCTTATTTTTGTTTAAATATGCAAAAATAAATAAAACCAAAACAAAAAAAGTGCCATGATAACAAAAACAGTAACAAAAAAAAAAGAAAAACAGATGCAAACAATTATTTTCAATTAATATTGACAGTTTTAAATAGATACTATTGAAAATTTTTAAAGAATGGTTGAATAATAAACTGCACTTCCATTAAGGTGAATAACAGTATCAATGCCAGAACAGCTATTGTTTGTAAATAAAGAGTGTCTCAGTAAGAATGCACTTTTTAAATTTGTATTTTTTTTTTGTTGTTAAAAATGAAGCTGTTAACGAAAAAACAAAAAGTTATAATTGTGAAAACAAGCGTTAAAAAATTTTGGAAAATTACGCTGAGATCCCCGGTAATCTTTAAGGAATTTTCAGTTGCACCTAATATGACAACGATTCGAAAAGTGATAAATACTTGAAAAAAACCGGGTCAGTTATGGACAGCAGGACACACATTCGTCAACGTGCAGGTTTGTCTCTTCAAAACTTTGCAACGACATTATCATGACTTCTACCTTCATGCGTAAAAATTCTAGCAGACCATGATAGAGGTGGCAATTTGTTTAATGATTAATGGCGCATTTCCAGTTAAATAGCTCAGTAAAATAAAAAAAAATATTGTCGAAGGCTCATACAATACATTAGAAAAAAATTCATCCAAAGATACTAGCTGGTGCGGATTTAGTCAGGCTGTACCGATGCCGAAACTGCAGTGACTGAAAACGGCATTCTGTACAATAAATTGTTGTCTTGTTAAAAAGAACAAACAAACAACAGTATGTTTAAACTAACCAACACTCACATTTTTATGATACTGAAAGCTCTAAAGCAAAACAATACAAGTCTTCTACATAACTGAACCATAACTGGCCAGATCATAACTAAAAATTAAAGTTTCATTTTAAAATTTAATATTTAGGATGTAACTGTAAAACTGTTTTCAAAATCGTTTTCCTCCTTTATGATTTACACAACTACTTATAACTAAATTTTTAAGTAATTAGTGTTTTTCTATTGAAGTAACGCACCTCTTACTTTATCTCACTGTATAGTGTAAGTGCCTAACTCGGTATTAGTATGTGTGACTTAAAATTTTTGTTACTGCAAAACGTTTGAACACTGAAAAATATTGTGTGTAAATATTCACTGAAATAAATCAATTTTAGTATTGCAGTTTAACCATATTGAGGTTGAAGATTTTTTTATTTGATACTATTTTTTTATTATCTTGCCATTGCACACATTTAATTTATGTGGTTCAACAAAAAATTACAATAACAACTGTACAAATACGAACAATAAAAAATATTTATAATTTATAAAAAAATAATATTTTATATAAAATATATTCCATATGTCGATATTGCCCATGTTGTGTTTAAAGTGTTAATTAAATTGTTTTTTTTTTCAAATATTAATAATACTTTAGTGCCACTAAGTTTCTGTACACATTTCATGATTCGTTACTTGAAAAAAAAAAAAACACTGCCTAGCTCTTAAAATTATTATTTGTTGAAAAAAAATACATAATAAGGAGTGTATCGAAAAAAATTTGTAGTTGCATTAAGTTAAATAAAACTCAAATCGTGCAATATAGAAACTCTTTAAAATACGCAAATTTATTGGAATATTATACAAATTTATTTAACATTGAATTCTTACTTTATTATTTCGTATATATAAAATAATCGAATTTTTTCGGAAGTCCCTTTACAGTAGCTTCTGTTACCTTTTTGAAGGAGGTGGTCCATCTAAAATCGGACATGTTCTGGGACACCTTTCCTGTGTTATTCAATTCCTTTTTTACAAGAGCCCAGTACCATTCCACAGGCCTAAGTTCTGGACAGTTAGGTGGATTTGCCTCTCGTGGTACAAAAATTACATTATTCTTTGAATACCACTCAAGTGCCTTTTTTCCATAGTGACATGATGCCAAATCAGGCAAAAAATAAGTAGTCACTCGGTGCTGTCTCAAAATAGGTAAATGTCATTTTTGTAGGCACTCCGTGATATAAATTTCTGTGTTTATCGTGCATGATGCCACAAATGCTTGGCTTCGTTTGCCACAACTGCAAATAGCTTGCCACACGAAAAATTTCTTAGGGAATTTTGTTTATTTTTTTTCCGGAACTCTTTCTGCACACTACCTCTTTCATCAGCAACATAAAATTCTTGGCCGGGAAGTTTAGAAAAGTCTTCCAGTACGTATGTTTCGTCATCCATCACACAACAGGTGTATTTTTTTTATAAATTTTATAAATATTCTAAGTTCTAAGTTCTTGCGATCTGGAACTTTCTGAACTTTGTATATCTTCAGCCCAGCACAAGCTTTGGCCCTTTGGAAAAAACTATAAAAGCATTTTACCATACGCGCTGCTTTTCTGATAGAAGTGTTGGGTGCTCTTTGAAACAGTTGCTGGACTTCTTTTACCTTACTAATATTCCTTGGACCTTTTTTATTTCCTGATCCAGGTTTTCTTTCAATGCTCAGGGCTTCCTTGTAACGTTTCCTGACATTTAAAAAAGTTCGAGGGTCAACTTTCAAAGTTTTTGGTATTTTTTTAAAAGTTCATGACGGATTTTTTTGAAAAGTTTTAATTATATTTTCACGTACTTTTTTCGCAGTCCATTTTGATCCGTAAGAACAATTGAAAATTAATGAGTTTAAAAATAATAGTATCTGACATATAAATATGTATATAAAAGCTAACGTGATAAAAGGAAAAATTATTTATTGCACGATTTGAGTTTTATTTAACTTAATGCAACTACAAATTTTTTTCGATACACTCCTCATATATATTCGTATCGAGAAATCGTTATACATTTTTATATTAATTAATAAAAAAATAGTGTGTTTAAAAATCAAACAGAATAATCTTTATTAAAAATTTTCTATACTTAAAATAAAACAGTAAAAAATGTGTGTCTGTACCTTAAATATTTTTGTTTATACAGTTTATGATTCAGGCACAAATGTTGCGGAATTTTGTCTGTCTGTTTGTCTTTCTATATATCTTCCTGAATTTGTTGCGCTCAAAAACAACTGAATAGATTTTGATAAAGTTTTGAATAGGTTTACTTCCATTACGATTTCAGTGATACTAGAAAGTTGGTTAAAAAAAATTCACCTTATGGACAATATTAAAACAGTTGAAAGATTTTTTTTTGCATTTCAGCAATGTGAACCGGGCTCAACTGATAGTGTTCTATAAGCGGATAACTGTTTATGTTTACTGCTTTTCACTAATAAAAATATTTCTACTTTTGATTTATTTGCTTAATTTAATAAACTTTCAATAAAGTTATAAAAAGTTTTTTCCCATATTCTGCAATTACTGCTATTCTATTTAGTTTTTTACGTAAAAAAATCTATTGAATAAAATATGTATTAAGAATATATTTTAAATGTATCATGTAGTGCCATACTAGATATTAAAGAATAAAATATATTTTAAATTAAAAACTTGAATTTATGATGGTCGATGACTCATAGTGTTAAGTATGTTCAAAATAATTTTTTTGATTTTAAAGCGACTAATTTGTTACTTAGTGAATTTAATAGCATTTTCTGAAAATAAATATTTTATAATTAATAAAAAAAAAACATTTAAGGCATAATAAGCAGCCACTTATGTCGCTTATGCCACTTACATTCGTCTGTTCATGGTCATTGTAAGGGAAGCTTATAATACTACTCCTATAATAAAAGGATAACAATAGAGTTGAGAAAACTGTACGATGCTTTATAGGTTTGGTTAAGAAAACCAGAAGTAATTACAACTTATAAGAAAATTTTCTTTCGGCAGGTGCAACAGCAACTCAAACATAATAAGTCCGAAACCGGAGGCAACCAGTGACTTGTTAGTTGCACACTTTCGTCCTCTTTTACAGCAGCCGTAAGCTTTCCAAGTCTTCCAGTATATGTAGTGATCGGTTATCTAGCTTCAATGGCTTTAGCTTTAACTTCTGTCTATTTTTGAGAATATAAGAAACACTCTGAGGACTTATCCAAATTCACACAGTTTTTTTCATATCTACCCGTTCTTTACTATTCAAATATATCAAAAAAAATGCAACAAATCGAATTATCTATACAGAAAAATTAGGCATTTCATTTAAATAACTAACGAAATAAAAAATGTTCTCTGCTTAAAGATCTGTCAGCTATTTGATTTTCGCTTTAAGGAATTTACAGAAACAGATGCCTTTTTATTGCTTAATCGATCCGAAAACAGTTATCAACCTGAGTATTTTTCTGTCGTTCCATTTTCAGATCCGTTGACCTATATATGGCTAGTATCTCTGATTGGAACACACTACAGTTATAAAAAGGACTGTAAGACCTCCTGATATTCTCCCCCATTACATAGACACCTGACCCCGTGCCTAAATCCATCTTTGATCCATCAGTGAAATCTCCATAACCCTCAGTCGAATACAAACCAAAAATCCCATCAAGGAAGTATTAGTAAGAATGTCCTCTCAAAACTGATCTCTGTAATTATTAGTCCATTAAATTTCCCTGACTTTGAATATAATCCATGCATGAGAAACTTTACGACATAAGTACTTGCAATACTACGAAATTTTGTATAAAAAAATACGATCAAATTATATAGAAATATTAGTTACTCTTTTGCCGGATTCGAATTATATTTGTGAACTTTTAAGCCCATGTCCGTATAAATTTAATTTATAATCAAAGTGAAGTGAAGTAAAATTGTTCTGAATTGCCATTAGAGAGTTGTTGTTTTTAACAATTTAGAACAATTTTATTTCATTCCGAAATAGGAAAGAACTGTCAAGTTGAATCTACATCAGTGTTGCAGTATAATATTTGAAATTTGGCTTTTACTTTTTATTATACCTTCAAACAGAAGTGCAAAGTTATTTCATTAAATGTTATTCAAAAACCTTTTCTACACCACGAAATAAAAAAAATGTTTTGCAAAATACAAAAAATAAATTTTGCTTTATTTAATTTTTATCTTGTTTCTTTTTTTTTGGCTATTCGTAGTTTTATTGCCATTTCCAATTGTACTAAATAAATAGCAGAAAAATATTAGCTGTCCAATAGCTTTGACCTGGACGCCAAAAAAGAAATGACAGCATGATGTTGTTGACAAAAAGTAAATTCATTATATTGTCAGTCTTTGTCGTCAGCTACATCATCATCCTCATCCTCATCATCATCAATGTCCTGATAAAATAGCAGAAGCGACAGCAGCATCAACAGCAGCAGCAGTCTGACAAATAACTACTCTATTTATAACCTGACATATTTCCATTCACACATACCAATGCCTATACATATGCATATATCCTGCTATATGATTTATATATCCTTTCAATATATTTTATTGTCCACCAGGCCAGTGTGTGTAGGTGATTTAGTATTTTCGTTTTTTTAGGTGATAGTAGCGTTTGTGTGTATGACTTTTATAATAATATTTGCTATTGTTGATGAATTGTCGCATTTTTTTGGATTTCTATACTTTTTTGAATTTACTCTTATGGCTCTGGCTACAAAAACAAATAATCCTTGTAAATCTTGCCTGTTAATTTAGTGCTGTGTACTAAAGGAAATATAAATGAAAATATAAAAAATAAAATTTAAAAAAATCAGCATGATTGTTTGTCACATGTCAACAACAGCTCTAATGAAGTTGTGACGACAAAACAGGAGAAACTGTTAAATGCACAGGTTAAGCTAAACCAAACAAATTTTTCAATCAATTCGAATTATTAAATCCGAACAGTGAGTATTGAGTTAATTAAGGCAAAACCAGTTTTAAATTGTAGCCTTTCAAACAAGTTTTATTGGGATAAAACACTAAAATTCTTTTTAATTTTTTGGAAATTTTGACGCACTGTACTTTTAATTGACAAATATGTTAATCGATACAGTACAATGTTACTTTAAAGGGTGGATTAATTTAATACAAAATATAACACAGAAAATATTTTTAACATTCACAAGTTTGACATTTTTTGACAGACAATTTTATGGCATTAAATTTTGTAGTTAATGTTGGGCATGTCGGCGCTGAGGCTGGCTCGGCTGCAGTGCTGTATGTAGGAAATTTTTTTTTTTACATTTTATAAGTATTTTTTTTGGTAATTTTTTGGAAATATATATATAGCTCCGCCTTTCGACTCTTCCAAAATTGTAGGTTTTTAAGCAGAAGCCACTTACTTCACGTTTTAGTAGCAAATTAGCTAGATCATTTCGACACACACGACGTTCACAAAATGTTACGCTTAATATTTTCAGTGTTTGCGGCAGTGTATGAATGAATACGGCACAAAATGATTATAGAAAATTATAATACAATACATTAGCCTTAACAATTGCATTAATGTTTATAAAAATTCAACATCATTTCTATTTAAAATTCTAAGATATCAAAATCTCTTGAACTAATAATATACACGAATTAGGTTGCATAAAAAAATAAATAAGAAAATATTCATTTGGCAGTGAATTTTCAGTTTTAATAGTGCTTATTCAAACTAAAGTTGTAATTTATATGATGTCATGTTTACCCAATATAGCCACTTTAAAGACTTGTTTCAATTTAGAAAATGTTTTTTGGCTTACACATGATTTCATTCAAATTACGAATAAGAACAATGCCAGGAACAGTCAAGTTCAGTAAACAAAGTGTCCGCTGGTGTGACAAATAATTTATTCGCCGAACATATTCCACACTAAAGCCATGGAGATACATGCAGTATGCTTTGTGAATCCATTCTATTGAAACCACAAGATTTTTTGGTTTGTCACAGCTGTCCCAACAAATTTTTCCAACATCCTTCGATTTATACCACCGTTGGCAGAAATCGAAACACCAGTGCAGTTTTACAAAATATTGCAAAAAAATTGGTTTTCAGTTTTGTTTGGTGACTTGCTTATATAATTGAAATGGGCTTTATCGCTCATTAATAAATTGTTAATGAAGTTTTTCTACTTTTTCACGGAAACAATGCATAAAAATTTTAGCCATTAATACTATCAACTTTCGGCTTCAATATGTATTCAAATATCTCTGCTGCCAATTTTGTGGCGGCTTAATTCATATCGAGCATAAAATTATGCTGTTTGCTTCACCGTACATATTCAGTATTTTATTAACAGTAGGTATTCTTCCAGCACTAACAATGGTTCTTGCAGAACTACGTTAACGCAAAATTTCAATCAAATGGTATAGTGTCTACGCTATTGGTGTAATCTGCACATGAAAATAACACAATATTGTTGGTTTAAAAAATTAAATTAAATAATTCTGGCATGTTCTTCCAAAAAAAAGGAATGAAAAATAAAAATTGAAAAATGTACTTAAAACCCAAAACAAAATGTTCATCCTACCCCACCCTGTACAGATTAAGTTGCTCAAAATTTAATGAGCACATACAAAATATGACCAAAAATTATTTCGAAATGTTTTTTTTTAAACACATCTTTAACATTTTAATACTCATATATCTAATTTAAATTTAGATTTTTACAAAACAAATGAGAAAACGATATTCAATCCCATCCCATTTTGGGTGAGAAGTTTTTAACCCTCTATTTGTACATCTTCAGTTTAACAAGATTATTTGCATTTAATTAACGAAAACTACTTCTACTATTTTTAAATGCTTTATCAAGCAAATGGTGGTAAAACATGCTGCCTTGAGATATCAAGCCAGAGTGTCTATTTAAGAACATTTTAATACCACTCAAAAAGGTGTCTGCCAATAATCTGTCTTAAAGGATTTTTATTTACAGATAATTGTGAAAGGTAGTTTGTGTTTACCTATTTATTCAAGCTGTCCTTCCATCAACTGTTTTTCAGCGTATTTTTTTTTGTTTTCTTTCTTTTCATTCTGCCCCTTTGATTCTATGATTTTTATTTTGCTTTTTTTTCTTAAACTTCTGGCACTCTCAAGCACTTATGCTAATGAAAAGTAAACTACTCCTATAGTGATAAAAAAACATGGAAAGGAAAAGTTCAATCTAAAGATGTAGTCATCCTTAGCAAAAGAATAAAAATGTGAAGGATAGAAATCGATTTATGTAAAAGCATATCCATACCAACACATCCATGTCAATAAAAAAAAATAACTTCTTGAAATTCTCCACACAAAAAAAAAGTTATGCTTAATTAGAAGCATCCCACCCGTTAATATTCAATATACTCAATAACAAGGATACTTATACCCTTTAAAATGAGTGATTGAAATGAAATGAGTGAAAAAAAAAGTTTTTCATTACAAAGTATATATTTATCTTTCCAATATGTTTACTTAAGAGATTCTGTTTAACCAAGTGCGTGTTGTTTGACCTAAGGATGCTGCTCTTCAACATCAGCCAAATTGACCTTAAAATAACTAAAACATAAGCAAATAATCACTACTCAGTCTGTTATTTATCTAATTTTTTTAATTAAAAAACAATTTTTCTTATTGTGTGTACAGCCCACACATTACACTTATCTACAACACGTTTGTCAAGTGCCTTTAGAAAGGTATTTTATATTCGCAATAGCTTATTAAAATGTATTACTTTTTTTGTGATTATAAATTTATAACTGTTACTTTCAACTTTCAGTCATTTAAAAGTTGTAAGAGTCCTGCTTTTACAAAAAAAAATCAACTGAAAACTTTTTTATTATTCAACCAATTAAATTTACAAAAATAATGCATAAAAAACATTAAATTAATTATTCATCGAATTATTCATGAATATTAAAAAAAAAAAAAACATGAACAACTGGAAATGAATTGACCTCTAACATTCAGATAACAGCTTGTTAGAAAATATTTTAAATAATTGAATTTTGCAAAAAAGCTTTATGTAAATACAAAATCAATGTTCCATTCAATTATCGTATAACTAAATTACTTTTGACATTTAAAGTGGTAAATTAAATAAATTTAAAGGATTAAAAAAATATTCTACAAATATGTGTGTTTTAAATCAATGAAAATTTCAAGAGTTTGTGCTCGTTGTGGTGAAAATTTTTTTAACAAATCGATTTAAGTGTTGTTGAAAATATAAAATGAATATTGGCTTGATTCTTAATTAGTAGAAATTATTTGTTACCAGGCAAATGTCTGAATATATACACACATTCGTAAATGGAATTGTTACACACAAGTAATTTTTAATAATTTTTTCTCAGCTACTTTTGGCAGCATATTGTTTTGCCTTGCTTCCATTTCTTTAATATTTTTTTCATCTATCCTGGGATGATGACGCTGCCATCTAATGTTGCCTAAAAATAAAGCCTCCATATGATTGTGTAGTGGTATTCATTTTTATAGCCTTCACACAGTGAAAAAGGGTATATACAGGTTTGTCATTCCGTGCGACATTTCTACAATTTTCATTTCCGACCCCATATAGTATATAAACTTTGTCAGTCTCTCCGCCTGTCCGTGTGTATGTTGAAATCAACTTTTTGAAGCCCCCCGACATCGCCTGGATCCGGGTGTGGTATTAAAATATCAGGAGTAGATCGGATACCGCGATAACTTTCTATCGCATTCAAACCGTAGTATTTTAGTTTGAAATTTGGCGCTCTAACCACTTCTGTAACTGGATAATATTTATTTATTGCAATGATCCATAAAGAGCACTAAACAGAAAGTTTTTGTGATTGTAATGGTGTTTCCAGAATGACTTAATGATTATTAGCATTTCAAATGCTTAAATTTGTTTATATAAAAGTGTGCTTCATCCGTAGCTCGAAGAATTTAAAAAAAGTCAGATTGCTATATTCAACCGTCACGTATGTCAAGACTCTTCATTTGATAACGATGTTAATAGAGCTAAAAAACTATCTGCCATTTTCTTTCAGGCACCATCTTTGATTTTACATTTTCGCATAGTTTACTCTACTGTTAAGTTCCTTTCATTTGGTACCAATATTGTGGTGATTTAAAGGGGCAAGACCCTACCTACTTTATATCAATCATGCATCCACCTTTTTGTTTTAAACGCCATCTTGGATATATAATTATAATATACTATATTTAGCTGCTGATCCAGCGCTTTTATCTGATACACATATTGACCAACTCGCTTGGCTACAATCTAAAAAAATCTCTTTTCGTAAGTAAATTTTAGGAAAATTACCAAAGCGGTTGTATTTATATTTCAATTTAGCCTATACTACACGAAATGTAAAAACTTACATGCACATGTGGGTCTAATGTCACTAAAATGTTTAGCACTTTGGTTACATTTATTAAAATAGTCGCAGTGGCTGCATGCGGTAAGATTTTGATTTTACATGAAATGTATTTTAGTCCAAAAATGCAATTAAAACACATGTGGCCGAAGCGAATACATTTTTTCTTTACGTCAAAATTAAGTCACATCCATATGTGTATGTGGCTTTTTACATTTCGTGTACTACAGGCTTTGGTTTGAAACCGATTTGTTAGTTTGTCTGCTTGCAATATAACTTTTGACAATATGGCAATTTCTCATGATCTTGCAAAACTTTATATTTTGTAAAAATTTATATTTTTCGAAATAATTTTTGCTTTTGACTTTACTGATCAGTGACAGTTTTCTGTAAAATTTTTTTGATTAGTCGTATAGGCATATAATTTCTTCAAATCGTAACAAACGTTGCAATAAATTAGGTCTGAAAATTAGTTGCAGCCGTGATTATTTGCTCATCTTTTAGAAAGTTATGGGGCGATTGTACTGCATTTCAATAACTTTTAATTATAAATATTTTGAATAGATCGCTACCACACCACAGATCTGTGCAATATACGGGGCTTCAACTAATACACAGACAGACGGACATTGCTTAATCGACACCCCCTGTCATAAGATTTCAGAAATTATGCAGCCGGAATGGAATGATAAAGCTATGTATTCTCTTGGTACCACAGGTGAAGGGTATGAAAATTTAACGATATTCATAATAAATCTCCAAACTAGACTGGCCTCAAAACAGCCGAGAACTGTCATTTCAACAGCCTTTTAAAATCCATAATTTAATTATAGTATTGCCTATTGAAATACAATATTATTTAATTTACTAGTGAACACAATTTCTGTTGTCCTAAATTTATAAACAATCCGAAATGGAAAGAAAACACAGAAATTCTTTGGAATATATTACGAAAATTATATATTTTTACCTTGAGAAAAAGAAAATAACTTTAAAATATTTTTTAAACCAAAAAATTCACTCCCCATTTTTGTGTGTTAATTTATTGCAATATTTTTAAATTATACTACATCAAATTGCATTCATAACGAGCTTAAAATGTTCATTTCATTGCTGTTATTTTACATTAATTCAAGAAAACCTCTTACTTTGTATTTATGATTATTTCAAAACTCTTATAATTTGTTTTAACTACGATTAAGTAGCAGTAACCCTGAAATTAAACTATTACAGACATTTAAAACAATTACAACAAATCATTTTAATCAAATTTAATCAAATGCTAAGAAAAAATAATAAATATAATTTGTATATAATTTAATATGCCAGTAGCTCATGCTGTTTAATTGCAACTAATAAATAATATTTGTAATAAATACAATCAGTCACAACATGAATCAGGCATGACTGAACATCATTAAAAGTGAAGTAAAGCTTCACGTAGTGTAATTATATAAATTACAAATTTTCTTAAATAATAAACCGACTGAGAGTTAGACAAACAGACAAACAATTTTATGTTTTAGTTATAACTGGTATTGGCAAAATATGATTAGTTTTATTTATTGTTTTCACAAATATTTAGACAAGAGTAATTTACATATGTACATTATGTTTGTAGTTTAAACAATTGTGAAATGTAATTTATATTTAAATGGTTGGTTATTATAAAGAACAAACTACAAACACAAATAGCTACTAAAGGTATACAAGAAAATATAAATACATATGTACACACATACATATATTTATTAAATGTAAAGAGAGATTAAGATTTACGAAATTCGTTATCAATTCATTATTAATTGAAAATCGAAATTGGTAAATGAGTTGTTTTATTTGACTAATCAAATAAATAGGTCGAAACTAATATCAAGAAAATATAAAGCAAAAGGGAAAAGCAAATTTTAAATATTTTTAGTTCCCATGAAATTTAAGTTTATTTCTATGGCTGTCTAAGGCATACTAAATAACTGTCAAGGTAAAGAGTATAAAATGGTAGTAACCAAAGCAAATTTGTTTATCAGGTAGCCTTGATTCGTCCCCTGATTATTTATCGCCTTTCCTCATTTATTTTAAATGTAAAACTATATATATATATATGTATATGTCTCTACCAAGACATATTTCTTCACCAGTTAATTGCAGTATATATAAAAAAATTAACAAAAAAAATCTCTCCGAACTGCGATTAACTGGTGAATCAATATGTCTTGGTGGAGACTTGTGCAGCATGTCTATTATTGCTTCAGATATTATGCCATTGAAATCAAGAAAAGTTAGTCTGAGTAGGTAATTTGAATTTATGTTTTTAAGGTTTGGTTCAGTGTTTTAAAATCGGTGCTCGTTGCGTTCTTTTTTTTTTTTTCTTAATTTTTAGTGCTTTTCTTTGTGTTTTGGTGAAACCAAATACTAAATTTGGAATTACTTTTATTTATTACTAGCTAATACCCGGTGTGCCTCGCCACCCCCATCGTAATGAAATAAAAATTTTATAGTTCAAAAATATATTTATTTTGCAAGTGCCACGCCTACTATTACTAAATCAACCATTTCTTATTCAAATAATCATATAGACGTCAAAATGTCTCTTGCAAAATTTGGGTACTCTAACTATTATCGCTTCCCAGATATACGAATTTTTGTATTTAATTGATATGACAGGTGCCACGCCCACTATTACTAAAGCATCCATTTCTTATCAAAATTGTCATATAGATGTCAAAGCTTTTCGTGCAAAATTTGGGTACTCTAACTATTATCGCTTCCCAGATATACGAATTTTTATATTTAATTCATATGGCATGGTCCATGCCCACTATTACTTAAGCATCCATTTCTTATCAAAATAGTCATATAGATGTCAAAGCTTCTCGTGTCAAAGTTGCTTTTGCAAAATTTTAGTACTCTAATCGATATCGTTTTCCAAATATACGAAATTTAGTATTTAATTCATGTGGCCACGCCTACTATTGAAAGTCCGCCCATGTTTTACCCAAATGTTCGTATGGATGTCAAATCTGAGCTGCCTATTAGGAACATTGATGCATATTTTACGTTGAATTAGATTCATGACAAATGCAATATTGGAAACAATTCATCGGCTTTGTAACGTTGGGAGCGCAATGAGTAGTAAGCGACTACGATATGACGGTTAGTTTGTATTAGGATTCCAACGAAGGTTACAAAGGCAGAACAGCAAAAACTGTTTTTGAACTGATTCAAGTTTTTGAATATACTCAACATATTGGGGATCCCAAATTACTGATCCATATTCCAGTAAAGGTCTTACCAATGACGTGAATAAATTTTTTGTTTGTTATTAAGAGTCAGTATTACAACTTGGTAGTTTGTCAGAGGGATAAACAGTTTACCATTAATTCAACTTCAATTTAACCTACTAGGTTGAATGAACTTGTTTTTAACATGAAGAGAAGATTTAATAGTGGACAACTCTTCATCCACTTGTTAAAAGTAATTTATGAATGGATTATAAATTTGACATTATTTATTGTACTTTAATTCCGATATTCGTTTCTTGATATTAGTTGCTTTATGAGACATTAAGCACCTCCTTTTTATAAAATTGTATTGTCAAGAGAACTTATTATGTATTATGTAATGTATTATTTTTCAAATTGATCAAATTGATTGAATATAAAATAAACTTTTTAGTTTGTATGGAATTGCATTACAGAAAGAGAAAATAAAGAGAATAAAAAATTAATATGCAAAAAGTTTTCATTTAACAATTTTACTGATCAAAAATAGATAATTTTACTGAGCAACAATAGACATCCTGATGAAGGAAATATTTGCATTGATAGAAATTTTTATATTGATAGCATGAGATTTGACCAGATTATATTAAAATAGAATATCTACAGACTTATAGCCCGTTCAGCGTTAGCAATAGAACTTCAGTTTCGTTGCCAGTTGTAAAAAAAGGTATTGCACAGGCCTACTGGAATTTAAAAACCTGTCATTTACATACTACAATAGGCTTCAAAAAACGCACATTTTGTGTTAAAAAAATTGTGATTCAAAGCTAGTTTGTAAGTAAAACATTTCACCTTTACAGACATGCTTCTTCCGAATCACTTTTTTATACCCGCCACCAAAAAAATAGTGGGGGTATATTCATTTTGTCATTCCGTTTGTAACACATCGAAATATCTATTTTAGACCCCATTAAGTATATGTATTCTGAATTTATGATGATCTAGCTATGTCCGTTTGTCTGTCCGTCTGTTGAAAGCACGTAGAGGTCGGAACGAAAAAGCTAGGGGTGTTAAATTTTGCCAGAATATTTCTTATACACAAGGTTTGAAAATAGGCTAAATCGGAATATTAGAAAGAGAGTTATAGCTCCTTATGCAAGAGTAGGTCAAAAAAACCATGTCCTTCCAACATCGAATAAAACGCAATTGTGTCTAAACGCATTGACGTAGAGCGATGAAATTTCGAATGTATATTTCCTGAGTAAAACAAATATTTTTTTTTTCAAAAATAAAATCAATGAATTAGGAAAGGAGATCAAGACGTACGAAAATGTATACCGAGCAGTGTGATTTTCGGTATATTCATAATTTAAAACGTAATAAAACTGGCAAAATTAGTTGTATGATTCTGAAATTTTGCTACCATTGCTTTTTGGTCAAGGGCTTTGTACTAATGTAGCACGCTCACTTTAACGCCTACCTGCCATATAACACTTTATCTCAAATTCTTATAATTTCTCTATGAATAAATAAAGACAATGGAAGAATAAAAGACTACATTGAAATATATAAGTTGTATTAATTAGTAGAAATAACTTTGACACGCCTACTTTAACTTCCACTTTCATTGAAAGACTAAGTTTACAAAAATATTTTAATGGCATATCGAAGTTTTACAAAGAAAGTGATACATATTTTAGTATAAAGATATTAATCCATAGCGATTACTGGTAATAACAAAATAATAAATTCTGAGCTATAAAAGTACACCAAATTGGTGGTGGGTATAAAAGATTAGGCACAGCCGAATATAGTGCTTTTACTTATTTTTGTTAGACTTAATCTGTTGAAAACACGATAGATTATAAAAAGTTAAAGAAATGCAATTTCTCTAAAATATTTCTTAAACCTCAAAAATATTTGTTATTGAAAAGACTTGTTAAAACAAGAAGATCTAATTTTTTCATCGCGTATGGACGTATGGAAGTTGTCTGCAGTACAACAGTTGTGAACATTGCTGTTCATCACACAGCTCTTGCTTTGGCTTATCATCTCAGAGTTACCGATCAGCGGAATATTACGCAACAACTGTCCCTTTTTTTAGGTTGGTCTGTAAAAGGTTTTAGTTAGTATATAGGCAGTTATTTCGAAAAAAAATTTAAAAATAAAATTTTACACAAATTAAATATAAAAACAATATTTTTTTTTATTAAATGGTACTTTAAACACAACTTAAAACTTGATAAGCTTAAACGATATGTAAACCAGGTAGTAAATAAAGGAAATCCATAATACTTATCCATAACAATGGTATCTCAGAAAAAATTATTCAACAATAATTACCCAAAATTATTATAGCAGAACAAATATAAAGCCACTTAAATGGCTAATGAACAAAAACATATCAAGTAAATGCCGAAAATCGATTTGAGCATTAAGCAGTTAAATATTGTAGAACTATTAATAGTTTTAGTTACTGTTAACTCTTAAAAGTGTACAAGAAATAAGAGTCCTTGCCACTTTTTAAATGAGAAAATTAATTATCTTGCAAAAATAACTATACAAATACATGTATGCATACATGCCTGTATGTGTGTACATATATACTTATGTAAAAATTGATTGGATTTCTCAATCAACAACAATCAATCCCGTCTAATGACATTAACTCGAACTGTCAACGCTTGTCTGCACTTTTATTTGGTAACAAGTAACAAAATCTAGTTTCAATACTGCCAAGCAGCAACTACACCTACAAATACACACACTACACACACATTGCTGTAAATGAGAAAAATTCGTAAACAGAAACAGTAAAAAATGTTATGTGTATAGATGAAGAGATACGTTTTACATACCTTTATGTATTTTGTAGTTTGGTTTATGTCATTATACATTGTTAGTATGTGTATTATATGTTCAGCGTATACATACATACATACTTTTACCTATAAGAAAATGTTTTTATGTATTCGTGTGTCTCTATTTGTAGAAAATCACACATAACATGAAATCTAACCTAACGCTTTTTACTATTGTTGCTGTTTTTTTCTGTCTTTTCTATCTATTTGTGCCACTCATTCACTCTTAACCCGCAGTTATTTTGTGGCAAATCTAGTTAGCAAAACTCAGACATTTATAGTTTTTTTTTTCTCACTGGCATTTTTCGATTTTCTTACTGCTTTTATTTGTACTACTAAATTCTGGCACACTTGTAAAAATACTGACAAACAATAAATGTTAAGCATTACTAGTGGGATGGATGAGCAAACACTTTATTTAATTTTCTGAAATTTACCTTTGAAAAAGTGTTCTCGTTTATTAAACATGTAACAATATTTTATTTGACTGTGCCTAATCTTAAATCCTATTAACCAGTTAATATTGTGGCACGTACACTCTTTAGAAGTTATGCTTTTGTAGCCTGTGCATGTTTGTATACTTAATAGCCTTTGAATCCTAAGGATTCATAAGTGTTGAAAAATCAAATCGTAATTTTTTTTTTGTAAATATATATCACGGCCATTGGTCCGTCGAATAGCCTAGTTTTATTTAGGAATATTTTATTGATTATACATGATATATGATATGTATACGTTTTTTAGTGACTTCGCAAACTAGATTTGTACACACGCATACGAGAAATGCTAAATCGATCATTCTGTTTATAATTATTCAGAAATAGATGTTATAGAAATTACAAAATGAATAGTAAATGTAAGTTTTATGTTTTTTATGTTTATGTTTTTTATGTTTTTTAAAAGACATTATGATATAAGCCTTTCTGCGCTACTGACGTAGTTTTTATTTATACTACGAGCTAACTGCATATAAGAGGTTTATACTTAGCTGGCGCCTCACTTCTTAAAGTAATTTAATATGGCTTACGTGTGAAAATAAAACATTTATTCAAACTATTCTTTCAGATAAAACATTTAGTTTTTCTTAAATTTCGCTGTAGAGGCTATACCAAATAAATATAATAATAAATTTAAAAACCAATATGTATCACATAGCAACCTTGATGTTTAAAAGCAACAGACTATTACTTATTTAAAAAAAAAGCTTTAGTAATTTCGTAACAGTTTTTTTTTAAGCCCTTATTCAATAACTAGCCTGTGCCTGCGACTTTGTCTGCCTAACTATCGGCATAAAAGTAGTCTCTTTATGTAATAATTCAGATTGTTATCTTTCTTTGCGCCAAATTCTTATATTTAAATTCGTTCAGTAATTTTTTGCGTAATGTTGTAAAAAGATTTAATATTGTACGCCATTTTGTTTTTTAGTTCCGACTTTATCTTTGATTTAGAATTTTTATATTATTATATAATACTAGTCCAGCCCTTTCACTTCATACCCATACTAAAGATGTTAAAAAATAAACTATCCACCATTTTGTTTAGGGCGACATTTTGAATTTTAACTTTTTCATAGTTTATTGTATTTTACTTATCTAGCTTTTTTATTTGATACCAGTATTGTTAGATTATAGGGGCCAGAGCCGTAATTACTAAATTTGACCCATATTTTCACCATCATTTTTTGGGCGCCATCTTTGATTTTAACTTTTTCATAGTTTACTACATAGTTTCTACTGCTGAAGCCCTTTTGTTAGTTAGAAATATTGAGGGTTTGAAAAGAAGAACATATTAGTTACCAGACTTGACCCGTATATAAACATATTGTACGCCATTTTGTAATGACGCCCATAATCTTTTTACATGTATTGTATTATGCTAGGTCTTTTTTTCGATATTAATATCACTCCTATCTATTGTTCAGAAACTGAAAAAAGTTATTTTTTGTGTAAGTTTAAGACAAAAAACACCAAAGTAATTATATTTTTGTGGTCTTTTATCAATTACTTTACGCCCGATATGTCAGTTACACTCGGTAAGAATTTTCGAAACTACCGCTTGAATTTTGATGTCTTTATCTTATCCAAAAATTATTTAGGAGCATTAGAAACTTGATATATTTAACAAAATATATATTTTATTAAATTTCATAACTGCTTATAACTTTATCGATAAGCAACAGGTTATCCCAATTTTTTATGAATAGAGTTAGGAGCATATCATGTCTACAAGCAGTAGCAAACGTGTCAAAAAAGGGCTAAAAAATATTGATTTTTATAACAAAAAATTTGGGGGAAATTAGGGCAGTAGTGTTTGTATGCTCATATCTCAGATAGTTATGAGGTGATTGTGCTATATTTTAATTGCTATATATGCCCCGATATTCGTAAAAAAAATGATATCATAAACGGATCTGTGCTACATGTTGGGATTCTAAAAGCTGATTTCGACCAACACAAAGACAGACGGACATTATTCAATCAAATTCCCTAGTCATAAAGTTTAAAAATTTATATATCTTATGGGATCCAAAATGCGTATTGTAGAAATTGCAAACGGAATGAGAAAGCTATATACATATACCCTTGGCACAACAAGAGAAGGGTATAATAAACTACATAGCTGTGCTTAATAAATATAAATAAGTTAATTCGTGACACTTTATTTTACATATTTTTATTTTTTATTTATTAAAAACGTGCTGCCGTCTCTGTTTATCATGGGGCACTATATAAAACTCTTACATAAAAATATATTTTCTGTAGTCTTCTTTGTCATAAAAAGTTAAAAGTTACATATTGAATAAACAAAAACGTTTTTTACTTACGTAACAGTATATGCTAACTGCTCCGTAACAGCAAGTTAAAAATTGACTTTTTAAATATAAACTAGAATTTTTAATTAATTAGTTTGTTTTCAATACTCTCATCCCTTCAAAACGAAATACTAGTTAGAAAAATTATTTAAGTTAATTTAAAATCCTTCAATTCTTAAACCAGCATTTCCCTTAGTGTATTTTAAATTGCGTTAGCTTTGCATATTCCTTTTTCCTTTTTATTAAAAAAATGTTCTACTGTACATAACATTTTTTAGTAGATCTTTGGTAATTGCATTTGGAAAATCAACACTACCAACGAAAAAATTTTTATTTCTTTTTGCAATAAACTCATCGAAAACTAAATCGAAAGTGTGTGTTGGTTTTTTAACCGAACGTTAAGTGACGGTGTAGGTATACAAAAATGGTGGTTGGTAGCAGGAAATGGCTAAAATGAAATAAAGAAATTCTGTGTATTACCACAATCAAACTAAACTGTATTTAATTTTACAGCAGACAAATTCAATTTTGTTTCCATATAAAAAAAAACAGTTAAAATTTGATTGCAAGAATATAAAATTTTTAAAATTGTAAAATTTTATTGTGAAATTTGTTACATTTTATTTTTATTAATTTCCATTAAAAAGCTTATGCACACCTTTCTGCAAATTGCTAAAAGGATAAAGTATGCAAATTTAAACTGAAGTACTGTAAATTCCATTTTAAAATTAATGAAAATCTTATGACTCTCTTTTGCTTACATTCTCCATAAACACTTGTTATACTAATCTAACTTAAATTTGCATACTTAGATACTTTTGTTAAACAATTCATACTAAGTACTTAAGCCAAATTGTCAGTCATTAAATATTTAAAACTTTGTAATAAAAAAAAAACTACAAAATAATTTTTCTTTCTTTCTTTCTTTCTTTTTTTTTCTTTCTAGGTATGTTTTTCATCTGTTTTAATTTGCAAGAATAATAAATTTAAAATTCTATTGTCTGTGGTAAGCTGTTTCTTGTATTCCCATAAATAATAAATATTTTTTGTCAATGACATTTTTATCTATATATATTTGGTTTTAGATACCAACAACAAATTCTTGTACAAATAAATTATTTATAAAGTAAATTTCTAACGTTTAAAACAACAACACAAACTTTAAATTCAATAAACCGATAAGAACATTTTTCTGCAGGACAATTGAAAAGGAATTTCCTGGTATAATGTAAATTATGAATGTGATAAAAATACAAAAAAAATTTAAATGTAGTTTTCAGTGGAAACAAGTTTTCAAGATGTTTTTTTTTATTTAAAATATTTAATGCTTAAAGAAAACACTTAATAAGTCAACTATTTAACATAAACTACAATAATAAATTGGTTTTTTTTAATTATAGCCACCTTTTTCAGCGATCAGGGATGTTTTTTTATAGAATATGTTTTATATCCGATTAAAAAAGTCGAGTTTTTCGAAGGACTTACATAAAATTTTAAAGTGCGTTTCGAAGAAAGCTTTATTTTAATGCAATAGTGGAAGTGATTAAATTAATGGAAAATTTTATAAATTAATAAAATACAAATGCATTCATTCATCCTTGCATTACCACGGAACAGGTTTGTAAAAGATAAATTTAGAAACACTTTATGCGTAAGCATGTCATCAACATACTACATGCACTACTAAGTAAAAAACATGCATTAAGTACTAAAAAAGTAATGATTCAAAGCAGAAACTTACCTTACAAATTGCATGTCTTCCGTTCCGTTCCGTTTCTAAAAGAAACTTCGTTTAAAGCATTATTTTTTATTGGGATATTTCATGTTTCTATTTCATAATGTTTTTTTCATACATTTTGTAGTACGAACTCTAAAGTATCTTTTTTTAAATTTTTGGAACACTTTTTATTAATATTTTTCGGAAATTATCTACTTCTATATTTTTTTAAAACTAAAATTTAAATTTTTTTTTAAACATCATTGAGTTTATTTTTAAACTCTATTATTTTACAAAGAATTTTTATATTGTGATAATGAGAGAATAATTTAGAAAATTATGTTTTACCGACACTAGCCAAGGGGAATGCATTTTCAAAACAAGTTACGAATTTCGTCAGCAGCAATCTTTGATCGGTGATTACCTGCTGGATAAAAATGTCATTTATTTAATTTCCAGGTTTTTAAGTTAATTGAATTCGGTAATAAATTTGTTTACTTTCTTCATATTATCTTACCACAACGAGTAAGATTGAAATTTTACCAACAGCAACCCTTTTTCTTTTATTTATTATTATCTTCCTATTATCACAAGTTTTTTGAAATTAATGTACCTTTCCGAGAATGACAATGTGTATCATTTCGACTGCTCTAAGAATATCAGTGGAAAAAACATTCAATAACAAAATTATTACAAGCTAGAAGTCATTATTTTGCCAAAAAAAAAAGTACATCATTAACTCAAAAAATTGTAGATGAGTTTAGTTGTGGTAAATGTCTCCTCAAAGTGTTTAAAGAAGATGCTGAAGAAGTTCAAATTGACATTGTCGCCCCTAAAGTATTTTAATCTAAGACTGACTCCCATTTATGTTGACGCTGAGACTTTCTTTGAAAATACATCCTATTTTCACTTTTAAAGTGTGCTCTCATTCAAAATATAGGATTTTAAGAAATTTAAAAAAAAATTTGCCTCAGTTTACCTCTAGAGGTTTCAAATATTTCTTAGAGCATATTTACCCATTTTCCTCAATCTATGAAAAGGCTTAAACATTTTTTTGTGAAATTGAAAAGTCAATTATTTTCCATTGAATTTATATTGCAATAGTAAAAGTTGTCCTAGTTTTAAGTATCATTTGGATTATAAAATCGCCTCAGGGGAAGAATCTATGATTTAAATATGTGGTTTCAACAGGATAGTGTCACATGCCACACATCAAAAGATACAATGAATCTTTAAAAACGAAAGTGCGAAAATCGCATTTTTTCGTAGTGAACAAATGAATCGGCCATTAAGATCATGCTAGTTGACACCTTAGATTATTTAATGTGATGTTTTTTTTTTAAATCGAGCGTGTACAGTTCAAGAGCCTAAAAACAACCTTCGGGAGCAGATATTAACCATTGAAAAACGTGACTAAATATTTTGGTAAAATATTGGGAGACTGCCAAGCCGGTTATTGGCTCACGACTGACATAATTTTTAAGTTTTTACCAGAACCTATTTTTAATAAGTTAAAATAGAATATGGCTTATATCTCAAATGAAACTTTGTTTGCCTCATTTTTCTGGAAACCCTTTACTTTCATCAAGCGTAAAAAAGTATAAATCAAGTTATTTATTTTAATCATGCGATGAATATTTCTTTTAATTTTCGATGGCGTAATTAAGCAGACAGTCTATTCCTGATTAAATGAAAAACCAAACAGGTGGTGCACATATAGACTAGTATTGCCAACTTAAAATTGTATAACTCTAAAAAACAAACACCATTAATACAAAGAACAGTCCTTTATTTTATAAATAATTACTGCTTTCAAATGCTGTTCTTTTGATAATCCAATCTGATTTCCAATGTTCGTTGCCTTTAGATAATTATTGCTTAATCCTCTATGGCTTAATTACTTGCAGTTTAAACTCGAAATCGTCTTAAAGATATATAATAAAGGCCACCATTTTACAAACTCTGAAAGAATAATTAACACTTTGAAGCTTGTGCACATGTGTTATTTAAATCACGATCTTTATGTATAGTTAGTTAATCATGATACAGCCAAAACGCAATAAAGTCAATTTTAGCCTCACAGCTTTAAAACTTTCCCAATTTTTTTTATGTGCACATAAATACACATACAGATCCTCGATTAATACGATTCTCTCGGCTTGTTTTATAATTTTAATTGGATGAAATCAGACGTGAAATAAATCGATTTCTAAGATTGTCAATTTTAATGTACATAAAGTTTAGTACTTCTTTACTCTCAAATTGTATCTATAAAGAAGTGAATTTATTAAAGAGAAGGAAAAACACGTAAACCGCTGTTGTAGCCAAGAAAATAATAAATAAATATCACAGCAACAAGAAAAATTGATTGACCCAAAAATTCACTTGATTTAACAGAAATTTGTAACTTCTCCAAGGAGTTTTCACTTCATACCACTAGTTTAACATAATATCGACACATATACATAAATATTCATGTTTAGATTGTTGCAGTTGGCAATTGATAAATGTTTGAGAAAATAAATTGAAAAGAAAAAGCATGTATAAATCAAATTCTAACATAAAAGCAAAATGATGATGATTATTGATGAGAGTTTCCTTTTAGTGTTTCTCCCATAAAAGAAATTGGGTTAAAATTTAACAAGCCATTGGAATAACAGATTCTTTTCTATTTTTCGTATAGTTAGACTTTAACCATAAAAATGCCATCAAACACATATCAAAATAAACACGCACACATACACTCGCACGTAGATATATTCGCAGACAATCTTGTAGTATAACATTGAAAGAAAAGTTATTTCAGAAATCTGTTAGACTCCTTTTTTATTTTGCAAATCTTGTTAAGGCAAAAACTAAAATAAAATAAAAAATATTTGCGGTAAAAAAAGTGAAAAAAAAGGAACAAAATAAAGTAAAACATACTCGGGGAGTTGAGTTGAAGAAACAACACTTTTTGACTGCAATGCAGTAAATACAAATGAAGCGGTGTATGTATGTATGTGTGCATGGCTATGTGTTTGTAGAGTGACTATACAGCTTTTTCATTCAGTGTTTTCAAGTGTTTGTATTTCAATTATTTTCACTGTTGTGCAAAAGCGTTAAAATTGTATTTAAAGTCTAAACAAAAGTGAGTTGTTAAGCTCATATAATTTGCAGTGAGAATTTGTTGTTTTTATTTTATTTTAAGTTTTTTTTTATATATTTTTGTATATTTTTTTAACCAAAATTAAAATGTAAAATAATAAAAATGTAGATCATTGTGTTTGGTAAAACAAAAGATAGTTCTTATGTTTATTTTTACTATTTTCCCCTTTTTTCTTGCGTTTCAATGACTGGCTGTTGTATTGTGTTAAATCTGATAATGTTACACAAATAAAACATAATTAAATATGAAAAGAGGAAAAGAAAACTTATTTATAAAGTACACATGGCTAAAGAGAAAAGTAAAAAAAGCTAAAATAACAAAACATTTAAAACTTCATGGCTGGCAGATGGTTGACACTCTTCAAAAATGGAATAGGTACGAAAGCTAACTTTTTCTAACCTAAAAGTTTTTTTATAGCGAACGGTGTTTTCGTAGAATCTTAAGCAATTGAAAGATTTTTGGATATTAAAGGCTTTCCAAACAAAATGGTTTCAAACAATTTTTTTTCTTTCTAACGAATTTGTTGTCTTATTTCTAAACCTTTGTGATCAAATAGGGTACGCTTATACAGGTAGCGGTCCAGCACAGCTGATTATTTTTTTTGTGTCCCTATGTTTGTTTGTTTGCGATCAAATTAAAGTTTGCAAACTCTTGGTGAGAAGAGAAGATAGATTAGGGGGTTAGTACAGTCTCTCTTCATCTCTAACCGGCAAACTTAAAACTATGTAAACTTTAATTCAAATGGGCAAAAAGCTGTGTGAAAGACAATCACAGATAAAAACAGTTGCTGCTGTTAAGTTTCATTTTAACTTTATGTGGTAAGAAAGTATGAAAAAGGCAACGAAATTGTTATCTAAGTCAACCCTATTTAATGGCCAATTAAAAAGTGGTAGTGATGAAACCAGATGCTTAATTAAATTCATTCCACTCGACTAGTGTCGGCAAAAGTATACTTTTTCAAATTTTTCTTTAATTATAACAATTAAATTTCTTCATAAAAATTTCTTTGCAAAATTACAAAAATAATTAACGTTTTTAATCAAACTTAAAAGAGATCTCAGAAGCTTAACAAAAATATATCTACACGACTTCTTTATATTAAAAGCTTTAACACAAAAAGCTTTCTAAACTGTGTCTTAAATCAAAAGTTCTCTAAGAAAGTAAGATTTTTCAATACTTAAATTTCGGAGAGAAAACAACTTTTAAAAATACAGTCGTGTCTGGATATAGTGAACATCCGATATAGTGAACACCTCCATATAGTGAACACCAAACTTTTTGCATGGAGTACTTTAAATGGTGAAAAATTCTAATAGTGAATAAAATTTTGAAAACAGCTTCAACAACAATTCTTTTATTAAACTTAAATACATATGTACATATATTTCCTTTTTTGTACGAATTGTTTCTAATCAGCTATTGCATTTACATGTATGTATTTTTAGTAAATAAAACGAGTTTTTGAACAAAAATTTCAACCTTGATATAGAGAAGAGAACAACCTGGATACTATGAACAAGCCTTGCAAAAATTAGTTCACTTTATCCAGGCACGACTGTATATTTGTAATAAAAAATCTTTTTTTTTTTTAATAAAAAGTTAATAAAAGGTTAAAAATAAGGATATCTTAAATTCACTAAAAAGATAACAACCCTGTTAAACTAAAAAATTCTTCAAGTCTGTGCTTTATTTAAGTTTTCTTCAAAATATAAATAAATTTTCAACTTCACACACTTGTTTGAACAAAAAGAAAATACAACAATGAACAAATACCGTATTATGTGAAAGAGAAAGAGAAAAAAGCGCTAATTACCGCTAACAATTGTTACATAATCATTATTGTTATAATGCAGTTGTTAAGAAAACTCTGGGAGTGCATAGCACCAGTATCAGCAATAGCAAAAACAAACTACTGCATAACTTTAAACGTAACAATACAAGCACACATGCACTTATACATTCCCACATAAACTATGGTTTCATTTCTTCTATTATTTTTTTTCTTCCTAATAAACAGATTCATTTGGTTGTGGTAAACGAATTATTTCGTTAAGTTAAGTATCTTTCTTTTGTAGCCATTGTAAACTTTTGAAATTTTCCTAAACTAACTAAGAGCATATGTATAAGGGCATGTCCAATATTTTGTATGTATTTTAATTTTTAAAGCAGTAACAGTTTTCATTGTCATAATAATTAGTTTTTATTTAATTTTTTATCAATTTATTAGAAATACACATTAACTATATTTTAATTAAAGAGCAAAGTAGCGAAAACCCCGCATTGCCCAGAGACGGGTAATGAACACGTAAATTCCCGACTAGCAGACAATAATAAAGTAAAGTATTACTTAATATAAAAAAAAATAAATAGAGAATAGTATAGTTTTATCTATATTTTATAAAATGATTTACCATAAATTTGTGTTTATTTTTTTATATTTACCTATTCACTTTTGTAAATAATTCATATTTTTATTTAGTTTATTTTTAAGTTTGTTAGTGCTTCTTTCATTTCTTTAACTTTTCTTAGACAATTTTATTATAACTTTTATACTTAAAAAAGAAACAGACAAAAAATAAACTACCAGGAACAAGAAATAAATAGCAATAAAGAATTTTTTTTTAATAAAAAAAAGTTAAGTTGAAATTGTGATAAATAAACTTTTTAGTAATAGACATGAGTCTCTGGAAAATATACATACATATTCATAATTTATATATATAAACTTTATTATTACGTAGAAAAAAATAAGAAACAAAATAGTTTAAGTTTTCTTTTGTACCTACGGAAACAAAATAAACAATTCCCAAAGAAATTTTCAATGCCTATAAATGACATCAAAAATTACAATGAAAACATTTTTATTTCAATAAATAACTAAAGATATAAGTGCTATCTAATGAAAATTTACTATGTTTTTCTTTCTAAACTAAAGCTTAAAGTTAAAAGAGTAACTCAATGAATTTCGAAAAATTAGAACAAATTAGTACAAACTACTACAAAGTCTTATTAAAAAAAAAGAAAAAATATTAAATTAAAGTATTAAATCAAGTCTTATATTGATTTTATGTAGTTCAATAAAACTAAAAATTTAAAAAACAAAAGTATAGGCCCCTAATGACTTGTCAAAAGTGTAACAGTACTAATAGCATATTACAAAGGTTAATTGACATTTGGTTTCAATCCGTAGAGACCCTTAACAAAAAATCAATTTCTGCTTATGGTAGTTGTTGTATAAAATTTAAGCAATCATTATTTGTTTAATATTTCCTGAAATAGAAAATTTACAAAAAACCATGGTACAATAAATCCAGGTAGACGAGTTAGCACAGCTGATCGTCAGCTGTTTGGACCAAAGTGTCATACTTTGTGTTTTTGTTTGTTTTCATTTCGTCAGCCACTATTTCATATAAAATTAGAAACATTGTAGAACATGGCAAAAAAAACTACTTTTTGTTAAAAAAAAGTTTTTTTCATAATAAAAATAATAAATAAAATATTGTGGACAACAATTTGGAAAAAAAAACAGTGAAATATAAAATTTTATGTGAGTGTGTGAGTGCTAAGGAAAAGTAGAAATTATAAAGAATAAATAATACAGGAATTGGAAAAGTTAATTCGGGCTTACTTTAATTATTATTGTTTGACATTTTAAATTAATTTTACTAAAGCATTTAACACACGGCATGTTTTGTACATCTGACTTGTCAAATTCCACACTGCTAAATACGAACATGTCGTGTGTTAACTTTAAAATATTACTTCTGTAAAAAATATGTGTTGAGACATCTAACAAAATTTTAGTTAGAGCGCGCTCTATTTTCTTCTGTCAAAACATCTGACATTGGCCGTTAGCAGAAATCTCTGCTGCTGTAAATCAGTCAGCCACTGTTGTTTGTAAAAGTACAATATTGGAGTTAAAATTGTTGTCCTTTTCAAAAATTCTCATAATGAATCGACAAGTTAAATCGTAAGATTTTTACAAATACTTACGGGTTGTGTTTCGTTGTTTTATTAAAAATTCAATAATAATAACACGAGAAACATTTTGTCGAAACATTTCAATCCTCTATTTTTCACTGTTAAGGTATGCTTTTTCTCTTTCGTAAATACGAACAAAAGAACATGCTATAACTATCCTGCTGCTATAACTCAACTTAAGCACTAAAAATGTGTCAAAATTTAGCAATTCCGAATTTTGAAAGGACAGTTTGTATGATAGTATATGTTGCCTAAAATTTTAATATAAGTTACTATTCAAAAGAAATTTTTGGATATAACACAGGGTTAGAAGTCACAATGCGATGAGGTCACACGTTTAAGTTTTCGCTTTCAAGTTGATCACATATATTACTTGCAGAAATCATTTGAATTGAGGCTTATAAGTATATATCTTAAGATGTCGTCTTCAAGGAACAACCTCAAAAGGCTCGCTTTTATGACGAAAAATTCATGTTGCATATATTTTCATAGCTTCTGTATGGTTCTATGAATCAAAACGGATCACTATTTTTATTGTTTATATTCATCGTTTCATTGGGGCAGAATATTTGTTACAAAACAAAAAAAATTATTTTTTTATTTATTTTCGGCTGTATTTTGATACAATGCCACGAAAATGTATTTACATTAATTTATCTATTGTATATTTGTAAATAAGCAAAAAATATACGAAAACTTATCTAAAATTATTTGGGACTGAATATTTCGAAAATTTATGAAAAAGAACTGTAATCAATAGTTTAACATGACCATTAAAGTGACTAAAGACTTGAAAAAAATTATTATATTCAAGGCGGTTTCAAGTTTAAATAGTGCAAGTGTGTGTTAGCAAAAAAGTTCGAGTGTATTATAACTTGGAAGGCAAGACTTTTATTTGTGACCTCTAAGTAAGTATGGAAATAATGTCACTTAAATGACCTCAGTTTTCAGATTCGAAATGATGGGCTCGTTTTACATCATCTTCCATTCTTTAAGTCTGGGATAGACAATTTAATATCCGAATTAAAAAAAAAATGTGTATAACGGGTGTTGGCAGTATCTCCATCCTGCTAAAACCACATCCTTAGTCAGGACGTAAAAAATGGTCTTTCATAAACTGTACCGCTCTCCGTTTACAGTTACAGCACTTTCATCATCATTTTCGAATAAGTAAGGTCCAATGATATTTTAAGATGAAATAACACACAGCATAGAGTACACCTAATAGGGTATAAATGGTTTTTTACAGTTCTGCCTATTAGCAAAGAAAATCAAATGTAAATTAGCTTCATCACTTATAATGAAATTTTCAATAAAGTTGATTTTATTTGTAGCCAACTGTTGAAATTTAACTACGAAATTTTGAAGTTGCAGATGATCTGCGAATTTTAATTCTTGCAGCAATTACACTTTATATGGGATTAAAAATGAGCCTTGGTTACGTGCGAGCTATTTTTGCCTTCCGGTAGACGTTTCTGATGTTTCATCTACACGTTCAATATGTTCCGCAGTGGAAATAAAACGTGGTCTACCCGTTCGAGGCAAATCCCTTAGGGTGCCATGTTGTTGTTCACGATGAACTAAGCAACGAGTTATTGCTTCAAAAGACGAAATTCTCACAACGAAATTCGACTATGTCGCTCTTTATATTAAAATAATTGATCGCTGACTTAATAATATTAAATTATTCTAGTTCCTTGTTCAGTTTTGAATCTTCCAATTATTTATTATCCAGTTGTTGCTTATATAATCTACAAAAAAGTAAAAATTAAAAAAATATATAAGTGGAAAAATTATTAAATTTTTAAACCCCATGGTGATCACCCTGTAACTATTAGGTAAAAGATGAAAGCAAAACAAAAATAACATCACATTGACATTACATAGATACATTACTCTAGTCAATTATCTATTACTTTAATCTATAAGAGAATATTATTGGCTTAGTCGCGATTTGTATAAGGCACTCATGGCTGATGCAGTTTTTTTATCATGTATCTACATAAGTACAAATGAGGAAAAAAATTAAAAGTAAACCAAGTTAGTAAGGCAAAACTTTAATGCCTTCCACAATGACCTCACAGAACAATATGACGGCAATTTAACTCAGAAAGATATTGCAGTAAAACGATATAATTTTTATTAAAAATTGGATGCGACCAAATTGTTGAAACAAATTTTTATTTTGTTTAAATTAATTGCTTGATTCAGTATTTTATTAGTGTACTATTTTATATTAATCGCATTATATGTTTAGGAAAACAATGAAAATTGAGCAATTTGTAAAAAAACATTCTAAACAGACATTGAATAAAATCTTAAAACTGTATTGAGAATTGCAACAACATTAAAGCTTAACTTATGGACTCTATTAAGTAGTAATATAGTATTAGAGTAATAAAGTATATTTTAAAAACTAAATTTTTCAGAACTTATACCTACAACATATAAACACCTAATGGCTTCATTTCATGATATATTCTAACATAATTTTTTATTGGCTTTATTAGAGCCATTTAATTTTTTTATTGCAAAGCACTTTTATTATTCTATAATAAATATTAGAACTACTTACATACATACATACTATGCACAAGTACTTCCAATGTAAACATTTCGTTATATCTTGTAGTTTTGCACAAATATAAATACTTATGTACAAGAAATATTTTTTAAAGAAGTAAAAATAGTTACAAACATAAATGTATAAGCGCTTATAAATTTACTTTTGCATACACAGAGACACATAAAAACAAACTGAAATAAACAAAGAATTATTTCAAGTGATGATTCTTATCCTTGTCCTACATTTATATACATATACTTTTAAGCGAAAAAAAAATGATATAAAAAGTATTTAGAATTCCAAAGAAATGAAAAGCATATACTTGCAAGTGCATTGCACACTACAGTTTGCAGTAAATACCTACACGTTTGTGTAAATATATGAGTAGTATGTGTACTAGTGAGAGTACAGTGTAAGGTGTACAGTATGTTGGTAAAGTAGACAGCAAACAAACATTTAATTAAGAAATGTTATTTTTGTATATGAAGATGTTGTTGTTTTAGCTTTAAAAAGGATATGGCTAATTAAGTAAATATTTTTACAGCACTAACACAAAAAAAAACATATTTAAAGAATGTTATTCCTTTTAGTAAAAGCACTCAAAAGAACAAAAAAAAAGCAACTACGAAGTAATTAGGAAAGTGAAATTTTGCAGTGACTTAACTTGTTTTTTTTTCCAATTATTAAAATATAAGAAGTTTGATATACAAAAGTAATATTTGTTTATACAGAGCGAAGAAAAAGTAAGAAAACTGAAAGGTCCCAAAGACTCAGTTGTGTGAACACTCTAATATGTTCAAAATTAAATTCTTTAAAGCAAAAAAAAAATTAACAAATTATTTATGGCGATAAAAAATAATTATTTAAATTTTATAAAATCAAAAAATCTGTCAAATATTAAAAAAGTTCATTTCCGTAGCATTTTGCCTATACGGTGATTTAAAATAAATAGTCGTCCAAATGTATAATTAGTTTTTAGTTTTTACAATTAGTACAGAGGTTTAAAAGATTTCTGTTTATAATTTGAATTTGAATTTGTTAAATTATTTTATCATGGAAGGACAGATAGTTAAATATATACTCAGTCTTTGAGCGATGTTTTAAATTATTTGAATCACTCAAAGGTTACTTTGAAATTTAATAATCCCATAAAAATAATTAAAATCTTGTATGAAAACCGTTCCTTGTGAGTTGAAGGAGGTTTCGGTTAGCAAAAACTTGTATCTGCTTTGTTTCAGCACTGACTAGCCAAGTTGTAGGACTATACAGTAGCACAGACTTGACGCATGCGTTATACACTTTGATTTTTGATGAGGCAGATAGTTCATTCTGGCGCTCAGATGTTGCGTAAACAGCAGAAAGCAGCGCGTGTATTCTTAATTCTGTTTTGAAATTAACACAGAGGCTACCCTTTATTACGGTTATCAAGCAAATTTACGGAAATATGTAACAAGTCAGCTGTTCAAGGGCTTCGAGTGTCCAAAATTCGCATATACTGGCGAAAAACTTAAATTATCCGACTTCGCCTATTGAATTATTTTATCTTAAATATTTTCATTAAATCCCTTCCCACTAATACTAATACTAATACTTTGTTTGTTTATAATTTTTTATTAAATGAAAAAGAATGGATTTTATATTGATAAATGTTTTATATAATGTCGGCAATTATGTATGGAATACACTATCAGATAAATGTCCACCTCTGTTAACCTCACAATTGCGAACCCTTTTGAGCATATTTTTCATTACATTCTCACACATTTCACGCAGAATTTCATTAATTTCATCACGAATATTTTGTTTGAGTTGCTCCAGCACTTCTGAATTGTGTACAAAAACTTTGCTCTTCAGATATCTCCACAAAAAGAAGTCCGGAGCAGTCAAATCATTCGACCGTGGAAGCCAATCAACATTACCATTCCTTGAAATAAATTGTTGTGGAAAGAGGTCTCGCAGTAATTCCATTGTAATCCGGGCTGTATGCGATGTGGATGAATAATTTGAAGATTTTTCTTTGCCCAGAACCGACTATTCTGTTTATTCACACATCCATTCAAATGAAAATGTTGGGACGTTGTTTCTCCCAAAAAAATTCACGTAACTTTCTCATCATCACAGTAATCGCTGATTGATTTTGATAAAATATTTTAACGATTAAAACACGTTGGTTTACCAAATATTTTTCCATATTAAATTTGCCAAGTCTCTACTTCACGACTGCCAAATATGTACTGTCAAGACTAATGTTTACCAAAATGGCGGCAAAGCAAAGTAGTATAGCTTCCCGGCGGACCCTTTGTATAATAAATATTAATGTTTGTATGTTAAATATTTTTACTCAAACACGTAAAAAATACTGAATAGATTTAATTGTAAATTATGATAGAAGCTATCTTTCATGATGATGTAATAAAGAGCAAAATCATCTAAAATATTTTATGAATAACTAAATATTTAATAATTTTAACGTATCGCAAATTTATCGAAAATATTCTGTGCATAGTAAAATAATTTTAAAAATAATAAAAAATTTATTTGCTGTATTTAGTTTACTATTTTTTATATATTAAAATTTATTTTCTACATATTGAATATATATTTCAAACATTTTCATTCTCAAGTAATTTTATGAAGCCATTTCCATAAGTTTTAATAATTAAGTTTAACATTTTCTCTCCAACTCTTAACAAATTAATTCTCTTTTTCTACTTTAACACTTTCAATGCCTGTCAGAATATTTAAACATGCTACAAAAATAATAACTTTCCCTTTAGCATTTTAGTAATTTGGCCATATTTATTATTAAAAATACAATCAAAATTCATAAATCCCTTGAAAGCATATTCAAACATCACATCACATTGCATCACACTCATCACTCTAGGTTTTAACCAGTTTTGATACAATAATAAATTGCATTTTAGTTTTAATACATGTTAACAACTAAGTATTTATGATATTAAAAATGAAAACCCTCTTCTTCGAACACTTAATAATCTAACTGGTGTGCAGTCTCACACTTGCAGTCAAAATGTTGTGCAGTTTAAATAACAATTTATGCAAAGCCAACAATATTGTTAGAATAAAGCTGAAACACACTACAACGTAAATGTAGTACAACTAAAAATTTGAGTATGAGTTATGACAAAATAAATTTTAATGTGCTTTAGATTTAGCAATGATCGAATGCATGATATTCGATTTCACTAGTATTAGGGATAATGTGGAGTTTTGATATTATTTTTTTTTAATATTTTGGCGTATTAGCATAGTAATGGAGAAACCTTGTATAATTTCATGACTTTACTTTAGTTTACTAAATATTGCATTTTAGTATTCTTACAATGACGCGATTACTATAATTAGGGTTTTAGACACAGAGATATACTAATTTCGTGTACACTGCAATAAATTTTTTAAAATTGTCATATAATGCTTTCAGCTAATATTTGTATGGTTTGAACTTTTTTATTAGTTTTGATAAGCAAACATTCTAAAAACTGCCTTTGTGAATGAGGTAACGCTAATGTGGGTAAAGGAACACTACTTAAGTATATACACAAAAAACAATATTAGTTGTGAGTACCAGAATTGTGGCCAATCGTAAAGTTTAATTGTGATAGACGAATTTAACTGTTGTATCAAAATTTCGTTTCGACATACCTTCGGTAGTCAGCACTTAGAAATTGTAATTCTTGCAATTAAAATTTCAAAACCACAAAAGAATTTTATTGCTAGTTTTCTGGGTGTGCGATTGGCATTAATTCTATTACTTACAACCGATATTGTTTTCTCGGTGTAAAACTAAAATAAAGAAAAAGCATTTCTAATTATTTCTTGACTTATAACAAACAAGTTTAAATAAAGCTCATTGCATCTTAACAACACTTTATGCTATAACTAAGACAATTTTCAAAAAATACAGCTGCTATCTTTACTGTATAAAATTCTCATTAATATTAGTTCCAGCATATCTAACTTAGATTTTATATTAAAATAGCAAAAGTATAACAGCAACAATATTTTTTTTTCCTCTTCAAGTTTAACAATCAAGGGAAGAATAAAAAAAATTAAAAGAACAAATTTACGTTTCTAGTATTTGCCAAAAAGATAGAGAAAAATCTTTGAAAATTCTATAAACAAAGGAAGAACACAGCAACAAGCTTATAAAATTTTGTCGTTTTAAATAATTAAAACTCATTAACACTTTCAACATTGAATGCATTTTTTTACTGTAAGTGCTGTTGCACTTACGTTACCATACCCTACAGTCATTTAACTTTAAACAAGGGAAAAAATTTCTCAACTATTTCTTAAAGAATTTTGTCAAGTTCAGAGAAAAACTTAGTAAAGACGGAAAGTTATTTTTAATGTAAAATGATAGTTTATGGTCTTGAACTATAAATGGTTTGTAGAAAACTTTTACATATGGCAATAAGAAAATCTAATTAACCTTGCCTTAACCATAGAGCTTAAAATTTTTACATACAACACAGAAAAGTTAATTTGATTTTATTTTTATAATTTTTTATTTTATTTAATAAGTTGTTGAAACTACATTTCGACCCGGATTAATATTATCCATATTTGGAAACAAAAAATGTTTGGTAACTGTGTGGCAGCAATATTCCTTGATTATAACAAAAGCTCTGGTTTTATATTTGAAGAAATCTGATAATATCTGATAATGTCACTAGGGTGTAAACCGCACTAAATGGTAAATTTTTCTGAATGTAATTGAGTCTGTTGTTGATAAGTGTCACTCACATGCTGCAATTTTATTTATTAAAAAACTGGTTACGCCTTAAATAAGCCTCATTGCTGAATACAGTTTTGCGATAAATTTGCTAAAAAGAAAATATTTTATATTACATTTGTAGTTGTGCTATGATTATGTGAGTTCCTATTATGATAGTTTGTAACTTTATTGTTATCGTATATCATATTATGATTATATTTGGTTATTTAGTAATCAATTGTTATTATTATGTTTAATTATCTAGAAATACATCAGTATGAGAAAATTTAATTGTTCAGGATATTAGAAAATATTTATCTCTCCCGGTATCTTGATTACCTAGACATAAATGAGTATGAGAAAATTAAATTTTTCAGGATATCAAAGGACATTTATCTCTCCTGAAGGCATGTTACCTTGGCGAAATGTCAACCCCTTGATGGCATTACTAGTTCGGGTGTGAAGGTGATAACAAAACCTCTGGCTAGGACACAGAAGAATCCTGGACCTCATACATAAAGAGGTTTAATAGGCTTTAATGCCGATAAGTCAAGTAAAGTTGTTCGAGGAGCTACATCGAACGCTCATAACGGGTATATCCCTGCACAATTAAGGCATGAATAGTGACACCAGTATCTACTGATAGGAAATATGAGAATCCTGGGCCTCGTACATAAGGAGGTTAGGGAAACTTAGATAATGGTAGACTAAAAAACACAGGTAGGCACACATTAAGTGTGAATGCAATGGGGGACCTCAGTGTATAAAAGAAGCTAACATTTACAAAAGACTGTCCGATGAGCATTGTTGGCAGTCAGCAATGTGATATCATTTTCAAGTCCAGAGAAAACGCCTTTGGTGAAATGGGACTTAGTGAAGGAAATGATGCTGATTGGTAGCCATGAAAAAGGACTTGAAATAGTAATTGCCAACTTTAATATTCCCCAAATAGATATAAAACAAAGGCATTTGTCTGTTTATTTAGTTTGTTTGAAAAATTCTATCCTCCAGGAAAAATATTATCAGTATCTTCAATTAAAAAAATCTCACTTTTAATGATATTTAGGTTTTTTCAATCCACCAGGCTACTTACAATAATAGTGTTGTATTACTTAATAAAGTCATTAAGTGTGCATCCAACGAGGACTATTTAAAATCAAAATTGTATATCCAGAAGTAAATATGATTTCATGCATTAAAGTAAATAATTTAGGAAAACATCACCGACTTTATTCGATAATATGCAACACTGACCAGTCCTACAAATTAACTAAAAATAGTTAATTAATGTTTAATAAAAAAGTGTCCTTAAACTTAAGTTTCACTATAAAACAAGTCGTAAGATATTGACCAGATTGTACTGCAACGATAGAAATTTATTTTATATTTTGTTCAATATTTTTTAATGTAAAAAGTATCCAAAAAGTACGAAAGTACTAAATTTGGCAACGCTTGATACTTTTGGCTATCCCATGTAATTCAAGTGTCGTTAAGAGTAAATCTATATATATAAAAGTGAAACTCTGTGTGTGTGTGTGTGTGTTAGCTATAGACGCCGAAACTGTAAAACCGATTGGGCTCAAACTTCGGTAAGTTGTTGTACACATACCAGGGAGTGTTTATGGGTCGGGGCCACGCCCATCAAAATTAGTTATCAGTTTCAGCTACTTGCACTTGACCGATTTTTCTGAAACTTTGCACACAAATCGAGCTGTCATGACTTAATAATTTTGTGATAAGAAAAGTGGGCGGGGCCACGCCCCTAAAAAAGTTTTAATTTTGAGGTACTTGCACTGGACCGATTTTTCTGAAACTTTGCACACATACTAAGCTGTCATAACCATATAATTTCGCGATTAGAAAAGTGGGCAGGGCCGCGCCCATAAAAAAAGGTTATAATTTTGATGTACTTGCACCAGACCGATTTTTTTGAAACTTCGCACACATATCGAGCTGTCATGACTAAATAATTTCGTGATTAGAAAAGTGGGCAGTGCCACGCCCATAAAAAAAAATGAACCATTTTGAGGTACTTGCACTGGACAGATTATTCTGAAACTTTGCACACATATCGAGCTGCCATGACTTAATAATTTCGTGATTAGAAAAGTGGGCAATGCCACGCCCATAAAAAAATTATAATTTTTAGGTTTTTGCACTTGATATTCAATTAAAATTCAGAATGCATTTCGATTCATTAAGGGGCGTAGCAACGCGCGCCGGGATTGGCTAGTTTTATATAAAAAGAAAGCGGGTTTAAAACGAAAATGTTATCTCCAACCTCTATAAAAAAAACTCTACAAATAACGTAAAAAGAATCATATAATTTTAAAAAAGTTATTGAATTTTTTATAAAAACATGTATTTTTAATATTTAAAATTATTAAGGCTTGAATTTTTTTTTAATTCTCCAGGTTTTTAACTAGATGGAGTTCGGCAACATTACGTTGCCGTTTTCATAGTTTTCATACAACAACAAAAATTGTTAATTTAATTCTTTCGTTAAATTTTCTACTTATACGGCATATCTATTTCATAGTTAACGACTTCTATAAAATGTTCTATATATTCTTCAATTTCAGATAATGTAGTCGAAAACGATGTTGTGTCGTTTCATTTTGACTCTGCAACAATATTTGTTTTTAACTTTTTGTTGTTGTTATTTTCCACCTTTTTCTTTACCGTTGTAGCTTATAACTTATTAAATTATGCATTTTCAACTTGACTGTTTCTCTAAGTTGTTTCTGCTATTTTATTTCTGCCCAAAAATGTTCTAAAAGTTATAGTTTGACATTTTTGTTTTCTTTTTTGTTTTCACAATAGACCTTGTCAATGTTAAAAGTTTTTCGTATATTCTACCTGTATAACGTCTGACAAAAATTGTTTCCATTTCTATTTAGTATGAGAAGTGCCATGATATATTTGTATATTTTACAGTTTTATTTCATTTTGTTACTAAAAAGCATTTGTTTTTCGTTAGCAGTTGTTTCGAGATAAAGTTGTTGTAACATCATCTGCACTGAGATGGTACTTTTTTTTCCTCTGTTCCTTTTGTTGGTAGCTGGCAGCTATTTTATTTAATATTTACAAATGTCAAGTTTTATATATGTTGTTGTTTATTTATTTAGCTTACGAAATTTCATATTTATTTGGATTTTAAGTAAAATTGAGTATATATTGTACAAATTGCAAAGAAGCTAAAAAATTTATTTAATATATAATTTTGTAATTTTTTTAACTTCCATTCTATTGCTTACTACAGAGTGGGCAGAAAGTCACCGTGGGATTAAAAATTTACCAACTTTTTCGGTTGAATACTTTTTTGAGATTTTAAAAGATGCAAAATGGAATTTTTTCCAAACAGTACGGAAAATAATGCCATTTAAATTACCCCGGTTTCAGCTTCGCAATAATGATTTTAGCGCATTTTCTATAAAATCGTGAAATTCGTAGCTGTAGCGCTCAAATTTCTGCAACAATGTTGGCCATGAGTTAAAGGATTGTCTCGGGCTTGTTCATATATACACACTCCTTTAAATAATCCAAAAAATAATAATCGGGTGCTAACAAATCTGTCTATTGCGCTGGCCAATTAATTTCAGAATTTCGGTTAAATATTCGCTTTCCAAAAATTGTACTTACAAAAACCATTGTGTTTTGGATTGTGATTATATCCTACTGAACTCATACCTCAGGTTTATTTTCAAGACCAGCAGATAAATAAAAAACATTCTACAATAAACCGATACTTCTCTGCATTTAGGGTTACCGCACTTCCATCAACATTTTCGAAATGATAAGTAGCAGAACACTACTATCCCGTGTCCATTTTTGAGCGGCTTTGCGCCTCAGTATTTTCTTAACTACTGATTGGTATCCTTTTACTGAGTCTCACGTCATAGAAAAACTTAAGATTAGAAAAGCCATTTCACACTCCCGACTGGTGATTGGCGACAAATCTAATCGCACAGTCCTTTGTAATCGCCAGCATTTCTTTTAGACTGAAGTACCCCATAACATTCACACTTAATGTGTGCTTCGCTATGATACTCAAACTTCCATATTACATGCTCTGATGCCACAGCATTCTACAGGCATATTTTACAAATATCATCTTCGAACTGCATTCTCCTCAGATTATATTTGAAGTTTCTATATTCTGAAATCAACGCAGTTATCCAGCTCGTCGTACTTCGATTAAAATCGAGTAATTTTACTGCACTCCTGCCAAGTTTCTTCTGACCACCATCAAGCCTGTCTACAAGGCGCTTCCTCCATCGTAAGTTTATAGAGAGCACATCGGCATTCTGGTCCACCGAATATAGTTGCAGATGCTATCTCTTTTAAAATTCGTCAGTAGCCCCATTCTTAGCTATGCCCATGTCTCCCTTAACCTACATCAGCCTTAAGTCATTTTTAGAACACACTCAAGTACCAAAGAGGAGTTAAAATCCATCCGCATTGCATGCGTAAGTATTATAACCAACTAGTTATCAAGTGCAATGAGATTTCTCCTTCATTTTAATAGGTTATCCTACGCGTGCAGCAAAGCAAGCAATTCTGCCTGATATATGAGTATTTACTTCCTCAGACTCAAGGCGCAGAATATGTTTAACTCAAGTGAGTATATAGCAGCACTTGCTCTCCTGTTCATAAATAACCCATCATTCTCCAAGTATGTATTTATCGATAATCGGTCGATCTAATATAAGCGTGAGTTGTAGACTTTCGAAATCTTTCAGCCGACTCATGCTCACCAATATTATCTGACTCTCCTCATACCCCAAATCCGACCCAAGGCGATACTATGTACCATCGCTTTGCATCCAAAATGCCGATCTTGACACATCATACTGTAATAGGGTCGAATTGGCAGTGATAAATGGCTGTTATGTTTTCAAAACCCTCTTCATCACTCCTAATAAAATTTTCAATAAATTTAACTGCAAAATTAAAACATTTCCATTGATCTAAGGGATTCAGTACCGCAGTGCAGACTGAGCGTGTTCTACCGGTTCGAGGCAAATATCTTATGTTACCATGTTGGTGGTAATGATGAATTAAGCAACGAATCTTTGGACGAATAAAACTCTCTTATCCTGGTTCATCGTTCAGTTGTGAATCTATGCATTAATTTTCAGGTGTTATTTATCTGACATAACAAAAATATGTAAATGAAAAATTTATAAAATTTTTAAGCCCCATTGTGACTTTTGACCCACCCTGTGTTATGACACATCGCGAGATAATTTTTTTAATTAGATCTTAACTCAGGTTTTTGAAATAATGGTTTAGCTTTAATCTTTTAACTTGATCAATTATGTAAAACAAAGTAACAATCATTAAAATAATTAAACACCTCCTTTTAACTCATTCATTCGTTTCTGGTGGAAAAAAAAACAAAAAACAATTTCATTTTGTAAATTATGTCTGTTGTCATATCATAGCAAATCGATCTTTATTTGTAATTAATTTATGTAAAATTGTTTGCTCTTTTGTCAATAGTCCTAAAAAATATAGAGATTGTTATCTGCATTTATAATGGCATTTTCAGCAACTGTATCCAACACTCAACATATTGTTGTCGTCAATAGCCAACTAAAGATAGAGATTATAAAGATTACAAACGTATATACTTATAAACACTTTGTTACACATATATTCTGCACAAAGTGACAAATAAATTTAATTTAAAAAAACACCTTAAAACATGTTACATGAATCAGTAACAGTAACGACGAAAAAAAACATTTAAAACAGGCCTGAGTTGCAAAGAAAAGAAAAATAATAAATTGAATATTATTTACAATTACAATGACATTGCAATTGACAGTTGCCTAAACAAAAACCAAGTGTTTGAAATAAATCTTTTTTAAACATAATTTTGAGTGTTTTTATTTCTGTAGAAACATTTGCATCTACAGACTACAGTTTTGTCATGTTCAAAGTATAATAGCGACAACATAAATTCAAAGTCTTGTTAAAGCTTAAATTTATATAATTGTAAATATGCAGCTTTTACACTATTGTATTATTAAGCTTTTCAATTATATTTTGAAATATATTTGTATTTCAATGCCTGTGTAAACGATGTGAAAATCATTTATTTGTATTTTTATTACCATTTTTTATGAATTTGTTCATATCTGTTGTTGACGTTAAATATGCTTAAACACTTACTCATGTTAAGTGCTAAATGGTCAAAGTATTTAAATACATACATACTAAATATATGGAAATATATCTCATGCAAATGAATTAGTTTTTAAATTAAAGCACAGTATTTAAATTGGAAGTTTTTTATACCCTTCACCTGTGGTGTACAAGCGTATATATAGCTTTGCCTGCCCGTCTGTTCGTGTGTTGGTTGAAATCAACTTTTACAAGCAACTATATGTTCCTCAGATCTGTATATAATATCAATCTCTTGGAAATATCCAGGAATTAAAATTCAGCACTTTCACCTTATAACTTTCTGAGATTTGAGCAAAAAACCACGACCACCTCGTTTTTTTCACAATTACAACAATAACCTACATACATACATACTGGTTAAAGCAAATGAGTCATCGAATTCCAGCTGAGCCAAAAAAATTAATTTTTTTTTATATATATTATTTATATTTTTTTTAAATTTTTTTAAAATTTTTTTTTTAATTTTTGTTTTAATTTTTTTTTTGTAATTTTTTTATTATTTTTTTTTTATTTTTAATATATTTTTTATTTATTTATTTATTTATTTATTTTGTATTCCCATACAACAAGACTTAAAGTCTTATAATTATAGTACAGGATGAGTAATTGAACAAGATAAGTTATTACAATATTATTAAAAAAAAAATGAGAAAACATTTTTGAATGGAAAAAATCTAACGAATTATACATTTTAAAGCATGAAAATAAAATAAAATAAACATACATGTATAAAAAAGAATATTAAAAATACAATCATTAAAAATAAAAGTAGAATTTTTATTATTGAAATACTCATTATTTAATATGACTAAAATAATTAAAAACTGCTTTCCTAAACTGCGTTGCATTACTCAAAAACTGTATAGACGACGGTAGCGAGTTCCAAAGACGAGTACAATGGATTAAAAATTGCCATTCAGACACAAGCGTTTTATATCTAATTTGAATCAGATTGTTATTTCTTCTTGAGCGGGTAAAAGTTAGGCGCCTAAACAAGTATGATGGCTCATTAGTGAATATAATCTTGTGCATAAGTAACAAAGATCTTATTTTTAGTAGATCACAAAAACGTACTCCATAGAGTTTACTTTCATAGGGTGTTATGTGTGATGTTCGCCTTAAATTAAAAACATATCTTAGTATAGCGTTAAATGTGGAAGTTAATTTTCTTTTACTTAAGCAATCACAACTAGCGAAGACTTCGCAGCCATATAGGAGAGTTGGGATAAGGTAAGTTTTGGCAAGAAGTATACGTATGTTAACAGGGGTTAAATGCTGAGTCTTCCAAAGCGAGCGTAGCATCGAAAAAATTTTCCCAGTAGCGTTGTTCACATGATTAGACCACGTAAGTGATGAATTAAGAATTACTCCAAGGTTTTCAGTTTTGCTGACAACTGCAATACGTTGGTTATTTAAAAAGATGTCGGGTATATTGGTATCTTGTAAAGAGTTTCGCGAAATTTTTAAGCATTTGGACTTAGCAGGATTAAGACAGAGACCATTAGCCGTAGCCCAAGCTTGAATTTTAGACAGGTCAGAATTAAGATTGGAAATACATTCAACTACATTGTTAATATTACCACATAAGTAAAGTTGCACGTCATCAGCATACATATGAATCTTACAATATGACAACTGCTGTGGTAAGTCATTGATATATAATGTAAAAAGAAGAGGTCCTAAGATAGAACCTTGTGGAACGCCGTTTGTTACTGGTAGCGGGCATGATTTATTGTTACCTGCAGAAACATATTGGTAACGATTTTCAAGATAAGATGAAATGAGGCCAGCTGCAGAGATAGTAAAATTGAATAAATTAGTTAACTTAACACGAAGTATACTGTGATCAACCATATCAAACGCCTTGGAGTAGTCCAACAGTGTTAGGAACGCAATATTACCATTATCAATGAAGCCACGAATTTCCTCCGTTACTTCAATAAGAGCAGTGGTACAGCTGTGTTTGGGACGAAATCCAGATTGCCTGTCAGTTAGTAGACGATTTGTATGTAAAAAGCCACCTATTTGTTTGTGTAATATCTTTTCAAAAACTTTAGATAAATATGGAAGAATAGCTATAGGACGGTACTCGTTCTTTTTTTTAGGAATAGGAATAATTTTAGCACACTTCCAGTTTTGAGGAAAAATACTTTTGGTTAATATGGTATTAAAAATATGAGTAATTTGGGGTAACAAAGCTGGAAAAACAAACCTTAAAAACTTGGGATGTATGTTGTCCGGACCAATAGCATTAGATTTCACATTATAACAAGCCTCAAGAACATCAAGTTGAGAAACACAATTAAATGAAAACCGACTTTCGGATGAAGCCGCTATTAAGTTACTATTACATGAGTAGTAGTTAGGAGAAACGTTTACATTTGGAACTTTAGTAAATAGCTCGTTTAAATGATCAACATTTATGTCAGAAGAATTAGCACTGTTAGATTTGCTGATTCCGATATCGCGAATTATTCTCCAAGTTTTCTTTGTGTTCACAGCAGATGCAAATAGATTAGAGTAGTAAAACGATTTTGTACTTCTTATAAGTTTATTAACTTCCTTTCTAGCAGTAATATACTGAATATGAAGATCTTCTGTTCTAAAACGTTTCCAACATTTAAAAGCATAATCCCGTTGATTTATTTTACATTTAATTTGTTCATTAAACCAAGGCTTAGTTTTACTATTATAAAAGACAGTTTTTAATGGCACAGATTTTTCTAAAATTGTAACAAGATTTTGTTCCAGAAAATTAATCTGATTATCGACATCAGGCATGAAGTAAATAGAACTCCAATCGACCTTGCACAATTCATTCATCATTACAATGTTATCCATTTTTCTGAAATCGTAATATGAGGACTCTTCCTTCATGTGTTGGGTATTAAAATCAAAACTTAAAAAAATTAAATCATGTTTAGAAAAACAAGGTGCTGAAATTTGATCATAGAGTAGAATTTTGTCATTTGAGCTTACGAAAATAAGATCAAGTAGTGTTTGATTCGTAGCAGTATAGTGCGTTGGTGTTTCAGTGTTTGCAGGAGATAAGCCAATCGATGTCATTGCTTCAAGTAGCTGTGTCTCATATAAGACATTAGAATTAAAATCACCACATAGTACAACACTTTCGTAATTTACAGTTATTGTTTGAAGTTTATTGTAAAATTCATCAATATCAATCCTGTTATTAGGCCGATAAGCACAACCAATCAGCAGTTTCTTTCCAAAGGATACAACTTCAACAAATATATGTTCGATTTTTTCATCAACTTCAGATTTAGTTAGAAATTTAGTTGTTATTCCTTTTCTGACAAATATGGCAACACCTCCACCATGAGTACGTCTATCACAACGAAACATTTGGAAACCTTTCAGTTCAAATAAGTTATCAGCAACGTTTACGTCAAACCATGTTTCAGACACACATATAATATCCACACAAGAATTCTCAAAAATATATCTGAATTCATCAATTTTATTATTTAAGCTCTGTGCGTTTATATGACAAATGTTAATACCAGGTTTTTGTTTACATAAAATTCGTATAAGATTAAAAGTAGCATCATTGGAACTAACAGATGAACTATCGCCTCTTAATGTCATAATATATGATATTAATAACCAAAGAGCAACGCAGGTAGAAAAAAACAGAAATTAAAATTTTTTTGAGAATATAAATTAAAACAAGGATAAAAAAGCTTTTACATAGATAAAAAAATATAATTAATACATATACAATAAATAAAACATAGATTGTAGTAAAGAAACAAATTACAAAATTATGCATGATTTTTTTCAGGAAAAAAATTTCTTAGTTGCTCAAGACTCTCGATACAAACTGGATCCTGATTTTCATTAAACCTCACATGCACTAAACCGCGAATCGTAAATACTGCTTTTAAAAGTCCCTGTTTTTTCAAGTGAGTTGCAGATATCAAAATTTTATGATTCATTGAGGTAAGATTTTCATTGACATAGAACGGTTGATTGCTGCTAAAACCAAAATCGCATAATTTTAGCTCAGTTTTATAAGTTTTACGATAATTAGCCAGACATTTTAAAATAAAATTTTTATCGTATGGAGAAAATAGTTTGACCATAACAACAGCATCTGAAGAAAAACCTCGATCTTTAGACTTGTGGTTTTGTAGACGATATACGGATTTTATCATAGGGGTTTGAATTTTTAAAACATCACAAATGAACTTAAAAACATCATATAAGTTTTCATCTTTATAATATGGTATTCCATTTATTCGTAGATCTGATGCAACGATAGAATTCTCTTGCCGCTGCAGTTGTGTTTTTAAATGTAAGACTTCACCTTTAAGGCCAATAATTTCGTCCGCGACTGTTTCAAGTTTAGTAACTCGAAGATTTAAATCAGAGATGTCACGCTTAAGATCATCAAATTTCTTATTAAGCAATTTTTCCAAACGAGCTTCACTCTCTTGAAACATTGTTTTAATATAAGAAAGCATATTATCAAATCTCTTATCAATTTTTTTATCAACTATTGTTAAGAGCTTAAAAGGAGAATCAGTAATAGATAATCTAGGTGTTTTTTTTACATTACCAACAACCATAGCTGCCAGATTTGACGATTTATCGTCATTTTGACGATTTTACGTGCTAAAATTAAGTGTTGACGATTTGACGATTTATGCTATGTTTTTGACGATTTTCAAGAATTCAAGTTTGCAACATTTTTCATTACTTTTATATCAACCTTAAACTAAATAATAATAATTTGTAACGGTTAATAAATAGAACAGAGTGAAAGAGATACATCGATCATTATTTAATGTGTTTGTGTGAGTAATTTTTCCACTTTGTACATTTTTAACATAGTATATGCCACATATTATCAACTGATACCTACACGAACAAATATAAATTTGGAAATGCGTTTAAAACAATTATTTTTTTTAGTAAATTTATTTAAAAATAAGTAACAAGTTAATATGCTTAAATACTTAAAAAACGGTTAGTTCTTTTTAATTATACATTAAAACTTTAAAAATCAAACGTTATATTTTCAATAGAAAACCAAGATGATGAAAATTCTAGCAGCTCTTCCTCTGTAAGTAGAAATTTCATCCATTTTTTATACAAAACTTTGTAGTAGCTAAAATGAAATTTTAATGGTGTTTTTCACAGGTAACCAACAAGAAGAAGAAAATTAAGGAAGACTGGTTGGCAGATCCAGAAATAAATTTATGGGCAAAAAAGCGAAACGATGTAGTTTATTTTGGCGTTGTGCTCGTCTTACGCTTGCCTAAAGCAACCTTAATCGGTAGAAACTTTAGAAAAAAATGATTATAATTATTTGTCAATTAGTCTGAATTAGATGCAGCCAATTCATTATTTATTATTTTTTGTATTTATATACATATTAATATTTATTATTCGAAATTAATTCTAAATTGTATTATATTTATTGTCATGTTCTTAACTTAAAAGGGTCTAATAAAACCATTGATCTCTCTGGATTTAAAAAGTTTGTTATGTTATGCATTAAATAAAAAATGTTTTGTTTTGAAAAATGCGCTTTTTTATTTTGACGTTTTTATGACGATTTGAGTAAACTATTTGACGATTTTGACGATTTTTTTCCCCAAATTAGACGATTTTGTCCCTATTTTATCTGGCAGCTATGCCAACAACAGATGATAGTGTTGATTCTCTACTTCTTTTTGGTGCATACATAATATTTTGCAAATTATCATTGTTTGTGTCATTATCAGATAACCCAGACAGGCTTTCAAAGCTGCGATTTTCGATGTTGTTGTCGTGGGTGTTGTTGTAACTCATTTTGTAAATAATATTTGGAATTAATGTATGTAATTATTAACAAAAATGTTCTCTTCACCAAAATTATCTCTTAAATTTTTATGCTTTTGTTATTATTATATTCCTCTTTTGTTTTTATTTTTTTATTTTGAGTATTATATATGAAGTTAAATTTCTTTTTAATTTTTGGTTTAAATTGTTGTGTTATTTTAGGTTTTAATTAACTTTTTCACAAAATTAAACGTATAGTTTGTTTATTTAAATTTTGAAAAATATATATAATTTTATTTAATATAATAAATGCAATTCAATTGTCTAAAAAAATAATGTTTTGCGATGCGTGCACAGTAAACCGTGTTGTTCTCTTTTACACCGCTTTTTCTTTTTTTGTAATTTTTTTTTTTTTTTTTAATGTTTTTTACATGTATGTACATATTTAATATGAGATGACTACACGTTGTGAAGGGTATATAAGATTCGGCACGGCCGAATATAGCACTGTTACTTCTTGTCTTTGAAGTGGATAAAATCATGTTTAAATGAAAACAAACAAGTGAAGGAAAACCTAATTAATAAATCTTTAGCAATAGAGTCTGTTTTTACAAAAACTATGTTGAATATGGGTGTAACTCCAGAGCTTCTTACTAACAGGAAACGCTTTTGTCCATTAACAGTTTTGTGTAGACCAAACAGCTTTCTTAAGCTTAAGCTTTTTATACTTTATTAGTTTTAAACTCTAGAAAGCTCATGCTGTTATATAAAAAAGCCAGCTTTAACCCTAAATTCATCTTAAAACTTGTAGTCAAATTTAGATTTCTACAGAAAGCAAAAACTTTTCTTATTGAAACTTAAAATCTTCACTAAGCGAAAACACCTTTACTTGCCTAACTTTATATTTAAATACTACAGATTTACCACGATTTTAAATACATATTTCAGTTCTAGAAACTTTTCTTTTAATATAAAGAAAATTATTTAATAATTAAAACGAAAGTTGGATACTTTTATTCTAAATAAAGCTTATGTAGGACCTATCACTCCTACAAACACAAACTTAAGCTCTGTTAGTTACAAAAAAATGTATTTCTTTTGTCTAAAAGCTCTTCTTTATTTAGAAAATTACGCCAAATCTTTTAACAAACCCTCGATTAAATTAAATATATGCTGGTAACACGGTTGCCAGATTAATTAAGTTAATTTATAATAACCGACTTATAAACGAGTTAATAGTGTTTTTCTATATCTTATTAATATCTTCACTACTGTCGATTTTACTCTGGCTACCTTTACCTTTCTTTAAGGCTTCACTACTCTTACGTAAACGTTTCGGATTCGAGAACGTTGCGTTCAAACTAAAGTGTAGTTAGTAACTATTAAAACGAATGTTTGCTTAGTTTTTCATATAAAAATTGTCTTATTATATATATCCAATATTTCGCTACCACACTGGATAGCTTCTCTGGGTAAAAACATTATATTTGTCAAAAAGTTGGGAAAAATACCTATTTTTGTACAAGTTTTTTTATTGTTATTACTTAAAACCAGAAACAAGGTTTCAATCTAATGGTAAAAAAAAACTAAGTTTATGATAAAGTGATTTGTTAATTGAAATCAAAAAAAAAATTATGAAAAGCTTCTATTTTATTAAATTATAAATTTTCTAAATTATATTTTATTACAAACACTCCCAAAAAATATTTTATGTTTAGTAACTATTCGGAGTTTTTTTTGCAGCCGCATGCTTTAAGCCGGTCTTACATACGGTCTAGAGAAACTGCAAAAAAGCTTAATGATAAAACAGAAAACCTTAATTTCTTAGTTTTTATATTCATTTGGATATTTTCATCTATTCAATAGACAGACTCTGTGGAAACTTAATTCAATTACAAAACTCAAATATCTAACCAAATTCATGTTTTATCTTCCATACACATGCAACTGGTGGGTGGGTGGTGGCCAGCACTTGTATTTTTTGTTAATGTAGCAACAATTTTTAAACATGCATCATGTCGATGCATATTGTAGTTAAGCTTTTTTCGATTTCATAAAATATAAATTCATCTGAAATTCATGTCTACAGTTTTTTTTTCACAAAACTTTTATTATTGTATTTTGTGTAGTTACAATGAGGTCAAATAAATTCAAATTTTCTTTTTTTTTAGTTAAATATGTTTGTGTTTTTCATATGGATTTCTTTAAAGCTGCTGCTATTCAATATCATATACCACTCCCTTTATTTTTGTTTTCTTGTCTTGATGTAGAGAAAATTAAGGTTTTTATTTTAGATTTTTTTTTAAATACTGAAATTTAAATTATTATTAGCTAAAAAAAATATGGTTTAAATATGTTGGTGTTAAAACACTTCAAGTATATCACAGGCACCAAAATACGGCAGAATTTCTTTTTAATTAAATTATAATTACATATTAAAACGTTGATGCAGTTTTCGTGGAAACTTTATAATCCATTATATGTCTGTGGATAAATATTAAATTTAATCATTATACAACTTCCCTGTGCAGCTAATAAATCAATGGATTTGCTTTTGTACCACAGGTCATAGGACAACCGCATTGAAAATACATAGAAATGATTCCCAACAAATGAATAAAAAGATAATAATGATAAATTCGCTTAGTTACGTACATACATATTATTATTATTATTATTATAATAAGCACTTACAAATACATACATACACATGTATGTGGTTGAAATCAATAAAATTACGTAGACATTAACCTATTAATCGCCAAAATAAAACCAGAAGCTGCAATTAACCAAAAAGTTTGTTTTTTTATTCAATGTTTACAAAATAAACATAAAAGAGTGAAAAAAATAAAAAAAAATATATTTTGGCGGGGTAGGAGGAGTGTTCTCAACTGAGTAAAGCGGCGAATTACAGGTTAAAATTTTCCAAAAAAAATTTTTTCAATGCATAATGATTTTAAGCATTTTTGGCATTGCCATGGGACTCTTGCATGACACAAAGCACATCTAAATTGTTTTCTAATTTTTGAGGATAGTGACCTATACGATCATGGGGTAATCCTAACATAAATGAAGATGAAAGTCGAGCTTCATTTTGCGTGTTTTGACGTAAATAGTACCTTGCAATGGAACGTCAGAATACCAGTAGATCGATGCTATCACTATGACTCATTACATATAACCGCCAAACGTTTGCAATGGTCATATCCACTATTAACGAAATAAGGGTCACCGCCATTTCTTTTACGCGAATGGCAATTATGTAGAGAGAAATAGATTGATCCAGTTCATCCACTCCTAATGGCTCAATTACGTCATTATTTTTTGCCATAGTACATACGCTATTGTCTTTCCATTTTACTAAAAGAATTTCATTTTGCTTGTCACATGAGGCTCGATTTTCCATGTTCATTTTTTTCGCACTTCTTAACGAACACTTTGTTCGGCTCTCTCCAGTCGCTTGAATTCCTTTATTTTAAGATCCACCAAGAAATTGTAACTAGTAAAAAAGATATCAAAAAAATACTTCGTTTCATGCTAAGTCGGTCTCTATTTTCCTTTTAAAAATATTTTTTTAATATTATTTCAGAATGGAAATCATGGAACCCCCTTTTTATATACTTTTATAAAACCATAACAAACCAAACAAACAAACTCAATTTGAGCCACTTTTTATTAACCATAAAATGTAGTTCACTTCCAAACAAAATACACAATACCAAAAACTAAATTGTTGCAACTGTCATGTTAACACAGCCACTTTGCAATATAAAATATACTGTTATATGGCATCCATTCAAAAGCATATAAACTTGATTAGTTTAGCCACAAATCCTACCATGAATTCGAAACGAAATAAATGCACATGGTCATGGTCCTCTAGTATGAGCATTTGTATTTATTATTATTTTCCTGTTGTAGAAGGATAACATTTGGTATTGTTCAAATGAATTTCATATACATTTAATAATGCAAATATGTTGCAAGTATAACTGACATAATTACAAACAGATAATAAAGACAAATACTAAATAGGTATGCTAAGATTAAAAAGTACATAGTTATTAAGTGATTGGGGGCGAGTTAATATATTTGAGTTTAAAACACACATTACATAGAAAGTAATAGTAATAAAGTTATTTAACAGAAGTTTTGACGAATGACTAAGCAAATCCTGCTTTAATCACAAGGTGAATTGATGTAAGTCATCTTTTAGAAATCTATATATATAAAAGTAAAACTCTGTGTATATGTATATTTGTGTTAGCTATAGAATCCGAAACTGTAAAGCTGATTGGACTCAAACTTTGTCAAGTTGTTGTACAAATTCCAGGGAATGTTTAAGGGTGGTAAAAAAAGGACAGGCCTACGCCCATAAAAATACGTTTTTCGTTTTTAGCTACTTGCACTTGACCGATTTTTTTTAAACCTTATGCACATATTGAGCTGTCATGACTATATAATTTCGTGATTAGAAAAGTGAGCAAGCCCAAGCCCATAAAATAATTATAATTTTGAGTTACTTGCACTGGACCGATTTTTATTTTTCGGAAATTTTGCACACATATTGAGCTGTCATGACTATACGATTTCGTGATTAGAAAAGTGGGCAGTGCCACGCCCATAAGAAAAAAGTTATAATTTAAGCTTCTTGCACTTGATATTCAATTAAAATTCAGAATGAATTTTTATTCATTGAGGGGCGTAGCAACGCGTGCCGGGCTTGGCTAGTACTCAATAAAATTTATTGAACTAAAAGTTTTTCAAACAATTTTTTACAATTAGTTTATATTTTTTCACAAATTCATAAACATTAAACTAGCCAAATTATTCTTTTACACTCAAAGCTAAAAAGGAACAAGATTTACGTGCCTAAGAGTATGCAATACAATAAAATTTTTAACAATTACACTTAGAAATTAGAAGTAGGGAACTTTCAGTTTTACTTTCTCCAAAGAAACAAATAATAGATTCAATTCCTCTTACGAACGGAATTCAAAATTACTATTGCTATGGTTAATTAAAATAAATATGACGTCGAATTACAGTAACGTAAAGATTATCGAATTTAAAAGTCTCCTATTTATGTCAATTGATGTCTCAGATATATTTTTAGTAGTTTTTTTGACAAAAACCATTTCCAATATCGATCTATAAAGTCTCTGTTTAAGGTGGAAATTCAAGTATCCGTGGTAGCTCAAAAATAATGGGAACGAATGTTACTATATTTCTAAACAAAAATTCTTAAACATTATTATTAGTTTATTACAGATGGAGTTAATACGAATTGTATTATCTTGAACATCAGAAAAAATTATTTGTATTCTCATCCTATTCAGCTTATAAAATCATGGTCATTTACAGACATATGAACATATGAAGGACCATAACTTTAAATTACTCTAAGGAGCAAAATTGAACATAGTCAAGGCATTGGTTAGATGACTCCAGTGTAAACATTAAACAAGTCTGGGTATAAAAATATAAAAAAAAGTTATATTGCAAAGTGTTGGTACATAATGTATTACACATACATACACGTATTTGTTTGTAGAAATAAATACATGTATAATGTTACTGAACTTTTTGGCACTTTGCCAATTTAGTGATTTTCATTTATTAACTTCATCTCCGTTATTTTATTTTTTTTTTTTTTTTGGTTAAAATTTGGTTTAAATTTCACAAAGTCAGGAGCTGTTACAAATTTGTTAAAAACTATTTTTCTGTTTGCGTTTTAATAAAATGTACATTATAATTACTTTATACATAAATACATACACACATACACTAGTTGTATAATTTTATGTATATGTTTCCTCTTTTATATGGATACGTTTTACTCTTCAACTTTATTAATGCATGTTTATTGTACATGTTTTGTAAAACACTAGAGACAAGTTTGTTTTTTAACTAATATTTTAGGTCTTTCCACTGATGGGAGTTCTTTATTAATTAGAGAAAGTAATGGGAGTAGAATATGGTTGGGAAAATCAAGTTACAGTAGCAGTAAAAAAATTCAAATGTTACGAAGTTTTAATAATATTTATTCAGTTTGTTGTAAAAACAAAGTAAAATATTAATAAAATAAAACTAATGGTGCTAAATCTTCTGCTTAAATTTGATTATTGGAAATTGCGATTTCTGTAATTTTTATTAAAAGTAAATAAAAAGTAATTTTAACTACACAAAAGATATTATAGTTTATATCAACATTTGTTTTTTGTATTGAGATCACTTTTTTTATAAAAATATAGTTTTAGTTTTATTTTCCGATATTTCGCTACCACATTTGGTAGCTTTTTCGGGGAAAGTTTTTTCAATTTTCAATAATTAACAATTAAAATATTAGAATTGTTCAAAAAACAATTTTTTTTTTAAAGGCGGGATTATTTTTTTGTTTAAATTTTTTTTTCGTTTATTTTAATTACAAATAGGGTTTCTAGTATGTACTTAACACACTTGTCTAAAATAAATACTTACTTACAAGACATTTAATAAAAACTTGATTTAATTAACCTAAATAACACATTCTTTGTGTGGACTTGCAGTCGTTCAGTTTTTTGGAGGGCAAAAGTAACACTTATTTACTCTTATATCTGCGGCTTGGAGCTAAAAGGGCCAATGTCAAAATATTTACTTTTGAGAAAATTTGAATTGAACTTTAACTTTTACATATGCTTTTATAGTGACATTGGCCAGCATTTTATTTAGGAAGCTATTCTGGGTTAACTATGACTTTAGCTATTTTACCATAATGAAATAGAGCAAAAAAACAAATCTAATGCAATGATTAACTCAAAAGAGCAAACAAGTGTGACATTGGCCCTTTTAGCCTTTTTAGGCAGCATGCTGCTGTTTATATATTTAATGCTTAATTGTGGCAGATATTAATACTTATACGTTAAGTATGTTAAGTGCAGTGAGAACCATAAGAATTTTCTTTAATGTCTCCTAATATGTTTTACAAGTAAACAGAAGTCTTCATATTTAAGCAAGTGTATATCAGATTAAAAATCAAGGCATTATTTAGGGAATATTTAGCTTCATATGGATATTCCCATTTCGAATATACCATGGCGTGCCGACGATAAGAAATAATATTTTAGATTTTTGTCTTTGTAAGTTCTATATGTAAGATGCACAAGCAGTACCTTATAGTTAAATGCCATAACTCAATATTGGTTTTATTACGAATTTGTACAAGAGAACTTTGTTCTCCACGTGTAAGGCAGACTTTTTTTCCATAGTGGTAATTTTTGCTTCGATGTGACGAGACCACGTTAGGCACCGATCTAAATGAATTCCTAAGTATTTATATTTTTGGTGGAATAATATTGTTCATTCGACCTTACCTTAAATTTTCTTTCGCTTGAATATATTTAAATAAGCTTTTAAGTGTTTTCAGGAAGAAGTTGTGTTATTTAAGTAAGCAACCCATCATGCCAGACCTTATCAAATGCTTGGGAAATATTTATAAACAAGGCCCAACAATATTGTTTATTTTCAAAAGCCAATCTAATAGAGTCAAAATCTTATAGACTTGTTTGATTCCAAAAAATAGCAGTATTTTGTTTACTGGGTGTAATAATAATTATATCGAGAATCTTGAAAATACAGAATCTTCATAATAATGCCATAATACTACAGCAAACCTCCGGCCTTAATAACTACCTAACTGAATCACTAAAGCTAAATATTGCTAAAATTCTAAAAATTAAATTTAGAGAATATATTTTAGCAAAAATCTCTAAATATATTTTTTAGAGTTAAAGTGATAGAGATTTAGCTTTAGTGAGTTACAGACTTAATCTGCAAGGCCGTTTACATGGAGACTCAGGCTCCAAAAATTTCTATAGGCTGATGAACTGCATTTGTGTCTCTGGGACATTTTTTTAAAGTAATTTAAAGAATTTTTTTTTTATAGTTTGCAAAGGGTATCGTAAAGTAAACGGAAAAAGCGGCATTTTATTACTTTAGCTTAAAGCCAGTTTTTGTTTTTATTTATTTTTTCTTACACTTTATTAATAGAAAATGTTAGGTTATTTTAATGTCCTAATAATAATTGTAATCACTCGTTTCAATAACTTTTTTCTTGAATTTTTAGATATTTTCGACAAGTTTTAGATCTGGGTTTTGATTTGTTCAACTTCCTTTAAATGCCACAAATAAAACAGCAAAAGGGACATGTTATAATCCTTGTTTTTTTAAATAATGAATTGAAGGAAGCTTTATCCTTGAAGCTCCATTTGTGCATTCTCATTTAAAATTTTCCCATACTCTTATTTGCAAATTAAAGAAAAGTCAAGTAAATAACTAAAGTTAAAAGCTTTTCAAAACCTTTTTAAATACTTTAAACTCATTTTTGGCTTAAATGAATAATTCGTTTTTAAAAGGTATATTCTTTGTGGCCCTTATCTGAACGACTTGATTTTTAATTTGAAAGTGACAGGTTATTCTATTCTATTAAATTAAAAAAATTTAACAATTATGACTACTATTTTAATAATTTATTTACGTTGCCTTGGGCATAGCATACCCACTTCTCAGATCCTCACTTCAGGTCACTTCACTTTTGCTCGAAACATGTATTCATTGTTATTTTAAGGTAAATTTATATATAAATTTACTGCTAGTGTTAAAAATAATTTTGTATTTTTTTCCTCTGAACTCTAATATGCCTTTTTTATACCCGCCACCAAAAAAATGGTGGGGGTATATTCATTTTGTCATTCCGTTTGTAACACATCGAAATATCCATTTTAGACCCCATAAAGTATATATATTCTGAATCAGGGTTTGATTTGATGACGATCTAGCTATGTCCGTCCGTCTATCCGTCTGTTAAAAGCACGATAGACGTCGCACCGAAAAAGATAGGGGGCTCAAATTTTGACAGAATCTTTCTCATAAACAAGGTTTGTTTGGTATTGAAAATGGGCTAAATCGGAATATTAGGAAGAGAGTTATAGCTCGTAAAGCAAGAGTAGGTCGAAAAAACCGTGTCCTGCTAACATCGAATAAAATGGAATTGTGTCCAAATGCATTAACGTATCATCATGAATATATATTTCTCGAGTCAAAGGAATATTTCTCTCCAAAAATTTCTTTAATCTATGCATTAGAAAAGGAGTTATAGATCAAAATGTACGAAAATTTATACCGCTCAGTGTATATTTGAAATTTAAAACGTAATAAAACTGACAAAACTATATGTACGATTCTGAAATTTTGCAAACATGGCTTTTTGGTCAAAGTCTTCGTTATAACGGAAAATAAATGTGCCACGCCCACTTTTTTCTTTAAATTTTTATGAAAATATATTAGTCATATATATTAGCAATTATTCATTGCAGACGGCATCATCTGTTGAAGGCGCCACTACATTTTGCAATCAATGAGGATGATTGATGTCTTTGCTAAATATCACGTTGAACACTAGATGACTCTAATAACATTTTTGCTTACAAACTCTTTTATATTTTGGACAAACTACAAAGAAATTTTAAAGGGGTTTGTGAAAACGAAAATGACCGAGGTTGTTTCCAAAAATTAACTAGACTAATGATTTGTGCCCAACTTTACATATAGGTGTACCCACAGTCTTAAGGGGTTTATGATTTAAAAATATTTAAATATAAATGTGCCACAGGGTGATTCAAAATAGACATTCTCAGCATTTTGCTAAAATGGGAAATTTATTAGTAAGATTTTGATTTTTAAACTTCTATAACATTTTACTTTTAAAAGATTTTCAAACGAAATAGGTTTTGTATAATTTTAAAATTTGTTAGCCATTAGTACATGAAAAGAAATTGTTTATAATGTTTAGAAATAATTTTCAAAGACAAAATTTTCCTAAATTCCCATTTTTAATAGAGCATAACTTCTAGAGAACATAAGATAACAAAAAGAAATTAGCACCATTTAGTAGATAAAACTCTTTTCTATACCCCTATACCCCATTGTATACCCGAAACGATCCGACCGTGAGCACCAGACCAATTTTTGTGACACAAGCTCAAAAATTTTTTGCAAAATATTAGTAAAAGAGCTAAACAAAAAATTTTTTGTAATGTGTTTTTTAAGTGTTTTAGTTTTTATAACCCCCACCAAAAAAATGGTATGTATATATATATTCTGAATCGGGATTTTATTTGATGACGATCTAGCTATGTCCGTCCGTCTATTGAAAGCACTATAGAGGTCCCACCGAAAAAGCTAGTGGGCTCAAATTTTGCCAAAATATGTCTTAAATATAAGGTTTGTTTGGAATTGAAAATGGACTAAATCGGAATATTAAAAAGAAAGTTATAGCTCGTAATGCAATTTAAGGTCGAAGAAAACCGTGTCCTTCCAACATCGAATAAAATGGACTTGTGTCCACCAGCATCAACGTAGAGTCATGAAACTTTAAATATATAATTCCTGAGCAAAAACAGTATTTCTCCCCAAAAATTGTTTAAATGTATGCATTAGGAAGGGAGTTGTAGATCAAAATGTACGAAAATTCATACCGCGCAGAGTATTTTTCAGTATTTTCAAAATTTTAAATCTAATAAAACCGCCAAAATTAGAGGTATGATGATCCAACTTGCTACGTATATCCCCCTACGCAATTTTATTACTGTGCCAGAAAATTAAGATGACACGCCCACTTTTACGCCCACCTCCCATATAACGGTTTAACTGAAATTCATATAATTTCTCTACTAACAAAGATTTTGGAATAATAAAGGGCTATATTGAAACCTCTGAGTTGTACTAATTAGCAAAAATAACTTTGACACGCATACTATGACGCCCACTTTTCACGTTATCTACCGTTAATGAAATTTATAAGCTCATAAAACCAACAAAATTAGAGGTATGATGATAAAATTTGCTACGTATATCCTTCTAGACAATGTCATTATTATGCCAGAAAATTAAGGTGACATGCCCACTTTAAGGCCCACCTGCCATATAACGTTTTATCTCAAACTCGTATAATTTCTCTATGAATACAGATTTTGGAATAATAAAGGACTATATTGAAACATCTAAGTTGCATTCATTAGTAGAAACAACTTCAACACGCCTACTTTAATGCCCACTTTAATTGAGCGACTATATTTACGAAAACATTTTACTAGCATATCAAACTTATACAAAGAAAGTGATACATATTTTAATATAAAGAGATTATTGCATAGCGATTACTGTTAATAACAAAGAAATACATTTTGTGCTATAAATTGGGTTATTTCCCGGAAATTCGACTTATTTAATCTACCCGACTTCCCGGGATTTTTTTTTGGGATCCCGGGAAATAAAAAAGGTGGCTACGAATCGAAAGGAGATGTTTATATTGTTTATATTGAAATTGAATTCTAGTGATTTTATTTTTGATCTTATAGCTGAAGTATCTGTATTTTTCTTTTTGTGCTCATATTTGATCTCGTATCTAGAGAATAATATTTTTTTCAATAAAAAATATTTTTACTTAATTTATATTTATAATAAGCCTGAATAGCTTTAACGCATAAACAATTTTATGATTTTATAAAAAGTTTTTTCATTAATTAAAAACAAATTTACTTTTTATTTGTTTGCTGCGGGATCCTGGGAATTAATAAATAAATCTCGCATTCTCGGAAAACAAAAATTTTCGGGAAAAAAACCCTAGCTATAAAAGAACGGAAAATTGGTGGTGGGTATAAAAAATTCGGCACAGCCGAATATAATGCTCTTACTTGTTATCTTTACTTTTACTTTTGATTTATCAAATTTTGCCATTCATTAAGATGTTGTGTGCCATTTAGCAATTTTAATTTTAAAGTGATTTTCCGTGCCATAAAACCACTTTAAGTTATTTTTTAATTTATTTTTCTATTTTTTCATTTTCTACCCTTTTGAAATTTATCAAAAATTAAATTGGAATACCAATTTTAGGTAATTTTTGTTTTTATTCCAAAAATAATATCGTTTATTATCAATTTAGTTTGACCTCAATTTTAACTATACTAAAAGCACTGGAAATATTTATTTTTTCAATTAGGTTTCTCTTTTCATCTGGCTAAAAACCAACAAAATGTCAAACACTAATATAATAGTTACCTTGACTTTTGGGTTGTTCAAATATGTATGCTTTTAAGAAGGATTCAAAACCACTATGCATAAAAAATTTTTTTGGACAAAAAAATAAATAAAATAAAATGTATAAAAAAGGTTGTACTTTTATTGAAGGGTGGATATGATAAACAAATGGAAGAAAATTAAATGTGTATTAAAATATAAGCAATAATAAAAGAGCAAAAAAAAAAATATTTAAAAGTAAACAAAATAAATTCTGACATGAAATTAGAAATCTTAAATATTTCGCTACATACACAGCAAAAAAAATAAAATATGAATTTTAATAATAAAATTAATATCATTAATTTAAGAATTATTTGATTTTGCTCCAATTATCAAAATGATAATTGATGAATGGAAATTAAATCTTTTAATTTTAAAAAATATTGCCAAAATAAATATCAATTAAACTATGTAGTACTAGGAAATCAATTAAAATTAATATAATTTATTTGGTTGTTGGGTTTAAGCTGGTTTATATGAATTTCACTGGTGCTTATGCCAGATCATCAGTAAACCTTTATCCAAATTCTTGAAAAGGTTTAAAATTTTTATAAGTTATATTTTGAAATTCTCATTAACAAAATGAGAATTCAAAAATTAAACAAAAAAACTATAAAAAACTATAACAAACCCAACCAACAATTTTTCAATTTTAATTTATTTTATTTTTCTAATCCAACAACCAAATAAATATTATTGAAAAATTATGGGAGCATATCCCGAATAATTTAGTAAATTATTAATATAATTTCTAAAAATAATTTTAATTAATTTAGTCCGGTCTGTAAATGAATTTTTTAATTTAAATAAAAAATTTATAGTCTTAGTTGAAATAAATTATTATAATTAAATTATATATTAGGCTGTGCCAATTTTTTTATACCCACCACCAATTATGTAAACTTTTATAGCACAAATATTATTTTTTATTAACAGTAATCGAATATGGAATAATCTCTTTATACTTAAATAGATATCACTGTATTTGTGTAACTTCGATATGCCATTAAAAAAATTTTGTAAACTTAGTCTTTCAATGAAAATAGGCGTTAAAGTAGGCGTGTCAATAAAGTTTCTTTCAAAAACTTTGTCCATGGAGAAATTATATGAATTTGAGATAAAGCATTATATGGGAAGTGGGCGTTAAAGTGGGCCTATCATATTTATTTTCCGTTAGTAAAAAGCCTTTAACCAAAAAGCAATGTTTGCAAAATTTCAAAATCATATATCTAACTTCGTCAGTTCTATTATGTTTGAAATTTTGAATTTTCGTAAATTTTGATCTGTAACTCATTTTCTAATGCATAGATTTAAGAAATTTAGAGGGAAAAATATTTTTTGTACTCAGAAAATATACATTCGAAATTTCATGACTCTAGAATGCGCTTGGACACAATTGCATTTTTTCGATGTTGGAAGGACATGGTTTTTCTGACCTACTCTTCCATTATGAGCAATAACTCTCTTTATAATATTCCGATTTCAATACCAAACAAATCTTGTGTATAAGTCATATTCTGGCAAAATTTCAGCTCCATAGCTTTTTCGGTCCGACCTCTACCGTGCTTTCAACTGACGGACAGACGGACGAACATAGCTAGATCGTCATAAAATGAAACCCCGATTCAGAATATATATACTTTATGGGGTATAAATTCTAAATTTCGATATGTTACAAACGGAATGACAAAATGAATATACCAACATCATTTTCTTGGTGGCGGGTATAAAAATTAATTTAAATAATCCTACTTTATCATATAGTAATAAATGTTAATAAATATTTATGTTTGTATGTTTGGTTGTTTGCTTAGTTGTTTAAATATTTGTTACTCAATCAAGTGAAAACTGAAATTTCACTTAAAATAGTGTATAAAATTTCCTTAAAATATTACAAGCAGAAAGGAGGCACAAAGAAAGAAAAATCTTTCTCTTAAAATATTAATGTTTGATAGTTTAAAAATAGAAAACTAAAAAGTTCCGACTAAAGCAGAAATTTAAAATTATTTCTGCTCTTTTATTTTTGTTTATTATAACAGATAAGATATTACAAAAATTTATTTAAACACATACTTTTTTTTACCGACTTTAAAACAAAATTATTCTCTAAGACCTTTTTGAAACTAGAATACAACTTTAAAAGATTTTACGCTTTAGTACCTCAAATAAAAATATTATTTTATTACATTGTTTTTTTTTTGTTTCTTTTGTTTAAAGTAATTTTTTGTCTATTTTTGCAATCGCTTCAAGGTAAATCGTATTTATAGTATTAAATAACCGCTCAGGTGGTTTGTCGGTTCCATGGGAGTACTATCACTTTTGTGTGTTGTATTTGACTAATAGATCTCGAACAATGTCTGGGGATGGACATAGACAGTGAGAGCACAAGAATAAAACGGTAAGGCAAACAACATTTAAAACCAACAAGTAAAGTATTAGAATAGTAAACAATAAAGGTTTATAATTTTTAAACACATACAATTATAAACAATGTGTGAGTAAATATTTTTTGTGTATGTATGTATGTATGTATGTATGTACTTTTGTATTTCAATTACGACATAGTGATAAAATGTAGGGGTAAGAAGGCCTTATAAAAGGCCTTATTTATGAGACACATGATCTCCACTACCCATTTTTGGTTGGTATATAATGCAAAGGCTTCCACTTTCGCTTTAAATACTGGGGCATCTAAAAGACCTTTTGATAAAGGCCCCTTTGAAACCCTTTCTTTGTTTTAGAATTTTAGCAAAATTTGAGCTGCTTATAATTTAGAAAGCACTTTATACATTTTATATGTATATTATTAATTTTTCCATAACCGGTTTGAGCTCAGAGCTATTTAGCTTACTCCTTAGAAACTTTTAAATAAACTAAATTAATTTTTATTTATTTTAAATGTTTCTTTAAATTCGGTTAAATTTTTCTGGTTTAAATAACATTGGTTTGTTTTTATTGTTATAAAAATTACATCTTTCTTAAGGAGGCGAGCTAGAATAAGTATCGGTTATTTTTAAGGGAATTCTGCGGTCTTGTAGAAGGCTTTCAAGGGCAGGCAGCATAGGATTGCAAGTCTAAAAAAGCTATTTATTTGCCTTCTGAAAGGCTTAAAATATAAAGCCTTGTTGACTTTTATCGCTGGGTATAAAATTGTTCTGCACACGCGAGTACAAACATGATGTTGCTTCTAGGCTCTACCATACACTCAGTGTAACTAAGTACCAACAATGTGTTGTACTGTTAACTATAAAAAAAATCAGGCAAGTGTACAAAGTAATATTAAATTAAATTGTTATTTTTTCATATTTTTTTAATGTATTTTGTTATCGTTACTTTTTTTATTTTATTTGTGCGAAAGGTATTATTTTTCAATGCAATGGCAATAAATCATTCTTATGTGAGTTGGGTAAAATGTTTATCTAAATTGGGACCAGTGTTACCCAAAGTGCCACAAAGTGGAGCAATAAATTTTTTAGATATGAACAGATTAAAAAGTCGACTACCAACATCTTTTCTAAATTAGCATAAAATATGTAGAACCCTTTACTTTTATCGTTTTATAAGTTTAATATATTATTGCTTTAAATTAAGTTTTATTTTTATTAATTTTTTTTTTGTAGTCGCATAAATCGACGATAAGTTCAAGTGATCAGATTAAAAGAAAACTTAAAAAAATAAAAATTTAAAAAATTTTTAATAACAGCTGATTTAACTGACAGTTTTATAAAAGTTTATAATTCTGCAAGTGTATGTTTTGAACATATTTATTTTATAATAATTATTTCTCTGAATATACATATTTTTAATAAATCCTCATTATATTCAAATTGTTCTATAAATTATCTGTTAAAGAAAAATATCTGCTAAGTTTTATTTTCACAAAAACTCTTTAATTTAGATTCTTACTGAGCACTGTTCTTTAAATCAAAAATATTTAAAATTCCTTTTTGCAAATTTTTGGAAATGCATAATTATATTTTTTTATTTTATTATTTTTAAATAAAACATTTTTCTATAAAATTTGCTTCTAATTTCTTTGAAAAAAGTAATTTTGGCCAGCAAAAAAATTATTGGGAAACCCCATTCAAAATGCCAGTAAATTAAAGTTGCTTAAAAAAGTGTACAGTCTTTCATTTATAATTTAATGAAAATGTACTTATAAGATTTGTAGTTCTTGTGCGGTACAAAAATATATATATTAAAAAAAAACATGTTTTCGTGAAACCTTATTTTATTAAAACCACTTTTAAGTAAATATACTTGTTGTTAATTTTATTTGCAATTTTCCAAGATGTTGCAATTAAGTTGTATATGTTTTAAGGATTTCTTTTAACATTATTTTCATAATTTCAACCGAATTTAAGCTAAGGATATCTTGGAAAATTGTTTATATTTTGTTGCCTTTTTTAATTCCTTTCCTATATACACTCATACTTCATTCTTCTTTTTTATTCTTTTGATGTTTTAAGCTGTTTTAGCCACCTCATTATGCTCTAAGCATAACTAACGTAATTAGCGTTAAAAATAAATGCTACGCTTCGGCAACTCATAACAAGTGCTTGTGGTCGGCTTTGTAGTAAAAAAAACAACAAATTTATTAAGAGCAAGACATTGTTGAGAGAGAGAAAAATAAATTAAATTACAGAAGAAACCACTTGAGGAACACTAACCTTTTACTTGTAACTTAAAGTTATTTAAAGAGAAAACTAAAATTTTGCCTTGTTTAATCTAGTGTACTGACCATTTATGTTTTAATTAGAAAAACAAATATTTAAATGTTGCACAATAAGATTGTGGAGGAAAGTGGTAATAATCTTTTTGACATCTAACACATCTAAGGTAACGTTGAGAGAAAAAGGATATTCAAGATAAATAAAGATATTTAGTATTTTAGAGAATAACTTTTAGTAGCTACTTTAAAATTTTATTTAAATTATAAGAAGCAATTTTAGAAAGTAGTTAGAAGAAGAAAATTTTGTAGAAAAAAATGTTAAAGCTTTTAAAGAATTAAAAAATTAAGGCTGAGCTTGTACAAACATTAAATATTGTAATAGTACTATGTATATGTGACAGCGCATAGAGAAAGGGACCTAAGGGTAAAAACAGGTTTTGTTCAGGAGAGCCATTTTAAAGATTAAATCATTTTTCTATTTTTTTAAATTGTTCATAATGAAAAAAATAAATTTTTTGTAGTTTCGTAAAACCACTTTTTACCGTAAGGTCCCTTTATATTTGCGCTTAGAATCTTCGACGCTCATATCTCTGGGAGGGAATACTTTTGGGGCATGGGATTGGTCTCATTCGATGCTCAGATGTTGTCCACATCAAAAAAAAAGTGAAAATTGTGTTTTTACCATTTGGTCTCTTTCTCTATGGGCTGTCATATATAGTTACTGTCGGTATTCACGTATGGCATGTCCATAAAAATAAGAGCTTATTTTTTTCGTTAATTAATACTCGTCGAACTAGACTTTTACTTTTTGGAATAAATAATTTTTTCACAAGATGTTGTTTTCAGACCGAATATAAGCACCAAAATTCAAATCTTTATATAACGATGCTCAAAAGTGAATACCTAAGCCATAGGGTACTTGCTATGGTGATGAGTAATTCGACTTTCTCTAAAGACCTATTTTTGTATATTTCTTAAAGTTGAGATTTAAAAAAAAGCAGTGCCTTATGCATAGAACAAAAATCGTTGCGGTAAAAAAATTAAAAAATAAATAATCCAAAAGCAACATAAAAAGTTTGAGTTGTTCGCTTGCGGTTTAAAAATATAATGGTTGCCATAACCATATATATGACTCCAGTTTAAGTCTAACATCTTTGCTTTTTAATTGGGCAAATTATTTCCTTTGCTGTTACTTATATTGATTGTACTTACCTTCTTAATTGCAATGTTTATACCAATATTCTTTATACACTTTCTTCTTTTTTAAAGTTCTTTAACTCTTTAAAAAGTTTGTGTATTTTTTTTTTTTTTTGTTTTACTTCACTACTTTTTAAATGACAAAAATTTATTTAGCAAGAAGTACAGTTGAAATCAAATTATTTTTGAAAAATCATAGTTTGATTGCTTTTTAATTAAACTGTTGTTGTTGTTGATTATCGTAAAAAAATAAACGATAAAATAAATTGCTTTCATTAACTAAATATTGTTATAGAGAATATATTATGACTGAGAATATATAAAAACTGGTTAGCCGTTTCTTTTTTTTTTTTTGTTAAAATTATCTATACCGCAATATATATTTTATATTGATTTTGTTTAATCAAAATCCAATAATTTTAAATTGTCATTCAAATACATGAAATATAATATTTTAATAAGAAATTTAAAAATATATAATAATAACAATATTAATAATAAAGGCAGCAAACATAGTTGCTGAAATTAAAGGGAATTTTATTTAAAGAATTTGAGTTTCTTTTACTTGAATTTAAGGAAAAAAGGGTCTAAATACAAGTTTCGCCCTCAGCGCATGTTATTTTCCAATAAGAAATAGCCAAACACAAATAAATATCTGAAAATCTATTCTGTTACAAAATGGATGTCGACACTAATAGGACATTAATCCACTAGGATTATGTTAAAACATTTTAAAAGCTGCGTTTTAAAAAACTTCACATTGCAAGGCAATATGTTTTTAGAATTCTTTCTTACTTAATGCGTACTTAATATGCTAGTTTAGCATATATTTTGCAAAACACTGTAAAATGGACGTCGAGTAGTACGAACGCCCCTAGGAATATCTAATAGTACGAAAGGAACAATTTTTCAATTAACTATTTTATAGTAAAAATAAAACAGGATTTTTGCTTTAAAAAAAATTACTTAAAATTTCACTCGGAATACAAAACACAAGCGATTATGTATTTAAATGTCACTTATTAAAAATAATTCACTTTAGTTAAATTTTAATCTAGTATACGACATAAGAGCTATATGTTTTGTTGTTTTTGTATAAAAATATATCTTACGATTCAACTAATTTACCAACCAGTACATCCTCATTTTGCTTATGTTAAAAAAACCCACCAGGTTGTCATTCTTTTTTTCACTCTTATAGCTTATGTAAGTGTGAAAAATATTACAAAAAAAAAAAAAACGAAACGAAACGAAAAAACCGTAAAAAGATTTTACGATAAAACACGTTTTAATTTTCACGCTCGCAAAAAACCGACTTTATAACCTCACTAATTTTACCTTGTCGTGGTAATGCTTTCATATACATACCACACACACACACACACAAACTCCATAAATATTTTTGCAAGCAAAAACACATCATTAAATTTATAGTCATTTCAAAATTAAAGGGAACGAGAACTGAAGTATCTTTACTCTAAAAACAACGGTTGAAAAGAATGGCATATGTTTAGTGAATTTTGTAGGAATGGTAGTGTTTTTTTTTCTATTTTTTAACAAGTATGTTCTATGAGACAAAATAATCTGCTGTTATAAGAGCTTTACGTGATAAGCTATAATTTAGATATATTCTATAAATATATTTTAACATTAGCTGAAGACAAAACTCAGCCTAATTTTTTAGTATGTATATGCATCCATCCATGCTAAATTTTTCAACCTTCTGAAATTGTTAAATTATTTAGATTTTAAATATCATAGTAGATCTGAGGCAAATTTGTCAGCAAAGTAAAAAAAGTAAAAATAGCGGAATATCAAAAATGTTTGTTATATTGGTTCTTTATGGCTGTGGCATTAAGGTAAGACCGATAATGTTGTTTTTTTTTATAAAATCACTTCTAAATTTTTTAATTAATTAGCTAAAATGCTTCATAAAATCAAATGCAATCAAATGGCTGAAAACAAATATAAATTAATTTTGAGTATTAAACGACACATAATATGTTTCCTTTACAAAAAAAAAATTATGATAAACCAAACGCAGATCCGGGGAAGGAAAAAAGGATATTTTGCAACCAAATTATTTCTTTTGATAAGCTGCAAAAAAATTTTTTTGCAAAATTTTGTTTTTAAGACTTCTAAATCAATGGTGCAAAAGTATTTTTTCTAATTAACTTGGAAAATAATAAATAAAAACTTGCTTCAAAATGAATGCAACATCATCCAAAATATTTTAAAAAATTCATAAAAATAATTAATTCAATTCATAAAACATCATATGCTTTTCACCAAATATTGTTGAGATCTATGCACTTATAAGAATGGAATGCCAATCGTTAATATATTCATGTAAACACATGATCTCCAATGACACGCGAACTTTAAAATCATTAGTGTTTTCACCTATGGCACTTTATCACCAGTTGAATCCTTGCAAAATGCTCTTTCTCATAGTTTTTTTGCTGGAAAAGTAAAAGTTTTTGGCACCATCAAACAAATAATTTAAGCAGGTATGCTATCCTGTATCCTACTAAATTAAAACTTATTTACAGATCATTTAGTTTTTGGAAATGTAAGAATTCTGTTCAACATTTGGTGAATTCACAAAGTGTCTTAAGTATCGCATTCTCGTAAAGTAATATTTTTAAAATATTAAAAAAGTTTTAAAATTTGTACAATAAACAAGACAACACTTCAATCATTTTAAAATTTTTAGGAAATAGTGACATTATAAAGTCTTGTGGATACGCTAGTTATACTATGCGTTTACTCATACCCTCTGCTGTTCATTTCTCTTCAGCTGAATTAAAATATTCTTTTTATTATTGAGTAACAAAATCAAGTTAAATTTCATTTTGGCTAAATAGTGACCTTCTAAATCTTCAGACCCATTATCTTCAAATATAACCAGGATTAATATTTTATTAAAACTTTTGGCAGTAGTATTTTTTTGAGATGGTGCTATGATATCACATCTTTAGTGATTAGGAACGATAATAATTAAAGTTATAGCATTAAAGATAGCATTAACTGGATTCATTGAGAAACTTTTTACAGTTCTTTAAAATAATCAGAAAAAGAAAGGAACTTGATTGCATCTCAGGTTTTTAAATATTTTGTGATTCTTCAAATGCTTCTTTTTAAAGTTGAAAAATTTATAAAAAAAAATAACAAAATCATAAACGTGACATATGATTAAAATTTGTGTATTATGCCAATTAACAAAAATTAACAAAAATGGGGGCTAAAGATTCGGATTGTTTAATCTTAAAGAAAAATGTTGTCTACACAGAGAAAACAGTATCGGTTGTGAGCACTACAATTGTTGCCAATCATATAGTTTAGTTGTGGTAATAGAATTTTACGGTTGTATCTACAGAAATTCGTTTCGGAACATAAACTTGTAGTCAGCATTAAGAAGTTACGATTATTGCAATAGTTTCTATCACCAGTTCGATTGCAAGAACTAAACCATTCGATTGGCCATGAATTTGATTGTTTATTTTCTTGGCGTAGTTAGGATTAAAATAAGAGTAAAACAACTCAAAAAGTTTCTATAAATCCATTCTTATTTTCCTAAAAGAAACCTTTTTAAATTTTTACTCCCACAAGTACTAAATTATAATTCGTAAATTTGCAAATAGACACATGCATAGTGATGTATACATGTTAACCACAATATATATGCATATCCATGTATATTTTTCACTTCATTCACAATTTGGCTTCATTACTATTTACATGATGATATTTTTATATGTTCCTGCTAAATGAATACAACGTCAGCAGCGCTTAAACCGCCCTAACTACTTAAAATTTTAAAATGTAGTTGTAAATTCCGGTCTATATAAAAAATTTACAATAAGAAAAAACCACGTTTAACAAAATTAACGATCATATTGGAGAAAATTTTGAATTAAAAATCGTACAAATTTAAATTTTAGCATGCTTTTTTTAAATTTCTACTGTAAACTTAAAAAAAATTACTTAGGCCGTTTTGCGTTTAAGGTGATGATATTATTATATGTCAGTGCTTTCCAATGTAAAGAAAATATATAAAAAGTGTAGCAACAAATTAACTTTCAAAAACTTTTGAATTTTTTCCTAACATTTTCAATAAATTTCTTATTTCAAGCTAATTTATTGTAAACGATATCTGTATGTGTTATGAAAAAAAATTCATACATTTTAGCAACGAATAATTGTTTTACTTTACAAACAAATTTGGTAATCACTGCACTTAAAACACTTGTTTCATAATGAGTTTGTGATAAAAACAAAAGTTGAGAATTATTCTTATACATTTTTTCTTGCTCTAGCATGGGGGTTGAAGTGTGTTAACCCAGAGATTTTTATCATTTTCTCATTTGTTATACGTATGGAGTTGTTTTTTTTCGAAACCTCAAAAAATGTAAAGAAATATGAACCTTTATAACGTTCAAGTTGTTTTTTTTTTCTTCTGCTGTGCTTATTATGCAAATATTATCCCTGTTCATATGGTTGCTTGGTTACGCTAATTAGGTGTTCATATAGACATATAACATATTAATCTTAATCATAATTTTATTTTAAATAATAAAATAAAAGACTTTTAACTTTAAAAAGTTAAGCTGCTATAAAAACAAACATAATAATTTAAAGTTTTAAGTTAATTGAAAAAATATTTAAATTAGTTTCTATTACAAAGATGCGAAAAGTTTTAATTAAATTATGAATTTCAAATGTAATAAGTAGTACCCTGTAGAAAATATTTGACTACCTGGTCCATTGTGGTTGACATGTTTCTTTGAAGTGCAATGTTGGTTAAGTGACAATTGTCAAGGCTTCTATGATCTTAGAAGGTTCTAATTGGTTTTAGAAAACTTCTTTGTAAAGCAAAGCTAGATTATAAGGTCCAACTGAAGAATATATTAATATTAAATGGGAAATATTTGTCTTATATATTTTCGTTCTGTTTTCTTTATTTAAAATTTAAATTTGAATATGTAATTGTAATATTAAGTTAAGGTACCTTTTGTAGAGTTCCAGAACTTCTAAATTGGAATTTGATATTAGAAAAATAATTAATAAATTTTTATTTATATTAAGATTTAAGCTTTATAAGCTTGAAATCCTACTATCCTACTAATATAATAAATGTGAATGTTTGTATGTTTGGATATTTGTTGCTCAATCACTCAAAAACGGCTAAAAGGAACTAAATGAAGTTCGGCACATAGATAGATAACAATCTACTTTAACAGATAGGTTACTTTTTATCACTATAACAACGCGAAGTCGTTGGCAAACTCATCATCACACATCCTAAACGGGTTGTTTGTATTGTAAATATTTTTATTTTCGTTGTTAATATTTACTAAGTCTACCTTTTACCCCAATAACTACGCAGACGAAGTCGCGGATACAAGTTAGTCATATAATAAACCTAAAACTATCACATACTGAACATCAAAGTTTTTTTTAACTAACAAACTATTAACGTTGAGTATACATGATACAACAAGTTTCTTCAGACTTACTCATGCATTATTAAAAACTTAAGGAAAGGGATCATTCTACAGGTTCGGTTGAAATGTTAGAAATGGGTCTGAATAGCTAACACAAATTTTAAAGCTTTTAAAATACTTTTTATTTTAAGCTACAATTAAACTAAATATCATTTTCGCTAATAACAAATCATGTGTGCACCATATATTACTGAATAAATTTAAACAGCCAAAACTGTTTTCTGTGAAAGCTAATTTTAGAGTTGTCGGTATTTAAACAATTTTAGTTTGACAATAATAGCTAGGCTGGATAAACCCTTAAGTATTTTTTTTTATTTATTTTAAAACTAGAGCTTTAGTTCCGAATTATTATCTTGAGTAACATTTTCAGTATTTTGTTAAGTGTTATGGCTCATGTATTGCTCAATAGAAATTCAAATTAACAAAATTGCCTCATACGGAGTAATAAAAGTTTAAAATAAATTCGCCATTCGTAAAATATTGCTGTTACCATAACTAGCAAGGGGTATTGAGTAATGAGTAGCAATTTCATAGATCGCCTATTGCAGAGGATATAAACTGAAAAAATATTGTTGCAACAGGATGGTTATTCCAAAATACTAACACTTGACTACCTATAAATACTAAGCGTTTTGTAAACGAATTTTTTTTTATATGATCTTATTAATTTTCCAATTATACCATGCGATTTTTAGCTTTAAATTATTTTTTCAGCGATTATGTGACGCCATTGGTTTATGATAAAAACCCAGTTACTTTGGAAAATGATAAAGATATGATATTTTGTCCATATGTTGCATGTTCTGCATCAACTATGACCACAGGTAGTAATTCTTTTAACATTGTTTTTGAAGTTTGTGTATAGGCTCCTGCTTAAGAGTCTGAGACAATCTTAACCCTTTATTTACTTTTCCGTTTTTAGGCGGAAAATATCTCTTTTTGAGAGAATCTGATTTTCGGTCTAAATGTAGCTGTTTAAGCCAACTATTTAACTACACTGTTAAAAGGTAATATCATCCCAAAACATTGATGATTGCCCGAAATCCACAGGACCGTAACCTCTGCAAGCATCAATCAAACCAGAAACATTAGTGCTTGCCCGAGGTTTGACACAAGATCAAGCATCAGTCATTAAACCAGCATCTTATCTTTTTTCCCTCTTGGCAATATGCCATATCCGTCTAGAACTTAATCTCCAAAGAGACCTCACTAATACATGGTGAGATACCAAATTATGGCTTTACGTATCAGTAGATATATTTAAAATAACACCAAGGAGCTTATACTTGACAAGGTATGTGCAATTTTGCCGAGGTTTTGCCAAAAATGCTTTGAAAATTGTCAAAAAGAATGCACTACAGCCGAGCTGCAGCAACAAACTCAAAGACGTTTTCTAACATTTATTAAAAGTATAATAAACTTTTCAGATATTAATAATATTTTTTAGTATTTGATTACCATCTAAAGAGGTATTTTTCTAAAAGAACTCCCTTTATATTCAGCTCTAAAGAATATTATTTTAAATTGTACTGTAAATCATTTTTATTTTGGCACAACTTCATTTATTCTATTATTTTGATTTCCTAAAATATTTTTTTAAATTAAATTAAATTGTAATCTTTTAAGAATCATGAAAAACTATTCCAAAATTAGCCGAGTGGAATGTATTTTCGAAACCAGCTATGATAACCAGCTTAAATAAAAATTATTTACATTAAAATTTAATATATAAAAAGTTCGAATAAAATATTATTTTTAATAAAAAAATTTTTATAGTTAAAATATTCGCACTTAGATTTCCAGAGTTTTATTAATTTCTGTATTTTGTTTTATATTTTTAGGTTCGCACTCTCTTTGTGAGTGGTTTACCAATGGATGCTAAGCCACGTGAATTATATCTGTTATTTAGAGCTTATGAGGTAAGTGTGGTCTTAAAATAAATAAAATTATAACCAATAATAATTTTAAAGTTAGTACAGTACAGTACTGCCATATAACATTTTATTTCACAACATGCATGTACAATTTTTATACCCATCACACAGTGAAAAAGGGTATATATAGGTTTGTCATTCCGTGTGAAATTTCTACAATTTTGATTTCCGACCCCATAAAGTATATATTTTCTGAAAGCTTATGAATAGGGGAGTCGATTAAGCCCTGTCAGTCTGTCCGTGTGTATGTTGAAATCAACTTTTTGAAGCCCCCCGACATCGCTTGAACTCGGGTGAGGTATTAAAATATCAGAAATATTTGAGAGTAGATCGGTATTGAAAATCAGAAACATCGGTACATAAACAACTGAGATATGAGCAAAAACCCACGACCACCTCGATTTTTTTTTCACAAAAACAACATTACAACAACAACTTACATACATACAAACGTCTATACTGGTTAGAGAAAACGTGACATTGAATCCCAGCTGAGCCAAAAAAAAATTTTTTTTATTTTTTTTTTAATTTTTTTTTTAATTTTTTTTTTATTTTTTTTTATTTTTTTTTTATTTTTTAATTAATATATTATTTATATTTTTATTATTTTTTTTTTTAATTTTTTTTTTAAATATTTTTTTTTTATTTTTTTTTTTTGTTTCATATTTATTATATACTAGCCAAACCCGGCGCGCGTTGCTACGCCCCTTAATGAATCGAAATGCATTCTGAATTTTAATTGAAATCAATTGCAAAAACCTCAAAATTATAATTTTTTTATGAGCGTGGCATTGCCCACTTTTCTAGTCACGAAATTGTAAAGTCATAATAGCTCAATATGTGTGCAAAGTTTCAGAAGAATCGGACCAGTGCAAGTACCTCAAAATAATACATTTTTTATAGTCGTGGCACTGCCCACTTTTCTAATCACGAAATTGTAAAGTCATAACAGCTCAATATGTGTGCAAAGTTTCAGAATAATCGGTCAAGTGCAAGTACCTCAAAATTATACATTTTTTTTATAGGCGTGGCACTGCCCACTTTTCTAATCACAAAATTATTAAGTCATGACAGCTCAATATGTGTGCAAAGTTTCAGAAAAATCGGTCTGGTGCAAGTACCTCAAAATTGTACCCTTTTTTTATGGGCGTGTCCCCGCCCACTTTCTTAATCACAAAATTATAAAGTCACAACAGCTTAATATGTGTGCAAAGTTTCAGAAAAATCGGTCCAGTGCAAGTACCTCAAAATTAAAATTTTTTTAGGGGCGTGGCCCCGCCCACTTTTCTTATCACGAAATTATTTAGTCATGACAGCTCGATATGTGTGCAAAGTTTCAGAAAAATCGGTCAAGTGCAAGTAGCTAAAACTGATAACTAATTTTTTATGGGCGTGGCCCCGCCCACTTTTTTTCATCCATAAGCACTCCCCGGTATGTGTACAACAACTTACCAAAGTTTGAGCCCGATCGGTTTTGCAGTTTCAGAGTCTATAGCTAACACACACACACACACACACACACACACAGAGTTTCACTTTTATATATATAGATATTTTAATAATTTTTTAAAATTTTTTTTTTAAAGTTTTTTTTTAAAATTTTTTTTTAATTTTTTTTTTATTTTTTTTAACATACATACGTAAATTTATAATTTTACAATGTGGATGTTTTTATATATGTATGGTTTTTATATGTTTGTACGTATTTCATATGGGATGATACTGTTATTGCATGACTACACGTTGTGAATGGCATATAAGATTCGGCACGGCCGAATATAGCGCTCTTACTTGTTTTTTTTTTAATTTTTATTACGTTAAATTTAAAATTTTTTAGCTAAGCCAAAAACAATATTAAACCGGCCTCAAGATGTACATTTTTTTTAATTACCAGTTCTACTACCATCTCTCGTACAACCTTAATAGTTTTTACAAAATTAAAATGATTCCGAACAATAGGCGTGACATCTCCCATACAATGAGTATCATTACATTTGTGCAAGTAACTGAAATATTGTTTAGCAAAAATAATTACGCCAAAAAATTTTCAAAAACAGAACAAATAAAGAAAGAACCTCTCAACTTTGTATGAACTCATTTCATATAAGTGTGCATGTCGCAGCGAAAACTGTTCACAGTTTTGAATTGTGATCGAGACATATATACTATTTTTTGTATTAAGTTAATACTGAGAATTTCTTAATTCTGTTTGAGTTACTTTGATATTAATTTGGATGGTTACCAAAATAAAAAAACTCTATATTTATAGATAAAAATTAAAATTATATGCAATTTGCATTCGAAGTTTTGTCAGAAATTAATTCGGCTATGACTGCCACTTACTACTTATAATAATACAAAATATTTTGACTTAGAGGCTCATTAACGCATGCTAGGAAAAGCTAGTAAATATAAATAAGAACGAGTACTAAAGGGTACGCAAAATAACTTTTTTTTTTTAAATGCTTTAAAAAAGTGTAGCTTTGGCTGTGTGGCACGTAGCACAGTCCTATTGAAACCAAATGTTGCTAATATCCTCCTATTAAATTTTTGTGAACAAAAATTCGTTCAACATGGCCCGATAACGATCGCCATTGACTACGGCCACTACTTGCTCATTTTGGAAGCAAATTGGCCCAATTATGCCTCTGGACAAAAATCCGCACCAAACAGTGACTCGTTTAGGGTGTATCGGCTTTTCAGTGTATGCGTGAGGGTTTTCTATGCCCCAAATGCTACAATTTTGCTTGTTTACATACCCTCCAAAATCAAAATGAGCTCCATCTGAAAAGATGATTTTTTTTGCAAAATCAGCCAAAGTAATGTCGCAGTATTTCCCAGCGTTGTTCAAGCGTATACACAATCATATTCGTTCAGCGGAAGGATGAAACTAATTATTTCTCAAATCAGACATAAGATAAGTGTTACCATTCACGAAATAAACACTAGTTGAAAAAAAACGTTAGATGGCGGACCCTTTTTATTCGGATGTACCTAATCTTAGACACTCTTCGCATAATTTGTTCCATTATTTACATATCGTTGGTCACAGATAGAAAGACCCTAACTCAAATAATTATAACTTTGCAGAAGTAGGCAAAAACGTCACAGAAACTGTATTCTCATAATGTAATTTCTTTTATAAAATTACTTGTAAAACTTCTGTTTCTGGTATTAATGTATTGAATTTTTGTATCGGAGTGTATCGCTAAAAACCCAATTTAAAAAAAAATCCTAACTCGTCTTTCTACCTGTCACCATCGATATGTATATATATTAAACTATATCATAGCGACCACTATAGGTTTTTGTTGTTTTTTTTTTAACTAAATCAATTTCTCTATCTATAAGGCTTCGTAAAGTCTTACTGCTGTATTCGTAAAAAATATTTTAGTTTTATTGAAAGCTTATTTGACAGATGTTGCATAGAAATTTGTCAAATAAGCATTCAATAAACCTAAAATATTTCTTATGAATACGGCAGTTAGTATTTTATATGGCAATTTTGTTAACAATCTACTCTAAAAGTTGAAAGACCATAAATAATAATTATATGGCGCAACTGTTTCCAAGCCTTTTTTAGATAATCGATATCGCCGGTATCGGTTGTCGGTATTTGATCCATTGAATCAAGATTTTCTCTTAATGTTGCCATATATTTATATTTACGTATCAAACCTTTCAAAAAGTTCTAAACATTTTACTTTGTTTGGGTAAAAACATAGCCAATTATGTTCTTTCGTTCATATCTCAGATCGTAAAGTGCCCACATAACTGATTTTCAATAAAAAGAAAAATCCAAAAAACATATGTTATATGTACGTGGAGGCTTTAAAACAGTTGATTTAACATACATAAGTCAATTCCTCAATCTATATGGATTTATAATGTATATTTTTAAAGGTCTCAAATGAATATTGTCGAAATTACAAATGCAATGGCAAACGCCCTTTTACACTCTCGTTGGAGGGGTCTTAAAAATTATAATTTCAAAAAACGTTTGGCTTGATAAAATCCTATATCGACTATACAAATTTTAAATACAATTAATACATTGTTACAATGTATCAAATTCATTAAAATTATAGATAATTACTTCCTATGCTTCATCTACATATTTTACATGGGCAAAACAAGTAAACGGACAACCGACTGAAAGGACCCAGCTTAGTGGTGCAGGGTGTTGAAATAATTTTTTAGATCACATAATTTCAACATATATAATCAGTTTATTTTTCAAATAGAATATCCTTAATCGTAAAAATCTGAGGAAAATATTTATATTTTATTTTTTTTCTTTTTCCAGGGTTATGAAGGATCACTATTAAAAGTAACTAGTAAAAATGGTAAAACGGCATCGGTAAGTTTTTTTTAATACTTTCTTTTTTAAAACTAAATTTAATGCACCATAAACTATTTTACTAAAACGTGCACCCATTTTTTCCCCTTTCCAGCCAGTTGGCTTTGTAACATTCCACACTCGAGCAGGCGCTGAAGCCGCTAAACAAGATTTACAGGTAATTAGCGATTTTAAAAGGCATTTTTATAGTATCTAAGATATTACTTAACAACTTTAATGAAAGTTTTTAAATTGTAAACTATTTTGTATAATCTTTAGCAAATTCATTAAAAAGAAGTGTGAAACTCAAAACTTTAGAAAAAAAAGCTTTGCCACTTTACAAAACTTTTCAAATTTAAAAACAACAGAAAGAAAAGCAATTTAACAACACCCATCAAAATATACAATTTAAAAAAATAGCCGAGTTGTTATTGTAGTCTTTCTACAATTTCTATCTACATAACTGTAACTCTATACAAAAATAGCCAAACAAGTGAAAAAATTTTAACATTTGTTTATGGAATGCTAAAAGCAAAAGCAAAAACAGAAACCTTTACTACACACCCCGTTTCACATAAACACACTCACACACATACACTTGACCACTTGCAATGATACTTTTACAAAATGATTTGGTTTAATACTATTTACAAAAAAAAAAAAAATTTCAATACTTTTTGAAACTTTGTTGTTATTCTGACCTTTAGAATATTAAAACTATATACAAATTTTCTAAACTACAACAAATGTGTCTACGGTACAAAAGAAAATAAACACGCATTTGTATAGCACCCAACAAATATATAGATATACATATAACAGATGTAGCTATCTTTTAGATAAACGTCTGTTATTTTTATTGCATTGCCCACTGTAACAGATATGAATGGTTCAGTATAATTTACTATTTTTGAATAAAAACTCACCATTAATTTGCTATCATTCAATATGAAACATTATTTTTTTTTTTTTTTTTTGTTTTAAAATTTATATTAAATATTGTTTATCACTGCATTAATGTCTTTTATTTTCTATTTATTGGGCATTATTACACACTATAAAGGGGTTTAATTAACAAAAGCTTGCTGTAGTAATTTTAAGTTCACTATTCCAATATACATACATATTTATTTTAATTTTTTCATTTTGCACATTTTTCACATCAACAGAAAGAAATGCTTAGGTATTTGGTACTAGATATTCTCTAGTAGAAGTCTTAAAAATTTTAATTTTTAAAGTAGTCAAGATTTTAATAAAAAAGTTTATGATCACAGAATAAATCTATTAACGTTTTTTGAGTGTAAGTATGTAATTGCATAATTTGCCCCTACATAAGTTTATATTTTTTTTTTTTTAATTTTTTTCAAATAATGAATTCAGTGGAGCTTCTGCTGTGTATCTTAGAAACATAAAAATTGTTGCCAATGTAACTTGTAGTGTTATTCTTTCAAAACTGGCCATTATAATCTACATTAGTTGGTTAGGTAATTAATTTGAAACCATAATAAATAAAACACAAATCACAATTTAAGATATTGGAAGAATATAAAAATAAACCCAGTAAAAAACCTAATAAGTTTTTTTTATTTTTAAGTATTCTATACATACATATAGAGCTATATATTAGAAAACATATAGTCCGCACCTCAGTATTTCTTAATTTTGTTTGAAAAAATTATGCATTTATTCGAACAATTATGTGCCATATTTAAACCCCTCTCTATGCACTTTTCAAGCAGATTTTATTCATTTCAAAATGAACCACCATAAATACAAAACCTTTTCTTAAAACAACCAAACCCCTAAAAAAGGAGTCCTTTTTTATATACATGTATACAACCAAATAGTTAAAACACCACCAACAACAACTACAACATAATGCAAGTTAAATTAAAAAATTATTTTTGGCGAATTGTTAAGACATTGAATTTTCCATAGATATTAAAACAGTAAAAATTATTTGACCATTTAAAAACATTCCAACAAAAAAAAACTTCTTTCTTTCTCTTAAAAAAAATAAGAAAAAAAAATACAAAATATCTTACAATTAAAAAAGTACAAGAAACCTAAATTTTATTACACCGTAATTATTAAAAACTGAACATACCGCTGTATTATTAAATTTACAGCAGGGTGTACGCTTCGATCCCGATATGCCCCAAACAATACGCTTGGAATTCGCCAAGAGTAACACGAAAGTGAGCAAACCCAAACCACAGCCCAATACAGCGACAACAGCCTCACATCCTGCATTGATGCACCCACTCACTGGACGTAAGTAAACTTTAAGTAAAAAAAAAAAAAAAACAAACAAAAAAAATTTTACTTATCTTTTGTTGTTTTAGTTATGTATTTATTGTTGCTCTAAATTTGTAATGTTTAATGTGTTTACTAAGTAGTAACTTTAGTTTTGTTTTTATTTTTGTTTTAATTAACTTTTCATTTTTTCCATGTACAAAAATATTTGGTTTGTGATACATAAAATATAATTGACATTTTGTCTCAAAAAGCGCACTTTTAACCTTTTTGTTGAGAATATACATTAAATCTAATAAAATTATGTTGTGAATTACCTTAAGTAATTTATTTTAATGGAAGTCAGCTTAACTAAACCAAACAAAAAACTAAGCACCAAGATTTTTATTTATCATAAAAATTTAATAAAAAACTTTCAATAAAAACCAAGTCTCCTTTTCAATATTACTAAAAAAAAAATAAACCTAAACCTCTGCATAACTAAATATTGTAAGCACTATGAACTTGATCAATATCAAAGAAAACTACAATATCAATCACTTGTCACCTTAAACAAATTTTAAAAATATGTATAACAAAAACATTTTCAGCCACACAATCGACACATTATTACAAAATAAACACTGTATTCCACACATACACACAATCTCTCTTTGTACACTTTAGTAAAAAAAAAACAAAATTCTCCTAAAGAAAAAAAAACGCAAGAACAAACGAACGAACAAATACTAAAAGACTTAGAACACAAATAGTGTAGAAATACGTCAACATAATATTACATTTCAATGAGAGAAGAGGAAATTTAAAAGACTCAAGACACATACATGATCGTTTTCTTAAGAGCTTGTGATACATACACAACTTGTTCAGTACAAAAAAATCCAATTAAGAGATATAAAAAAATTTTAGTAATGGTCGAATTTTTCTAAAACTAATTTTAAGTCATAAGGTTTTCATCTGGCTTTTATACTGATTTATTGAAGTTTTTTCAAAATACATTTAAAAAATACACATAAAAAATTTAAACATTCAAAATTTGTTTTATAATTTTCATAGATACATAAAAATATGAAAGTTAATTGTTTAGCAATAAATATTTCAACCTTCTTTCTACTCTATAATTACAAACATATACATTTTTTCGTAGTACTGCTTAACATTGATGTGGGGTTGAAAAGAGTTAATTTACGGAATTTGTGTAATGCCATATGGCTGATAAATATTTTTTTATAAGCTAAACTTACTGTTCAGAGATGTGAATTTATTTAATGGTAGTTATAGAGATAAAAACCAATCATTCTTTTTAACTCTATTTAAATATAAACAATCTCTTACACAAAGAATAGGAATTATAGATTTTTCGGTTTCTAAAACTAAACACAAGAAACACAAGAAAAAAATATTTAAATGGTCAATAATTATTGAAAAATTTATCTTTTCCATCAACATATAACCAAAACGTCTTCTCTAATACGTAACCTTAAACAGCTACCTTAAAGATTTTGTAAATAATAAATTTAATATAAAAACATAACAAAAAAAATTTAATTGAAATTTTTTTAAATGAACTTAAAAAAATAATAAAAATCTAAAACATATACGAAAAAATGCGCTTATATTTGTGTTTAACCAAAAATTTTTTGTGTTTCCTTTACAACAAAACAAAAAAAAATATTTTAAATAAAAAAAAAAAATACCAATACCAATTCTTTTTACTCTTGATAATTTATAAAAAATTTTATTTCCCTTTTCTTTTTTGGATTGTTTTTTAACAAAAGACAATTATTTTCTTTCTCATAATCAACATGTAGATTTGGGTGGGCCATTCTTTCCGGGCGGACCCGAGTTATGGCATCATCCGTTAGCATACTCGGCAGCCGCCGCAGAATTGCCTGGAGCTGCTGCTCTGCAACATGCTACACTAGTACATCCGGCACTGCACCCTCAAGTGCCGGTACGCTCTTATCTTTGACTAAATACAGATAAAGTTATGGAGCAGCCTATGCATCAAGTGAGTTAAGCAACTACAAAAAATTAGACTAGAAATTACTAACCGATTCAACTATTACAGACCCAAATGACTATGCCGCAACATCATCAACAAACCGCAGCTCTACATCCTAATATGCATATGTCTGCTGCTGCTGCCGCCGCTGCTGTAGCTGCCGGTCTACCACCAAGTGGTGCCGCTGCAGGTCCCGCTGGTGCTGCTCACCAGTCAGGTGGTCACCCAACACATCATCCTTTTTTATCAAGTCCCGCTCTAGCGAGCCCAGTTGGTTCTTCAAATAATGCAACGCATCCTAGTAATCCACCTTTGGCTGCCAATGCACCATGTTCGACTTTATTTGTAGCCAATCTGGGACAATTTGTTTCTGAACATGAACTCAAAGAAGTATTCTCTAGGTAAGTTGAAGTTCTTTGTTACTCTGTTTTTCTTACATAAACGAAATGTATATCAAAATTTTGTTTTAATTTAACACACCTTTTAAGTGAAAATTTGCACTAATTGTTAACTAAACATTTAAATAATAATTTTACTTTTGGCAAGCAAATGCACATATGTTTTCAAATATAAGGGGGGAAATAATAACAGAACAATAAGTTAATTAATAAAAAAAGGACTAAAAGAAATTTTTTAACGTTTTAAATTTAATAAAATAGCTTAAACAACATTAGTTACATAACACAAAGATTTTGACATACAAAAAAATAAATAACTTCACCGCCTAAGCCTGGTATTCAGTTCACTTTTTCTTGGGACGAAAAGTCAAATAAAATAAAAAAAATAAAATTATTGGTTGGGCTTATGAAGAAGTTCTTATATCTCTTTCTTGTTTTATTAAAAATTCTTATATTGTTTATGAAAATTTTAAATAAAGCTCGAAACTTTATTAAACTTTTTCCAAACATTTTTTGGCTTGAATGTCTACTGATGATCAGGCGTAAGCACCAGTGAAATTCATAAAGATCAGCTTAAGCCCAACAGTTATTAAACTAAAGTTATTATTACTTATTTTATTCTAAAAACAAGTCAATCTTCTGTTGTTGTTTTGTTAAAAAAATTTCCTCTTGAACATAAAAAAATTTATAAAATAAATTAATTTCTATCATCCTTCATTTATCTATTTCTTTAAAAATTACACCATAAATCTAATAATTTATATACAAACTTTCACAATCAAAAACAATTTTAATTTAAATTAAACAACATAATACCTAATAAAATTAAAAAAAAAATTATTAAAAAAATATATATGCACAGTATGCCTGGCTTTTGTCGCCTACGAATGCACACAAAAGGTACGCACAATATCACTACTTGTTCTACTACTACTTCCGTTACTTCTTCTAATACTACTACTATCACGTCCACCACTACCAATTTAAACACTTCCACCAACACACCAACAACAAATTGTAGCACAAATTCCAAAAGCACTTTTGCAGCAGCCAATGGAGCTGAAATTGGAGAATTAAGTAGTCTACAACAACATCACCAGTTAAAACAACATCATTTTAGCAATTATAATAATGCTGGCGGAAATGTAGCTACTTTGTCGGGCGGAAATTTAACAGCAACTAATGCAAATCATCCGGTAGCTTTTATTGAATTTAAAGATGCAAATAGTGCTGCTGCCGCCATGCAGCAATTGCAGGGAAAATATCTATTATCTTCAGATCGTGGTTCTATACGTATAGAATTTGCCAAGACCAAAATGATAAACGATGGCACAACAACACAAATTGTCAATGGTAATCCTAATAGTACCACCGCACATAATCCCAATAAATTACTTAATGCGGCAATGTCTTTAAACCCAACAACAATGACTATATTGAATCCCACAACTACTAACATGATAACGCCTCCACCCAATGGAAATTGTCCACAATTGGTTATTTTAAATGGTTATGCCACCGCAAGTGGTTCGACGGTACAACCACATCAACAGATCCTAATGGCGCCACCACCACCACCTGCAACAGCTCATCAGCAGCACCAACTTCATCAGCATACACAATTTATTAATTGTGGTACTGCTCCAGCCGCTGTATCAATGGCCCCAACATTGGCCGCCTTACAATTCAATATGAGTCCCAATTGCAATAACAACGGCACTAACAATACTAATAATAACACAACTATTCTGAATAGCAATTGTAATAATATTAACAATGCAAATATAATTAACAATAATAATATCAATAATTGTTCTACTGCACTACCACCACTGCAACCACTACCACAACCACCTCAGCCTACTACTGTTGTTGTAAATTCACTACAGCACCAACTTCATCCAATACAGCACCAAAATCATCTTTTTAGAGACGTATGTATTGTTGACTTTGTTTCAAACAAAATTAAAATGCATTTTAAACAATATTTATAAAATTATTTTAATTTAAATTATTTCAAGTATTCTTTTGGCACAATTATATTTATTATTATTTATTTGTTTAGCTTTATTAAATTTTTATTTAATATTTAGAACATTATGTACATATTTTTTATAAACACTCGAGTTTTTTTATGTACAAATTTAGTACGTATTTAAAGTAGCGCTTCCTCAAATTTTTATTTCAATTTTTATTGTTTAAAAAATCAACATTTTTTATCAATTTGTTTGAGAAACTCAAAATATTATTTCAAAATATTACTTCAAAATCTAAATAATTAAATCACTTTAACCAGTAAAGAATTACGGTCTTATTCATAACAAAAAGTTGTCATAAAGTTAGCATAAAGTTTATTCATAACACACATGCCAAACTCTGGCTAACGATTTGCTAAACTCTTGTTGACGAGCTGCCAAACGTTTGCCAACTTGTGAATAACAGCTGTTCTGTGTTCTTGTTTTATATTACCAATATTTTTTACCTACATTTTCATACTGTTCTTAATTTACAGAAAAAAAAATTATATTGCTCATATATTTTTTTAATTTATTTTTCAATTTTAAAAATTGTTAGTATGGATGAAAAACAAAAATGTCAAAATCTGGGATGATAAACAAAAAATGCTTGCATTTTTGAGAAGTATCATGCAATTTTAGAGTTGATTTATGAAAAGTTGGCAGACAGATAAAAGTTTCTTATGAATAAACTCTGTGCCAACGAGCTGCCACGCGTAATCGGCATTCTAGTTAGCAGCTCGTTGTACGTAGTGTATAAACTGCGGCTAACTTTTTGTTATGAATAAGACCGTTAAAGAATAAACGAAAAAAATGAAAATAACGTGCTTATCATTTTGAAGCTTTGGTTTTTTTTGCAATCATTGAACTGGAACATGTCATGCAGAATTTTTAATAAATTTAAAACAATTTGTTTCTATTTATACCCCATAAAAATGAATGCAGGTTTGCAAGTGTGAGAATTTAAACTCCACCTTACACACCTGCTTACAATAGACATGATTTTAAAAGGCCAGTAACAACTAAATTGAGCTTTTCAATTATTTTCACAAACATTATTTTAATGATTTTCATTACTTTGCTGCTTCTTATTTACATCCTCTAAAAGCTTCCAATAGTCAAATTTTTTTTTACTAGTTATATATTAAGAGCTCGACATATTTTAATAGCGATTCAAAAAAGATTTTTTTTATATTAAAACCAGATTTTGTATAAACAATGCTTTACATTACCTCTTTGCTTTCCTTATGGAAAATAATTTACTCTAAATTGCCATATTTATTTTCCTAATTAATTTAACATTTGCCCTGACACGTAACTTTTTCTATAATCAAATAAACAGTTTAATTTTGTTGTAATTTCCAAACAACTCAATCTCAATAGTTTATTTATTTAAATTATTTTCTTGAAATTGAATAAAACAATAAAATTACTATAAAATTAAACAAAAGCTATAGCGCACATTAACACATACTACAACATGCCAACAAACACGATAAGTTTTCAATTGTTGGTATCAAATAAAACTTTTGTATTCCCTGTGGCTATAATTTACTTATATAAATATTTAATTTAATGTTATTGTGGTTTTTGAACACCAACACATGCAAACAACAATACAGCCAACACTTGAAACAAGTGTATACTTAAATAGAACACAAATACAAACAAACAAAATATAAAGAAATATTTAAGTATTATATTTACTTGTACCTGTGCACAATAAAATAAAGGTGCTTTTTGCAATTTGCTACAAATTGTCGTGACTACATGATTTTATTATTTCTTTTAGCTTATTTTCATTTTAACATTTTCTTTACCCTATATTTTTATTTATTCACAACAAACAACCATGAATTTACTTCCATTTTTTTTTTTTTTGGTTTATGGATAACAAACCGCTACCCTTGTTGCCAATAGTTTAATTGGTTTTAAAATAAATAGAGAATGCAGAGTGTGCCATAGAAACGGAGTTCTAAACTACCAAGCACAAATAGCAACTAATTCATATGCGTGTTGCACGCATATTTTAAGTTTTAACGTTTTTCTTTTTTATTTATCATAAAAAAAATGTTAAAAAAATATTAAAATTCCATTTCTCCGTGTACTAAACCCTGCTGCAATATGATTTCATATCTTCTATTACTTAAAACAACCCTCTATGTTTAATGCTACTTGTACGATTTTATGAAGGTGCTAGTTTCTTTTTTCTTTTAGCAATTTCCTAAGTGCTTCTAAGAACAATACTAGGGATAGAAAAGTCTAAATACTGTTTTAAAAAATGTAGGTTATGTACGAACGACTTTATAGCATTTTATTATTGTGAGTGTAAGCTGTAAAGGTATACAAGATAAGTTACTGATATTGATAATCAAACAAATAAAAAAATTCTAAATGATAAATAAATCCTGTAAATTTATTTCTTTTTTTTTTAGAAAAGTTTCGATAAATTTTTTATATCTAAAGATCTTTTGCTACCCAGGTGATAATAGAAAGAATATCATTAAATATATTCCCAATAAATGTTTATATTAGCAATCAGTAGAAGTGTTACCGTAGTCCAAGTTTGATAATAAAATATTTATCAATTTTAGTTTAGCTATAGCATTCATCAATTCTACGTAGACAATATGTCGTAGCCAGATGATTGTTTCCAATTAGTTTTTATTTGTCAAAATTTACACTTATTTTTTATTTATAATACAACCCAGCAAAAAAAAAAAGGCAAAATAGTGAATGCATAAGTTCAACCCATGATGAAGTGTTTCTATTATTAAATATGTAGATATAATTACCACATCGTTGCTAGATTTCAAATTTCATGTTATATGCTATTTTCTTTATAATTTCCGACGGAATATTTAATTTCGAATTTGTATATAGTTCGCTGTATTCTACTAGTCAAGCCCATTCATTTGATACCCATATTATTGGGGTTACAAAAACTTCACTCCGCCATTTTGTTTTAGACGGTGTCTTAGATTTTACACTTTTTCATTATTTTACTATGTTCTGCTGGTCAAGCCCTTCATTTGATGTCACTATTGTAGAAGTTTAAAGGGGACAAAGTCGTAACTATTATATTTGACACATATACACGTTGAAAACAAAAACAAATTTTTAGTTTTTGTTGTATTTGGCTGACGTTTGAAAAATTAAATCCAATAACACAGGTAAATAGAAATCATCTGGTTTATTGTTTTATATCGTGACCCAGCAAGAGCATCAAATTTTAAATTGCCAAAATTTTTAACTATTTTAATCAACTATTTAACTCCACCTTTTAGGAATCCGAAAAGACTAACATAGTAACTTTAAGAAGTATCTTTTCTAAGCCAGTGTTATAGCACTCGATTTTTTACTTTAAGTAGTATTTGAAATATTTTTCAATTGTCATTAATAGAACTTAAAAAAACGAACTTAACCAAATACTTTTAAACACAATACTGCCAAAACCCAAGACCAAAAAACTAGGTTTAATATTGATGTTTTAAGTTAAATCTGTTATTAAAGTATAATCATAAGACTTTATTTATGTTCTTTTACAAACATTGCATACAGTTTGCCTTAACACCAACAGCAAACAAAAATATACATAAGTTTCTCTCTTACTTTCTTCTTCGCAGTCCTCTTACTAATGTTCATTTTTCCACTCACATATTAAGTAAATAGTGGAAAAAAAACCCCAACTAGAAGAACAAGGAAAGAACTATAACAAGGTTTATAAAAAATTTATAAAAAAATGCATTATGTTGATGTGTACTTTAGTTGTTAATACTTAGACGTTTATTATTATTTAAAAAAAAGTAGGTGGAAGGAAGGCGTCTAAGTAAGAAGAACAAATATAGTTTTAGTTTCGCGTAAGGAGCAACTTAATAGCGTGTATGTTACAAAATATGAAAATATGTACATGTGTATGTATGTACACATAGTATTTTGTTAATATTTTTAAGTGTAAATGAAAATGTTCAAAATCACTAGACAGTAAAAATTTACCGCATTTTGCATAAACCACAAATACATATTTTTTTTTTTTTTTTGTTTAAAAGCACATGCATATTTCAAACGAGAAAGTCATGGCTTTAAATATTAAAAATTTTCTTAAACAAGATTTAAGCATTAAACATATTTAGGAGTAATAAGAACTATAAAGCAGCAAAGGTTTTATGGGCTTAAGGAAGCTAAAATCAATATTTATGTTTTTTTATAAAATAATCTTTTATTAGAACATTGAATATAAAAGGAAACAAAATATAGTTTGAAACAGCGGAATACAAAGACAGAGGACGCGAATAGAATTTGTTCAAAAAGAAATAAATTGTTTAAGAAAAAAGAGGAAACAAAATTAGTTGTGTTTATTATAGTTTCTATTTTTAATTTTTGTGTTTTATACCGACCACCAAAAAAATGGTGGGAGTATTTTTATTTTGTCATTCCGCTTGTAACACATCGAAATATCCATTTTAGACCCCATTAAGTATATATTTTCTAAGTCCTGGTTTCATTTGATGACGATCGAGCTATTTTCTTAAAACAGTTTGTCTGTTGAAAGCACGATAGACGTCGGACCGAAAAAGTTGAACAAACACAAGGTTTGTTTGGTATTACAAATGGGCTAAATCGGAATATTTATAAGAGAGTTATAGCTCGTAATGCAAGAGTAGATAAAAAAAAACCATGTCCTTCCAACATCGAATATAACGCAATCTTGTCTAAACGCATTGACGTAGAGCGATGAAATTTCGAATGTATATTTCCTGAGTAAAAAAAAATATATTTTGCATTCAAGCATATGTATATTCAATGTTAGTTTAATTCCAAAGTATTTGGGGGACACGTCCACCTCCCATGTGACGCTTTATTTTAAATTCATATTATTTTTATATGGACAAAAATTTAAAAAAAAGAAGTCTGCAATGGACTATCTGAATTAAATTCAAACATTAATTATAGATTTTTAAAAGTAGGAGGTGACATGCCCACAGAAAGCTTATATTATTTTTTATGTACCTCTGTGTACCAAACTATATAGTTTAGATTCCATAAAAATACAACATTGTTGTAAAAAAAAGAGTCAGTAGTATCATTTCTCTTATAGAAATTCTTAATGTTTCATTGTAAGACTAAATTTACGAAAATATTTTACTATCATATTGAAGTTATACAAAGAATGTGATACAGTATTTATCGGTTATATGCATTTCTGAAAATGCACAGTTTTCTGTACATATAAGCGGGAAATGCAAATATAAAAACTCGATTATATGAATATACGGTGCTTATAAAAAAAATCCTTTATATGCATAAACAGTGCATATATAAAAACTCCGATATTTGCATAAAGGGTGCATATAAAAAAAGTAGACAAGATCTATCCAAATTTTTATACATATACATACATATGTATGTATCAGTTTTTATTTAAATTCAGTTTTACAAAAAAAACTAAAAATATTAAATTAACAAAAAAAAAATTTTGTACATTTAGAAGTTTGTACTAAAAGTATCATTTCACTGAGATCAGTCAACTAGGTTGATAACATAAAAAACTAAAAATTCATTGCTTACTAGAATTGCCCCAGCAGATCCAATACTTGCGAAGTGATTTTGTCACGTTCTGATCATTGCTAATAAATTCACAAGCAATGGAAACTTTAGTTTGGAAATATCTTGTTAGCAGAATCTTTAATTTCATTTATAATTTAAAGCTTTTGCTTTATAGACAAGCATATTCTTTTTCTAGCATTCATTTTGGATCGCGTTTGTTCATGATGCATATAGAAGACAATATGGTGCTCTTACTTGCTAAATTTTTCAAATTTTTTTTTAATTTGAATTTGTTGAATTTGCTTTATAACCCTACCATTGTTTAATCGATTTTTAATAATTATTCGTAATTTGAAATGCTTTTAAATATAAGTAATCGTATTTTTGTCTAATAATTTTTTTTAAATCATACTATTTTTAAAGGACAACCATATTGAAACTTTTACGAAAAGTAAACATTAAGTGATAAAATTCAAACAAATGCTTGATTATCGTGACAAAATACATGATTAAATAAAATAAAAATAACTTTTACTTGTTTTCGACAACCAAGTATTGTTAAAGAGAATATAGCATGACATGGTTTTTCTTTGCGTGTAGCACAATGAACATACCCCAGGATAAAAATTATTTACAATTAATTTTTGTTTTAATTTAATAAAATACATAATGGCCGCAAATTTTAATGCACTTATTTTCAAATATAAATCTATACTAATGCACTAATTTTAAAGAATTTATTCATGTATTTTATATTTTACAAGCAAATTTCTATTAGCAAATGCAATAAGTTCAAGCTTTTTTTTTATAGGTACATTAACATAAATAAATTTGCTTAAAATAAAGCTAATCTTAAAGTTTAATGCTGCATTTTTATTTTCATTTATTACTTAAAAAAAAAACAATTTTTTGAGCCAATTAAGTTTTGAGCCAAGTGTTTCCTTTACCAATTTGATTAAGTTGCTAAAATTATTGCTATTCGAATTTTAATTACAGAGGAGCGGGTATGGAATCAAGGCATGATTTACTTAGTAAAAAAATCGAACGTGAAATGCAGCCACAACATCAACACCAACAACAGCAGCATCATCATCAGCACCATCAACAATTTTTAATGACAACACCAACCTGACCCATTACAACAACAGCGGCACCAAATAATCACCAACAACATGCACAACAATTGCAGCAACACCAACAGCACATGCATCATCAACAACAGCAGCAGCACCAACAACAACCACAACATTATCAACATTATGTAACACAGCCCCTGCATCAGGCTCATATCAATCCCCAACAAAATCAGCATGCATCAGCTACACACCATAATCAACAACAACAACAACACCATCATTATGTAAGTAATGCCGCAACAATAGCTGCCACCCATCATATACCAACAACGCTAATAGCTGGAGCACCACCTGGCTCAGCTACCGGTCTTTATTCATATGTATTGCCACCGACAGCACATATAGCTGCATAGTACGTGGCAAAGCAATTTTTAGTTGGAAAATTCTAATTAAAAAAAAAATTAACACCTTAAACGGTTAAAACTACAAATTATATAAAAAAAAATATAAAGAAATAGTTTAGCAAGTAAATAGGCGCGCAAAAATTAAATACCAGGAACGACAGGGCAAAGCAGAATAGTAAAACAGATGTAGTAGTAGAGGTGTATCATAATAAATATAACGTTGTGTTTATGGCTTTAGGAAAATATACATACATAAAAATAGAGAAAAACTAAAAAAAAAATACCAAAAAATAAAAAAAATTAAAACAATACTGTTAAATACATTGCAATAATCCTCGATTAGGTTTATAAACAATGTTTAGCAACATTGCAAATATATAAATGTAGAGTAAAAAATGTTTAGTTACATTATTATTATTATAAAAATAAATCGGTTGATTGCTTTAAAAAGAAAGTGAAAAATATAATTAAAAATTAAATCATACGGCATATCAAAGGGAAGGCTTAGTTTAGGCTTCGTAACTCAGCATAATGAATTTATGCAATTAAAAGCAAACAATATACAAATGTTAAGACATTTGTAAAAGTATTATCATTAAAGTTTTTAAATGAATATTTATAAAACCCCAGTTAAGATTAATAAATTTATATATTACAAATATGTAAAAGCAACAATAAAAATAATATTAGATTTTAAAAAACGGTAGATTGAAAATAGCATTCTTAATCATAACCCCAAATGTTTACCCTTAAAAAAATGAAGTTATTAATTACTTTATTCATTTTAAAACAACTAGCATCACACGAGTATTATAATTTTTCTCTCTCTCAAAAAAGTGTTAATATTATGTTTTGTGTCTTTCAAGTGTGGTACTGAAAATTTTTAAAATTCATACATTTATTAACCAACAAATAAAATTTTAAATTTGTCCCATTGTTTTATAAAACACAGAATCCAGCATAAATTCTCCAGTTTCCCCCCCCCCCCCCTCTTTTTGAGGGAGATTGGTGGACTTTTTATTTTCCAAAAAATATTGTCACTACCTAAACGATTTTTCAACTTCTGTCATGCAGTCATGTTATATACTTACATAGATAACTTTAGGTTCGTTCGACTACTTTTACTGCACTTTGTAGTAAATGAGTAATTATTTAGTAAATTGAAAATTTTACTCTCAAAACGAGAATTTGTCCAAAAAAATACTCGAACAGACATTTGTAAAAATTTGTAAGATTAAAGCGATAGCTGATGGCAAATAAATATTGTGTTGAAACAATTTTTTCGCTTTTGATATTTATTTCCATTTCTATCGGTACTCGACAAATCAAACAAATTAAATTAATCAAATAAAAAAATTAAAACATCTGTAGACGTTGTTAACTAACTTTATTTCACAAACAATTTAAATTTAATAATATTTTGCACTTTTGTTTGGATTTTCCTTTTTTTTAATATTTTTTTCACAAATTGTATACTTTTAGTTTGAATCATATGTTTTTTGGTTTTGCTAAATCTTACTGCAAGATATTTCTGTAGTAAAAATTTGCAAATACTCAGTCAAGAACTGTCACTTTTCGATCTCTATTTGTGCTCTCATCTACTACAAATTTGTGTAAACAAACGCAATTTCGTAAAATGCAATAAAAATTTGTACAAATTCGTACAAATTTGTGAGTTCTCGAACGAACCTATTATTTTAAATTTCTTGAAATGTTGGTTTCTAATACAGATCAGTTTCAATTTCTTTGTTCTTAAAGATATTTTATAGTGTGCGCATATGCTGTTATATCTTTAAATAACAGAATATTAAATAGAAACGTTATATTTTTAATGTAATTTCTTGCAACTGTACAGTTATCCATTATAACAGTAATAAACATAAGAAATTTTTAGAAATTATTTTTATATGTATATGACACGACCGTTAGGTTCTTACACTGAAGAATTGCTTGGGACACGTGTAGAATAAAATATTTTTTCTGTCATGTGCAAATATGGATGTGACTTTTGATATTGCCAACTAGTTATTGTCCCAAATGTATTTTGTATACCTCTGATAGAAAAATGTAGAATTTTTTGTATTTAAGAAATCGTTCTGGCAACTCTACAATTTATATGGGGCATTAATAAGCATAATGTTATGGATTTGTATAAACTTTTGTTTTTCTTCTCTTTTAATTAGTGTTTAATGTTTTCTATGCAAAAATTTAATTTTTATAACCTTTATTGTCATAACTATTTTCAACACATTTCACCATTAACCACAAAAGTTAAAAGGAATTGACAACCATAGACTTATCAGTTTCCCAATAAAACATAAACAACATATTATTATATTTATACATTTTATAAATATCAGAAAAATTTATATATAATAGAAAAAAAAAACAAAATATTAAGCTTATTCGTCATTAAATCAATATAAATTTTAAATAAAATGAAGAAATAGTTTAGACAGTTTAAATATAGCTTAACCGTATGTGCCCTTTTTTAAAACAAAAATAATTGAGAGAAATAAAAAACTCACTTTTATTTCAGAAATTTCCCCTAAGTTGAATGAAATAAAAATTCAATTTATCAATAAAAATTTATCAAGTTAAAGAAATTAAAACAATTAAAACAACGACAAACAAAGCAATTTGCTAAATAGATATAAAAAGCAATTTTGCTTAATATTAGAAGAAAAAAATAGCAAATAACAACAAAAAAATATAAATTAAAATTTAAGAAAGGTTTCCAAAACAATTATTAGAAAACAAAAATACGAGTTATTGCAAGTATTAACGAAAAACTAATAATAAAACCAATTTGAAAATATTCTAGAAACACATATAAATGGACAAAAATCATACTACAAAAAAAGACTCTTAAAAGACATGCAACAACAAAATACTATAAAACAGGATATTTAGAAATCATATGCAAAAAAAAGAGATATTAAACTTGCTACAACGTGTTAAGAACTCCCACTTATAAACAATGATTTTTTTTTTGAATTGTTTAACTGTATAAACTAAATACTAACTACAATATAATATACTAACTAAATAACTACAACTATAACAAAAACAAAATTTTATACTTAAAAGCTCTACTGTCTATATACATACATATAAGTATATATATATTTCCGCCCACTTTTTAACACTTTATATACAAAGACATAAAAAAGAAAACCAACCAACCAAAGAATGCATAAGTAGTGTATTATTAGAAACAACAACCAGGCAAATTAAAGGAAACAATTTAAATTCAATAACAACAACAAAAGGAATTTTAGATGAATTTTTAAAATGTCGAGAAAAAAGAATAAACACAAAAAAAGGGTCTAAACAAAGAGTTTTTATTCTATTAGGAGACAAACAGCTAGAACAATCACCTTTTAAATGTAATAAGCTCCTTCAACTTAAAAGAAAATAACAATAAAAACAACAAGGAAATAAATAAACACAGCAACAACAAAAACATATCAATGATTTAATTTAAAATTAAACAAACTTAAAAAGAAAAAAACTGGCAAAAAACTTGGGGTTTTTATTTAAAGAAAATAAACTTTAAAACATTAAATAATAAACAAAAAATATTTTTAGTAATTTTTTTTTTAATTATAAATTAAAAACAAAACAAAAAAATATTTAAAAAACCTTTAATTTAAAAGTTATTTTTATTAAAAAAATATATATTTTTAATAATTTAAAATAAAACCTTAGAAAAGGTAAAGAAAGACAAGAAGTTCAAGGAAAGATATTTAAAATTATGTATATTATACTAAATATATATAAATAAAGAAAATAATGAATTTGTTTATTACCAAAGTTGTCCTTACTAAATATCAATTATTAATTGTTTAAAGCAAAACAAACAAACAAACAAAACCATGATTAAGTAAATTAAAAAGAAATTGTTTAATTATTAGTAATTAAAGTAAAGTAAAAATATATAAAAACAATTATGTATGTAGTTTTAAACTAGACAAACCAAAGTTATAATTTATTACTTAACAACAACAACAACAAGAAATATCTTAAATTTATAGTTAAAAACAAAACAATTTTATTTAATTTATTTCAAAAATAAATGTTATGAGTTCGCTTATTTTGAAAACTCTTTAAAAATAAAATTAACAACATTTTCCTTCTAAGTAATTTTTTAATATAATTTTTCTTTACATTGTTTTTTGTTTTACTAAAAATTCCGTCCATTATTAATAATTTCCTCTGCTTTAACAATACTTAAAATTAGAAATTAGAAAAAAAAACATACAAATTTTAACTTTTTTTTTTCTAAAAACAAAAAATGAAAAATATAATATTAAACTCTTAACAAACAATTTTATTAGATTTATATATACTTAAAAATAATTATAATTATTCTTAAGACATTGTGGATAAAGTTAAAGATTTACTCTTATACAATTAACTTACTAATGCATATCATAAACTTGCGCCTTTTTTTCTCTAGAAAAAATTGTAAGAAAACCAAATAAATAAATAAAAAAATATATTTAATTTTTTGAAACTCTTTTAGTATATTAAGATTTAAATAATGGCAATGTTTTAATTATATTTATATCAAATTAAATTAAATCGATGAAAACAAAACAGACATAAATCAGGCTAAGTCTTAAATCTAAAAATAAAAAAAATATTTTAGTATAAATATTTAGAGCATAAAAAATAAAGTTAAAAAACATATGAATTAATGTTTATGAAATAAGTAACTTAAGCGAAATATAACTACAAACAAAGCAATCTCTTGTTTTCTAACAACAACAAATTTTTTTTAATGAAAAAAAGTTAAAATTTGTATCAAAATATTTAAACAACTGTTCAAGGGTTTTCGTGAAATAAAAATATTTAGGGTATTTTAAATTTGTCAAAAAAAATTCTTTATTATAGATAATTTTTCATAAATGTTGATCGATAAATTATCTACTTAACAAAAATTGTTTTTTTTTTTTTTAAAAACCTTTGCTAGTTGCAATAAATTTCTTTCTTTTAAAAATTATAAAATGAAACGTTTTCTCATATCAATTTCTGTTTTTATTTTCTCTCTTTATACTTCGTTTTTATACGAACTGAAAATTAACATGAAAGATAAAACTTGGTGTCACCAAAAAAGTAAAAATTAAAAAAAAAAAATATCGAGCACTGACTTAAAGAGTTTTTGCGACAAAAATTTAAAAAAGCACTAAAAGCTGTTCTAAAACACCGTGTTGACAACGCTGACAATACTGAATTATATATTTCTTTACCAAAAGTTCCAGTATCCACGGCAACGATTGCTACCAAAGGTATTTGTAGTCAAGCAGTTTATATCCTGGTTGATTTCTACAGCTGTTTACTATGGTTATGGAACGCCAAATATATGTCGGCACAATTATTTTGACAAATTGTTCTCTTCTCTATTGTTTTTTTCGTTCAAGTGCGAAAGATACCGTTACCTCAGCTTTGCTCAAAACAAAATGCATATCAACAACCACACTTATGTAAAATATTTTGTGCGTTGTTTTGTGCACTTTCAAACCGCTGAGAAGAATCACAACAGGCAGTGACTTTCTCTTCAGCATACATAAGTATTTTGACTTGCATGTTCTTTGAAGGTCAACTAAAATTGTTTTAATTAATTTTTGTGCCTTTACTTATAATTTTGATTCATCAGTGATTTGAAAATATGGAAAACGGCTGAATTAACTAATATTGTAAGAGCCTCAATGCGGCTTCAAGGCAATAGACATAGCTAACGCGTTGAATTTGTCGCGTCAAACTGTTTATTATCAAATTAACAAGTATGATTTTGTACCAAGTTTGAAAACAAAATGTACTTTTTAGGCCATGACGGTACTGTTTTTTTAATATTTATTAATAAAAACATAAGCTTGACAAAAATGTTTATAAAAGTTCAGAAAATAGAAAAAAAGAAAATATTAAATATTTATTACATTCATGAGTACATACGTAGAGATCGGTTGTTTAAGAAATTTTATTTATGAAATACTTTTAGATAATAAATTTTCTGTTATTTTAAAATTAAAGCAACAAGAATTTGTTGACTTTAGTAAATCTTTTGTTTGTATCAAATTTAAAATAGTAGAAACGTGTAGTCTGTTTCTTTGAATTGGCAACATTTTTCTTACAATTCTGAAAACATCTCGGAACATGAACTTATTTAATTCATTTTTCATCTGTGATACTTTAGACCAAAAATAGGAAATGTTTGAATCTTTGTGTGATCTAAGTTCAATGAAATAAAGTACTAGACAGATTTTGTTAGTGCAGACTTGACACCATCTGGTACATGAATTCGCTTTGACAACAGCATTGCAACAAAAAAAAAAGTTGACAGTATAAAATACGACACACACAAACAAAATTAAAAAGAACATGGACAAAATTATTGTTGCCATATAGTGAGACATTGGAATTTTTTAATTGTACCAAGTAGATCGCGGTAGTACCACGGTACCAACAAGGTCAAAAATGTACCATAAAAAGTACAATTGTACCATGATTTCCATCCCTGCCGTAGATGAATGAAATGAGTCACACAGTACTTCCCTTAGTGAGCGGACAATTCGGCACCGCTTAAGAGAAGCATGTTTTAAGACTAACAAAGCAAGAAATATTCCATACATATCAAAACAAAACAAACTCAAGCGTTTAGCTAATGCACATGTCCAAAACCCTATAAAGTTTTAGAGATAAGTTTTTTGGACTGATAAAAGCTCATTTATTTTAAAGTGAAAAAGAAATAAGTGATTTTTATTTCTTGTCAAAATAATTGTGCCGACGACTGTATATGTTCACACCAAGGCATATAAATATAACGTACGGTCCACACCAGCCATCGATTTGTTCGAACAACAAACAATTTCTGTGCGCACATGAATTTGTCTGGTGTGGACCGCTGTTGTCGATGTTTTTTTCTTGTTCAAACAGCGTTGTCAGAACATTTGTTTGAACAACGATGTCTGATATTAAAAGGCATTTTGTATATGGAAGAATGAGACAACACATAAAAATAGCAACAAAAGACACTATACGTTTTCTCCATATCAAAGAACATGAACAATTTTTTGACAGTTGCTCTGTCGACGTTTTGTTCCAGTCTAAACAAATCGATGGCTCGTCTAGACGTAAAGTAAGAAAAAAACACTGCAGCAAAGACATCGAATGGTGAAGGTGAATTTAATAAGGTGATTCTAAAAACATGGCTTTTTCAAATTTCGTTTTTAAAGAAAACCCCTTAAATATTTTGAATCTAAATGAATTATCTTATCTCTATCAGTTTCAGTTCATAATTTTAAGTATTGTTACAATTAGCTGTTTATTTAATTTTATTAATATAATAGTTTTAATGAAAGAAGAAGAGAAACAAAAAACAACTTTGAACCCAAAAAGTATAGAAGCTAATATTTATTAAAGTCGATATTTGTTTTTTATATAATTTAGAAATAATTTGAATTAACAAAAATAAAAAGACATTTAATATATTATCAGCATTAATATATTTAAATAATTAAATTAAATAAATAAAAAAAATAAAAGACAATTATGCTGAATTATATTAAATAAATAAAATTTGCCGGCATAAAACAATATTAATTATAATAGTATTAAATAAACAACAACAGAAAACCTATTTAAAAACTATTTAATAAATTAAAATAATAATAATAAAAAAATATATTAATTTAAACTAAACAATATAAGAATTATGGGAACATTATATTAATTATTATAAAACAACATGAAAATATTAAACAAAAAAAAATTAAGAAAAACTTTATCAACAACAAAAACCAATACATATCAGAAAAAAGGAAAACTAACAACAACAACTTTTACATGACAGTTAAAGAAAAAGTTATAAAACAAAAACATTTAAAAAAAAAAGACAAATGTGTTATTTTAAACTAATTATATGATAAAAAAAAAATCGATTAGAAAATTAAAAACAAATATTATATTAAACAAGTAAGAGCACTATATTCGGCTGTGCCGAATCTTTTATACCCACCACCAATTTTGTGTACATTTAAAGCACAATATTTATTATTTTGTTAATCATTATGGAATAATCTCTTTATAATAAAATATGTATCACTTTATTTGTAGAAGGTGGTTAAATTTTAAGGGCCCATGTTGAAAGTGAACTACACCTAGTCTTTAAGTTTGTTTTCTGCATTTCACTTGACATTTCTCAATCTCAAACTTACTCATTTTGATCCGTGGAAAGATACGCAAATGAGCAACGCTTTAAAGTTATTCAGGTTTCTTATAAAAATGGGCGTTCAAATCAAAATGCATTTTGTGCACTTCGTAATTCTTTTGATCAACATAATCGTTCAAATTCGTCCACAATCGGGAGAATTGTAAAAAATATTTAAATTTCTGCAAAACAGGTCTGCATAAAATGTTAGAAAATCTGTGAATGCCTTCTTAGTTTGTTGAATGGGAACTATTGCTGTTTTTTGCGATAGTGTGGCAAAAGAGCAGTCAACCTCGACTCATCATCATGCCCAATAATTGAGCATCAACATTGTCATTGAAAATTTGGACCATCAGATAGAGGAGTGGCGCCAAGGATCGGGGGGCCATTTGGCCGATATTTTGTTAAATACATAATTGAACCATACAAATATTATCATTATAAAAAGAAATAATAATATCCTAAATAATTTGTGTTTTATTTTAATACAACATCGGTCCTTAAATGAAATGAAATTCAATGAAAATGTGTTAAAGTAGCTGTGTCAATAAAGTTTCTACTAATTAATACAACTTAAATATTTCAATATAGCCCTTTATTTTCCCAAAAACTTTGTCAATAGAGAAATTACATGAATTTAAGGTAAGCCGTTGTATGGGAGGTAGGCGTTAAAGTGGCCGTGTCACCTAAACTTTTTGGCACAACAATAACATTGATTAGAAGGATATACACAGCAAATTTGATCATCATACCTCTAATTTTGGCGGTTTTATGAGCTTTTAAATTTCAATAACGGTAGATTACGTGAAAAGTGGGCGTTATAGTAGGCGTGTCAAAGTTGTTTTGGCGAATGAGTACAACTTAGGTGTTTCAATATAGCCCTTTATTAATCCAAAATCATTATTAATAGAGAAATAAGAGGAATTTTGAGTAAAACGTTATATGGGAGGTGGGCGTAAAAGTGGGCGTGGCAACTCAATTTTCTAGCACAGTAATGACATTGCCTAGGGGGATATACGTAGCAAATTTTATCATCATACCTCTTAATTTGGCGGTTTTATGAGCTTTTAAATTTCATTAACGGTATATAACGTGAAAAGTGGGCGTTATAGTAGGCGTGTCAAAGTTATTTTTGCGAATGAGTACAACTTAGGTGTTTCAATATAGTCCTTTATTATTCTAAAATCTTTATTAATAGAGGAATTATATGAATTTTAAGTAAAACGTTATATGGGAGGTGGGCGTAAAAGTGGGCGTGGCGCCTTAATTTTCTGGCGCAGTAATGACATTGCCTAAAAGGATATACGTAGCGAATTTGATCATCATACCTCTAATTTTGACGGTTTTATGAGCTTTTAAATTTCATTAACGGTATATAACGTGAAAAGTGGGCGTTATAGTGGGCGTGTCAAAGTTGTATTTTCGAATGAGTACAACTGAGATGTTTCAGTATAGCCCTTTATTATTCCAAAATCTACATAAATTGAGAAATTATATGAATTTGGGGTAAAACGTTATATGGGAGGTGGGCGTAAAAGTGGGCGTGGCACATTGATTTTCCGTTACAAAAAAGCGTCTCACTAATAAGCAAAGTGTGCAAAATTTCAGAGTCGTACATCCAATTTTGTTGCTTTTATGACGTTTTTGTTTTTAAATATACCGAAAAATACACTGTGCGGTATAAATTTTCGTACATTTTGATCGATAACTCCTCTCCTAATGCATAGATTTAGATAATTTTCGGCGAAAAATATTGTTTTTACTCACGAAATATATATTCGAAGTTTCATGAGTCTACGTTAATGCGTTTGGACACAATTCCATTTTATTCGATGTTTGAAGGACACGGTTTTTTCGACCTACTCTTGCTTTTCGATCTATAACTCTCTTCCTAATATTCCGATTTAGCCCATTTTCAATACCAAACAAACCTTGTCTATAAGAAAGATTCTGGCAAAATTTGAGCCCCCTAGCTTTTTCGGTGCGACCTCTATCGTGCTTTCAACAGACGGACAGACGGACAGACGGACAGACGGACGGACATAGCTAGATCGTCATAAAATCAAACCACGATTTAGAATATATATACTTTATGGGGTCTAAAATGGATATTTCGATGTGTTACAAACGGAATGACAAAATGAATATACCCCCACCATTTTTTTGGTGGCGGGTATAAAAAGAAAAACCTTAAATAATAGAAAAAAACGCAATATTTATTAAGACATAAAAAAAGAACAAAAGATATAAAAAAAAACTTTTAGATTTTATTATATTTAAACAAGAAATAAAGAACATATTTATTAACCATTTAAAACCGCAGCAACATTAACAAAAGCAGTTACCAAAAACCAAAACGAGTTATAAATCTAAATCAAAACTGAAAATAATTTCAGTTTTAAATAATAAACTTTTCCAACCAATAATATGCAATTATTAGGGAAACATTAATAATTTCGCTTTCCTTTTCTTATTGTATACAAATTTTTTCTAATTATATTTAATTTTATTTTAGAAATCATTATAATGATTAAAAAAAACCAAACAAACAAACATCATGTATTATTGCCTTATTTTCTTTGCCGTAACTTTAAAAAATTGCCTTTTTTTATTATAAAATAATTATTATTATTATTAAATTTAAACTTATTAACAATTTTTATTATATTTTATTAATAAATTTAATAATTTCTTCTTAATAAACTACTCTAAAAGACCTACCAGAAAACTAAGTTTTACCAAAATTTATTTATATTTTTTTATAATTATATATTTCAAAACTGTTTTAAATATATATTTTTTTCATTTCATTTTGTGTAGTAGTTTTATGTATTTAAAAGAAAATTTATTAATATTGATATTTATATATATTGTATTTAAAAAAAAAAACTTTAATGAAAATCAAACAAAAAATACAATTATGTGTAATAATAAATAATTTAACTTGTTCGTTTCAAAAATAATATTGATTCTTTTTGTTTCATTTTATTGTGTTTTGTTTTTATTACAAAAATGTTTTTTTCTTATTTTAAAGATTTTGATTGAAAATACGAGTCTTGGTGAGACATACTTTAAAAATAATCTTAAAATCTATTGACTGCTGGTGTTAGTTATTAGACATTTATTTTCTAAAACTTCTTAATAAGACCGAAATTAAGCCAGAACAATTAGTTTGTGTGTGTGTGTATCCGCAGTAGCAAATTTATATATGCATGAGAGTTTTAATGCTAAATTAATATCTAAGGTTCGGCCGTATCCAAAAAAAAAAGTTTACGAAGTTTTTGGTAAAAGTGAATTTAATTTTTTTTTAAATTTTACACTAGTCAAAACAAGATAAAACTTAAAAATTTTTTATTTTTCTTGAGCTTGACATCACTTTTTGTTTCTTTATAAAAAAAATTTATTACCACCAATATTTCGCTAACATTTGTAGTGAACGTTGGAATCAACTTTTTGAGCCCCCCATTTGTGCTACGGACTCGTGTGTGGTATAAGTTTATTAGAAATACTATAGCGAATTTTAAATTGAAAATCAGCAATTTCGATTCAATAGCGGCTGAGATATGAGCATAAAACCAGATATGACTCTGTTTTTCATTCAGACAAAAACAACAACATCAGAATTCTATTTAAAAAACAACAAAAGCAGGCGGTGTTGATGCACCCATAAAACAGAAATTTCACATTAATTGCCAATCGAATGGTTTAGTTCCTGCAATCGAACTTTTCATTTGTGATTATAAAATTTCTATTGCAAGAATCATAATTTATTAGTGCTGGCTACATATTACATATTGGGTACATTTATACAAGGTGGCGGTGCCAGCCCAGCTGACTATTTATTTGTGTTCTGGAGAATGTGAAACTACATATTTAAAAAAATGATTTCAACTCCGCAAATTGTCAAACTCCATACATAAAAAAAGAGAGACAAAAATTGCTTTCCTTTACGCTATCACCTTATGTAATTACACAATGGATATACGCGTAAAATCCTACTATCACAACTAAACTATGTGATTGGCAACACTTGCGGTACTCACAATCGATACTCTTTTCTCTGTGTGTATTCTTTTGTATATATCGATGTCTTAATATAGAAAGGGCGTAACTTGATTTTGTATTACTTTACAGAAGAAGTAAAAAACTAAATAAAATTTTAAAGAATATAATAAAAAAAGAGCTCTTTTATGTGGCTAAAAATCCATTATTTTCAGTCATAGCTAAAAAAAATATTTGAGGGGCGATGTGTTTGTATGTGAACTACTAGAAAACGTTTAAATCGCGATATTGTTAAAGATCGACATACGCCTTTTTTAGTTTAAGCCGTCAATATGGTATATGTATGTGTATGTATTGGAATCACAGAAAAAAAGAATTTTGTAACAATACGAGTTAAGGCCTTTCTACCTGCGACCATCAATATATATTTATGTAGTACCTTTTTTGGTTATGTAAGAGCGCATTGCAAAGTTCTGGAGATATTTTTAATTAAAGTTTTTTATTGACATGATCCATTTTTAGAGCGATTGTTAAATTATGTGGGGCTCAACGCGAACAAATCTTTTTTACAGCCAAATGGTCATGCTGGTTCCACTTATATTTAAGGTTGCCTAAATCTCACTATACATGACGAGCTTGTAGTGTCATTTTACACACGGCATCAATGTTTTACGGAACAACAACCGCTTATTGGACGACCTTCACGGAACTCGTCATTGAGCGAACTACGTCCAGGATAGAATTCAGTAAGCCATCGCTAAAAATCGAACTGAATTTATTGATGTACTTCTGTTAATATAATCCACGTCGAAAGTTGTAAAAAATAATCGCACGAATATGTTTCCGATTTAATTCCATGCTTTGGCCGACATTAATTTTTTAAGTAACTGTAAACAATACAAGTAGCATTTGTACGTCAAATTATTCTTTAACAAGTCACTTTATAATGACTTGAACTCATGCATTTAATATTTCTTTTGCATATTGCTATTTTTTGCTGGGTTGTTAAGAGTACCCTGCAACAAATCAAAAAAAAAACTCAAATCGAACATGAACTTTTAACAAAAAATTTTTAATTAAACTTTTAAAGTGTTCAAGAAAGCAAACAAATGTTTTGACTATAAATTTTTAATAAAATTTTCAAATTGTTTCAGAAATAAATAAAAACAAAATGGAGATAAAAGATAAAAATAGTTTTTTTTTTACATGATATCAGAGTTATACGTATAACGATGCTGAGAAGTGTAAAAAAGCGTCTGAAACATTTTACCTCTATGATTAGGAAACCCATATACTAAAACAAACTCGTGTCAATAATTAAATTCTGGCTAAAGTTAGATATGATGTAGTGGGCTAAGTACCCTACAGACATACCTATCTACCCCAATGAAATTAGCCTATTATTAATAAAATAATATTGAATTGCAAGATTTATTATTTAACTTTTACCAAATTAATAATAGATGTTCACCGTATCGCAAAAGAATAAGTATGATTATTTTATTATCTTTCTGTTTATTTTCTAAATACGATTTGATTTAAAAACCTAATTTATTTAAAAAAAAAAATAATAAAAAAATAAATAAACCCAACATGAACGAATTTTCAATTAGTAAATATATACATACATTATTTCATTTTTGCTAAAAGGAAATATACAATATAATATTTATAAATATACATATATCTACGGATAGCTTATATTTAAACAGATACAACTTATTGCTACAGTCTTTTTTAGTAAAATTTAAGGCAACAAATTTTTATTAAAAAGAATAATTAAAATAAAAAATTAATGTAAAAGAACAACCAAAAAGGACAAGTAGTGAAATTGATTTGGTATAAATATAAATAAAAAAATATGATAAAAATATGATATATAATAACAATAAATGGAATTAGTTGTGTGTAAGAGAAAAATAAATATTTTGTGTTAAATTCTTAAACAAAAAATAAAACTAAAAGAAAAAATGGAAAAGCAAACTAAAGATTGTGAAAAATAAGAGATATTATTAAATATAATTAATAAATACTAATTCAAAACATATCAAGCTCGTGCCCGATGAGAAAAAAAAAAGAAAAACAATTTAGTATTTTTCTTTTTTTTTTTAAACAAGAAAACAAACCACATATTCAAATTACAACAAAACTTTACAGTTTTTATAAGATTTTTTTTTCAAAAATCATAAATATAAAATTCTTTTACTACAAACATTTTTTAAATAAAGTAAAATATTTGTTAAAGAAATTATTTACAAGTAAAATATAAATTTACAAAAGAAAAAAATAGTTTTTTCCAATACTTAATAAAATATTTTTATTATTTCTTTTCCCTTTTGAAAGAAAAAAAACTTTCAACAATATTTGAAAACTTACCCAAACCTTAATTTGTATAATTTTATTTCAGTTTTTTTCTTTTTTTTTTATTATTTATTGTTTTTAATGTTTAATGATAAACAAATACATTATATCAACACTATTTACTTCAACTCATTATTCTACTTAAAAAAATAATAATTAAACAGTAAAGAAAACCAAGCCTTGTTCTTTATATACTATACATACATACATTAAAATAAAAAAAAATCATTTATAAAAAAATAATAAAACAAAACCAAAATATATATTATTACAATTATTATACTTACATATTTATAAACTAAGCTAAATTATACTATATTATTATTAATTATATATATTAAAAATAAATAAATATTTAGCAAAAATATTGTAATATTGTGAGTTTAAACGTATTGTTAAAAATAGTAAAGAGAAATAAAAATTAAAAAAAAAATTGTTTATTGAAAGAGAACAACAAAAACAAGAAGAAGATAATAGTAAAAAAATTGGATCTATGATATAGAAATTTACAAAATTATTTAGTTTGCTAAATTATTATAGTATTTATTATGTTTATTTTTGATTATTCAATTTTCCGTCTTTAATTTTTCAAATTTCTTGTTTCTAAATTTGTATTTCAATTTTGAAATTTTAAAAACAAATATGAAAAAACAGGCTTATTCATTATTGAAAAATATTAAAAATAAAAACTACAAATATATATCATAAAATAATGTTTTTAACTGATAATAAAAATAACACAAAATTCATAAAATACATGAATATAAATAAATTAATAAATAAAATTTTAAAATTGTTTTGTGTAATTGTAATAGAACGGAGTTTTATTTAATTTTCTTATCTGAGGGCTCAATTCTAGTTCTATGAAACTGTGAAATGATAAAGTTTTTGCGTAACAAAGGGTATGGTGGCATCATATGATATGACAGACAAAAACTTTTCATAACATAGTTTCATAGAACGAGAATTGATACCCTGGAAGGCAAAACAGGCACAAAAAAACAAGCAACACTTATAGTTGAGCTTTACACCGGTGGAAGTATGATATCTTGAACAGATGCTCAAGACATTACCTACTACTTAAATTCTTTTAATAGTTGTATTATTATCCCTCTTATCAAATACTTACACCCTTATACCATTATTTTAAATAAATAAAATAAAAAGGCATTTCATATAATTTAATTCTTATAATGAAGTTTTATACGTACGTGTAATAACGCCTTCGCAAGTACATAAATTCTACCAATGATGTCTTCGCTAAACAGGATATATCAAAAGTCACCTTGGCAGCACTTTTAAGTATTACCTTAACAATAATTTAAAATGTACATATGGTGGAGTAAAATAAAATTTATATAGAAACAAATCTTTATATATATTTTTCAATTTACCTTTATTTTACATATGTACTTTCAATATAGAATGTAATTTACTTAATTGTACAACAGTAATTGTGTAAATAACACAAGTAAATAAACAAAAACTTTATTTTAATAGGCGGTTCACAATAAAATGAGAGGTTGTGAATTCAGCAAGAGTCTCTAATTTCGATCGTAATGTTACTCGAATGATCGTATTTATAATTATTTTTCCACCTGATTTTCCTATCTTTTATTATGTTTTTTGAGCATTTATGTTGTGGTCTCATAAAACAACATAATTGTATGCTTTGCCCTAGAGGACTGCTTGGTATTATTGACCTAAAGATATATATTAAGTGATGGGAATTTAGTTATTTTCCTGTTAAATCTACCGATTTTTAAACCAATTTAGCGGGCAATATATGTATATTCTAGCGTTATTTACTGACATACCCTTTGTGGCACTAAAGTGATACTCTTTGTTAATGCAAATAAAACTTCTTTCTTAGGACATCAATTGCGCAATTATTACCTCTAGTAACGGTATTTTGAGGAAACTTGTAAAGTTCGTGGATAACATGATGAAAAAAACTTTAATAAAAAGTGATTATGATAAAACGTTAAAACGAATAATTTTAAATTATGTTTTTTTTTACACTGAAATTGGTAAGCACTATCAGGTACGATGGATACGTACAGTGAACCCAAAAATTTTAAGTACAAATTTTGTTTTAGTAATATCATATATATTTAATTAACATAATTGTATGCAATACTGCAATCAAACAGTTCTATCTCTCTTCATGATATTTTATCATATAATGTTACAAAAACTATACAACAAAATATTGAAGTACAATTAATTATTTGTCTTAAAGGTACATAATTCTTTAAATTGCTCTTCAAATGTTATTTGTATATCAAGTAGACTAAAAGAAATAAACATTTTGAGGCGAGCACGCTGAATAAAACTTTTATTTTTTAGAAATAATGTCAGTTAAACCTAAAAAATTTGAAAAATATATGTTTTGAAACCTTTTTTTTTTGGAAAATTTAAAAAAATTAAAAAAAAGGAATATAACTAAAAGAAATGTAAAACCCAGTCATTCGTGTTTTGCACACTCTTTCGGTCTTTCTGTTTCCTTGTCATCAAATTTTGCCTGTTTGTCTTTCAATTCTTAAGTGTAAAAGCGGATTATACTAAATTTTAAGGCCATGTCAGATAAAACTTCGTCGCTTTGCGTGACATTTCTAACTTTGACAGAAAAGCGCGAGAGAAAATAAAAACTTTGACAAAACTTACGCTTTGTTTATTTACCTATAAAGTTTGCAAGTACGAATTGTCAAAGCACGCAAAAGATGAGAGTTGAATAACTTCAAGCTTCGCTCTTCGTTGAAAGTGCTTTATGTGACATGTTTCATAAAAGAACGGCTGTTTCATCATAAATTCCAAAGCGAATTTCTAACGCAACGCAAAGCAAAAGTTCTATCTGACATGGCCTTAACGGTTTATCTCTAAAATTTTGTACAAAATTTAGACAGCTAGCGATTTATCGCTTATATTTTGACTTAGAATATAATCATGTGATTTTTTGGCCACATTTAGCGAGATTTGTTGAAAAAAGTTCCTATCACTGTTTTAATATGTATATAAAAAATTTATCCTGGCAATGCTGAACATAACACAGCTGATACATTACTTTTTTTTTTTTTTTTTGCTGATACAAAGGAAAATTTATGAAAAAGTTAATTATTAATTTTGTATATAATATGTAAATATTTATTATAAAATTATTTGAAGTTGATAAGCTAATTTAACTATAGCTTTGTTCTAACTACTGCAATAAAGAAAAGAAAGTCAAGATTTGACTCAGTTTCGTATGTAAGAAAATTTTGTTTTGAAGTGAAAGCAAATTCAAAGTTCAACAACGGAGTGAGTCCTCAGACAGAAATAGGAATCCAAAAGGCGAAAGTATAGTAAAAATCTAAAGGAAATAAAACAAGATAAGTAAGTTAGTAATATATTTAAATAAGTAGGAAAATTATTAAAATATAAAAATATTACAGAACACAAAATGTTAGATAAAAGTATGCCGGATAATACCACTTTGTTTACAACAAATCCGCAGGAAACTGCTTTACAATCGTTATGCAAAGAATTGCTAAAATCACGTCTTTTTAGGGGTTTTTATATTGAAAGACGTTATGTGGATACAGTAAAAGGTTATCGTGATATAGTGAGTCTACAGAAGTCGGAGAACAATTTGGATAAAATGCTAAAAGGCATACGCGATAAATTAGAATTATTTTACAGTCATCAAAATCCTCGTATGTTTATAGGCATAACTGGTGGTCCCTTGATGGGCAGCACACCAGCACAGCCGGCAGCTTTACAAACTCACCTCTGGGTGGAATTAAAAGATTTAGCTTTCGGTCAATACTGGTTTAGTATAAAAACTATACGTTTTCGTGATAATGAAGTTATCTTAAAATTAAAAGAAGTACAGGCAGTGGAAGATGAAGAAGAAACATCCAGGAGGATATCTACGACCACAAACAGTAGTAAAGCATTATCGGATAAATCATGCGACTCTTTCCAAACATTAAGTGATTCCTCGCAAACAACTCTAGAAGCCAACCCTTTGGTGGAAAGTCAAATAACTTTTGATGATTTCATACTGTTATTGCAACAACTGTGGGCTAGTATCAAACAAACCGTGTATGATTTTATGGCACAAGACATCTCAAAAGATAATATAAAAAGCGTTTTGAGGTTCTTGGGACTGCTAATTGTTTCCATACTATCGGGTGCTATAATGGGTGTCAAATTCTTGGGCTTATTTACCATACGCTTTATGTTTGAATTAAATCGCCTAACTTTAACTTTAACTCCAATTATTTTTAAAATAATCGAACTGTTAAATAAAATTATAGGTGGTTTTTATATATTACTAGCTATGATATGGAAAGATGTTGTAGTTAATCGTAAGCAACCAAAATATAAATCTGTAGAATACCGTATTCCCATGAATAGGAGTATACAGTACGAAGTACGACAAAGAAGACATATGTGAATCATAGCCAAAACTTAATTAAACCTTTCAATAAATTTAAAAATTTTGATTTAAGAAATAAAAGTACAATTCCAAAAATTGGTCTTAAGGTAAAAATAATCAAATAACAATAAAAACAACTAATTTAACAAATTCACTTTCTTGATTTTTTAGAAACATAAACGCTCTGCTCTTATAAAATAGAAATGTTATTACGATCGAAGTTTTTTATTCAAACCAACATCAAAATTTTTAAAAATATGTTTTTACGCATGTAAGTTTTCTTACTTTTCTTAAGAATAGTAAAACAATATATGTTTATGTAATAAAATTTGTTAAATTAACTTGTTTAGAAATTATTTTAATTTTCACTTTTTACTTTAAACTTATCTATATTTCTTTTTAGAACTCGTACTAAACAACTGTATCTAAAACAAATACAAAGGTTTTAACCCTTAAGATATTAAACAAATAAACGGCAGATTTTCTAATTTGAACGACTCTGCTAGAAACACTAAATTATTATACATTCTTTAATGTAAAAAATTGAGTAAATCGAAAAATATATAAATCGCAAAAAAAAAATCCGTTTCGAATATTAGGTGGGTTATTTTGTTTTTCGATTTGAAAAAAAAAATTGTTTTTAATTACTATGTTTTAAGCATACAAATTTTAAAACATTATTTTTCAAATCAAGTTGCCAAGTAAGGCGCAGTTTCTAAATCCCATGTTAAAACTAAAATGTATTTTAGAAAATATTTTTAAAGAAAATTTACTTCTTGCAACCTTTTTAATTATGTTTTCTACAAAAATATTTGCTTAGTAAAAATATTACATACATATATGTATATTTTTTTAATTGTATAATAATAAAAAAAACTTTAAGCATAATAATTTAAAATTTGTTTTAATTTTAAAATTTTTAACTGTTTTTAGTATATAGTTAATAAATGCGATGCATTTTTAATTAAGTAACAAGTTATTGTAAACAATATCATGTATATTAAAATTTTTTAAATATTTTATTAATTTTTATACATATAAGTATATAAGTATAACAATATATTAAATTAAGTTAAACACTTTTTATTTTAACAGGATAATTCCTCATTAATTATACATAGTAAATGTAAACAGTTTTCTTTAGTTTTAACAATATGTAACCCTGTATTGTTTTAAGATATTAATCTTGTTATGCAGGATATCAAATGAATAAATAAATAATGCCCTAAAATTTCATACTTTGTGGCTCAAATTATTTTAATATCGCTTAATTTTTAAATATTTAATTATTGCCCAACAAACACCAATACAAAATATGCACCTCGAGAAAAAGATGTTGCCGGTATATTAGAACGATAAACTATTAATTAAGCTGATTGTTTACACTGATGCATCCATAACGTCATGCAAAAATTTTAATATTCTTTGTTAAATGCGTATGTATTTTTGCAATTATTTAAAAAAATACGTCTGCAATCTACATTTGAATACACATCAGGTTAGGATTTGAGCAAAAATTTTAAATATCTTTTTTTTATTATTTTTTGCTGTAATTTCAACATTTTGGTCCTATTAAGCTTTAATTTATATAAATTTATTTAAATGTATGTATGTATATAGTTATGTATACATTTATGTAGTACTACATATGTACATTTAACTAATTTTGTAAATAAAAAAACATTTGGTGTATTACAAGAAGTCTTTAGTGTCGTATTGTCATAATATTCCAAATAATTATTTTAAAATATTTAAAACTTTTTGAAATGTTTAAGAATAATGACATACATAGCAATAAAACACTTAGGACTCCTTGTAAATTCACCAATTATGTTTTATATTTTTAAATCTTATTGATTAATATTTGAAAAGCTATTAAAGTTTAAATTTAATTTGTATTTATTTAATCTGCAAAAACAATTCATTGTAATAACTGTAAAACTTAAGTTAATAAATAACTGTATAAATATAAATGTGTTTCCTGGGAAAAAGTTTTAAGTGTTTTGATAAATAAAGTTTTAAAAGTGTTTTGATAAATTATTAACTTTGATACAATATATAAGATGGATTCAACCATTTGTTTTGGAAACAAATTTTTAGGGGTATTAACATTATTGATTACTAGCATATTACCCGCTACTTCGATAGCGCAATTCTTACTATTAATTGAATACTAAAATATATATTTTCTAAAAGCTTATGAATAGGCGAGTCGATCGAGCAATGTCCATTTGTCCTGTTAAAAGCCCCCACATGTTGCACAGACCTTTATGTGGTATCAATATTTTTATCCATTTAGAGATATAATATGCTTCAGGAGCTATTCATTAACAATTTCGGAAATACCTGTCTCTAATTTAATTTTCAAAAATACATATTTGAAAATTGAGATTTAAGCACCAAAATATAAGTAGGTTATTCTAAAATCAACACAAGTTTTAAAGGATGGACCAAAATTAATCTAAGATGAAATATTGTCGCCATTTGTGCAGTAAAGTGTTGGCAACTCTAAAAAAAACTGCAGTTCAAATATTGCGTAAATTTAGGGACACCCCTTACAACTGCTTCGAAGTTTATCTTAAAACTTACAAACGGAATCTAAAGGGCCAATATTAGTATCCAATGGGCTTTGTTGGTAAAAAAAGAAATACTGCAAACTATGAAAATTTTAAAATCCTATATTTGATCAATTGTTCGTAACTTTAGGTACAGGGTGTCCGCCGGGAAGTAGTATACCTTTGTTTATAAGTTTTAATTAAAAGAGAATGGATCTTATATTGATAAATGTCAGATAAATGTCCGCCTCTGTTAGCCTTACAAATGCAAGCCCTTTTGAGCACATTTTTCATTACATTCTCAAACATTTCACGCGGTATTTCATTAGTTTCATAACGAGTATTTTGTTTGAGCTGGTCCATGACATGATACGAAATAAATTAATATTTGTGAAACTGTAATTGTCTCATTATCAAAGACTAAAATTACTCTTCACTTAAATTTAAAACAAATTTTGGATGAAATTTATGTTTTATGAAAATCTTGCCAGCCATTTTATTTAAATATTGTATGTATATAAAAGCAAATAAATTTTAAATTTGACTTTAACGAGAATATTATTGAAATTATTGAAATCGTAAATCCTATCGAAGCTCAATCTATCTATTGCAAAATGTTTAACAAATTTTTAAAAACAATTTTCTATATTAATTAATTTTATAAACAAGCGGGTTTCACATAAAGAATTTCGTAAGCACGCGCGCTTCTAAATTAGAATAGAGTCCAGATTTAACCCTAGAGTACTAGTCATATCTTACATACTTACGTTGAAACTAACGATCGTCGATTCGACGACGACTTTTTCTATAATAATTTTTTCATAAATTAAAATAATTGTTTCTTTAAAAAATTTATCTTATTGGACATTGTAATCCCTTATATATTAAAACTGCTATAGTAAAAGCAACTAACGCTATACAAAAAAATAAAAATAAGAGTGGCGTGATCAAGGAAACTACGAACGTTCGTACTCTAGCGTTAAATTATCAGGAGTATTGAGAAATCTAAATAAGGCTACGAATGAACCATTGATTAAAAATTTAATTTGACTTTGAGTGATATGCTTTGATTGAATATTGATACAATATTTTTTTTTCTTTTTTAGCCAATAAGTATTGGTTTGACGATGTAAATATACTCAGCAAAGAAATCTATGACAAAAAAGTGGATTTACAGGGGTTCAACTAGTGACGAAGTGATTAAATTTAGGTGAAAACACTAATGATTTTAATATTAGCGTGTCATTGGAGTTCATTTGTTTACATGAATATTTTAATGAACTGCACTATATTTTAACAAGTTCACAGAACTCATGCATATATGGTGAATAGCATCCGCTGTTAAATAAGTTAATTTTGTTTGCTTACATGAATTGTATAAGTTATTTTGCATTCATTTTATTCGCATTAAAGGAGTCATTTAGAATTATTGCTTTTACACAATAGGTGTGTTCCACAAGATCTCGGACAAGTTCGGACTAATGAGAGTAGAATGAAAATTACTCTCTAAATTTGCCATAACTACCCAAAATTGCTGGAACGCAAAAAACCATTTTTGCACTTCTTGTAATACTAATGGTGCTTACTTTTTAAATTAAAATCTATTTAAGTGGTTTTAGACGCTTAAAAGCAATAACATTATAAAAATAAAACATTTGCATCATTGCCAACAGATGTTAAAAATAATTTAAAAAGAACTGAAAGAAAAGCTGAGCTAGTGTAAATTTTTTAAAAGTATTTATAAATTTTGTAAAATGGAAAGTCAAATAACCATAACCTTCCATTTTGCTTTTTAATAAATTTTTTAACAAAAACTAAAATTTTTCTTTTGCTGCAAATTTTTTGATTAATTTTCAGTTTCATATGTAAACAAAAAACAGCTGATTGTTAAATTCTTGTCCGAACTTACCCAAAGAAAAAGTTCGTGCAAATTTGTACAGGAAATGAAAAAAATTACTCTCTCAATTACTCTCATAATTGAAAAAAAATTGGTATGTGGAACGCTTTTGGGTAACTTTGGACAAGTTCGGACTGTTTCGTTATGCATGTGGAACAGAGCTAATAAATTTACAAGTCTTTAAAATACAATTCGCTTTGCACTACTTCAAATTCTCTTTGCTGGATATGTAATATTTAAAGTAAATTTTTCAAACTTTTCCTTTTTTTTTGTTTTTGTTCAATAAATACAAAAATCTTTTACCTTGATATTTTCCATAAAATACGAAATAAAAATATATTTATTTATGTATGTATATAAATCACACAAATTTACTTTTTATTAAGGAAAAATTTTAAAACTTTTTTCGGTCTTTGCCAGGAGATCATTGACTTTAAGGCTTAATGTTATCATCATTTGTTTAACTGAATAGTATATTATACTTAGATTATTAACAAATAATTTTTTTTTATTAAAATTGGCCGTTTAGTCGAATTTAAATAAAAAAATAGTTGATTTAATTTGATGGCTTTATGGAAAGGGTATTTTGTTTAAGCGACTTATATTCCTGAAGATAACATTCCCTTTCGTGTACCTTTGTTAGGACTGCAAAAAAAAATAAATTATTGCTGTTTTTTTATTTTATTTCAAACATAATGGAATACTTACATTGTCCATTAAGACAGGCTATCTTCCACAGCTCACATTCGTTTGAAAAAAATCTATACACACCATCATATTTGGCACATACAGGAATGGTTTTTCTGATACCGCAGTCTCGAGGGCATCGAGCTTGGCAACCCTCCTTGGTGGTAGGAAATAAATCTATTTAGAGAAAAATTTTCAAGTAACTTACTATTTATACTCAATAATGAATGGTTAAAGTCTCACTTGGTTCATTATTAATATAACGTTTGATTTCGTTTTGCCTCATTTCAGCATAATTGCGAAATATAAAGCAATTGATTCCATCAGTGGCAAAAGCAATATTTTCAACATTGTGATAACGTGGTCTAAGATAGTCCACTGCAAGTGATTGATTGGGCATTAGGCACAAGATGACTACAAAAACGAAGAATAGCTTTTCGTACAACATTCTAAAATAGATGTTTAAGTAAGATACTCAATTATAAAGTTAACCAGGCTCTTTTATAGAAAAAAAAACATTAAAAATTTTCTATAGAAATGTTATTAAACTATTTAAATAGAAAAACATGTGTTTTTCTTTTCAATTCTTTTTTTTTTAAGTTAAACATTTTATATAAAATGAAACAAAAAGTTTTTGTTTTTTAAATAAAAAATATAGTACTCGTATTTGTTTAATAAAGAAACTAACAAAAAATTAACAAAATATAATTAATAGAATTCATAAAACGTGTAGACAAATAACGGCTGATATGTGGAATATACCGCATTCTAACAAAGGAGTCTGACATTTTATATAAACAAAGAGTTTAGATATTAAGCATTTGTATGAATATAAAAGAATTTGGTATTAAAAGAAAAAAATATAATTGCACTATTTACAACCTGTAGTATTAGTCGTAGGTTGTAAGAAATACACCTTTTCATATTGAAAAAAAAACGGTTTCATGTGTAAATGCTAGGAAAGTTAAAGTTTTAGCGATAAATATCTAACTTTCCTCATATATTTAAAAATTTGTTAAATATATTAGAGATAAATCGTTAACAATATAAAACATTTTATATAGTATACCCCTTACAAACCTGAGGAATTGAAAGACTAACATGTGATTTTTTTTTGCTAAAGAACAAAGGAGTAGGGCGTGTAGCAGAAATCTGCAACGGATACTAATGAAGTAAGTCAACTTAAATCATTATTCATTATTTCGTTGATTTATACGCATTCATACTTATTGTAAAGTCTTCACTAGTTATACGCACTTTTAAATATCAGGTACTTATATTTAGTTCTCATATTTAGCAACACGTATGACTCAGTTGATTGCTATTGTCGTTCACGCAAGATAAAAAGACAATCAAAAGCACGTATGACTCGCGTAGTCATTATGAAGTTATGTGTTTCAACTAGGCTTGTCAGATTACAATTTGACATTCACCATAATAATTGTGGATTGTTAAAAAAAATATACAATTTTTGTCTTTGATGTCTGTTTAAGAGATTTAGATTTTGTTTTTGCGTATTACTTTCAAATTTAAGTGACCACCTAAAAACACAGTTTTTTAATTTGCCACAAAAAAATTAAACATGCAAATAAAAAACACAAAATAACTGTTTTTGTTTACCTCTTATTATAGAATCCAAAACCAAAACTTAGCCTAAAGGCCATAATCAGTTGCATTTATATAAAAATTAAATAGTGATAGGTACTTGCAAAATTTTTCTATTTTTCTGGCGGCCAAAAAATATCTTGCACTCTTCGACCTGACTACATTGTTTATTCTTCATACAAATGAGAGCTGTTAATGTGTTTGTTGTTGAATCAACTTGAATCATTCTATGAAGATAAGTAGTTTCTTAAAAATATGAATCAACGTGAGTACTCTTGCAAATCATATAAATATGAAACGCTATAAATATAAGTACGACGTAGTAATTATGTTCATTGTGTGTTGTACTTATAAATCAACGTTGTTGGTATGCGTACGTCAGCTCAGTTAAATTTCAATGATTTATACGCACTTATACTCAAATTTTATGACTCACTATGAATATTGAAAAAAACGACTCAAAGCCGATCACTGGTGTGTAGTATACAACAGTCTGTATGTTTATTTTTCTTCTATTAAAATTTGTTTTTCAGGCTTCAAAAGAGGATTACAAAAGATGTCTTTAAATTTATTAGGTTGACCCACGTTATTTCATGAATTTTTTTGATAAAGTTTGGATGTTTTCTTAAACGTGTGTTTCTTCCAAAACGTTACTCCTAAATTTATAACAAACTAGCTGACCCGGCAATCGCTGTTTTGCCATATAAATTATTTCTAGGAAATATTTTTTACATTAAAAAAAACTAAAGCCATATGTGTTTTACGATATGCAGACATATCTTATTTTAAAATTTCATCGAAGTCGTTACGTTATTTAGGTGAGGCACAAATTGTCACTTGGGGTGAGTCTCCCTAAATATTTAGGAGTATGAAAAATGGATGTTGACCGATTCTTAAACGTTTATTTCTGTATTGGCTGGACTTTAAATTGTGTACAATTAAAAAAAAAGTTCTAAAAACTATATCGATGCAAGTACATAATTAAAAAAGGGGGCGTTAAAGTAGGCGTGATAAAAAAGTATCCTATTAATCATACTAGAGTCTTAGTTATATTATGTGAAAATTTCAAAAAGATCGGTCCAGCAGACTTGCCTACCTGAGGGGGAGTGAAAAATGGCGTGGCACTGAGGGGTATGATAAATAGATTTTTACCGGTTCTCAGACCTACCCGGTATGCACACAAAATTTCATTTTCAATTTCGGTCAAGCCATTTCGGGAGAGTTTAACCAAAAACACAACGACTCGAGAATTTTATATATTAAAGATAAAGGAAAAGTTAAGTTATCTATTACCTAAAGATAACTTAACTTTTCCTAGTTTTATTAGGAATTTTCTAATTTTTTTTCTACAAACCATCCTGAAAACTTCCAATCGAATAAAAAAAAGCAGCCATATCACTTCAGCCGTTCTAACGTAATGCGATTACATACATACATGGACCGCTTTATTATTATTTATATAGATAATGCACATAGATATAATGGCCAAGATTTTAGATTTACTATTTCATTACTTTCCACGTCATCTTTGATTTTGAACGTTTACATACTCTACTGTATTCTACTAGCCAAGAACTTTAATTTGATATAAATTTTGTGATGGTCGAAGGATGTAAAGCCGTAATTTCTAATAAATTTAGCCATATATCAACCATTTTATTCAGGACGCCATCATGGATATCAATGTTTTTACAGTTTATTGTATTCTACTGGTCAATCATTTTTTTAATTCCACTATTAATGGGGGCTTGAAATTTATTGTACGCCTTTTTTTTGTAGTGGTGGTCATCATAGATTCCACTTTTTTTTGTGTCCTTTCATTTTATAGCCAAATTAACTTTGTCGGTTGTCTTTAAGCTGAAAAAAATTGATTTCCGTTTAAAAATTTTAGGAAATACATCGTAGCTGTTGTATTTTGGTGTGTTCGGTTTTAACCGAATTTTTGCTTATCTCAACAGTTATTTTTAAGACCACGGATTTTAATTTGATAACTTTAGCATATCTAAAAAGCCTATGAATTAAGGAATCGATTATGCCATGTCTGTCTGGCCATGTGTTGGTTTAAACCAACTTTTAGAAGCAACCACATGTTCCTCAGATCCGCGTTTGATATCAGACTTTTGCAAATATCCGGGAATGTATCGCTATTGAAATTCAGCACAATTGCCGAATAACTTTCTGAGATATGAGCAAATAAGCACGACTACTTCGTTTTTTTCCCCATATTTGTACCAACAAAATTAAACATTTTCAGCCATAGAATAATTTATAGGTACCTTTGTCACTATTTGTAGATATAATATGCCGCTAGAGATATTCGTGAATAATTTTGGATAAAGCGTGCTCTAATGGGCAAAGTTATAGGCAAACATTTTTTTTAAATATAAATTCCAAAAATTTACAAATTAAATCAATTTTTTTCAGCTTTAGACAAACGAGAGAGTCAATATTGATATTATATGAAAGGACTTGACTAGCGCCATACAAGCACTATAAAAGAATTTGAATTCAAAATGGCGTACTATAAATATGTATGTATATAGGTAAAATCTGGTACTTTTAAGTGTAACTTCTTGAACACCCTTAATATTGGTATCAAATGAAAGGGCTTAACCAGTAGAATACCTAAAATTATTAAAAAATGTTAAATCCAAGATGGCGTCTAAAACAAAATGGCGGATCAAATTTTTTTTAACCACATCAATATGGGATCAAATTAAAGAGCATTACTAGTAGAATACAGTTAAGTACGTAAATATTCAAAATCAAGGATTACGTCGGAAATAATAAGGAAAAATGGCGTATAACATAACCGAATATAGCACTCTTACATGTTCTTCTTAAAGGGTTGGATTATCAATATTTTTATTTATCAGGAAACACCTGTGTTGACATAAGTTTTTATCACACCCCTTTCGTCTTTCTAACACTTTTTTTTTATTTTACCCTTTGCTAGGATATACTTTTTAGGGGATGTTCATTTAAAATTTTTATTTAAAATTTTTTCCACCTTTACTTATTTGACTGTTGAAAAAAGTTTAAAAAGTTCAATACCTAAATCATAGTTCGTTCTATAACGGTTGTTTGGATCTCCTGAAAAAATTGATTTTAAAAGCTATGCCGTTGCCCATGAAAAAACCACAGATTTTACCAGCAATTGATGAAATGAAGGTTAAACAATTTTATTTTGTAATCCTTACACTTATTACATTTTCGTCAATAAATATCGCAGACCTATTAATATCTCAATTTGAAATAAGAACATTTTGCAAAATTAAGTGTTTAATTGCTTTTTTTTATTTAGTTTCAATATTATAAATGTGATTTATGTAGGTATTAATAATAACTAAAAAATTTTATTTTTTATACTATTATAATTTTTTTTCTTGTATTGACTGCGTTTATTGGTGGTGTTCAATAAATATGTGTTGAATTCATTCATTACTATTCATATTATTTTTATAGGTATTTCAATACTTAACAAACAATGCAAATAACATTTTTTTTTTCAATATTAATTCAATTTGTTTAGTATTATAGCTTTGGTATTATTACAATTGTTATATTTATGTTTTCAGTATGTATAATTATTTTTTTTTTTAATTTATAACTTTATGACCGCTCATATATTATATATATAAATTGTTGATGTATAATAGTAATATAGCTTTTTAATTATATATAAACACATTTATATATATATAAATGTATATTGTTATGGGTTATTTTACTTTACTAAACTCGTATATCTTTAAATATGTATTTAAGTTTATGTAAATTGAATCGGCCTTTAAATTGATATTAATTTATAAAATTAAACCACAAAAAATAATGATTATAGTTATATTTCTATATCTCTTTCTATTCTTTTTATTTCCTAAGTGAAAATGGATTTTATATATAGTGTCCTTTTATAAATATACAAAGATATACATTTATATATCATTAAATATATACTTAATATTATTTTCATTTTTTCTTCTTCTTTTTTTTTAGCAGTATTAATTTCTTACGGAATCGTTTAGATTTTACATACAGTAAGAGTATTTAAAAAAGATTTTTCTTTTTATTTGAAATAATTAAAATTTTATATAATTAGACATTTAGTTAATAAGAATAAAACATGAATCAAAAAAGTAATAGTTAGTGAATATATATATTTTTTTAGTTGTAATTTAGGGTTGTTTTAAGTAATTTGTAGTTATATCCAAAACAATTGTTTTACAGCAAAGTAATATTTGAAACTGTTAGCTCTGTTTAAAAAAAATTATATATCGAATGTAATTTAGATGTTTAAACCCTAATACAGTTATAATAGAGAAAGAGTAGTAAAACAAAAACATAAATAGAGTAGACACTTTCTTCATTACTGAAATATAAAGGAATTTTAAGAACAAAATTTTATTTCTATCTCTAAAAAATTTTTAAAAGTAAAATTTTTAGTAGTAACAGCAACAACTTAAGAAATCATTAATATCGTATAATCGTTTTTAAATAAATGCTTTTTTATAAAACTAATTAATAAATTTCTAATATGGTGTGTTTTTTAGAACTTTAAAATGGCAACACCGACAGCTTTGACTATACTCGTCTGTTCTGCGGTTAGTAAAAAAAAAAATCTAGAGATTTGTTTTTATATTTCTTTCAAAAATCTTGTTTCAGTTACAATCGCTTATTTTATTCGGTTCAGCGTTTAGTCTAATATTTTGTTAAATGTGCAAAATTGCCTCACTTGAAGTACAAAAAGTAAAAGAAATTCGCCATACACGTGCAATTTTTTCGAAATAGTGCAGTCAATTGGTCATTTTTATTAAACGTCTTTAGATTAAGTTCTAAGTTTATTCATTTAGGTTAATGCCTTAAATTATTTTTTTAATTTATTTTCTTTGATAACGTCCTTAAAAATTTTTTAAAGAAATCAATATTTTCTGAATTTATTAATTCATGAGGCGACCAATATCCACAATTCGACCATAACTCATTAAATATATATGCAGGCCAATCGCACAATCCGTTTGATATAGCTTAAATTTCGTACTTGCCATTTCAATCGTTTGAGTTTTACCTTCTTTGCACCACCCTTATTATTATGGATGTTTGTTTTTAAGAACAAAAACATCAACTTTAAAGCTTATTAGCAAAAATTTATTCGACGACCTAAAAGTATGCACCTATTTTTATACAAATTTTACTTGAAATATATAGAGAGGTTTCAATTTTCTTTTTTTACTTTTTCCATAAAAACAAAATTCGATTTCACTTCTGGAAGAAATTAATCTCTTAGAATAAGTTTAATTTAAATTTACTTTTAAATTTAAAAATATTTTCCTTTGTATTCATTGAACTTGAAGAAGTAATTTTCAATTCAATGTTGATTGATGAAAAATTTCCGTTTTCTATAACCATTGAAATTTTTATAGATTTTATTTCCAAATGTTTATTATTATATTCTTCGCTAATTTTTTTCTTTTTAAGATATTAAAATTAAATAAAAATTATATTTTATTTTTTAGAGACAGAAAAATCTTTTTTAATCAGGATTTTAATTACATACCTTACATAATTAGTGAATTCACAGAGTGTAAAAAAAGTAAAAAAGAATACAAATTTTTGTAAAAATAAGAATGTTTAAAAATGAACGTAAGCCTGTAGCGCACAACATGCCAACTGGGCATAAGTGCATACCTGTCATGGGTTTGGGCTTTTATACCCCTCCTTTTCAACCTAAGCCTGTAAAATTAGTTTAAATTTAAAAAAAAAATCGACAATAAATAAAATTTTAAATGATTGTACTGTTGTATTGTAAAAATTTTAACTATAGTTTAAAAATTTTACAATACAACAGTAAAATGATTTTAAAATTTTATGATATTTGACATTATGACACACCTTGTGCATTAACCTATTTAATATTATTTGTATAGAAAATTAATTAATCAGCAGTTCTTAATGATTTTTTTAAAACGCGACATACCTGTAGTTGCCCAACGATAAACAAAAATAGGCCATTGGGTTTAATATACTTACACTGAGTTTCAACATTATTTGAATAATCTAGTAGAGAAACTTTCAATTAGGTTTAACTACTTAAAAAAAGTAGTCGAAAAAAGGTTTTTAAACTGTTGTAGGTCAGGTAATACTTAACTAAGTTTATGTAGTTGCGAATTGGACTGAATTCGCCTCCTTCCTAAATATCAATCTTCATATATATAAATATGAAATCGCCTTTAGATACTTTTTTGAATATGAAGTTTGACATTTAGGAAGAATGCGAATTCAGTCGAATTCTTTACTGCGTTACCTTGTTCAGTGTTGTCTGATTATAGTTTTATAGTTCTAAACAAAGTGATAAGGAAAATAATTAAACTATACAAATTAAAATTTAATTAAAAATAAAAAAGATTGCTTAGTCTTGCTCACCCTGTCGACTTGCTTGGGGAACTGCTTGCGTTGAGAAAATAAGTATAAGTTGGAAAATAAATAAAAAACATTTTTTATTTGTTCGTTATTTTTTTTTTTATTAATGTTAATTGTTGTTAAGCAAATAAAGAAAAACCAAACACAAGACTCTTTCTGTTTTCTTTTTTTTTTTTTTTGCTGTTAAATAGGGCATAAATTTCTAACAAATATTTTATTTCTACATTTTTTTTCTTTTTAAAAAAAACTGCAGTTTTCGTTAAGTTTTTGTGGTTGTTGCTTGCAAAAAAAAAAAACATAAAATAAAAAATAATAATAATAAACCAATAAAACCTAAAATATTTTAAACCAATCGGTTGTTTTTGTTTAATTACGATAAATGTATGGTTTATTTAAAATTAATTTATTTATTTAATAATATAGTTAAAGTGTTTTTTTTTATACATTTGTTTGTTTAGTTTTTACTTAATTCATTTTTTTATATTTGGTTTATAATATTTATATGTATATATTTATTTTTATAATTTTTGTTTTTTATCTTTCATTTAAAATTTAAACAATTCATTTTTATATATTTTATTTTGTTTAATAATTTTTTTTTTATACACCATAAATTCAAATGCATTTTGTTTTTGAAATAATTTTAGTTTATCCATTATTTAAATATTTATATATATTCTTTTTTATTTATTTATGTATAAATAATAATGTTTAATAATAATAATTATAATAAAACATCATAATAAATATTTATACCAAATTATTTTGTTTTATGAATTTTTAAATATTTTTTTGTATTATTTTTATTTAAATTTGGTTAATCTTAACAATGATTTATTTATTATATTTTCCCTATGTCATATATTAAATAATTTTTTAATTTTATAATTTTCTTTGATAATATTAAAAATTGTCTGTTTTTTGTATGTTGGGGCTTATTTTTCAGTTTATTTTTGTTTTTTCTTATGTAAGGAACAAAAGGTTTACTTTCAGTTTCTTGTTTTTTTTTTTTTTTTGCACAAAACTATCAAAAATTCTTAATGTTGTAGTTGGATTTTTATTCGGCTTATATAGTTAGTTCTTAAAATGGGAATTATACATAATAAAAGTTAGAAGTTATTAAACGAAAACATTATATTAAAATGTAATTGGAAATTCTATAAGAAACATTTTAAAGCAACAAATTGGGCATAATTTCATGGATAACCCAACATGACACGTTTTAAACTTTTCAAAGTTCTTAAGAATTTGTATTACCAGCATCATTATGATTATTATAATCAGCAATATTACATTAATAATTTTTATTATTTAATATTATTTATTTAATATTATTTATTTATTTGTTTAGCATAAATAACACAAATAGCATTTGTGTATCCATAATAAGTAATAATATTTGACAGTGTTTTATAATATATATTTTTTGAGAAGTATGTACGTATATGTATGTAGTGGTTAAAAAAATTTCATAATAAAACAAGAAAAGATATAAAAAAACAACAAAAATTAAATTTTGTTTAAGAAGAAAAACTTAGAAAAAACTACGATATAAGCTCTTAATTACTTTAAATCATCGGTGTCTTCAATCAAATCAGCATATTCTTCCCAATCGTTGTTTGAACGTGTGCGCAGGTTTGATATTGTCGGTAATTCGTCGTCATTGTCTTGAGTAGTCGCCGTAGAAGAATAACCACCGTCTTTAGTGCCATTGTCTACAACTTCATAGTCTTTAAGTTCCGCATCTAAATCTTTTTCCCATTGTTCCTCTAAATTGCAAATAAAATGGTAACAAAAACAAAAAAAAATACAAAAATAAAATAGTTAGTAATTAATTAATTGGAACATATTTTAGAAATTTCGATTTTTATAATATTTTATATACATAATGGTTAAATATTAATTTTTAGTTTTTTTATTTGTTTATTTAAAGGCATAAATGTATATTATTGTAATTAATTATTAATGTTATTATTTTTATAATAAAAATTTTTATACAATGAATAATGTGATCAATTATTATCTATGTACTGCAGGTTATTTATTTTTTATTTTTTCGATAAGTAAATCCAACAAACTATAAACATTAAATCTAAAAGAGAAAACAAATAAAACAACAAAACATCTTTTATTAAATAATTGCAATACACTGTCTTTGTTTTGTATTTTATACTCAGCACAAAAAACACTCTTTGCAAAAACAATTTTTACTTCGCTTTTGTGTTTCACACATATGGTTTGCGCATGTGTAATTAGCAACTATGAACACTTATATCTACTAAAATATTGAATTAATTTGAATAATATTAAGATTGTGCACATCTGCAGAAAAATTCCTTTCAAATGGTATACCTACATATATTTTATTTTTTTAAAATCGGTTGCATAATGTGAGCGTAAACAGCATAACAAAAAACCACGACTTGAATTTTAATATATAAAACTTAGATGTCAAAAAAGATATAATTAATGTTTTATAATTAAAGTTTTGCGTGCATGTTGGAACTCTTACGTCACGCAACCTGTGTTTCTACTGACTAATAATTTTAAAATTTCAAAGTGACATTAATGGAATGGTGAATTTGATTGGCACTCCATACAAAGCGACAATTATTAAAAAATTGTTTCTATTGTTTCTTATACATTTCTTGCAGCTCTATTTTTTACAAAACAAATACACCTTGCTAAGTTTAAGTACGTGAATTTACGTTATGTGTATGTAAGCAGGACGCCTTTAATTCCATGTAGACACATGCAGATTTAATTCTGAATTTTAGTTAAATTTTCTTTGAAAATTGCAATCGAGTCCACACAGTGAAAATTTATTTAAATGACACCAACTGTGGGGCAAAGTATTGCCAACCACAATTGTGATGCTTATGGTTGATTAAAATTAAGCAAAATACAAGAAACAACACAATATACCAGAAAAAATAACAATAACAGAGATCAGTGGAAAGGTGGAATGTGGTGAAAGGTTGGCAAAATATCTTTGTAAGACCATAATTGCTCACAATGCTTATTTTAATGCAGTTTTTAGCGCCCTCTGATGTTGTGTAAGAAAATTTGTTAAAAAAAACGATACACTAAGGCAACTATACAAAAATAACCAATGTGAAAGCAAGACATAAACTTCTGGAAAATGGACAGATTCTCTGAAAATGAAGTACGAATTTTTGGAATTAAAAAAAATTAATGCCCCTATTGCGGTTCACAATTTGTAATAATTTTTATTTTCATTTCTAACTGAATTCATATTTATGTAGGGTTTTTAAAAATACATTCTTATAACATTGGAATTATAATGTAAATCCCTATCGGTAGCTAAATTCCATTATGCCCTATATAATGTAGATTTCGAGATAGAAGAGTTGAAAGACAAAGGTTTAGTTAGTGTTGTTTAAACTGAATTTTTAGGATTTGAATCGAAACCGTTTAGAGATTAATAGCATTTTAGTATTGTTTATTTAAAAGCTAGTCAGTGAAATTATACAACTTTAGTCCACAGTTCAGTATGGAAGGTTCTATTGATTATGTTGCAATGAAGTGTGTTACTTTTGTTGTTGTTGCAAAGGTTAGGTTAAGTAGAACAGGCAGATGTTGTGCAGCTCACTTGGATCCATTATATTGATTCCTTTGTGATACCTTAATAGAAAAGTAACAATAGAATAGAAAAGGGAGAAGAGAAGCAGACAAGTTCAGAGCCTCTGACAGGAATCGAACCCGCAATCCCCAAACTAGCAGACCAACTACCTACTGACTTGTCCATCGGGCGCAAAGGTTAAAAATTGTATTGTTGCTGTACATCTGACTTGTTAAATTTGTGACATACGTAATATTTCAATTCTGCATGTCTGACAAATTGCTATTTTACAGTCTACCGCCGCTGACTGTTTTCCAGTTGTAGAGATTTCTGCCAACAACTGATGTCAAGTGGCTTGTCAAAACAAAATACAGCACGCTCTAATTAAATTTTTGTCAAATGACTTTGCACATGAGTTTTGCAGTAGCAATGTTATGAAGGCAACACACGATATGTTCGTATTTAGCAGTAAGGAATTGGACAATTCTTGTATTTGTTTGATATGCTGCCTAAGGAATAAAACAGTATCAATACTATTAAAGGAGATTAAAAACTGAACATAAAGCGGCTGAAAGATTTTGTGACAACACTGACTAGTTACTGCCAGAAAAATAGGAATATCGTATAATGATTTCTGTAGAAGCTAAAAGAGGAGATCATTTACCACTTCCTGTATCACTGTCCAGCGGTGGAGAATATCAGAGATGGAAACGCGTTTTTCTACCAAACTTGATATTTCAAGTTGGCAATGCCATATAAATTTCAACTAAAGCGGTGTTTTCTTAGACGGTTAAGTTTTTAAAATTTTTTATAAATAATGGTCAAATAATTTTAGAGATAACGGAACAGAACTGGGGTTTAAAGAGATTTTCCATACAAAATTACGCCGAATAATTGCCGCAGAAAGCCGTCGTAAAAAAAAACTATTTTGTTTAATGGATAATTATCTTTTTGTTCTGATTAAGACCTTCATTGCTATAACTAGTGAATGAAAATGATTATCTTAAAAACTTCAGTTGTATTGATTTAGGAGCTTCTTTTATTTAAGAAAAATTATATAATTAGAGGGAATGATCCAAAATACCAGGTCTAATATCTAGAGTTCGACCTTCTTTTAAAAATGATCTGAATTGCAAATAAAGCTGTGGTCAAGCAATTAACAACAATATGAAATATGTCGCGATCGGACTCAAAATGGCGACGCAAGCCATAAAAAGACACAAAATGCGTTTTTTTTGGGTACAACAAAAGTTTAAAATTGTGAAAGCTGAAACTACATAGTTTTAAGAAGGCTAACTTATGGCTTGAAAAAATTGCTTATCAGAAGGGAAGGATTCTAGATAGCAGAAGTCGAATCTATAGTTTGGCGTCCAATTGACAAAATATTGAAAATAATATTGAAGGTGTATTTAAGCTAATAACAATGGAATTTTATATATATTCTAAATCATTTGTATTTTAAGGTTTGTAAAATATTTTTTTTCAGTTTAAGAATTGTCATTGAAACCTTTTATCCTAGAAAGAGACGGAAAAACTTTTTTAAAGACCAATATAATGGGAGAGTAGTGGCTTAAAACTACTCAATCGCTTTTTCCTTAATAATAATACTATTTAAATTTAAAACCACCAGATTTTAGGGGAACAAAACTTGCAATTCATATAATTTTATGCGCATTAATGATTAATAAATTGCCGCATAGTTGTTTAACTGAAAAGTCAAAAAAGACAGTTGAAAATAAATTTTTAATTGATCACATTATTTTTGAAGCCAAATACGTAAACATACATACATAAATAAAGTAATGCGAAATCATGTTAATAATAAAAGCAAGTAAGGAAGCCACTTAATAAAATAACACATACAAAAATATAAAAATGGCTAAAGGCTGACACCAAGTAACTAATATTTTTTGTTAGGTGTAAGATAATGTCAAACATTTCATTATAAGATATTTTTGTTTTAGACATTAATACCTTAAGTCAAAAAAGCTGTAATGTGGTGTTAACCCTTGACATATATATGATTTTTCTAGTTAAGTTTACCCAAAAATAGTCCCCTTGCTCTGTACTCCGCTTGAAATTGAATTGTTTGGAATTACCTTTGTAACCTTTATTAAAACAATGCTTTAATAATTCCAAAAAATTAGATTTCACCAAAAAACCCAGAACAGGGGCGAGTGTGTTATTTACAATAATTTGAAATAGTGCTATGATACATCCGTTATAATATCAAGGATTTGAAACCCTTAACCCACAAAAATATGTAAATTAAAGACAGTAATTATTTGATTATTCTAAATTACCTTAATCGACATTCGTAATAAAAATAGTATTTAAATTTTAAATGAAAATGTGATCAATCATCATTATCATCATGATGATAACTTAAACAAATACTTTGACACACAATTCTTTTGGGCAAACGTATAGTAACTGAAATGTAATCTTAAACAAAACAAAAAATTATAATTTTTGTTGAACAAATTACAAACAAATTTTACATTAATGCATTCCTTGCTTGCTTTGTTATCAAATAAAAATTAAACATAAATATATTTTTTTATTAAAAAAAATTATAAAAAATGCAGGCATTATAAAATAAATAAAAAACTAACAATTTTTACAATATGATTTGTTTTTGGTTTTTAAAAAAAGCATTCCAGCTACTTAATGGGAATAAAATTATTAAAAAATATACAAAAAAAAACATAAATACTAAAAAAAAATTAAAAACTTCATTTTTTATTTTTCTGTCATAAAACTAGATTAAAACAGTGCATTCCACAAAACAAAAAAAAACTTTAAAAATGTTTATTAAAAATACACATAATTATTAAACTATAACGACAATTATTTTAAATAATTAAGTAAATAAAATCATTAATTTATAGAGTTTAGTATTTGAAAGGATTATAGGGTTATTGGATTAAGAAAAAAAAAAAAAAAAATAAACAAATAAAATTAAACAAAAAGTTGTTTAATTATTATTTTGTGTGGTGAGTTGGTATTATATATACGTATAAATATATTTATTTTTTTGTTGATAGGATTTAAATAAATTAAATGTTATGAATTTATATAAAATTAAATGATTTTGTTTGATATTCATAATTGTCTGTTTTTTTGATTTTTGCGAAATAATATTAAGCAAATAATGATTATGGTGTTGTTCAGTTTGTAAGTTAATTGGTGCAGAGATTTGTTCAATATTTTTTTTTTGCAAATATAAGAGAATAAAGGGTGTCGTAATTTGAGGTATTATATTAATTTTAATAAAAAAACTTTTTTTGATATATTAAAATATCTTCATTTCATTACAAATAGGCTCCGGTTAAAAATGAAAAATTATGTCGATCAAATAACTTTCTTCTGGCTAGGCAGGTTTCAAATTTTTTTTTTTACCCAAATGCTCAATCATGTTTTTCAATATATTGTTCTAAATGGTGTTGATATCTGCTCGATAATGTTGGTTTTAAACTCTTGATCTGATGTGGGATTAATGCTATACACTTACGATTTAAAAAAACTAAAATCACTAGTCCTTTACAAAAAATAATGGGATTTTCGAGCTTTCTTTTAAAAAATATATTGTTTCTCTTGATGTGTAAAAAGTGGCAGCACCCTGTTGAAACTACATATTCTTTACGTTTAAGCTATCAATACGCTTTGGCTCATCTCCCTGTGACAATTACAAAATCAAAATTATACTTTAAATTTGTTTCTTAAAAAAATATTTATTTAAAAACGAGATTGACCTAATGAATACTTTTAAAAAGGATATTTAATCCAGGTAGAATTAGCTGCCACACAACTCAAGATACGTTAAGACTCAGTATTTTGTGTTGATGATGCCTTACTAAGTCATCAGCTGTCAGTACAAAATGGCGACGTATACCTCGGATTTAAGTCCTAACATATAGAATCGAATACAGAATTTATTTCACTAATTTTTTAACTTGTAAGCAGTGTTGACTTTATTTGCTTACCGAAAAGCATATACTTAAATACTTAAGGCTTCGTTACTCTAACGTAAATGCAACGTTTCGACGCAACTGATTCGTTTTCCTTTAGGAACTTATGTGTAAAGAGGTACTATTTCAAAAACGTTACGTAGCGTTGCGGACAAATTAATATTTAAATTTATGTCAGTTTTTACTGTGTAAGCAGTGTTGCCAACAATAATTTTTAATAAGCTTTTATATTGCGTTTTTTACTTTTAAATATATTTATATCACAGCAACAAAACTGATATAACATTTCTTTCTGCTTTTTTTTATATTATATCTCGAAGACCCAGTGTGGTTACGATACATCGGAAAAAAAACAACATATATATAAGTATGCTTATTATTGGCCAATACAGTACCTGCGCAAAATCTAGAACATATACTCATTATGTGAGGTGGGGGCATAATAACACTGTTCATGGTGGTGATAAAGTAAGCGCTTATCAATAAAAAAAAAAAACGAAAACCAACGAAGTGGAACATTCCATATAATAATGGTGTTTTCTACAAGCGTTCCCGTTAATAGGTAATAGCATTTATACACTTCTTAGCATCTTGTAAAATAGCTCCATGCTAGATGATGAAAATTTTAAACTTTTGTCTTACATCTTGCGTTAATTAAATTCTAAATGAGAAAAAAATCCAGCAGTGCTGATTATAAAAAATAATAACAGCAAAACAACAACACATTAGTAACTGTTAATTTGCACAAATGATATACAATAGAATATTTATTCAAATTTTGTTTTTTAAATATTTTGCTAAATAGGGGGTAAGTAAAATAATATTCGGAATTTATGGCTTCGTGTATATTTTGGCTAATATTTCTTTTTTTTCGAAGAACATGCAGTTTTTGTCATGGATAAGTATACCTTGGAAACCAGTTGGAATTTTGTTTACCTTTCCTGTAGCGATAGACTAACAGCATCTAGTGCCTCAATGTCGAACAATTTTCACTTTATCTATATTTTTTCAATATAACTGACATATGCTGTCATTAATGAGACAAGACAATAACATATTGTTTTGTGTAAATAATAGCTAGATCTAGATTGGAAGACAAAAAGGTATTTCCTACCACCACCCCCAACCCTCAAAAAAAAGGAAGTAATTGTGTTGACAGCCATAAAAACATCCCCTTTACATTGAAAGTTTAAGAGTCTATTTAAATTTGTGTGAGCACGCAAAAGATGTTGAGATTAATAGATTGAGAAAGGAACACCTTTTAAAGAAGGAAAAAATGTTGATACATAAATCTGTATAATTTTTTTAGTTCAATATGTTAATAATTTTGGGAACTACACATAATCAAGGCTACAGGCACTAATTAAGCAATTAAATGTTTTGCTGGGAAACATTTTTGAACACTTTCTCGATGTTAAGTTCGAATAATAATTTCACAATAAGACGGCCATTGTGTTACGAATTGAATGTGCTTAATGTTAACAAGTAAGAGCACTATATTCGGCTGTGCCGAATCTTTTATACCCACCACCAATTTTGTGTACATTTAAAGCACAATAATTATTATTTTGTTAATCGCTATGGAATAATTTCTTTATAATAAAATATGTATCACTTTCTTTGTAGAGGGTGGTTAAATTTTAAATTTAAAACAGAGGCCGAATTACGGCACTCAAACGTGATCGAAATTTGAAAACTCTTATTAGAATCTCTATACCTAAAGCACAGCGTACTCGATCGTTCAAGTAAAATTTCGATCGATATCGATGGCCGTAATTCGGCCCCAGGTCTGTATAAAATGTTAGAGCATCTATGAATGCCTTCTTAATTCGTTAAATGAGAAGCATTCCTGTTTTTCACGATAGTGGGGGAAAAAAACAGTCAACTTCGACTCATCATCGTGCCAAACAATTGAGCATCAGCAATGTTATTGAAAATTTGGACTATCGGATCGAGCTGTGCCGCCTAGGTTGGGGGGGCCATTTGGCCGATATTTTGTTCCATACATAATTGAACCATACAAATATTATCATTACAAAAAGCAATGATAATAATTTCCTAAATAATTTGTGTTTTATTCAAAATCAACATCGGCCCTTAAAATTTAACCACCTTTTATAACTTGGATATGCTGGTAAAATGTTTTCGTAAATTAAGTGTTTCAGTGAAAATGGGCGTTAAAGTAAGCGTGTCAATAAAATTTCTGCTAATAAATACAACTTAGATATTTCAATATAGTCCGTAATTCTTCCAAAATATTTATTCATTGAGAAATTATATGAATTTGAGATAAAGCATTATATAGGATGTGGGCGTAAGAGTAGGCGTGTCACCTAAATTTTCTGGCACAACAATAACATTGACTAGAAGGACTTCCGTAGCAAATTTTATCATCATACCTCCAATTTTGTCGGTTTTATAAATTTAAATTTCATTAACAGTAGATAACGTGGAAAGTGGGCGTTATAGTAGGTGTGTCGAAGTTATTTATGCTAATAAATACAACTTAGATATTTCAATAAAGTCCTTTATTATTCGATTTATAGAGAAATTATAAGAATTTGAGAGAAAACGTTGTATGGGAGGTTGGCGTGTCACATTTATTTCTCGTCAGAAGAAAGCCTTTGACCAAAAAGCAATTCCTGCAAAATTTCAGAATCGTAGATCTAATTTTGTCACTCTTATTAGATTTTAAATTTTGAACATACTGAAAAATACACTGCGCGGTATAAATTTTCGTACATTTTGATCTCTAACTCCCTTCCTAATGCATTTAGGCAATTTTTGGGTAGATATATTGTTTTTGCTCAGGTAGTTTATATTTGGAGTTTCATGACTCATACGTAGATGCTGGTGGACACAACTCCATTTTATTCGATGTTGGAAGGACACGGTTCTTTCGACCTACTCTTGCATTACGAGCTATAACTTTCTTCCTTATATTCCGATTTAGCCAATTTTCTATTCCAAACAAACCTTGTGTATAAGACATATTCTGGCAAAATTTGAGCCCACTAGCTTTTTCGATGGGACCTCTATCGTGCTTTTAACAGACGGACAGACGGATGGACATAGCTAGATCGTCATAAAATAAAACCCCAATTAAGAATATATATATACCATTTTTTTGGTTGCGGGTATAAAAACTAAAATACTTAAAAAAAACACTTTACAAAAAAATTTGTTTAGCTCTTTTACTAAAATTTTTCAAAAAATATTTGACCTTGTGTCACAAAAATTGGTCTGGTGATCACGGTCGGATCGTCCCGAGTATACAGTGGGGTATAGGGGTATAGAGGAGAGTTTTATCTACTAAATGGTGCTAATTTCTTTATGTTATCTTATGTTTTCTAGAAGTTATGGTGTATTAAAAAAAGGAATTTAGGAAAATTTAGGCCTAAAGATAAAAAAAAAAATTATTTCTAAACATTATAAACAGTTTATTTTCATGTACTAATGGCTAACAAATTTTAAAATTATACAAAACTTATTTCGTTTGAGAATCTTTTAAAAGTAAAATGTTATAGAACTTTAAAAATCAAAATCTTACTAATAAGTTTCCCGTTTTAGCAAAATGCTGAGCATGTCTATTTTGAATCACCCTGTGGCCCTTAAAATTTAACCACCCTTTACAAAAGAATAGATAGATAAAAAAAAATTTAGTTAAAATATGTATTTTAAATATTCAAATACTTATTTTAAATCTACTGATGCACATTTTTTTTTAATATTTTTAAATCTTAAACCTCATAAAACTGTGTGTACAACTATATGTAAAGTTGGGCACAAATCATTACTCTAGTTAATTTTTGTCAACAAACTTCGGTCATTTTCGTTTTCACAAACCCCTATAAAATTCCTTTGTAGTTTGTGCAAAAAAATGTTACTAGAGTCATCTAGTGTTCTACGTGATGTTTAGCAAAGACATCATCCTCAGTGTTTGCAAAATGTAGTGGCGCCTTCAACAGATGCAATGAATAAATGCTAATGAATATGACTTAAATATTTTTATAAAAATTAAAAAAAAAAGTGGGCGTGGCACATTTATTTTCCGTTATAACGAAGACTTTGACCAAAAATCCATGTTTGCAAAATTTCAGAACCGTACATATAGTTTTGTCAGTTTTATTACGTTTTAAATTTCAAATATACACTGAGCGGTATAAATTTTCGTACATTTTGACCTATAACTCCTTTTCTAATGCATAGCTTTAAGCAATTTTTGGGGAGAAATATTCTTTTGACTCGAGAAATATATATCCGAAGTTTCATGACTCTACGTTTATCCGTTTGGACACAATTCCATTTTATTCGATTTTAGAAGGACACGGTTTTTTCGACTTACTCTTGCTTTTCGAGCTATAACTCTCTTCCTAATATTCGGATTTAGCCCATTTTCAATACCAAACAAACCTTGTCTATAAGAAAGATTCTGGCAAAATTTGAGCCCTCTAGCTTTTTCGGTGCGACCTCTATCGTGCTTTCAACAGACGGACAGAAGGACGGACATAGCTAGATCGTCATCAAATCAAACCCCGATTCAGAATATATATACTTTATGGGGTCTAAAATGGATATTTCGATGTGTTACAAACGGAATGACAAAATGAATATACCCCCACCATTTTTTTGGTGGCGGGTATAAAAAGATATGATTTGTTTAGGAAACAGCTTTGTAAAAACTGCATAAATTATACCCTCAATCAGTTATGAAAGAACTGCTTTATACTTTGCAAAGAAACCCCTTTTTCTTTTTGTAAAATATTGAAAATCTCTATGAACTGAAATGCATAAAATTAAATTTTAAAAAGCGCTAAATAAAAATTCTTAAATTTATGACTTTTATTGATTGAAATTAATGAAAATAAAATGTTTTGATATTTGGTAGTAGGTTGAGGTATTTTTTAAATAAATAATTTTTTTTTCCATAAAAGCTCTAAATAACATAAAATAAACACAATGCTGCGTTAGAATAAAAGTTTGCACTAGTATTATAAAAAAACGCAACATTGTGGAATTTTCGGAAAAGGAACAAAATTAAAAATATTTAAAAAAATTGTAAAAAATTCTAATCTAAACAACTAAATAAGAATTAACACGCACGCACATATATGAATTTTAACTAAAAACTGATTTTTTTTTTAATAAATCACTTAATAAATTTAAAATTGCATAAATAGATCAGTTTAAATTAAAAAATTTAATTTAAATAAGTAATTTTGTAATAAATGACTAATATTTATGTTTAATTAAATATATTGTATAAGAATTACTAAAGTTTGAGAATAAAAATGAAAATATAAATTTATATAAATGAACACCACTTTAGTTATAAAGGAATTTTGAAAAATATTTATAATTTGATAAACCAACAATTAGTTACGAAACTTACCACACAAAATGTTTAAACTTTTAGGTTTTGCGATTTGTTTATAACTTTTTTTTTGTTTTGGTGTAGGTATGTACTTTTCTTTTTGTTAGATTTCTTTTTATAATTTTTTTTTTGCTTTGTCTTTTAGAGTAAATATTTTTGTTTGCAATAATACAGTTTTTATTAGATGCTCTTTTTGTATTTGGTTTTAAAGAATTATTTCGAATATTTTTAATTTTTTATTTTGCTGTTTTCTTTTTTTTTTTTGTTAAAAAATTTTGGGTTATTTTTTGTTTTTAGCGTAAATCCATTCAATCTTCTGTAGGATGATTTAAAAAAGATAAAAAATAAACAGAAAAAAAAACAATTGTTATGATTTGTGGTTTGTTTTTTGTTAATCGATTTTCTTTTAAAAAATTGTTCAATAGACAACTTAAAACTTAAATTTTTATTAAAAAAATACATTTTTAAAAATAACGCCATTTTTGTTTGGTATTTAGATATTGAAGGCAGGACAAAGAGAAAGGATAGTTAAGGATTTATTTTGTAAATCATAAGAAATTATTAAAAAAAAAATTTAACAAAAAATATAACTGAATTAAGAAAAAGAAAATTTTAATATGTTTTTAAGCAAATATACTTAACTGTTTATTTAAAGATATAAATATTTGATTATTGGTGGTTTTGAAGTTTTGCTTTAAGACATTGATTTGAAATCGTTATATATTTTTAAACATTTTAAAGATGGCAGAACAATTTTAGTTTTGGTAAACTCATTTCATTGTATTATTTTTACATTATTTTCTCGTTTTTAGTTGTGTTCTAATAAAGAATGAGAAACGAGAATTTTATTAAGTCATGGCCCGCAATAACAACTAATTTCAAAAATATGAGGCAACATATTTCTGTTATTCAATTCTATGTGTTATAGAATGTCATTATAGAATTTTTTTTTTAAATAAAATTATTAACAAACTTTAATTACACATTTTTTTTAGTGAAGCTCCAGGCATTTTTATACAAGTATTTTGAGGCAAATTTATAACCATAAAGAAATTTTTTCGATATATCACGGCAAATTCGTATAGCAGGCTTGGAAAAGTCGTGATAAAAAAAAACTTTCAATAATATTTGAAAAGTATTTCACCAAAAAACACACACCCATATTTTTTAAATTGCGTAAGCAGTGCTATTTCATCTATTGAATACATATAACTACTGTTTGCATACGAAAGCACAACAAAGTATATTTTCTGTACTGCTTTTTATTGCAGCAATATTTAAACTATTTTAATAAATTTTTTATATTTCTTCCTTAAGGCCATGACTGACTATCGATTTAGTCGTTCGATATGTCAAAAAATTTTATGTGTGCTCAGAAAGTGTGATAGTGTGGACAAAAAGTGCACATGTGTGACAGATTTTTTGACAACTGTGCCCGATTTGATAATCTTTTGGAAATTTTCATAAAATTGTAGTTTCTGTGCGATCAGAGTTGCTTTTTGTAAGCAAGTATGACAGTGTGGCATCCAATCACACATTTTGTTGCGATTTTTTCATGTAGGACAGAAAACTTTCAGATTTTTATTTGACATAATCGCACGACTTTGTAGGACAGTCAGTCATGGCCTTTACCTGCTACTACCTTTTTCAGTAGTGCGCAAAGAAAAAGGCATAATAAGGCTGGTCTTGATAGGGATGAAATAAGCTGTTATTTATTGCAAAAAAAAAAAACATACGAAGCCGATTTGCTGATTTTCAATAGCAGAGTATCCCTCAATACATCTAATACACTGATGCAATATACAGGTCCGTAGGACATCGAGATGATCACACATACCGCTGATCAAAATTTATATAAACTGACTACTGCGACGCACACTGATCAAGATGCCATCGTTACTGAATTAACTTTAAATAATTGTCTCACATTATCATTTTTATAATTTTATTTATCGTTTTTAAATTTTTTTCAACAAATTTATTAAGAAGAATTATGAGCATCTGCTAAACTTCACTTTCAAGTTGCCACATTACTTGAAAGTAAAATAAAAATCAAGTAGGTATCAACTTTTAAATAGTTGTGACTGTGTAAGTAAAAACAGTGTAAGTTCATTGCAAATTTATAGCCCAGAAATATTTTAAATCATTTTAAGCGTTCAACAATTCCCTGTTTACAGAAAAATAGATTTTTCAAACTGACTTGAAAGTGGAATTGAAAGATTTTCGATATGTTTTCTTTTCGAAAAAAAATTCGTCCCCAATAAAATATTCATAAATATATTTAAATGAAAAAAACAAATACAATTTCTTAAACAAACCTTCAACTCATTTATTTGATTGAAATTTTGTGTGAAATGTTTTTTGTCCTGTGTAAATTGTTTTTGAAGTTTTTAGTTAATATTATTTATTATATTTGATTTAAATTATTAGATGATTATTTTTTTGTATTTGTGTTTTTTAGAATTTCAATTGATATATAGTTCTGATATAGTTTTCTTTTAAGTTTTAATTGGTTTTTATTTTTTTTATTTTACTTTTTTATTAAACTATATATGTATATATGTATATATATATTTATATTAACTTATGTTGTTGTTAATTTAATTAAAAAGTACTCTCTATATACGACTTTACTAATTTTGGTTTTTGCTTTATTTTTAATAATTAAATGTAAAAGCTGTTATTTATTAGTTTTGTAGATTTTATTAAAAAAGAAAAAGAGAAAAAATAGAAGAAAAAAAGAGAAAAATATACAACATTTACAGGGTTGTATTTTTCAGTTTTTCAGTTTTTTGTTTATTGATTTAAGTTTATTTTTTAATTTGTTGGTAATTGAATTGATTTGATTAAATAAAAAATTGAGAAAAACAATACAATTATTTAATTCTAGACCGATTAAATTGAGTTAATGTATGGTAAGAAGTGCTAAGAAAAATATAAAAATAAACAAAATTACAAATCACATGTTAAGCCAAACAAAAACTTAAAAGTAATTTAAATATTTTTGCTGCTGTTAATGACTTTTACAGAAATTTGTAATTGGTTTGTTAGTTTTAAAAGAATGATTTTCACTAGAAATTAAATAAATTAATTAAAGTTAATGTACATATTGAGGTATATAATTTGAAAATTTTTGAAAGAAATTAAAAAAAAAACGTGCACTTATTTATGTTTGTTTTGAAGAATTCAAAATAATACAAAAATTTATAGTTTAAATACACTTTATATTAATGTTATGCAGGTTTTTATATTAGTTTGATTTTTGTTATAAGAAATTCTATTGCAATTGAAAAATGTTTTAAAATGTATGTAGATGTTGAATGGGTGAATATGCACATCTCCAGAGCTTAACTAATCTACATATTTGCTTTTAACAAATACGATTTATTTTATGGTTTGCTTTTATTTGTATCAATATGCAATGAATTTTAATGAAATGTTAGATTAGTAATATTTCGGAACAAATAATAATAGAAAAATAAATACAAAATAATTTTGTACATAAAACATTTAATACTTTACAAACGCTCATATTAAAAGTGAAATTCGTTTGTTTAAATATATTTGCATTTTTTATAATTTTTTCAAAGCATAAGTAAAATCTTTTGTCCCGACATTACAGCGCCGACCAAAAGGACAGCACTTATAGTTTTATTAATTGATTAGATAAATTTGTCTTTTCGAATCAAATAAATAATGTTCGTATAACTTACTGATTGGCCATGCACATAATAAAATGAAAGTGCAGGTATTATTTTTAATCTACAGGGCACAAAACTTTTAACTGGCAACACTGTTATATGAAACCGTTAAGTTCTCAGCATGGCAAATTTATTCATCAGGTATTATTGATTCGTCAGTTGATTATTTTTTTCTTTACTAATTTTAAACTTTAGCTGTTGTCAAAGTCGATGGATAAAAAATAATTTTCTCTCGTCTCTTATTTATTGCAAATGTCAAACTTCATATATAAAAAACATAAACAAAAAAAATTTTCTTCGAACTGGGATTACCTGATAAATAAATATGACTTGGTTCTCAGTTAAATGTTAGTTGCGCAATATGCGAAATATTATTTATAGAGTTAGGCACAAATCGGTTACTTTAGTTAATTTTTGTCAACAGCCTTGATCGTTTTTTTCACCACTATTATATTATGTTAGCAAAACGAACTAAAGTAACCGATTGATCCAACTCTATTTATTAGGTTTTTTTTGTTTTAATGGGCACTCTGCACCTGGAGTAAGGAAGAACCTTAAGGGATTTTCAATCCATAAGAAATTTCTTACCGTTAATCGCTAGCAGTATCGTGCCATAACTACCGGTTACTTAAGACCTAAGTTCGTTATTATATTTACTGCTTACATGTTTTTCAAACAAAAAGGCACTCCAGCGCATCATACTCTTGACACACTAAGGATAAAACTATGCAAACGTGTTTTTTTTCAAACAAGTTCAACCAATTGATTAGTAATATCGTGTGGTTTAATGCGTCACCGTCTTCGACCACTTGTCTAAAATATGACTATAATTGGTCCTAGTTTCCCTATAACGTTAGCCTTTAAAAATTTTTTAATTTTTTCAAATATACAGACGAACACATACATATGTATTATGGTATGCTATTTGTCTTAACAGGATTTGTCGCAAATATATTTGTATTCGAATAATTATTCTTTTATGTTTGTTAATTAAAAATAATAGAAAATAAAAAAGCATAAACCACATAAAAATTGTACAAAAAAAACAAAACAAACAAGCTTTAAAAAAATACATAAAGATACATAAAAATACATAAATTAAGGAAGGTTAAATTAAAAATAATATAAAAAGAAAATAGGTGATCATTCGTTGTCGGATTAAATAAGAAAAACAGCCATGATTTATATATTTAAATAAAATTCAAATTTGGATCGTTGGTAATCATGTCACTTAAGAACGGCAGCTTCGATTTCGCTTAAATGTTTGTCGTAATCCAACTTGGATTTTACAAAAATAAAAATCTGCTACGCCTACTTTTTTAAATTTATCTACAATCGGATAACAGCTAGACCTTTTTGTCCAATTTTGTTTAAATATTCGTATTAATTCAATTTAAGTTTTTACAGAAACCGATTTGGGTTTCTTATAACTTTAATGCCTTTCGTTAGTATAATAATCTCAGTCTGGAAAACGGTATTGAGATGGAAGTATTTATTTCTGTTTGTGTCATATAAACCAAATTAAGTTCGGTTATCGTTCTTCGATATGGCCGTATAAAGATTGATGTCTTGAGTATTTCTTATCCTAATTACTTTATCCCATTATTCTATTCTTATGGTGATGTAGTTACACTTTCATATCATATTTGGATTTTTCACATGTTATTTCTGTGTTTTTTCTATCGGTCAGATATCGATTATTCTTTAGTAACTGGTTTGATTGTCTTAACCAGCCATTCACCTATTACAAATTATTTAGTAGCGGCCAAGGCTGCTTCATATATTACCTGTATCTCAATTGTATTCCATTGTTAAGGCGACTCTTATTACACAGCAAATACCTATGGATTTTGTAATTAGGTTTTACATAAACATTATTCTCTAAAGTTGTCCACTATAATATCAAGACGTACATTAGGATCGGTAATCCGAAGCGTAAGTGATCGTATGTGAAGCCCGACCAACTAGCTGAATCGACAACAAAGCTAAATATCCATGGCTCTAAGGTAATGTTTTATTAGTTTCGAATTGTGCGAATTGTTCTGAGATACGACACACTTGCGAACAGTGTATCCAAAATTGGCTTAATTTGCTTTCGCCTTCAAATAATACAAACAATTTTTTTTACAAATTTTGTACAATAAAAGATACAAATTTTCAAAAATTTTCGCAATTAAATCCTATACACTCAATAGTAAAATAATTTTATGGTACGAAGATTTGTGTTAATTTAAAACTTTTTTCTTCTAAGTCATACAATTTCTTGTAGACAATTATCTGACGACAACGTTAAATCAGTGACCGACTTTAATTTATTTTAACAAGTATTGCCCTTAGATAAACAGAGATTTAGAGGTAATCGTTGTAATAAACAACCGGCGTTTTTTTTTTGGTATTTGTAAAAAAGTTAAAAAAAATTTTATTATTCCTATTAAAGCTCATTAATGATATTATAAAGGGTCCGCCATCTAACATTTTTTTTTTTTAACTAGTGATTATTTCGTAAATGGTAATACTTATCTCATGTCTGATTTGACAGATATCTAGTTTAATCCTTCTGCTGAACGAATATGGTTGTGTATACGCTTGAACAACGCTGGGAAATATTGCGACATTACTTTGGCCGATTTTGCCAAAAAAATTATGAAGCTCATGTTGATCTTGGCGGGTATGTAAACAAGCAAAATTGTCGCATTTGGGGCACAGACAACCCGCACTCATATATTGAAAAGCCGATACACCCAAAACGAGTCACTGCTTGGTGCGGATTTTGGTTCAGAAGCATAATTAGGCCATTTTTCTTCGAAAATGAGCAAGGAATGGCCGTTACAGTCAATGGCGATCGTTATCGGGCCATGTTGAACGAATTTTTGTTTACAAAAATTGAAGAGGAGGATATTGGCAACATTTGGTTTCAACAGGACGGCGCTACGTGCCACACAGCCGAAGCTACACTTTTTTATAGCATTTTCAAAAAAAAAAAGAAGTTATTTGGCGGACCCTTTATAAAATTGCTTATTTAAATCCTACGAAAGTGTAATTTTTTAAGATTTAATATAAAAATAATAATTTAAATATTAGAAAAAAGTTTAATTTAAATAAAACATTAAGTTTTTCAGCATGATTCCAAAATTAAACTCTAAAACAATAACTTAAGCTAATTTCACAATTCGATCTTTACTTAATACAACAACGAATTTGATCACCTTTATATAATATAATAAACTTAAAAGTATAAAAAAGAAACAAAAAATAAATTATAAAATCTTACCATCATTATTACTCAAAGCCTTAAGTGGCTGCTGTTGGATCATACTATCAATACCAAGCTTACGCATACCATCTTTAATTTCCTCTAAATCTGTTTCAGTGGTAATCTGAAAAGCATCGGACACAAACTCAGATTCAGAAGTCAATTGGGAACGTTTCGTTTTAGAGGCAGACAAAGAATCATCAATTCTAACTTCTGCTTTGGAATTTTTGCTTAGAGGTTCTGTAGATTCTAAAGATGTTTCGGTATTTTTTGATTCGGAATTAGCAGATTTTCGATCTTTTACTTGTTTTTTATTCATTTATTATATTATTTAAATTTTTTAATTTGTAAAGTGTAGTGTTGATTTAAGTGTTTTTTTTAATTTGTTGTCATATTTTTTTTTTAAACCAAATTATAAAGTAATAAAAAACCAAACAAATTAAACATGAAAATAAAAAAACAAAAAGGTAACAAATAAATAGAAATTAAAAAAAAAGAATTTAATAAAATAAAATTAACATCAGTGTAGTGCGAGAGCTCTTTAAACCTAAAACTTAACCTTAGCTGATAGTAAAACTTAGAAAATTAAAACTTAGTTTTAAAAAAGGCACTGTGTAATAAAAATATAGAAAAAATTGATTTACACTGTTTTAAAAATATGAAATCTTCACAAATCAGTGCCTATCATTGAATAGAGTCTAAATTTGTGCTCAAAACTAAATTATACAGTGCTCGAAAAAAAAAATTATAAACTTAAAAATTGACAGTAACAAAAGTAGAGAGAGTTTTATAACAGATTATATTGAGAATTAAAAAAGAGTGGAACAAATAAATAAAATTAAAATTAAAAGCTTTGAGAGTACTGAAATATGTTTCGATTTATTTTGAAGTGTGATAGTGATATATTGAAATTGAAAATTAGAAAACGTTATCAGTTGAATTTGATTATATAGCTGCAGTAAAATAGCATTGAAATGTTTGAAACATAAATAATACAGATATGAAATAATTAATAGAAAAAAATAAAAAAACAATTGACAGAAAGAAAAAATATTACAAAAGAAATTTTTGAACTACATATGTATGAATGTATGTATGTACATACATACATACGTATTTTGAAAATATTTTATAATAGCAATGCTATACATTTAAACGTTGAAGATTTGAAAAAGATCTATGATGTGACCAATATGCGGAGCTAATGATTAAACAGAATTGCATCTGCAAAGCCTGCAGAAAAATATGGTTAAATACTCTCTTTGTTTAATTTTTTTCTGTTCTCTTTTTTCATTGCACAAAAAAACACACTGACACTCCTAAAATACAAATATATTTTCTAAAACATAATATATTATATCTTGTGACTTAATTCTGCGACGTGTTTTGGTGAATTCGGACAATATGATCATTACAGAAAATAAGAACAGCGAAAGTTCGTAGAAAATAAATTTGTAATATTAATTTAACTTTCATGATTGTGAATAGAGTAATTTTAAAATTTAGGGACACTGGAGCAAAAGCACTAAACGACTAAAACAAGTACCTCAAATGCCAATGTTTGTGCGTGATAGTATTTGTGTAGGCCTAAAATATTAAGTACTACAACAAATTTCAAAAAACTATCTATAGCCTGGTATAAAATTATAGGCTGATAGCCATAAAAATTGGTTTTTGATTGTTTATATACTGTTGGGAACACAACAAAAATGTTTTCATTACCATCAGACTGAAAATCAACAATAAGATGTGATACGTAACAAGAGAGGAGAAAACTTTAGTTGTGGTAAATTTCTTTCTTACTCACTAAAAAAGATATTTTTTTACATCCAACACTAAGACATTACGATCAAAGAGTACTACTGGTGAAACCGTAGCTGGCTTCGAAAATGTATTCCACTCGACTGGTGTCGGGATAAAAACTTCCAATTTCTGTATATTATTTTTTTATACCGTTGCAGTTGAAAATAACGTGCTCATTTGCAAAACACTTTTTTTTAATTAATTCTTAAATTTTTAATTTGTTTTTATCAAAATTTCTTTTGTAATAGAGAGAGTGAAACTTAAAGTTATATTTACATTAAATTAAAAAATAAAAAAATTTACACAAAAAGGTGAAACAATTTTAAGTTTTAAAAGAGTATATAAATTGGAGACTGTTGAGACAGCTTTCACAGGCACAAATTAAAGTTTGCAAAATTCTATTCTCACTTACTCTCCCACGAACAAACTCATGAGTTCGCAGCTTTATTTTGTGCGTGTGAGAGCTGATAACATTTTATTAAAAAATTAACTAAACTAAAAAATCTTACTATGATAAAAAAAATAAAATAATAATTTTAAGATAAAGAGACAGAGATCGAGAGAAAAAGAGAGAGTAAAAAAATAAAACTAGTAAAAACTTACCATCTTCACCACTTGAGGCTTGTGCTACACCGTCTTCACCAAGAGTACCCAATTCCGCAGCTTGAATAATAAGTGAAACGCGATAGAAATAATTTCGCCAGAAATTTTCTTCAGTAATGCTAGATATTAAAAAAAAATAATACGAACATTTTATAAAAGGCAGAAGAAACAAAACAAACAAAAATATACTTGTACATATTTTAACAAAATAGTGCTTACATTTTGGGTACTAATTCGAAACGCATAGTTTCTAAATTTTTATCCTCAGCCATGATAGCAATTGCCGTTGGATAAGCAGTTTCATAGTTGAATTCAAAATCGACACCAGCTGGTGGAGCTCGAACAAAGTTACGACGATCTTGCGACAGCCCCATAATTTCTTCTTTAATTTTGGCCTCATTCGGTAGACCAGACCAGGGGGCGACAGCGGCACCATTACCGCCAGCCTGGCCTTTAATAAACGCTTCTTGTTCTTTGTTAAATGATTCCAAAATGGGCTTTAAATTGGAAGCAAAATTTTTTTTTTTCAAATTTTTTCAATTTTAATTTTGATTTAGTTTTAATTTTGTATGAATGTTTTTTTTTTGTGTTCGTTAGTTCGTTTTGTTTAGTGTTCCCATTTTAGCTGAATACTTACGTTTTTCTTAACAGTTTCTTTGATCTTTGAACCAGCTTCACTAAAGGCTGATGTCAAAAATGAACCAAAATGCTTAGCTTGTTGTGTTACTTTTGTGGTAACTGAAAACAGATTTAAAATTCATATTGAATGCAAATAGTGGAAATCAAAAAAGAAAAAATTAAAAAAAAAAATAATTTAGAATCCAATATTCAGCTGTGCCGAATCTTTTTATACCCTCCACCAATTATATATTTGTAATTAATAACAATAAATAATATCAATATAATAATTAATTTGAAGCTTGTAATAAATAATATTTTTTAATTGTTTTTGTTTATATAGTTTGTATATTTACACAAAAAAAGCTACCCATTGTTTGGTAGTGAAATCTTGGTGTTAATAAATAATACAGTAGTAACTCGATTCTTGTACATACTTGATACTTGCACACCTCGATTCTTGCAACATAGAAATATTTTTCATTACACACTCAGTACTTGCGACATCCGAAAATTTTAACTCGACACTTGCAACATTACTCTTGCGTGCTGATTTGTTTACGTTTTCTTAGACTGAATACATTTCGGGAAATCCCCGTCGTTTTATGCTGCTGTACATAATTTGAATCAGTTTTAAGCTGACTATTGAGAGGTGCGGTGTCATAATGGCAAAGAAAAAATTTACGTTGCTGACAACTAAAGAAAAAGCAGAGATTTTAAAGAAATTAAGTGCTGGATTTTCCACCAATTCTTTAGCCAAAAATTTTCATGTGCATATATCAACAATAACTCGTGTTAAGAGAAATGAAAACACCAATCTAAATCCGGCCCTGTTATACAAATGCGTTGAACTAAAGTGTTTTGAATTGAAATATGTACATATGAAACTTAGATTTTAAACAGATGTATGTGCCTTTTATTTTTTATGGAAAATTAATACTCAGTACTTGCGACAACCTCGAAACTTGCACCGAGCTCGGTTTTCATTACGTGCAAGAATCGAGTTTCTACTGTATTTAAAAAAAAACTCAAAAATTTAACTCAAGCTCAAAGAAGAGAACAAAATAACAATAAAATTATGGCTAGTAAGTTTTTACGAATTTAAATAAAATACGAAAATTTAAAACAAAGCTGATACAGCTAAGCTGCGGCTAGGTCAAATATTTTTCTTTTATAACCAATATTTTAAAACCATTATTTCTCCTTTTAATATGTTCTAAGTAAAAGGAGTTCAATCTCCAATACTGGTATTCGTAAATGTTACACAAATTAAAAAATTGTTGTTGTAATATGTTTCAGAAAATTTCAGGTACTCATACATAAGTACGTTATGGGAAAAATCACTGCATTATCAAAAAAAGTACAAGGACATGTTATGTCTTCGTAAAAATACTTATAATTGTACGCTGCACTACTGATAAAAAGTATATACAAAATATACAGGGTTAAATTCTTTTCTTTCTACATACAGAGTAATTATTTTATTTTAATGGTTCTAGAGCATACTACTGTTAGATACCACACTACCGACTTTTGGTTCTCGAATTTACTATAATAGTAGTATTGCAACTATTATGGCAGCACTAATATAAATAGTTCAACATGTGCACCTGCAGCAGTAGTACAACAGAGTGTGTTGAGTGTATGTATATAAAATTTAATTTGATGATAAGATTCATAACAAAAAGTAAAATAAAATATATACATATACATATATACCGTAAATTTCAAGTGTTATTTTTTGGCAACAAAACGAACCCCGGTTTATTTAAAGGAAATAAACCAACGTTTACAAAAACGTAACAATACTTTCGTTTAATAGTTTTAAAATTATTTAAAAGATTTAAAAAGAGGAAACAAAAGATCACGGTCTTTTAACTTTCTGTTCTACCAAAGAAGCTAATTTTAAAAACCAAACTGCGTCCGCGTTATGGAGTCCATAAACAACTGTCCATAAACAGTTCCATTCAAAATTATTGCTTACATAAAGCAAATTATATAAGGGATTTGAATTTATGAAAGCACTTGATATTGCAATTTCTGTATTAAACTTTTGCTGTATTCAACTTTTGTTATCTTTGTAAGAGTAAAGTTAAAAAAAAATAATTTTGTAGGTATAATAAAGCTTTATTCTGTAAGAGTATTGTTTTAGCTTAAATTTAGGAGAATTTTATTTTACTCGACTTAATAGTATGAATATGACTTTCCACAGACAGACACAGATGGCTAAATGACCTCAAACAATTATATGCCAATACATATTGTCTTGAAGGGTTTTAAATTTTTTTTATTATTTTTTTGTGTTGTACATGAAACAACAAACTTAATCTTTGTTCACATTTATGGTGGCGGAGAGCATATACAGGGGAATGACATCAAGGGTGTCTTAAATACATATATTTTGTGAGTAACTTCCCTACTTTTTATATTTTGTTTTTAGTTTTTTTTTTATTTCATGTAATATTTTTTTTCAATGTGGTTTTTAAACTTATTTTATGTAATTTACACGTCATCTTTCTCTTACCCTGCCCAATTTGTCCTTCTTCACCAAGTTGTCCTTCATCACCAGATGCTGGGTGGGAATCAGCTCCTTCTGTGGCACTATAAATAATAAATAGAAAAGATAAAACCAAAAACAATTTTAAATAATTAGTTTTGTATTTTAAACATGTCGCCGTAAAAGATTTATATAAAGCACAATATTAAAATTTACAAAATAAATAATTAACATGCAAGAAAAGTTGAAACTGAAAAAGTAATAAAAAAAATATATTTGCATTCGTATAGTGAGTCATGCTGAAAAAAATAGAGTTTCTAGTTTAAATGCAAGAAGTATTGATACATAAGTGTTATAATTTAAAAAATATATAGTAAATTATTCATATAGAGAGAAAACATAAACAACATTTCTAACTTCCATTTATCAATCCTTAAAGCAAAATATGAGTGAATCTTTATAGAAGGTGCCAATTAAATTTACGCAAAATAAAAACTACTTTTTCTTATGGTTTTTGTCTGAAATAACACATTAGATTTATAACACATTAGATTTATAACACATAAGATTTATAACCTGCCACCAAAAAAATGGTGGGAGTATATTAATTTTGTCATTCCGTTTGTAACACATCGATATATCCATTTTAGACCCCATCCCATCAAGTATATATATTCTGAATCGGGGTTTGATTTGATGACGATCTAGCTATGTCCGTCCGTCTGTTCGTCTGTTGAAAGCACGTTAGAGGTCGCACCGAAAAAGCCAGAATCTTTCTTATAGACAAGGTTTGTATTGAAAATTGGCTACATCGGAATATTAGATAGAGTCAAAACAATATTTCTCCCCAAAAATTGTTTAAATCTATGCATTAGGAAAGGAGTTATAGATCAAAGTGTACGAAAATTTATACCGCGCAGTGTATTTTTCAGTATATTTAAAATTTAAAAGCCAATAAAACGGACAAAATTAGATGTACGATTCTGAAATTTTGCACACTTTGCTTTTTGGTGCGAGGCTTTGTTGTAACGGAAAATCAATGTGACACGCCCACTTTTACGCCCACCTCCCATATAACGTTTTACATAAAATGCATATAATTTCTCTATGAATAAAGATTTTAGAATAATAAAGGACCATATTGAAATATCTAAGTTGTATTCATTAGCAGAAATAACTTTGACACGCCTACTATAACGCCCACTTTTCACGTTATCTACCGTTAATGAAATTTCAAAGCCCATAAAACCGACAAAATTACAGGTATGATGAGAAAATTTGCTACGTATATCTTTCTAGTCAATGTCATTCCTATGCCAGAAAATTAAGGTGACACGCCTACTTTAACGCCTACCTGCCATATAACGGTTTATCTTAAATTCATGTAATTTCTCTATTGATAAAGTTTTTGGAAAAATAAAGCAATGTATTGTATTTATTAGCAGAAATTTTGTTGACACGCCTACTTTAACGCCCACTTTCATTGAAAGACTAAATTTACGTAAACATTTTACTAGCATTTCGAAGTTATAAACGGCACAGCCGAATATAGTGCTCTTAGTTGTTTTTTTTTTTTTCTTTGAACATTTCGAAAAAATGTGATACTGATGACACATGATGTAATATATAACGTGATTGCATTTCGGAAAGGATTTTTTGAATAAAAAATTTGTTATATGTAGTTAGACAATTAGAAATTATGAGGGAAGAGAGATGTCTGAAATTTTGACAATTCGAAAGGAACAGCTGATGATCAGCTAAGTGTACCCTAAGCAGATAAACTTTTCTAATTTTTTAAACATAATTTGACAAATAAAAAGCGTTGCTAACTAAAAATGATGTCGCTGAGAACAGTTTATCGCACAAATTCTACCAAAATTTAATCTAGCAGAAATATTGTTTAATCTTATTTCATCTAAACATTTATTTTGCAATACAACCACATTTTATTATTTAAAAGAACAATTTTTGTATTAATTAAGACATGTTTTCTGTCGAAAATAGTTTCTTTCTTAATATCAATCCGATTACTGACGAAATACTTTTTTCATTCAGGCAATACGTTTAGTGTATGGCTTATTTTGTTGGTATTCCAATAAACAAAAATTATATTTTACAAAGTATTTAATTCATATACACATATACATAAAAAAAAAAATATAATTTTGCAAGTATACATAACTATATACATACATAAATATAATGTTAAATATTATAAAATGTAAATATGTACAATGAATTTTTAATGAGTGTAAATAAACGAAAGTATATTAAATGAACATAGGAAGGAAATCTTAATAGAAATAAGTGGGAAGAGAATAAAAGAAAGCAATAAAATATGAAGTCAAAATTATAGAGTATTTCTTTAATGTTACTACATATAAACCTAAATAAAGGAAAATATTAATTTCTAAAACCAGAAATTATGCTTTTGTATTAGACTAAAACAGTGCTTCTCAAACATTTTATGGTGTGTTACATTTATATTTTGCTTTATATTCTATTTTTTTTAATTAAAAATTAGTGATCTATAATGAAAATGACTGGTGGGTTGCGACCATACTAAAGAATATAAGTTGGGTTTATCGATATTTTAAGCAGATTTGTTTAATAAAAATTCAACCAAAACGAGATTTGTCAAACACTACTCTGTTGTTCGAGAGAGTGTGCAGTAGGACCCAAAATAATGAATTGTATTCATTTTTCATAGCTATCAATTTAACGATTTTTACATCAGGATATAATGTAAAATTTAACCAACCTTTACGCATCCATAACGAGTCTTAAAAACATGTTGAGACATTCGACACAAAAATAACTTCAGTTATGAAGTTCACCTCTAGATAAACGGAATGTTAAGTTGCTAGATTTTGTACGACACCTTTACTAACAAGGGGCAAATATCCGAATTCTAACGTGTTGGAAATTCTTATTAGAATCTCTATTCCAAAAGCACCTTGAACTCTATCGTTTAAGAAATTTCGATCGTGATCGAATAGCATAATTTGCTTTTAGGTTTAGCAAGTGGCATTTTTGTACCCTTCACCTGTTGTACTAAGGGAATTTATAGCTTTGTCATTACATTTGTAATTTTAACAATATTATTTTTGACCCGATTTATTTTCTGTAAGCTTATACACGGTGGTTTTAAAAGAGGTATAATATTTTGAAATGAAATAAAACAAAGTTGAATTCTTTAAATTGATATGAAATTTACATTATTTAGAAGATATCTTCTGACATCATAATTTTAATACGACTTCTAGCTTGGACGCAGTGCCAGATTGTTTATTTATCGATGACTTTTTTTTACACATTTGTGACCGTAAATCGACGATAACGCGATGAATATTGTCCTCCAAGTGGTTAAGCGTTTCGGCCTTATCGGCGAAGACTAGCAACTTAACATATCCCCCAAAAATAGTATAGCGGCGTTAAGTCGCACGATCTTGGAGGCCAATTAACGGGTCCGAAACCTTAAAATATGTTGTTAAAAAAAGTTTCCTTCAATAAATCAATTATGGCACGAGCGGTAACATGTTCTGCCATCTTGTTAAAATCACAGCTTCTGAACATTATACTTGTTCAATTGATGAACAGCAGTTTTGTTTCTTGACGCATCCATTTAAACAAAAGTGATCTTTAATTCTAAACAAAATTCGCATATGAAAATCGGTATCAACGGCAATCCTGTTTTTGGCCCATTCACAGAATCTACGCTTTGTTATTCATGTTAAAATGCTAATTCAAACATAAATCACTTGAGAGCTGACAAAATGGGCACACGTTAAAAAATGTCGCCAACTCTATAGAAAAAATACCCACTACATAGGGGAGCTATTTATAGGTATTACGTTACTTTATTCAATTTAGGGCAAACCTTATTATTATTATATAAAAAGCGTTTGAGTCTGTATTTAAAATTGGGAAGCACTGTACTAAAGGAAAAAGACGGATTCCAAAAGTTTTTCGTTTAAGAGTTTTAACACTGACATGCAAATTGCATGACTACACATATTTAAATAAAAAGCTAAGATACTGAGCCTTGCATTTCATTTAGTATTTACAATTTTTTCAGCTCAGGTTGCGACAGATATTGATGACATTTTAAGAAGTAAGATAAAGTATTAATGTGACAATACCAAAGAAAGGCAAGAAAACCCGAATATTGAGTTGAGTATTAAAGAGAAATAGCAAATTAAACCTGATTTATGACTTTCTAAAAGGAGGAAAAATAGAAAAACTGAAACTACAACTGAAAAAATTATACAGGAACACATAAATTATGATGGAAATAAATAAAGCTACAATTCTACTAAAGACAACAAATATTTATGGTAATAATTTACGATTTTTTCGGTTTGTTTGGCACATAAAATAATAAATTCCAAAATAAAATGACGATTTTGGTTTATTGCTTTTTTTTTTGTTAAATCCAAAGGTGGTGGTTTTGATGGGCCGCAACTATTGAATGATGGAAACTGATATTTTTTTTTTGCTATTTTGTTAAAATTAAAAACGAAAAAAAATTTATCTTGAAATTGCAACGAGATCAATGAGTTGATAAAAATCGGAACTAAAGAAAAACGGGAGTTAATCAAATGTAACAAAAACTATTATTAATAATAATAATTATTAAGAAACTCATAAAAAAACCTAAAAATTAAAAAAAAAAGAAAACTATGAAATGAAGTATAGATATGTGGTGATAGAGTACCTATTAAGGGTTTTATAAAATTATTATTATTTTGCAATACAATGAATTGAAAACAAACTTACTAAAATGAATTGAAAACAAACTTACCTTAAAAAAAAAATTTATGTATATTTATATATATTCTTGTATGTAAATGTATTTTAAAAGAACACATTTTATAAAACGCTTAATATACATTTGAGTATATACAAAATTATACAATAGTAACATTTTTAAAACTTAAACTCTGAGTTGGTTAATTAATATTTTGTTTAATAGAAAAAAAAAATTTGTTGTAGATTGAGTGGAGTGTGGTTGTAATTATATTTTTTTTTTGCATAAGAAAAATAGTATATTATAAATATAAAAATTAATATAAGTAAAGTTAGTTAGTATTAAGTTCAAAAGCAAAGTATTAACCAAACTTAAAAATGTTTTGAAAATGTAGTTATTAAATAAAATGTTTTTGAATTTTAAACAATAGTAATATGCTTGATAAAATTTTGAAACAAGTTTTAATGTTAGTACAAACTTTTCAAATGCTATTTTAAGAAAATTGTGTTGTAGAAGCGTTTAAAGCATTTAGAATTCAGAAAATTTTATTAATAAAATTAAAGATTTCAAAACTAAACTCAAAACCGTACTACTTTAGTTAATCTGAAAAAACAAAACTTAGGAATAAGGAGGCAATTGGAGTTTTAAATCAAAACCAAGTTACTTCAATACTCATACAGCAGATAATTTTATTAGCAGCTTTCAGCGATTGTATTGCACAGATTACGAAATTGTTTGGCAATTTTTAAATATACAGCACATAAAATATACATTTTTAAATTACAGCACAATAAAAATTGTTTTCAACTACTGCAATTGCGGGAATCGCGTGATCCTGCATAAAGTGAGATATTTTTAAACCATAACAATTGCTTAAAGAACTATTTTCTTAAACCATTGGAAAGAGATTTTTTTTAATAACATTTTAATGTGTATTCTTACTAAGAAGCAACTCACATCGTTTCTGATTGTATCATCTATATGATTAATAGTAACTTCCTTGTTCTCAACTAAAATCACCTCCATATTCCTTTTTTAATGAAATATTGTTAAATTTTCTTAACTTAAAAAAAGTAATAAAAAAAATGTTTAAAACAACAAATCGTCCATTAAACAAATCATTATCCTGTGTACTTTGTTCTTAACATTGTCAAACTTGCTAAGTTAAATTATTATAGTTTCTTGTTTCATTTCATTTGTAAACTTTTGTTAAAATATTGTTTGTTTTTTTTTCTTCATAGAAAAATACCAAAATTTCCTCATTAACCAAGTTGTGGGGCCCATACCTAAGGTACCTCGATTTGTCATCTTCTTCACCAGTTGCAGCGACATTTGCTGTACCAGCAGCAGCAGCGGCAGCATCACCTTCGGCGCCTGGTTCACCTTCAGCGCCTTTGCGTAATCCGGGAATATTGGGTATTGAAGGCATTGCTGGCATCGATGGCATAGAAGGCATTGAAGGCATGGCCGGCATTGAAGGTATTGAAGCACTACCCAACCAACCTTTGGCACTGCCTAACCAACCACTACAAATAGAAAAAAAAATAATAAAGTTAGTTTAGAAAGAACTCTTATAAATTAAAGCTTTAATAAAATAGAAGAAAAAAAATTATATATTTTATTACTCTGCATGCATTTTGGTTTCTCCCTTATCAAATAAGTAAATCGTTGGTCATAAGTAGAAAGGCCCTAACTCAAATAATTGTAACTTTACAGGAGAAGGTCAAAACGTAATAGAAACTGCATTATCATGTTGTAACTACTGCTGAAAAATTGCTTTTAAAACTGTTAGTTTTGGTACTATTGCGTTAAATTCTTATGTCAAGATGTATTTGTGTAAAATGTATTGAAATCACGGAAAAACTCAATTTCGTAAAAATACAAGTTAGGGCCTTTCTACCTTAGACCAGCGTTAAAAATTTTGCTGACATCATCACTTGACATAGTATATTTTTTTATTGGTTGCATTTATTTTTTTATGTTTTAGAGGGTGAACAGAACTGCAACCCAATTTATAGAGATTTTTTGAACTTTTATTCTGCATTGTTCTGTTTTATTTATCTGATAGTATTATTGACATTGTAAAGCATACAACAAATGTCATGTGCTGCCAATGTGATGTGTTGTCTTTTTAATGTATTTGTGCATTTAAAAAATACACAAAAATTTATATATAAAAAACAAGCATACACACACTCATATACACTTACATACAAAAATATTTTACTTTATTTGAGTCAAATTTCTCAACGTTGTTTTTTTTATAAAGAAATATTTTTCTTATTTATATTTTTCTTATTGAAGAATTTTTTTTAATAATTTTCTATTTTGGAAATTTTATAGTATTGAAGAGAAGAATTATTGGTTTTATTTTTAATATTTATTTTTTTTAGGAACAATAAATAAATTTAAATTTTTTTTAAATAAGTTCTAAAAAAATAATAAAGAAATATATGTTTATAATTCTTTTTTAAATTTTCAATAAATTCTCATTAAAAATAAAATCTGTTTTTATCGATTTTTTTTTATAAGAAATTTTCTATATATTTTTTTGATATTTAGTCACAAATTTTTTTATTAAAAAAATAAAAATAAGCAAACATTTTATGTTAAATGTTTATATAATTTTTAACGAAGTATTTTTCATATATCTATTACAGAAAAGTTTAAGAAACTCTTAAACAAAAATATATTGTGACAAATACATTCTAGTGGCTTCAATATGACGCTGGAAAAGCAAATACCAATCATTGCGATATTTAGGTTAAATATGTTTTAACACAAATAGCAATTTATCGATATTTTTGTATACAACAACTTTTTATAGATGATTTACTTCTGTGTTTGAGCGTGTATGTACTTATGTACGTATACATTTTTAGTAAAATTTTTGGTATGTGAATAGTTTGAATGCATGTCTTTGTTACATGCAAACACAATCAATAGAACTTAGAATATGTAAATATTTTAAAACATTTTCATTATTTTATTTAATTTTGTATTATAAATTGAATTGCAGGTCCCAATCATTAAGTGAGTCTTAAAAAAATTTCCTGTTTCGTCAAACCATATTAAAGCTTCATTAAAAAATTTAATGGGTATTTGAATACAATATTTTTTCTATTAGTTGATAGTTTTTTTTTTGCAACCATTATCTCCCATATTTCATTTTCCTGCTTCCTCTTTTTTGTAACTTAAACTTATTCAAGTTTTTGGTCCTTAAAATTCTTTCATGCTATTTTTAACTCAGTTTATTTTTTCTTTTTTCTTTTCTAAAAACTAATTTATGTTTATTTGTTACTTAAGTTAAATTTAAGTTAAAAATATAAATTACAAACATTACTGACACTCTAACGCAATACATATTTACATACAAGCATTTACTTAAACATACATATACTCTCAGCAGGATACATTCATAATTTATTTGTTTTTCTCATTATTTTTTTTTCTTCCTAATTTTAAATGATTGTTAAACTTTAACAACACCTACATCTACAGCAAAGTAGTAAACAGCTAAGTACGACACCAGCAGAAATTTTTCATTATATGAATGTGTTATTAGTTCTACCCTACTGTGTATTTATATAATTTCATGTTTTTCATTTTGTTTGTAACTTCAGCCAACTTATTGGCAATAATCGGCTTTAAAAATACATTCTCGGTACCTAGACAGATAAAAAAAAATTGTGTTTAAAATTAAACTATTTTAATGTAGTGATGTATCTAAATTGGATGTGAGATCGTTTATGGTATATTCCTGCATTCCATTTTCAAGCTGAATTGTGGTTCTTAATCTAAATATTTTGTAAAAATTACCAAAGTCAAGAATAATATACCAAAAGTATTTATAGAAGCACCCTAAAAACTTTATTTTTAAAGCTAAACAAATTTTTTAGCTGCAGACTCGGCTAATGAAACAACTCTGTGTTAGTTAACTCGGCATTGTAAAAGTTAAAAAAATAGTCGTAGTTCTTTGCTTCTATCGCAGCCACTTGAAAGTCAAGTTTGATACAACATACTAGAGTTTAAAAAATATATCACTTAAATTGTCGCTGTATATGAGTACAGTACAAATCAGTATTGTTAATTCAGTTTGATTCATTTAAGTAACGAATTTAATTTATCAAGCAAAAAAAATTCCATCCATCACATGTTTCGATCATCAAAATAATTAATTCTAATCAGTTAAACACCATGTGACATGCGAAAGACGTAAAAAAGTACTAATAATTTTTTAACAACGTCGTAGAGATCTACGTTTGCATGTTAAAAAAAAATTTAAAAACTAGGAATGAAAACTTATAATTTCTATCTCCAAGAACTGCCCATAAGCTCTGGCTCTATTCCCAGCAAACTAAAACATTAGAAAACTCAACTTCTCATTGAAAGAAAAGCTAATCCAAAAAGTTTTTTTTTTTAAATTTCCATAATTTTAAGGCAAGTCTTTTAGAAGTTGCCCTTAAAAATATTTAGTCTGTCAACGATATCTTTCGATAAAAATGCTTCAGAGCAGCTAACTTGAAAGAAACCGAAAACAGAAGCCGACTTATTCACGGGCTTGTAAATCTAATAAATCTAACAAATATTGGTAAAATTTATTCCAACTAATAATTCATTAGCTTCCCAACAAAAAAAACTCTCATTACAAAATAATGAGTTGAATGTACTAAGAAATAACTCTACAATTAGGCATCTAAATCTATTATTTTAATACGGCGATGCCATTGGAGGCAAGTACATACCAATTTCGCTTGCAAATAGCGGTTCGAATAAGTACTTATTACGTTGGCTTATATATAAATAGGGACTTAACAAAGTACTAACATTACTAACATTACTCCATAACATGGAGCAATAAATAACTACTTGATATTAATAGCGTAAATAACCCATTAATATTATGGACTTTAAGAAGTCGTTCGGTTCTTTTAAGAACGAAAATTTGGTTTGATTATTCTGCGATACTTTATTTAAAAATGTAAAAAATTCGATTGTCAATGTACTTCTTTGCCGCTATTGTTAAAAACATTATAACTTATACTCAAAGTGAATTAAACTTGATGAGAATTATATAAACTTATGTATTTGAATCGCCTTTGATAAATTTCGCAATTAGAAATTTTATTGTGTGTATATTATAAATTAAGTCATTACTAAAATACTTCCTAGTAATACAGGTGATATGTAATATTCATTAAAAAGTTCTTGCTGGGCTGATAATCCTCGCTCTAAGATTATATGTATGTGTTTTATTACATACTAGCCATGCCCGGCGCGCGTTGCTACGCCCCTTAATAAATTAAAATGCATTCTAAATTTTAATTGAATATCAAGTGCAAGAAGCTAAAAGTTATAACTTGTTTTTATGGGCAAGGCACCGCCCACTTTTCTAATCTCGAAATTATATAGTCATGACAGCTCAATATGTTTGCAAAGTTTCAGAAAAATCGGTCCGGTGCAAGTTGCTAAAAATAATAACTCATTTCTTATGGCTGTGGCACTACCCACTTTTATAACCACGAAATTGTATAATCAGGGTTCAATATGTGTGCAAAGTTTCAGAAAAATCGATCTAGTGCAAGTAGCTAAAATAACTCATTTGTTATGGGCGTGGCACTGCCCACTTTTATAACCACAAAACTGACCCAATAACCTTCTCCTAATACAACAAAAAAAAATTAGTGAAATCGGTCCAGCCATTCACGCGTGATGCCGTGACCAAGGGAAAAAGGGATTTATTTTTATATATATAGATAATAAAAATACTAATTTTAAATAAAAAACCTAGGATTTTGTGTGTTTCATTTTACAGATTATATCGTTTTTTTTACAATTAAAAATATCAAATTCGATATGATTTTCCCATTGTTACTACATATGAACAAATGAACATGAAGATGTAGAGTGCAGGAGAATTTAGCACATCTGAATAGAACAATCCTACACGTTCATAATTATTTTTGTGTTTCAACTGATACCCATACCTTTAGATAATTATATCTTTCATGTGCAGGATAATTTTTGTACTTAAGTGAAATATGTATTTAAATTATAACAATTCATTTAAAAAACACATTTTGTGCGCACAAGTGTTATAAGTTCCTAGTATGAGGGTAAAAATTGTTGCTAAAATGGCGTAAATGGTTATAAAATAAATTTTAATAGACATTTTTTGGGTTTCTTATACATACATAAATTTATATTTTTGAAGAATTTTATCACCCCCATAAAACATTAAAAAAATAAATAGAATTTGGTGTTGCTAAAACGATTTTACAGACATAAAATATATCTGCAACATCATATGTATGCATGTCTTTACAAATTACACGCATGTGAAATAATTATATTTTAAGTCAATTATAATTCCACACACATACTTATTTGGAACAAATAAATTATAACTGAAAATAAAATCCATTAGCTAAAAGAATATGAAAAGCCAGTAGGAAAACACTCGGGCAAACACTCAAGTGTACAAAATAAAAACACAAAAGATGTTAAAAAAATAAACAAGTGATAAAAATTCTGAAAGCTATCTCTAGGAAAAATGCCACCAGTGGTTATTCAGTCTCTGCGGTCCAATATAATTAAATTCGCTGACAATGCACAATAGCATTGACAAAGCAATAACAAAAGCCAAAAAGATATAAAATAATATTGCATCCACACTTAGTTACTAACTTTTAAAGGAAATGCACATATACTTTGTATATATGCAATTTAAATATGCAAATACGTATGTATCTGTGCGGATACATACTATAGTAACTGGAGCATAACTATATTTATGGGTAAAGGAACATGTTAACAGAGTAAGAACGACACTAAAAAATATACGACACCAAAATGGCTGCACACAAAACTTATTACATACATGTGTCAGAAATCATTACCAACACCACAGTATGCACTGACTTCTGCCCCTTTTAACATTACAAACCATTGAAATCATGTTTTTTAAGTTGTTTTTTTTTATCTGCGACCACATACATAAGTACAATAATCACATTACAAAAGCAGCGAATTTCACACAAACGAAAAAAGCTTACTAACGAAACTATAGTATCTGGAAGAACAGTCAGAAAAGAGGATGGCATTTATTACATCAAAAGACAACCAGCTAGATATATGCGTTGATTATTCTTCTTCTATGTTCTCCCCAGAGCCAAGCTATGAGCAATCCGTATGTCACTGCATCACCCACGATAACTTGCTCCACATACCCACCACAACCCCTACGTTATGCGATGCTAAATACCAAATCAAGTAGTCAAGTTCAATAAAAGTCCAATAACGTCTCCCTAGAAATTCTTAAGATAGATCCTGAGACTAGTGTAAAACAACTGACAAGGTATTGCGCTTCTTAGCATGGTGATAAAAATAATTCCCCATATTTTAACAAAAAGACTCTCTGATTTTTTTAGCCCACAATTGAGAAGTCAACAAGCTGGTTTTTGTTCGAAAAAATCTTGTCGGTCAAATGTGGGTATACTCTATTCATCGTTCGTTCGTTAATTATTAATAATTTTCTAGAGGAGGCATTTGCCGACTCAAGTGCAGAAGGTCAACCGTATAAAAAAGGTGACTGAAGTCTATGGCCTATTTAATAAGATAAACAACTTTTTGATTCCCCATCTTGGTGTTAAAATAAATATATTCAACTCTAATGTGCGATATACATACATTACTGTATGGCTGTGAAACGTGGAATACAACTCCTTGCGTTATGAAAGCCCAGCAAACAAATGCCTGAGAAGATTATTTTGAGCTCACAGACATTGCTATTGTGTGGAATATCCAGGATGATTTCGGCCAGCTCACACAAAATAATTTGAAATTAAGGCGACAAATATTCAAACCAAGTAGCTGCAATAAAATTAAAACAATCGCGATGAACAAATCTAGATGGAAAGATTTTGTTATTGCCCTAGACTTCTTACATGAACGACGGAAACGTATATATAATAATTCCTTTTAACCCTCATACCTAAACAAGAGCGTTGAGCATGAAGCTTTGCAATTTTGCATGTATTTTGTTATTGTAACAAAAACAAAACACATGTAAAACTCCAACGCTTGACGCTCAACACTCTTGTTTATGTATGAGGGTAAGAAATTAAACGTGATTTTAAATTTTCGTTTTAATTTACCTCAAGAAGCAAAATTCGAATTTAATTTCTTTTTCGAACAATATTTATCTCTATGACTACACGATACTTTGCCTGCCATATTTACCGATTTATCGGTATTTTGTCTCAAAATTACCTAACAGCCGATTTACCAATTTTTGTTCCAAAAATGCATATTTTTTGCTAAACACTTAATACGCGATTACTTTATTTGTTTAAGTATAATATATTAATTTTGGGCAGCACAGAAATACTTGCTACTAACATTAAAAAGAGACAACTTTTAATAAATCAGCGCATCTCCTGAATACTATATGAACACATAGAATTTATTGAAATTTGATTCTTTTGAGATTGTAAACTAATAAGTTAATATCAAAATCAGAACTTTACAAAAGTTAAATTACATAATTTCAAAATAACTGTATTATTTTTATGTTAAATTTGCAGATCAACTTATAAAAATGATTTTTTTATCGAGTTTCTAAAAAAATGTTTCAGCTTTCTTTGTGCAGAAAACTAATTTTAGACTCTTAATTAAAAGAATTAAAATCTGTACATTTTAAGGATATTTTCGACAGCAGAGAAGAAATTTTTTTCAACAGATTTTAGATTTATAACTTGTGGATTTTATATCTAATGCTGTAAGAATTTGTGCTACAAATTATGGTCCTTCAACATTCTTACACAAATGTGTAAAGAGTTTTTAGTCGAATCAACTTAAATAAAACGCAAATTTGATGCTCTGTACAAAATTAATATTTGCAAACACTTCATATATTACGATTTGAAATATAAATTCCTAAGATCTGCAAAGAATATCTTCGAACTTTAAAAACATTTTACTCTAAAGTTAATGAATATTTTTTATATTTTTTCTTTAAAATTAATTACAATTTATTTATAAAACATTTAGTTTCATTGAGTTTTAAATTGTTTTGTATTTTTTTTCAAATTAGACTATTCTAAATTATACTGTTTTGATTTATTTGTGATTTATTTTGAGTGTTTCTAATTTGGCGATTTTTTTAAACTTAAGTGCCGATAATGGCGATTTTTTTTAAATTGCCGACTTTTTAACGAAAACATCTGACACCCCTTGTAATGATACTTTTACAACAAGAGCGGCAGGCGTTGTGTAATATTCCCCTCAGCGATAACGCTGAGGTGACAAACCTAAACAAAAGCGTCAACGTTGTGTGTTGAACAGTAATGTTCACTTATGTTTTTTAATAAAACTTACTATATGAAAAAAACATCGCTTGATTAACCTGATAATAGCTAAAATGGTATTACTTTTCAACAATTACAAAAGTAAAAAAAAAAACAGTTGTAATGCAGCCAACTTCCATACTAAACGCCTTGCCAAAATTGGATTTTCCACTTTCAAAGCGTTGCCGCCGCGGTATTTCGGTTTGTTTTATACAGTTATTGACAGTCAAAAAAACGCTTCCCGCCCTTGCTTTTGTTTGGCTGTTTTGGTCTATTAATTAAGTGCTACTATTCTATATAATTATTTGGAAAAGTAAAAGTCAATTCAATAGTTTGAGAATTTACAAACTTTTGTTAAAAAACCAAAAATTTATTGAAGATTTTCTGTTAAGAGAAACATAACAGATTTATCAAAAAATTGCCGTTTTAATTCAAAAATTATTTTTTCAAAAGTTAATTTGTCTACCAAATTTTTATGGATAAAATGATAAAAAATAATTTCTAGAATAAGAAATTTTAAAGAGAATTTTCTTTAAATAAATTAAACCAAAAGAAACATTTGTCGAAAATTTATTTCATATATTAATTTTTTTTTGCAGTTTAAATACTTCATTTTGATAAATAATTTTCATATTGTTAATTGTTCTAAATTGCTTATACTTTCCCTGAAGAAGCTGCCTAATGTAGTAGCGAAATATTTTGAAATAAAATTAAAATTATTTTTTATAAAAAAAGTTATCTCAAGCTCAATATAAAAAACAACTACTGATTTTATTTTCTCTCTAAATCCCAGCTTCGCATTTAAGAAGCACTGTTATCTTAAATTACATACTCCTATTAGCGAAGCATGATGTTAAATCTGTGGTTTTAATGGGCAACCGCGTATGTTTATTTTTAATGATTTTGAGGTTATAACGGCATATTGTCTTGTTTTAAACGCCCTTTACTTGGTTTTAAAAATTTTTGAAATAAGATGGGCCCATTCCGATTTTTTTAATGGCATAACAACGTAACTTCTTTATATATATTCAAAAAGCATTCATCACTAACGCAGTATGTTGACTTACGTGTGCTCAATGGCAAATTATTTAATTTTTTAGAAAAACACACAACCACATGCGTTATTATTTCTAAACACATTTGAAAGTTATTTTTTGATAATTTTTCAGTTTATATTACTTGTGTACAACCTATGTTGACATACGCTGCTTTATCTGCACACACTTTTACCACTTTCTTTGGTCTTCGCTATGATTTTATTTTATAATGATATGTGTATGAAATTTTTACAAGAACATTTTAAGATCTTTATTAACATGAATGGTAGAAAAAAGTTAAAAAAAATCAATACTAGCCCGTTGCTTTATATAAAAAGGTTTTGTGGCTCTCCTGAAAAATTTGATTTTTAGACATACGGGGTTGCCATGAAAACCACAAATATGTCTGATTGGCTAAATGTCATCTGACTTTTGGATTTTTTTTTTAAACTCTGAATTGATTATAGGTTAAAGTGAAGACGAACAAGTTTATGGAAAACAAAAGATATGACACATTTCGTTTTGAATAATTTGCTTAAAAACAGTGTTGAAGATAAATATAAGTTAAGTTAAAATAATGCTTATTTATATAATTCAATATTTTATGTCGTTATGTGTGAAAATATAACTTTAAAAATGGCTGCATAATTTTCATTTATTTTATTACTAGCGTATGCCCACGACTTCGCCTGCATAGCACTGGTTTACAGCCAAAAAATACCAAGAACGCCACATGCCTAGATAAGTTAATTGGGACCTCCTGAACACCAAAAACGTTGTAATTTTTTTTTCTAAGTACCGTTTTTTTAGATAACGGTACTTTTGTGTTTTTCGGTGTATGGTCTCACTCAAACCCTTGTGGAGCCCAACCGAGATAAGTGGCATATCGTTAGAAAGGTAATTGAATGCCTTTTCCGTCGATGTGCTGAAAATTTCTATCTGATAAGAAATGGCTGAGTTATGACAACTCAAAGTTCAAAATTTGCCTATTTTTTACGTTTTTTTCAAAATTTTTCATTTTTACTTCGTTTTTTTTCTACGTTATAGTAAAGATCTGGAATGTTTCATTTTTTTACCAAATAGCTTATTTAATTACCAACATTTTAAGCGTAATTTGAAAAAAATCGGATAAAAAATAAGGTTTTTATTAAGGATTTTGTGGAACGACAATATTTTCATCTTCATTGCTCACACACTATATTCGGCGTAAATTAAAAAAATTAAATTAAAATTCCAAAAACTGATGGACGCCGAATATATGTAGTGTGTGAGCAATGAAGATGAAAATATTGTCGTTCCACAAAATCCTTAATAAAAACTTTATTTTTTATCCGATTTTTTTCAAATTACGCTTAAAATGTTGGTAATTAAATAAGCTATTTGGTAAAAAAATAAAACATTCCAGATCTTTACTATAACGTAGAAAAAAAAACGAAGTAAATATGAGAAATTTTGAAAAAAAACGTTAAAAATAGGCAAATACGCCATTTATCTCGATCAGACTTTTCGGTTGGGCTCCACAAGGGTTTGAGTGGGACCATACACCAAAAAACACAAAAGTACCGTTATCTAAAAAACGGTACTTAGAAAAAAAAAATTACAGCGTTTTTCGTGTTCAGGAGGTCCCAATTAACTTATCTAGGCATGTGGTGTTCTTGGTATTTTTCCAAATTAAAAATTTGTAAAGCAGTGTAGTTATCGCTATGAAAGGTAGTTTACGTGTTAATCTAGGTTGTTATCTATTTGTGTGCCAAAAATTATTTAGTTCCGTTGAGCTGTTTTTGAGTGATTGAGTAATAAAAATCCAAACATCTAAACATACATTCACATTTATTGGATTATCAAGGGATAAGATAGATTATTAATATGGTATGAAGTAGGATTACAATTTATCCCTTTTACAAATACAAGTATTTTGAATAAAACTTCAAGTTGTATTTGCTACATAAATTATTTTTCCCTTAATAAACGACTACAATTAAGATAAAACAATGTAAAGTGTTAAATGCATAAAATATTCCACGAAAGCCCTAATTCCACTAAACATTCTAGCATAAACTTTAATACATCATGAAAATAAATAAATAAATTAAAAGCGAAACTATTTTATGCTAAAGTTGCTCATATAGATGGTGTCAGTCACTGTTATCCAAAACACGTATTCTCATACATACATGTCACAAAAATAACAATAAATTTTCTAGAAAGAGACACACACATAGACATTTATAACAAAATTGTGTGGATAAATTAATCTAATGATTATGGGTATCACAGGGTGTTTGTGTGTGTATGTTTGTAATGTGTATGGGTATGTTGATGGGGATGGGAATAAAGTTGAGGTTTTCTAATGCTAATGATAAAAACCTTGATGTGATAAAATTCTGTGTCACAATGTTGCTACCAAAAATGTTGCAAACTAACGTTTAGCCGCATTTTTGAAATTTAAATGAACATCTATTAACTATAGATGTGAATGAATTGGAAATCATAAATCAAATTTATAAAGAATTATATGCGAAAAAATTATTTTAATAATTATGAAATGATTTATTTATTTATTCATTCAATCAAAGTTTGTTATACTTTTAGCTATTTTTGATTTAATTTTGGTTTTTCTTTTTTTTTTAATTTGAATATCGTTGGTCACAAGAAGATAGGCCCTAACTTAAATTATTGTAACTTTACAGGAGAAGGCAGACGCGTAAAAGAAACTGCATTGTCATAATGTAACGTCTATCTTAAAATTGCCTGAAAAATTGTTTTAATACTATTGAGTTTAACTTTTGTGTTGTGATGTGTTTTTGTAAACTGTACTGGAATCGCTGAAAAACTCAATTTTCTAAAATATATGAATTCGGGCCTTTCTACCATCTATACGCTTCATTTAAAGTATTGATTTCTTTTTGCTATTTACATAAGTAATAACTATTAAACAAAATAATGTTTTAATGTAAATTTTTTTCCAGATTTGTCCCTTTCTTAATTAAAACAAGATAAAAACTTTTGCATTTTGTAATAAGAGCATCCTTATTACCTCCCTCATACACATTATCTTTAAATTACCAGTTTTTTATTAGGTCAAATGGTTACAAAAACACTAAAGTACATTAATTTCTCTTCGTTTCTTATTTTTTGTTTTCATGCAGCCTCATTTGGAATATAAAGTACTAAAAACATACAGACTTTTATATTTTGTAAGTACATACCCAACAAACCAAAATGCTTAAGAATTAGTTTGAAACAAACTTACTACCATAACGCCTGTAAACAATTATTTTACAAACGAAATAAATCTGTAGTTAACAACAAGCTTATTTTCGTTAGCTCTCTGTAAACTTATGCATACAATTAAATTACAAGTCTTTCAATTACTATTTTATCCTTCAATATGAGTGATGAGCTATATTTCTTTAATTACTGTGACTGAAAAATCGTAAATAAAAAGTTAAATGTTTGTTTTTAAGAAATTTGTATTGCCCTTAAAGTAAAAATTAGTGGAATGATTTTCACATTTTGTGTTTTCACCACCCACCAAAACAAATTGTATTGAAAACAAGTAAGAGCTTTATATTCGGGCGTGCTGAATCTGATAATACCCTTCACCGTCATCACAGCTTAGCCTTGATTTTAGATTTTATGCACTGCGCTATTTTCTTTATTCCGACGCTTTATTTGATTTTGAATTTTTACATAGTTATTTGTATTCTACTAGTGAACTCCTTTATTTGATACCCATATTGTTGGGGTTAAAAGAATCTCTCTCCATTTTGTTTTAGACGCCATCTTGGAATTTACAAGTTTTATAGTACATTTTACTGGTCGAGAGCCTTTTTTTAATACTTATATTGTGGGGTTTAAAGGGAATAAACTCGTAACTTCTATATTTGACTCATATATTCGATATTTAATCTAGGACGCCATCTTGAATTTGTTTCTTTTCACACCTAACTATATTTAAATGCTCCAGCCCTTTGGCTCTCTCGGTTATATATAAATTTAAAAAAATATATATTTTCGTTTGAACATTTGAGGAAAACCACCGAAGCAGTTGTATTTTGGTGCTTATATCTCAGTTGGTTTTAAGACGATTTGTTAGTTTTTCTTAGAAATAATTTGGTATCTCAAGCGTGTTTAAAAATTATTTTGGAGCATAAACAATTTTGTTATATTTAAAAAAATATTTGTTTTTCAAATAATTTGTGCCTATAAGTTTGTCGATTAGTGACCAATTTGTGCACAATTTATCATGAATATCTCCAGAGGCATATCATATCTGTAAATAATAGCAAAAGTATCTGTAAATTAACTTAGGACCGGAAAATTTTAATTCTTGTGGTAAAAATAAGCGAAGAAACAGATGCAGTCGTGTTTATTTACTCATATCTCAGATAGTTATGGGACGATTATGCCGATTTCTAATACCAATCTGCTCCCAAAAATTTCTAATATTTTGATACCTCACACGACTTTTGACAATGTCTTCGGACTTCAAAAAGTTAATTTTAACAGACGAACGGACAGACGGACAATGCTTAATCGACTCTCATATTCATAAGCTTTCCAAAAATATATACTTTATGGGGACGGAAATTAATATTTTAGAATTTTCGCACGTAGTGACAAACCTTTTACACTGTCGTGTGGAGGGTATAAAAAAAAACAAATTGAAGTGTTTTGTGTGTTTTAATGTTCGAACGTGAAATACGATTGATGGTTAAGTTTTCAGTATTTAAGTGAATTATCCGCGTTGCCCCATTAAATACATATAAGCGAAAATCACATGAATTGTTGATTAAACTCGTTACACTATCGAAATATATGTACAGGCATACAAGAAAATTAATAAAACGTAAATTATAAATATGCATAAGAAGCAAGTTAAAGTTAACAGAAGAACTGCTGCCAGCTTAAGTAGCACTAAACAGCATGTTTTTATATATGATTTGTCAAATTTCCCACTGCTTAATGCGAACATGTTTTGAAAGGAGTTACCTTTAAAACATTGCTTCAGTACAACTCATGTGCTAATTAATCCGACAAAATTTCAAGTAGTACTTGGCCTATTTTTTTTGTGATAAACCACCTGACATCAGCTGTTAGCAGAAATACCAGAATTACATATGAGTCACAAATTTTACTAGTCAGATGTAAAAAACATGCCGTTTATTAGCTGCTTTATTAAAATCGTCTTAAAAATATAAATTTTTACTTATTAATAAAAAAACCAGAGTGAAACTGCCTATCATAGACACCAACCCGGTGTTGTGTAGACAATTTTCAACATAGTATACCCGTATTACTTTTTTCTGTTATATGTTTGTATTTTTAATGTTTTCTCATCTGCTTCATCTCTGTGAAACTGCACTCATAAAACATAGAAAGAAGATTGGCCATCACCAAATAATGGGACATAATATACACATGAAAACCTGTTAACAAGATTAACCTCTGAAAAGTTGTATAAAATTATTTATGACAAGCTTAAGTATTCTCTAGTTTAGTTACATTTCACAACTGAGTTGATTTGTTGGGTATTAATATTCATTTGCATGTATGGCGGTTTCGATGTTGTTATGATACGCACATAAACGTAAGATGGGGTGCGTTTCAATGTAAACTCTATAATACATTTGGTAACGTTATATATAATAACAAAAAAAGCATTCGCATTACATTTACATTTATGCAATAAATAGCAAAATAATAATTAAAACCCTTAATTGTTATTTGTGTTCTTAATTTATATTAAGAGATAACTTTGGATATGGGGTTAAATAAAAACTCTAATGTCCTTTTATGAGCAAAAATGCATGGCCTAATTATGAAAACAAAAATTAGTTAATAATTAATAATGTAAACGTTTCGCAAGGGAAATGTTATAACTAATAAAAAAAATATATTAAAATTTATTATAAAAAAAAAACAATTAACAGTGCTATATTCGGCTGTGCCGAATCTTATATACCCTTCACAACGTGTAGTCATGCAATAACAATTGTTTGTGTCACCATTTATCTCATATAAAATACGTACATATGTATATATGTACTGGTTAAAATAAATGTGGCATCGAATCCCAGCTGAGCCAAAAAAAGTTTATTTTATTTTATTTAATATATTATTTATATTTTATTATTTTTTTTCAATTTTTTTTAAATTTTTTTTTGTAATTTTTTTTATTATTTTATTTTTAATATATTTTTTTTTGTAATTTTTTTTTTTTTTTTGTATGTTTTTTACATGTATTTATGTATGTATGTTGTTGTTGTAATTGTGTAAAAAAACGAGGTGGTCGTGGTTTTTTGCTCATATCTCAGAAAGTTATGGGGCGATTGTGCTGAATTTCAATAGCGATTCATTCCTGGATATTTCCAAGAGATTGATACCATATACAGATCTGAGGAACATATAGTTGCTTCTAAAAGTTGATTTCAACCAACACACGGACAGACGGGCAGACCGTCAGGGCTTAGTCGACTCCTCTATTCATAAGCTTTCAGAAAATATATACTTTATGGGGTCGGAAATGAAAATTGTAGAAATTACAAACGGAATGACCAAGCTATATATACCCTTGTGCACCACAGGTGAAGGGTATAAAAATAACTAGCTTTTTAGATATGAATACATGGAGATATGAATGACTTAATGCCGAAACAAAATTTTTTTAGAAAACTTCAAGTAAAAGCACTGTCGAACACACATGGAACATAATAAAATTAAAGTCAGTATTCAGTTAAAAAGTATATTAATTTTAAAAATTCTAGTACATACATATATACGCGCATCGAAAAAAGCTTTACTTTAATGCTGTAGTGGAAGTAAATAAATTAATAAACAAATTTACAAATTAATAAATTACAAGTGCCCCTATTCTTTCGTTTTACTGAGCCGATTTATAAGGGAGGGACACAGTCTATGCGTAAGGCTGTATTTTACAATAGCTTTTAAAAAACGAACATTTTGTGCTAAAAAAGTGATACTTTAAAGCGGGAGCCCGCGATACACACTTCATGCTTTTCGTAAGCTAGTTTGTAAGTGAAACTTTTACAGTTCTGCCTTACAAACGTGCTACTCACTGTTAATAAAATTATTTCCAGTCGCATGCTGACTAGGGTAACTATTTTTTATAAGTAGACATCAATTATACAACTGTTTTTAATAAACTACCTTCCTTATAAGTAACGTTGAGCGTTAAAGAATTTCATTAAAAGTAAAAAACAAAATTGTGGAGATTTAAAAAGTAATCTTTTACTGCAATTAATTATTCAGGATGCGTCAAGGAAGATTTAAATGAAGTCAACTAATTTTGATTTACTATAAAATCTTGTTAAAAAAATTTCAAAAAGTTCTCTGTTATAAATTAATTATTTGAATCCCTAAGTTTTTAAAGATTTTTTGTTTCGGAAAATTTATTGGATTTTCTAAATTGAATTATTAATTTAAATCTAAAACAAAACTTGAAACATTTTAAAAAATGTATAAAAAAAACAAATAAAAAAATCAGTTTAAATTAAATTCTTTGAATACAGAAAAAAAATATTTCCGCTGGCTTCAATTTCGTAACTATATTTAAATTTCGTTAACAAAAACTCCCAAAAAACAAATACATACTTATAAAATTGTCAATGTAACAATAAACAAGTAACAGTGCTATATTCGGCCGTGCCGAATCTTATATACCCTTCACAACGTGTAGTCATGCAATAACAATTGTTTGTATCACTATTCATCCCATATAAAATACGTGCATACGTACACGTTAGAATAAATGTGGCATCAAATCCCAGCTGAGCCAAAAAAATTTTATTTTATTTTATTTAATATATTATTTATATTTTATTATTTTTTTTTATATTTTTTTTAAATTTTTTTAAAAAATTTTTTTAGACAAATTTTTAAAAAATTTTTTTAAATTTTTTTTTAAATTTTTTTAAAATTTTTTTGTAGTTTTTTTTATTATTTTTTTCTTATTTTTAATATTTTTTTTTTTGTAATTTTTTTTGTTTGGTATGTTTTTTACATGTATCTATGTATGTATGTTGTTGTTGTAATTGTGAAAAAAACGAGGTGGTCGTGGTTTTTTGCTCATATCTCAGAAAGTTATGGGGCGATTGTGCTGAATTTCAATAGCGATTCATTCCTGGATATTTCCAAGAGATTGATACCATATACAGATCTGAGGAACATATAGTTGCTTCTAAAAGTTGATTTCAACCAACACACGGACAGACGGGCAGACGGACAGACGGTCCGACTCCTCTATTCATAAGCTTTCAGAAAATATATACTTTATGGGGTCGGAAATGATAATTGTAGAAATTACAAACGGAATGACAAAGCTATATATACCCTTGTGCACCACAGGTGAAGGGTATAAAAATACAAACACAAATATCTTTATTTACTAATCCAAATGCTTCAGTGTGTGTGTATTTAAATTAAACACACACAGACAGTCAGTGTGTCCAGTCATCATTTAAAGGAAATAAATAAATGAAAATAAGAAACAGAAGAAAAAACATAATACATATGTAAGTATGTATGTATGTATGATATTCCCTTAAGATAGCCTAAAACAATAATAAAGTAAAAATATATGTATATGAAACGATTTTTATACCCTGTTGTAAGGAAATGCCTTAGAGATGAAAAAACTACTTTATTGCCATTTTTCTAGTTCTCTTTAAGTTGTAAATAGTTACATTTTCTCTCTACGAAATTTATATAAACGAATTTTTCAATATGTAGAAAGTATTAGGGTTCGTCAGTTTACTCTATATATTAATACTTTGCCAGAGGATTTATTAAAATTACTTAAAAGGTTTGGGAGAAATTCATTAAATTAAATTTCTAGAAAATCTGCTTTTGCGATGAGGCGAGATGACGAGGTTTACTTAAGGCTATAATACACGGCATGTTTTTTACATCTGACTTTAAAATTTGTGAGACATATGTAAGTCTACATGTCTGTCAAAATTGTACTTTTACGCTGACTGCTTTGCAGCAGCAGAGATTTCTGCCAACGACTGATGTCACATGTTTTTACAGAAGAAAATAGAGCGCACTCTAATTAAAATTTTGTCAGATGTCCCAACACATGTTTTTTTACAGAAGTAATGTTTTAAAGGTAACACACGACATGTTTGTATTAGCAGTGGAGAATTTGACAAGTCAGATGTAAAAAACATGCCGTGTATTAGCTCCTTAAATAATAAATATATATATATAGATAAATATGACTCACATGTTTTATTTATATATATATATGTATGTTATGTATGTAACGTTATTGATTACTAATTATAAAAAGATGGCGTTACGTGAAATTTAGTGATAATTTCTAGAGTCATATAACAATAGCAGTAAGCCGCAATTCACACATAACCTCAACCTACTTAACATAACGCAGGTGTTGCTGTGATTTACGAGGTTTAATGAAGACTTTTGGATCAGTTTAATATCGATCCGACCTTACAAGAAGATTCTTTTTCTGTTTGTTTATATCAAATTTGAGATCACATAAAACTGAAGAAAGAGCAGTATTATTTTAGGATTTCGGAAATATGACTTTTTGGCCAATAACACCTTAACAATAGAATTAAACATGACAGGCCCATTTTTAAGACAACAAAGAATTTTTATTTCTAAAATTATATATTTCGTTATGGTCAAAGATTGAAATGAATATAGATATATCTGTTTTAATATTCAATTATATATTAATAAAGGGTGTGTCAGTAAGAATGCACTTTATCATTAAAAAAACACTTATTTTTGGAAAAAGTTGTCATTGCAAAAAAAACATGGCCCCTACAGCTGCGATGATACTGACATCAGCAGCAGAAATCGCCTTTGAATAAAAATATTTTAACTGTAGAGATTTGATGCGCTTCCTGTTTTAAGTTTTTTTCTATCGGGCTTTGATTTTTTATAGGCATGCATAATATTTTGCACGAAATAAAGCGGTTATGCTGATACATTTCATCATAACTTGAGAACGAAAAGTCCGATTTTTATCAAAATACCAGCATGAGAAATTTCTCAGTACAAAATGCGATAATTCTGTGTATTCACAAAGTTATTTAAATCAAAATGCGCTTCATCGGAGAAGATGACTTTTTTCTTTTTTAATTGGCATTGAGTTTATTTTGCTCCATTACTAGTTGAAAGAATTGTCTTCGCTTTTCATGAGCTGCTGTTTTCAGTTACTAAGTGAGCTGAATTTTGTGTACATGAAGTTGGAGGTCTTTTATCAAAATTCTCTGTGTAGTGCGGAAATATGAATTGCTGATTTCGGGTTTCAGGTACCACTCTCGTTTAAAACAGCAAAATATTTAAGTGACCGACCGCTACATTGACGCGTACTTACTTTTACTTACTGTTCATAAGTGACCCTAATTCTGACACATTATGTGCACTTTCTTGGCAAAAAATTCGTCAACGTTGGCAGCGGTCTCAGCGTAACTCTCTTTAAATTTTAATAATAAGTTTCAACAATTATGACTCGTAAATCGCTTCTTTTTTTATAATCGGAATAAACATGTGACAGCTGCCAAAGTTCAGAATTGCCACTTCCACAGAAAAAAAACGGCACTAAATTCAAAAATTGTTTTCTTCTTGAGATAGCCTTAATAACATTTAATAAATATTTTACAGATATAGTGGTTACGCTTATATTTACCAAATGTGAACTTATCTTTATGGGCATAGAAAACAAGCTACGAAACAAATACAAAAATACAAATACCCATATAGTTGGTTTTGTAGGCAGAAATATGTATGTACATACATAAGCACGTAAATATAAAAGCATGTAAATATTTCTATGTAATTTTATCCAAGGACTATTTGTCAAATATTCAATATCACTATGATAATATTTCATTTGCAATTTTGTCTTCCTTTCTCATTTCATATTATGTAGTTTTGTTAGTATTCCACTAATGTCAACAAATTTTAAGGTCTATATCATTTATTACTTACAAGAGAATTTGTTAAAACAAAGTGCCAATTAAATATTTTGCCACAATGACAGATCTGAAATTGGGGGCCATATATAAATTGGTCCATTGGTTATTTGATTAATCTTTTTTTAGTATATCAAATAAATCATTTCAATGAACAAGTGACAGTATTTGTTTTGTTACTAAAATTATTTATAAGATTTATTTCTAGAAAATTCAAAGAACAAAATGTCCGTTTGTAAAGACAATGTTTATTTATTGCTGGCCTTAGTTCATTTCTTTTTATTTTAATTTTTTTTCTAATACGAAATTAAATTTTTCCTTGTCATGAACATAAAACATAACATAAGTACAAAAGTTGAATAAATATCTGATTGTAAAAGTTGTTACTTTTTTTTAATTTTTTGCTTTTACAAGGTGTCCTAAGAGTCGTAAGGTATTACAGGACATGGCCGATTTTAAGAGTTACTAGACCACCTCGTCCAAAAATGTAACAAAAACAACTATGAAACTTTTAATGGGAGGATTTCCAGAAAAAGTGGTTAAATTTTCAAATACAGTTTTGTGCCAATATTTCAATGATTAATAAATTTGTTCAAAATTTTAATAAATTTACGTACTTGTTAGAATTTTTGTATTGATCGGGTTAAGTTTTATTTAGCCTAATAGGAATAACTGCTTATGTTTAAATAATTAAACTTATTGAGATTTTTTAATAAAATAGCGTGTTTTTTTTTGATAATCATAACTTTGTTAGTTAAATATAATATTTGCTCTTAAATTGCTCGGTACTGTGTATAAAAAATATACGTATGTACAACGTTATAAAAAATGTTGCTAACATATTCATATTTATGGTTAATATGGCAAGCAACCTGCAATTTATGTATAAGGCATATGAATGTATGAACACATATTAGAGGGTAGCACCTTCGAATATAAAGTATTTTTGCAAAGCAATTTCATGCATAAAACAATTTTTTTTGCAGCACGTAGAAATCGCCTTCAGATTTTCGTAATGTATTTAGCGTTTACAGTTACGAATGTGATACTTCGATGTTTTTGTTTCGAGATGACTAAAGTGTTGCTTTACGTCGCACTTTTGTTTTGCTTATAAGGCTGGTGGTATGCTTTTATATATTCAGCTTGTGCTGACATGCCATTTTTTATGAAACAGTTGATTTTATATTTATTTAACACAAACATTATTGAAAAGTGTGTGATGTTACAACTTAAAAAATTCTAAATACTTGAATATGCTTCTGAAAAAAAAATACTGCAACAGATAAGATGTGGGTGCATATAAAAGTACAGGATTTGTTTGTATTTATTAATCAAAATAAACAATTTTAGACAATTTTATTGTTCAATATATATTTATTAATGACTGGCATGCTTACATATGAAGTGCACAGAAAAGATTTTTTTTTGTATTCTAATCTCAATATACATATAAATAGTAATTTATTTTCAGTTATGGTTACAAACGCCTTTTAAAATATCTAATAACATACAATTTATGGCTTAACAGAAGAATAAAAAAGTAATAAAAACAAATAAAATTTTCGACTGTCAGTACAATTAATTTATCGAGAGGAAGAAGGATATAATGCTGACACCTAATATTTTCACAGCTTTTTTAAATTTTCTTTTATACCTGTGTTTGTTTCTTATGGCTGAATTATTAATGTGGAATTGAATTTTGAACTTAAAAAAGACATTAATACTTTTGACTTAAAGGAGAGATAAGGAAGGTATTAATCATATTTATATGTGGATATAAACGTAATTTGAGTTTTTATTTTGATATTTTTTGTTTTGCTGCAATAACAACTTCCATCACACCCAACTCAAGAAAACGTATTTTTATACGCTTTAACGTATTTAACAGCTTTAACAAAAAAACAGTGCCAATTTAAATTTCCCTAAGTCTATAAAATATAGAATCTGAAAATATAGCGAGTGACAGAGAAAATTTATACTTGTTAAGAAAGTAAAGTAAAGTTAGGTAAAACTTAAACCGTTCAATAAAAAAAAATCTCAAAAAAAAATCTTAATTTATTCAAGCACTAACATGTGCGTGAGACTTCGTTTGTGTAGTTATCGGGATGACGAATAGCCTGTGTGTTAATCTAGGTTGTTATCTATCTGTGTGACAAATTTCATTTATTTCCATTTAGTCGGTTTTGAGTGATTATTTCCAAACATACAAGCATTTACATTTATTATTTTAGCAGGATTGCACAAACTCATCAAACAAAAAAAAAAATATTGGCGTATAACTCGGCATATATAAATGCATCAATTTTTTTCGGATTTCCCATTAAAGATTTTATAGTTGCTTTCGTTTTCTTTTCTGTTTGTTCTCTTTTACAAAAGCCCCAATATCTATTCACAGGGCGAAGTTTTGGACAGTTAGGTGGATTTGCCTTTTGTGGCAAAGGCTCTACTTTTATTTTATTTTTTTGTCCAGGACTGTTCTTGAACATTGCCTCGTCCATCAGCCATATAAAAATATTGACCGAGAAGTTGTGCAAAGTTTGCAAGAACACAATTTTCATCAACCATCTCACAAAAGTTGTATTTTTTTTTTTTAATATTTTGAGCTAAATTTTTTCGCTTGTTCTTTTGCCTCTACGAGTAAGTTCCATACCGCATTGTAATCTGGAACTTTCTGAACTTTATGAAACTTCAACCAAACACCAGCTTTGGCTTTGCGCATACAAGAATCAGAGCATTTAACGAGTTGCTTCTTTATTAGAAGTGCTCGGTGCTCCTCGTTAGAGTTGAACGACTTCTTTTGCCTTTAAAATGCCTGTAAGACCTTTTTTCTTCCTGATCCAGGTTTCCTTTCAATCTTCAAGTCTTTCTTATACTCTTTAATGGCTTTTGAAACAGTGTTACGATGAACCTTCAGATTATGTGCTATTTTTTTTAAAGTCCATATTAAAATTTTTTTAAAAGTTTTATTTATTTTTTCACGACTTTTTTTGCTGTCCATTTTGACCTCAATAACAATTGAAAATAAGTGATTTAGAAAAGATAACATCTGCCATATTTTTTAAAGCTATCGCGATTAAAAGAATAATAATTTGTTGGACCAAGGATACGTTTTGGCTGGAATAGGGTGTCTGAATTAATTTTGACTTACTATTTAAGAACTATATTTATTAATGCAATGAAATTTTTCAACTCGATTTCGACCAACTTAAAGACGTCAGATCAGCTTAAAGATATGCACAAACAGTAAGCTATGTGACAATAAAAGTTATAATAAAAACATGGGCAACACGTAGCCCACACAGTTTTTTTTACCCTTCTTTGCATATTTTCATGAAATTTTGTATACGCATTTAATCTTCCTTTAATATTATAATGATTAAAAAAGTAGGTAGGGCCACGCCTAAACAAAGTATATATTTAATTTTTGCTACTTTTACCTAACAGATCCATAATGATCCATTTTCAAACAAACCTTGTCTATAAGAAAGATTCTGGGAAAATTTGAGCCCCCTACCTTTTTCGGTGCGACCTCTATCGTGCTTTCAACAGACGGACGGACATAGCTGGATCGTCATCAAATCAAACCCTGATTCAGAATATATATACTTTATGGGGTCTAAAATGGATATTTCGATGTGTTACAAACGGAATGACAAAATGAATATACCCCCACCATTTTTTTGGTGGCGGGTATAATAACACTTAATGTGTAATTGGTGGAATACAGCCAAGTGCTGTAAACTTGGATTTACAGAATGCAATACAAAGAACTCTTTGTTTTTCATAGTTAAGAGCATAATGTAAACTTTTAAATAAAAATAAGTAATATTTTTCTTTGTAAAACTGTATCGCTCTTAGTGGAAAATGTGATATTATTTTCAGTTTTATTTTTTATCTTTAATGGTCTTATCATAATAACTTAAATAAACCGCTTGATATTAGCATTTCCGTTTGATTTAACAAAAGAAATACAAACTCAAAATGAATAGCATTTTATAATACAGAAACATTTGTACATATAAATAAACAAACTTATTTATAAACAAATACAAATTTATTAGATAAGAAGATTTTAAGATCAAAAAAATTACACGAATAAAACTGTTTGAGATGTAAGAAATTTATTTAGTAGAAACTTTTATTAATGATTTCGGGAGTCTTCAAATATTTGTTTTCCATCATCATCAAGATAAAGAAGGCAAACATTTTATGTTTTTTAGTTAAAAGACTACAAAGTGATGAAAATCGATTTAAGTTTGAAAGAAGAAACCCAAAAAGTAATTTAGCATTTAAACAATGCAACTTTAACTGTTTAATTTATATTAAGTACGTATATATTCGAAACGGCTAAGTGTTCACTTTAAATTTTTGAAGGACATTTGCATAATAATTTGTTTTAAACAAGGTGTCATTCATAGTTTCCCACAATAATTGTTTTGTTATTAAAAATACCAAAAGTAAACTCTTCTTACTTAATAACTATTTGGTGTTAAAGCGTGTTTTTCATTTTTTTTTTAAATTTGTTTTCTTATTTTTAATGTTAAAATAAACCAAAAGCAATAGCAGCAAATTCACTTTTTTTCCTGAAATGTTTGCTTTTTAGGGGCGTGTTACTGCCCACCTTTCCAGCCACTTAAATGGATCACAAAAGAAACGCAACTTTGGTGCTAAGTTTCATAAAAATCTGTTAGGTAAAAGTAGCAAAAATTAAATGTATACTTTGTTTAGGCGTGGCCCTACCTACTTTTTTAATCATTATAATATTAAAGGAAGATTAAATGCGTATTGAAAATGGGCTAAATCGGAATATTAGGAAGAGAGTTAAAGCTGGAAAAGCAAGAGTAGGTCGAAAAAACCGTGTCCTTTGAACATCGAATAAAATAAATATATTTCCTGAGCAAAAACAATATTTTTCCCCGAAAATTATTTAAATCTATGCATTAGGAGAGGAGTCATCGATCAAAATGTACGAAAATTTATACCGCACAGTGTATTTTTCGGTATATTTAAAAACAAAAACGTCATAAAAGCAACAAAATTTGATGTACGACTCTGAAATTTTGCACTCTTTGCTTTTTGGTGAGATGCTTTTTTGTAACGGAAAATCAATGTGACACACCCACTTGTACGCCCACCTCCCATATAACGTTTTACCTAAAATTCATATAATTTCTCTATTAATAAAGATTTTGGAATAATAAAGGGCTATATTGAAACACCTAAGTTGTACTCATTCACAAAAATAACTTTGACATGCCTACTATAACGCCCACTTTTTACGTTATCTACCGTTAATGAAATTTAAAAGCTCATAAAACCGCCAAAATTAGAGGTATGATGATCAAATTTGCTATGTATATCCCCCTAGGCAATGTCATTACTGTGCCAGAAAATTAAGGTGCCACGCCCACTTTTACGCCCACCTCCCATATAAAGTTTTACCTAAAATTCATATAATTTCTCTATTAATAAAGATTTTTGAATAAAAAAAGGGCTATGTTGAAACACCTAAGTTGTACTCATTCACAAAAATAACTTTGACACGCCTACTATAACGCCCACTTTTCACGTTATCTACCGTTAATGAGATTTAAAAGCTCATAAAACCGCTAAAACTAGATGTATGATGATCAAATTTGCTACGTATATCCCCCTATGTAATGTCATTACTGTGCCAGAAAATTAAGGTGCCACGCCCACTTTTACGCCCACCTCCCTTATAACGTTTTACCTAAAATTCATATAATTTCTCTATTAATAAAGATTTTAGAATAATAAAGGGCTATACTGAAACACCTAAGTTGTACTCATTCGCAAAAACAACTTTGACACGCCTACTATAACGCCCACTTTTCACGTTATCTACCGTTAATGAAATTTAAAAGCTCATAAAACCGTCAAAATTAGAGGTTTGATAATTAAATTTGCTACGAATATCCTTGTAATCAATGTAATCGTTGTGCCAAAAAGGTGAGGTAACACTCTCACTTTAACGCCCACCTCCCATAACGGTTTATCTTAAATTCATGTAATTTCTCTATTGACAAAGTTTTTGGGAAAATAAAGGACTATATTGAAATATCTAAGTTGTATTTATTAGCAGAAACTTTATTGACACGATTACTTTAACGCCCACTTTCATTGAAAGACTACATTTACAAAAGCATTTTAGTAGCATATCGAAGTTATAAAGGGTGGTTAAATTTTAAGGACTGATGTTGAATTTAAATAAAACACAAATTATTTTGGATATTATTATTATTTCTTTTTATAATGATAATATTTGTATGGTTCAATTATGTATTTAACAAAATATCTGCCAAATGATCCCCCCCCCCCCCATCCATGGCGCCACTCCTCTATCTGATGGTCCAAATTTTCAATGACAATGTTGATGCTCAATTGTTAGGCATGATGATGAGGCGAGGTTGACTGCTCTTTTGACACACTATCGCAAAAACCAGCAGTGGTTCCCATTCAGCGAACTAAGAAGGCATTCACAGATTTTCTAACATTTTATACGGACCTGTTTTGCAGAAATTTAAATATTTTTTACAATTCTCCCGATTGTGGGCGAATTTGAACGATTATACTGATCAAAAGAATTACGAAATGCACAAAATGCGATTTGATTTGAACGCCCATTTTTATAAAAAACCTGAATAACGCGTTGCTCATTTGCATACCTTTCCACGGATCAAATTGAGTAAGTTTGAGATTGAGAAATGTCAAGTGAAATGCAGAAAACAAATTTAAAGACTAGGTGTAGTTCACCTTCAACATGGGCCCTTAAAATTTAACCACCCTCTACAAAGAAAGTGATACATGTTTTATTATAAAGAGATTATTCCATAGCGATCAACAAAATAATAAATATTGTGCTTTAAATGTACACAAAATTGGTGGTGGGTATAAAAGATTCGGCACAGCCGAATATAGTGCTCTTACTTGTTTTTAATTGCTCAACTGTTTTTTTTTTTTTTTTTTGATTATTAGCATATCAGCATATATTGTTTTAGTTATCTTTAAAGAAAGGCATTATTAGACCTGGGATAACAACTTAATAAATCAAATCTTGAAATAATGTTATCTTGACTTTTTTTAATAAATCAATTGTTAAGTTGGTGTTAACCTAAAATCCCTTAGAATATTTTTAACAACAGCAGGAAAGAAAATGCAATTCAACATTGCTCCAAAATGTTCTTCTTTGACAGGTACTGTTCGACCATTTTCTTAAACAAAAATGTAGGAATTATTTCCCAAGCATGAACTAGATCCAATACAGTTACTTAATCTTGATATAATGATCGCTTAAGCCTCATCACTTAAAATTTTGAAATACTCAGCAAAACTAGGTAATGACTTGCTCTTTATAAACAACATACTTTTTAATGACTATTACATTTCGTGTGTCTTACTAAGAGGTGGTTCAGTAATGACTTAATTTATAATGTGGTACATATGTAAGTAATTATTTTTCAGACATTTATTAAGATACACACACAATACAATTTCTTATTGTGAAATTTTTTAGAAGCCATTCAAATTCATAACTTTTTATTATTCTTATTTAGTTTAACACACTTTGAGTATAAGTAATAATTTTTTTGATGTTAGCAGCAAAGTAGTAAATTAGAGAACTGATGACTGATGGATCTTCACTGATTTTTAAATTTAAAATTAACGTATCGCAAAGTAATCAAATCGAATTTTCGTCTATAAAACATCTGAATGATTTTTTTAGGTCCATAATGGATTATTAAGGTAATTAAAATCAAATACTTATTTATTGCTATAAAAGCAAGTATGTACTTATTTGAAGCCCTATTTTTAAGCGAAGGTGGTAAAAACATATTTGAGTTTCTATGTGTAAGCGGGAGTGGTAAATACTTGCCTCCAATGACATCCCCTGTTCAAAAAATGGATTTAATTTCTAAATTGTAAGTAATGAAGAACTGTTTTTTAATAACATTTAAGTAATTACTTTGTAATGAGAGTTTTTGCTGAGTGCTTAATCAAATTATTCTTCAATTTGGTTTACTTTTCAGAGTGAACATGAATTTTTGTAAACAATTCATCAATTCTGAAACATTGTTAAAATCAGTATCTTTCTATGATCAAATACTTAAGTGAATGAATAAGAAATGTTAAAAAATTATATGCAGAATTGCCATTATTTTAAATTATACCATCCCTTTGGGAAAACCGTCTTTATTATAAAAAGTTAAAATACGCCAAAAACTAATTTGAAAATGTGGTAAATAAAGCGGAAATAAAATATAAAAAACAAACCAGTGTAGGTAAAAATGTGTGTTTACAGGCTACAATATGGACAAAATAAAATGCTGCTTTAAGTCTTCTATGACAAATGTATCAATATTTTTTTTTATTCATATACATATATAAAAATAGGGGAGGATTTTTATCGATATTAACTTTAAAATATCATACAATTAATCTATTTATATTCTCAATAAATTATATTAATATACATTACCAGCCAGAGCCAATGACCCAATACCTATCTCTTTATTATCAATTAGTTTCCAATTAGTATTTATCTTCTAATCCTAAGTTCCTTTTAAATCTTTGTAATTTCCTGTAACAAAACTCAATTAATTATAACAACTTTTATAAGCAAACATTTTATGAAATTAAAAATTTCGCATACAAACTTGATCTACATAAGCAACAATTTGTAAATTTTATAAAAAAATTCTATTATTTTTTAGTTTGTTTATCGTTCTTCAAATACTTGTATTATGACAAACGGAAAGAACAACATAACTTTGCAGTAAAATGCTAATAATTGAGTTCAATGGCCAAATAAATAAAACAACAAATATCATTTTTATGAATAATAAAACTAAATTTTTTATAGTGTTCACTTAAAATGTAATCAAATTTTAAATATTATAACCATAAACTCGCAAGTCATTAAATGGAAGTGAATGTTGTCATTCTAATAATAAAATTTAAATTCTCATTATATTTGCAAGGAAATACAAAAAGGAATAACATTGAGAACGGTAGTAAAAAAGGGATTTAATGTGATTAAATGGAAGTGATAACGGTGTAGGTTGTTTTTCTAACTATTTATTTATTTCCACTTAACACCAGCTAGCTGGTGGTGGATGATATATATGTATAGCATGACATGGTCTGGACTACCATAAATATACATTTTACTCGTTATTTGCAAGAGTAGATATTTTATATTATTTATGTTCTTTTCTCCGACCATTTTTTTTTTTACAATTAAAAGTCAAATACTACTATGTTTCCAGATTTAGATTAGAAAAAATTGTTTCTGTAATGGTTAGATTTTAATATGGTGTGTAGGTCTTTTTTATTTGCCACTCGCTGTATGGTACGAGTAAATTTATTTCAAAATCCTATTTAAAATGAAATCTGATTAACGAGGTTATTGTGATATCAGATGAATGTAATTCAATATTAATCTGTCGCTGTGATTATAAAGGTAACAAAGGTGACAAAACAGAGGACGAATGTTTAGGCAGACACAGGTATTAAAGTACTGTTCAAAATTATAGCAAAAACTTATAATCTCTCATTAACAAGTTAAGCAAATAAATCCAGGCATTTACTTAAATTTATTATGTTAGTATCACAATTCAGTTTAGAAATACAATATTTAAGTAATTGGTACATTCACAAAAAGTCCTAAATATCGTATTGTCATGGTCATAATTAACCAAAAGTTTTAAAATTAATTAAAACGATTGTACTGCTTATTGTCAAATTAAAAAAAAAAAAGAATTATGTGAACCTGAAAGCCAGTATTTAAAATCTATTAAAAACATTTTAATAAAAATTCAAAAAAGAGGTTCGAATATTTAAAATATTAAATGAAAATTTGTGAAATTTTAAAGCTTTCTATAAAATTTTTTTTTAAATTATGACAAAATGACAAGAAATGTAAATACACCAAATATTTAATTATATTAGAACAACTTATAAATTAATGAGTCAGAATTATAGCACACGACTTTATTTAATATTAACTTAAAGCCATTAATATTATACAAAATTAACCAAAATTTATGATTTTAGCTTTTAACATACATTTTATTTTTATTGGGATGGATTTAGAGCAGAATGTCTTTTATGGCATTTTGCAATTCGTCTTTTGTTGATATCTTATATTTTTCAATATCATGACCAATAATAGTCCATATATTTTTAATAGGATTTTTTTTAAGTTTTGGTGACCAGTCTTACAGATATATTTTTATACCCTTCACACAGTAAAAAAAGGGTATATATAGGTTTGTCATTCCGTGTGAAATTTCTACAATTTTGATTTCCGACCCCATTAAGTATATATTTTCTGAAAGCTTATGAATAGGGGAGTCGATTAAGCCCTGTCAGTCTGTCAGTCTGACCGTCTGTCCGTGTGTATGTTGAAATCAACTTTTTGAAGCCCCCCGACATCGCTTGGACTCGGGTGAGGTATTAAAATATCAGAAATATTCGGGAGTAGATCGGTATTGAAAATCAGAAACATCGGTACATAAACAACTGAGATATGAGCAAAAACCCACGACCACCTCGATTTTTTTTTTCACAAAAACAACATTACAACAACAACATACATACATACAAACGTGTATACTGGTTAGAGAAAACGTGGCATTGAATCCCAGCTGAGCCAAAAAAAAATTTTTTTTATTTTTTTAAATTTTTTTTTTTTTAATTTTTTTTTTTATTTTTTTTTATTTTTTTTTTTATTTTTTATTTAATATATTATTTATATTTTTATTATTATTTTTTTTTAATTTTTTTTTTAATTTTTTTCTTAATTTTTTTTTTTAAATTTTTTTTTTATTTTTTATATTTTTTTTTTTTAAACATACATACGTAAATTTATAATTTTACAATGTGGATGTTTTTATATATGTATGGTTTTTATATGTATGTACGTATATCATATGGAATGGTGATACAAACTACTGTTATTGCATGACGGTGTGAAGGGTATATAAGATTCGGCACGGCCGAATATAGCGCTCTTACTTGTTATCTCTAAAATAATCCATTGAAAACTTTGCCGTATGACACAGTGTATTATTTAGCCACAAACAGCTATGGGTCGTTCCAGACCCAAGAACTCTCTTATATCCTTTTTATTATATTTTACTAAGGCGTCACAATGGACCATATAGATCTCTGGGTGAGGGTGTGTGCACCACCCTTTTTACCTAATCTAACCTAACCTACAGGTAAATCATCATAAATCATTTCGGTATAATTCCCGGCATTTAAACGTCCTTCAGAAAATAATAATAAACCGTTACCATGAGCTGTAAAATATACCCAAAAATAAGAAGATCCACCGTCACCTTGTACTCTAAGCTGAAAGCACCATGCAGTCGTTTTTCTTGCATTGTACGTCCACCAAATGATTTATTTTTTCAATTAATAAACTCAAACTAGGGTTAAAGTCTTAAAAGAAACCGATTCGAGTCTCTTTTTGTCTAGTTTACATAATTTTTACGCCAATAAACACGTTTTCTTGTCAAGAGTTTGCTGCGATAAAGGCGATGTTTTGCTGGTGTAACTTCTGATATCATGTTCAACAAGACAGCGTTATGTTGTATTTGTGCTAATTGATTTTCTAACAGTTGATGATTATTAGACAGATATTTAGCGACTACCAGCGGATAAATGTTGCTTACAAATTTTTAACAAATATTGGTCTTGTGCAGGAGTTGCACGTTTTGAACGTCACTTGCCGGGTTTTCTTGAACGTGTTTCTCCAGCGAAAACTTGTTTGGCAATATTATAAACACATTTCCGTAAAACTCCCAGTCTATTAGTTATTTCGGTATAGAAAAAAATATTGCTAAAGAAGAGTATTTATAGCTATTTTTGTTTTGCTCCATACGAGCCATAACCGTAAAAATAATAAAAACCGAAAAATGCTAAGAAATATTGACCGATATAAAAAAAAATACACACTTAGGTCATGCTTTTTACTAAAACGAAATTCATTTAATTATTTTAATAAATTTTTTTATGAGATTTTGTTTAATAAGAGTGCGATATTATTATAACTGATTGGCAACAGATGCAACATAATTTGCCTCTCTATTATTTTACATATTTTTTTTTGTAGTATGTATATGTAATTAAACAAATTAAACAATCAGAACACAACTAAAGTCCTATAAAAAATCTTTCAAATATTTATATATAAACCTTTAGTTGTAAAAAGTGCTAAAAATTTCATCAGTACTGTACATTTAAATTCAAATACATAAAAGAAAACGACAAAGAAGAGCTTAGCTTTTTAAATTTAATATTGAGGAATCACTAAGGATTTTATTAATTAATTTGGAAAATTTTTCTCACTATAGAAAATTTGTTTGACAGGAAAATTGTTCAATAAAATCTAACTTTTTCAAATCTACGTTGTTTTAAGTAAAATTTTTGTTAATGTTCTTATTTATATCTGGGTATATTTATTTATCAGGTAATTGCAATTAATTGTTTGTTTATATATCAAGTTTGATATTTAAAATAAATAAGAGAAATGTTTTTCAGCTGAATTGTTTGACAGCTGACAGAAAAAAATAATCATGACGAATCAATACTATCTGATGAATTAATTTGTCTCGATTTTTATAATACTTTCCATTAATTAAATTACTTATGTATGTGAACAGGGACAAAAGCACTGTATTAGTAGCAGCTGATTGGATCTCGGTAGCTTTGAGGTTAGTTTGCAGATTGTTCAAATTCATTGCTTAACTCCACAAAGACATCAGCCACATGATCGGAATCATAGTAAAAGATTAATGGTATAAAATTGTCTAATAAAGCTAATTGAATGAATATTAAAAAGATTTTCTTTGTTTTATGTCGATTTAAAGTTAAACGCCTCTTAAAAAATTATCAGTAAGAACAGCAAGACGATTCTCTAATTTTTAACTATCCAAAAATTTTTAAAGTTTTTTTTTTACATTAATAAATGTTTTCAATATATATTAATAAATTATGAACGAATTTTAAATTTTTTATGTGTGAGAGAAACAAGGAACTATTAAAATTACAAAAATAATTAAAAAAAAATAATAAAAACTAAGAGAAATAAAATTACAATGATAAACAAATCATAAACAAAAAACTTACGTGGTTTCTTTAAAAATAGTATCTACCAATGAAGATGACAGTCTAAATAACAAAAGAAACATAAAATAAAAAAAAATTAAATTAAAAAATAATTAAATTTATAAAAATAAAAAAATAAATTAGAAAACTTAATATGGAAATAGAAAAAAAAAGACGAATAAATTTATGTAAATAAATATGCATTAAAGAAAATATATCCCTTAGATAAAACCATAAACCTCAAACATGTCCTTGTTATGTCCTTCAGTTTTTTGTAGAACTTTACATCGCTACATGTCTACATCATAACAAGATTCTTGTTAAACTTTAGTTCAAGGAAAATTTGATTTACCTGCAAAAGAGGAAAGAAAAAAAAAGGTTATTAAGTTTTTCTGTATAATACGAGAAAGAAAGAACTTACAAAACTATAAAAGAGAGTACAAGAAAATTTAAAAAACTTTTTTAAATTAAATATAGATTTTAAAATTTTTTTAAATTGAGAATGCAAAATGCAAAAAATCTTTTATAAAGAAAATCTTCGTCAAAAAGTAAATTTGTCAAAATTCTTACAAAGAGATAATTTGTTAATATATTATAATTGATCGACATCCTTTTTTCATAGAAACAGTTGTTTTAAAAAACTTTGTAATTGTTAAACATTCACATAAATCATTTAAATAGCAAATAAACCGTCTTAGACCTGAAAATTTTTTTTATAACTTCTGAGAACTAGGAAACCAGATAAGAAATAAAAAAGAAGATGAAACACAAATTGAATATATAAGTAACATATTGAAGGACAACTTGATAGAATAATAAATTTTTTATAGTCCTTGCCATAAACAAGGATACTTAAACAGATAAAATAACTACATCCTTTTACCCAACCATTGAAGTGTTGCGGTTTATGTAGGTGTTTCTTGTTTGTTTTCAAACTATTTATTTTTATTGGTTAACATACATTCAAATATAAAATAAATATATAATATTTCAGTTGTACATCTTTTTTGTACGAATGATATATAGTTTCCATACACAAATATACAGTTATATTAAAGCTGATATATAAACACTGAAATGTTGACGTGTAGGGACATATATCTACACACATGGACTCGTACAATTAAATTGAGAGACAGAAAATCGAACAACCTTGACCCAAGCTAGGATGCTAGTATTCTAACAGAGACAACAAAGAGGCAGTCACTGCATCATATTGTTGCAAAGAAAAAAAAAATTAAAAAAAAAAAACTTAATAACGCATATACGTTAATTAAAATGAAAACCAGAAGTTCTTGTATGGGCACTAGGATGTGTCAATTTTATCACCGACAGAAAGTTTAGCAGCAACGTAGTTTGCAATAATTGATAAGTAATTTTTTTTAAGAAATTATCGTTTCAAAATCAAAATTGAACTTCCGATTTTTTATGAGAAAATTTTTGATGCAGAGGGTTTGTTTAAAAGGAAACTTTTTTGGTGTTGGAAACGCACAGACATATGTATGTATTAGAGATGATAAACAGAACTTATTTTGCGAACCCCGGGATTTGGGATTACAAAATTTTAATTCTTTAATTCTTTCTACATTAGAAATGACACTACTGACACACTTTTACTACTATGTTGTATACTAACAGAAACTGAAGAGTATAATATTTAAAGATTTTTTCTATTAAATTATTAAATCCTTTAATGTTGCGCGGTAACGTTTTTTAAACAAAAATCTTTGAATATTGTAAAAACTAAATACACTGTATAAATCTATCTATATATTAAAAAAACCATTAGCGTGTTATTAAAGATCACATGGACATTCAAATAAGTGCATAGAACACAAGCGTCTTAGGTAAAATAAGCCGATGTTTCATTAGGTAATAATTGCATGTTTTTGCATTTATTTTGAAGCACACTGTTTATAAAAAATTATATCACATACCGATAGGCATTTCGAATAAATCTTTTTGCACTTAAAATGTAAACTAAATTCACTATGTAAATATTTTTGCTTAGTTTTTAGGGTTTGCCTATACGTATAAGTAATATTCGTTAAAACTTGTGTTAAATATCACGTATACGTAATGTGTACGTATGTATTTTTTATATATAAAAAATGTAATTATTAAGGCTCAATAAAATAAATTATTTAGTAAAAAAGCATTATAAAATAATCCATATTTAAGCACTTCTATTCGTTCACATTTTTACCTAATCAATATATTCGTTCATGTTTTATTTTTGTTAGATAAGACAATGTTTTATTTCAGAATAAATGCTCAATAAGAAGTAAATTTTACGAAAATTTAAAAAGAAATTGCCCAGTAATAGTAAATTAAAAGAAAACGATCATATGTATAATCGATTAATTTTTTATTTTTTTATTTTTAATAAAAAATTTATTAAATAATTGCTTTTCAATAAAAATAAAAATTACTATTCTTTAATATATTAGTTATATAATAAGAAACGAAACTGAATAAACTATAATCAAGTGATAAATGATAAAAATTAAATTGGGGACACAAATGCTTTATTAATTTCACTTCTCCAATCAATAATTTAATTTTTTATATTTAATAAAGTTTTGTATATTTATTATTAGTTTGGGCAAAAGTAAAAATGATTAATGTGTTTTTCACAGTTTTATAGAAAAAATAATTAAACATAACCCGTATTAGTATAAGTTATAAAAACTTAACAAACTTTTGACAATCTAAATGTAATAATGGTAGTGGTGGTGATTATGTTTAGATAGTCCTAAAATAGATCAAAAGGTAATAAATCTTTAACTAAAGAGTCAAATACTTAATTCGAAAAAAAAACTAAAAATAATAAACATTTTTCAGAAATTGAATTTTGGTTTATTTGTCTAACTTTATTGTTTCAGCTAATACTTAAATTTTATCTAGGCTCAAGTTCATTTTTAACATTCTTATTATTACGAACAATTTTTTTAATTGCGAAAAATTAAAGAATAAACTTTACGAAATCAGCTACATAGTTCAGAAATTTATACTGGGTATAAGTGTTATAAAAGTTATAATTAATATAAATTTTAAAACAAAATATTTGTAATTTTTTTGAAACGACATAACACAATTTGATAGTTTGAATAGCACAAAAACGATATTTTGCCAATTAAAATTAAACCAGGAACAGTAAAGTAACTAAATATATTTTCTGTGAAAAGGTATCCATTAAATTACATTTTAATAGACTATCTCAAGACTGAGAACTGCTTTTGGTAAATCATAAATTTTATCTATGTAAGATGGGCTTATACAGCTACGGGGAAATGCTTCCAAATATTCAATTGAAGTAATACGTCGGAGCACACAACATGCCAATTAGGATTAGCCGTCGTGGGTTTGGACTTTTAGTGTACCTCTCTTCAACCTTATTTAACCTAATACCTCATAATAAATGCAAATACCATCTCACGAAACTTCTGAAGTGCCGACAAAGTTAGGATGGTTGAAAACTACAACTATTTGCATATCGAACAATTCTTCTCATGATTGTTTTGCATTTTTGGAGTAACTTCAGATGTTTAAATAAAAAACAAGAAAATTGTCCAAAAGCAATTTTGAGTATGTATGTATATTCTTTTTTATTTTATTAATATTTATTTAATAAAGACTATATTATTATTTATTACTGGCTCAAGTTCATTTTTAATTCTAAATTTCTCACTTTTATGTGAAGAATTTAATTTTTAATTGTGATAATTAAAAAAATAGTGTTTATCCGAAACTAGCCAAATGGAACCAGCTACGGTTTCATCATGAGCACTCTTTGATCTGATGTTCTTAAAGTTGGATGTAAATATCATATATTTAAGTAACAAGTTTCTATAAAAAAAAAATAAATACAATTTTAAATTTCAAATACAGCATGTTTATAATTGACCGAGGAATTTCCCTAAAAATGTTCAATAAACTGTCAGGTACTCATGTACATTTATACCGGCTTACATACATTAACTAATAAATATATTTTTTATATTTGGTAATATGTTCATAATTTAAAACTTATTTTTAATATAATCGTTAGAAAAATTTAAAAAAAAGAAACAACAGCGATATTTGTTGCTTTCGTATTGCAACATTTGACTCAAATTTCAAATTTATTTACAGATCTGAGGAGATGTAAAAGGTAACATGACTCAGTATAAAATACAAATTGTAAATCAAAAACCATTATCTATTTATTAAATTGACGACAACATAGAAGCGTAGTTGCTATGTAAAATGAACTCATTTTGGGTTAACATGTTTGCACAAAGCTTTATTTTGCCAATCACTAAGCAACATGTCAGTTAAACTGAAAGATTATACAAAAACGAAATCCAATATGACAGCAAGGTTAACCATCTATTTATGTCAAGCATACTCAATAACAGAAATGAATGATTGCCTAGGAACAAGAATATAAAAAAAAAAAAAACAAACGAAACAGAAACAACTTTAGGGAATTTACAAATCCAAAAAGATAAATAACAAAAAGAAATCCATATAAATTTCTCAAAGATATTAACTTATCCAGGTTATAAATAAATTTAATTAAGATAAATATTTGATGAAAAAGACGTAACCACTGACATGTATTAATTTTTAACGCTGAAAATTCACTATAAATTCTTAGTCCGAATTGTTAACCAAATATATTGAGTGTAAGGAAAACCTTAAAAATATTTACCAAGAAAAAGAAATTTTTTGGTTAAAATATTTAACAGATTTGGATATAGATTAAGACATACACTTCTTTTAATTTTAATATGAATGGGAATATCTTCTTTGTTGTATTGTCTTAATAGTAAATTTTCTTTATTCAATTTGCCTTAATATTATTTCCACTGTTATTAATATTTTAAGTACTTAATTTCTATATTTCTTTTATATGTTTTAGGCATTCAAAACAATTTCATTAACCAGATATTTAAAATTACGGACGCAGCGATGTTTTAAGAGACGATTCTATATACCAAAATTGGCTTAAGTAGTCTCGCCTATCAAAAAGACTATAATTTTTGTCTACAGTAAAGACTTATAGCCTATAGAATATTCAAAACTATAGTCTCACCCATAGTATAAGCTAATAAGAGTCGTCGATAGTATGGACTATAGTCTCAACTATAAAATCATTTCTATAGAATGAAAAAAAATTAGAAAAAGAGTTGTATCAAACTATGATTAGTTAAAACATATAATGGTTGGAAACTATAATTATTGTCTTTAACTGAAGTATCATATATATCCCAGAGAATCATAATATGATACTACACAAATACAAAAAAATTAAAGATTATAATAATATAATCAATACCAAACAAAATTCGTTTTTAATAATAAAATTTTCACCTATACCATAATATAATTCCATATAGTCATAATATAATATAAACCTTGATTGTTTGTTTTCATAAATTATTGTTGTTTTTACTTATTATTCATATAGAAATATAGAAAAGTTTTATTCGATTTTAGTTTAAATAGTTTAGTTTAAATTGATTTAATTTAAACTTTAATTCGTCTTTACATTTATGTAACTTACTTTCGTCTAATTTAAATTTTTTTTACAATTTAAGAAACATTGATATTATGAATAATTTACACTTTGTTACATAATTTTTTTGTAACATATTTTAAGAATAATTATCGTTTGAAATAATAGAATACCAAATTATAAAAACGAATTAAATCAACGTTTATGAGAGGTAAAAACTTGGCAATACCTTTTAACTGTAAATAGCTTTTTTATCTAAACTTTATTTTTTATTTTTTATTTTTTTTGTTATTATTTTTATCATTTATTAGTTTTAAAAATAATTAAATTAAATAAATATGCATAGTTTCTCTTAATATCAAATCTTTAAACGAAAAACTAATTATGATTAAGTGCTATCATAACTTGATTGATTTGGAATCATACTATTTATGCGCCTAATTTTTTTTGCTTATTTGTCATATTAAGTGTCATCATTCTTTTTTTCTAGGATTTTGTTATCATGACAAAATTAATGCTTAATAAAATAATCATAATTTGTTTGCCCTAACTTTATATCGTTATCTATATATATAAAAGTGAAACTCTGTGTGTGTATTTGCTATAGACTCCAAAACTGTAAAACCGATCGGACTCAAACTTTGGCAAGTTGTAGTATACATTCCAGGGAGTGTTTATGGATGGTAAAAAATAGGCGGAGCCCCCCCATAAAAAAGTTATAATTTTGAGGTACTTGCACTGGGTCGATATTTCTCAAACTTTGCACACATATTGAGCTGTCATGACTATACAACTTCATGATTAGAAAATTGGGCAGTGCCACGCCCACAAAAAACAAGTTATAATTTATGGCTTCTTGCACTTGATATTCAATTAAAATTCAGAATGCATTTTTATTCATTAAGGGGCGTAGCAACGCGCGGCGGGCTTTTCTAGTAGGGAATATAATATAACCGTCGTGATTTTGTGCAACCAAGGCATATGCCCTTAAGTATATGCAACTTTTTAGGGGATGTTTTCTCTCAAGGCCAATTTTTATGTCAGTGCAATATAAAAGCAACAAATTTACATACATTTGTTATTTATAATATCACAAAAGAACACCTAAGTTAACCCCAAAATCTCATTTTCCATTCCTGCATTAATAAATAAAATCAATTCGAATTCAACAGGTTTTGACATTATGCTTCCAATCAGCTGGGCTGATAATTTCACCTTGTGTGCAACTATAGTTTTTCTTTGCGTGACACTGTAGTATAGATTATAATATAAATTAAATATTTTATTAATATTTTTAATAAAAAAAAATGAGAATTCCGAAATTATTACAGACTTGGTTACTGGTGCTTCACATTGTTGGTTAGTTGGTAGAAAGTCACCAAATTAATTAATTGTAAATACAGAAGAAGGCAAAAACAATAGCAATAGAAACTGTATTATTCTAATGCAATAATAATATAATTAAATTTTTATGTAGAAATGGAAATTATTGAAAAATTAAATTTTGTAAAAAATGCGAGTTAGGACCTTTCTATACTTATACACTTAATTCAATTTTAGCAACTTCAGAAAAAATATCAAACCTTCTTAAGCGATAGATGGTCTACTTTATCCATTTAATGGAAACACAATAGTGGTATTTAAAAACAAGAAAAACAAAAAAATTAAATAACACTAATTTGTGTTATTGAAATAAACAATATTTTTTTTGCTCTTCGTGCCAAACACTAATCTAAATCTCTCATCATTTGCAAACGAAGCTAAATGTGCATGTGGAAGAAGACTTCTGAAATAAACATCTATGTAATTATAAACTTGCTTGAACTCAATAATATTTTTTTATTTTTTAGTATTAAACTAAAAGTGAATATCGCCTCACTTCGAAATCATTTTATCAAAACAAATAAATCGAAAACAAGGTTAAGACAGTTAAAAGGCAAAGGTCTTTGAATAAATATTTATAAAGCATATGTACAAATATAGTTTCACAATATGAACTTCTTATCATGTATTGAATAATGTGAATATTAGGCTGATTCAAATTGGTGTCATAAAACCTATATTTTGAAATTAAGGCTAAACCTCCTCTTATAAAAATGTGAAGCAACATTAACAAAAAAATATAAAGAAAATAACTTTAATGACCAGTCTAATGTTTACATGTAACCATGTATTCTATATCTATAAACAGAAATGAATGGAAGGAACTACTTTTGGCCTCTTAATTGGATGTTTATATAAATAAAACAACAACAAGCTCAACAGCTCACAAGAAATGTTATATGTACAAATAAGAAAAAAATATAAATAAAGAATAATTTAACACATATTGTGTGTTGCCTTTATGGATATTTACTTACCACTAGCAAGCTTTTGCCATATGGCAGACAATAAAAAGTAAAACAACAACAAAAAAGGACTAATAATAAATAGCCTTAAAGGAAAAACACAAGTCAAGTATAATTATATTCATGTGAGTGAAGAGAAAGAAACCCTGCATATTTTAAGGCGAACGATTAAATTTATTTTCTTTAATAGACTTAAATTTATCAATTTTCTTTTTTTAATTAAACAGCATTTGTACACTAAGCTTTAACCTGAGGTAGGAGTATTGTTAATCGCGAATAACTTTCGCACGTGACGAGGGTTTTTTGTTCCTGTCTCACGTTCATCGTAAGCTCCCTCACTCAAGAAAGTTAAAGCTCATGAAAAAGTCAAAAAAATATTTGTTTCTTTTAACTGATTTCATTTAAAGACAAACTTAAAATAAAACTTATATTTAAAATTGTATAACCGACATGCTCATGTTGGTCGTTCAGCCACATGTGTTTAAGTTCATGTAAGTGATAACTCTGCTCAAATTAGTTTAGATATATAAATATTTTACCAATATTTTCGGGGATGAAACTTTGAAGTTGTTTGTTTAACGAAAAAAAGAAAGAGAATTCATCTTAAAAGATGAAATAGAAGATGAAAAAATTAAAGGTATAACCGTAGATTTTAAAGTAGGTCATGTTCGTACGACAGTGCTTTGCTTAAAGTTAAGACCGAAAGTCCATATTAGCACTGACACTTGAATTTAGCGTTCGTCAAAATCAATATTAAATGGGAAATACTAGAAGACAAAAACAATGTCGAGAACTATCGAAATCTAATAAATTACGTATTAAATTACTTAAAAGTCAAATTGCATAAAAAATTGGTGGGACTCTTTATAATGAGCACATATTAAGACCAACAGACAGACAGAAATTAAAATAAGAGCTAAAATTTGTTATAGAAAAAGAAACAATTTTACAAAATTCTGCATATTTTAATATATAATTTTATATGCTGATTAAAATAAATTTGTGCTTGGTTTAGTTTTTTTTTTCTTATAAATTGTTTAAAACTTCCTTCTCATTTTGCCAGATATGTTTTAATTATGTATTAATTTGAAACAAGTAAGTGTGCTATATTCGGTCGTGTGTAATCTTATAATACCCTTCACCATCATATACATGATGTATATTAACATTTAAGCCTAGCCTAAATTTAAGATTTAATGTTATGCGCCATTTTTGTTTTTTATTTCTGACGCCATCGTTGATTTTAAGTTTTTATATGGTTAATTGTATTCTATTAGTCAAGCCTTTCATTTGATATCCCATATTTTGGGGTTTCAAAAAAATGTCTGCAATTTTCTTTCGGAAATCATTTGGATTTTTTTTTTTTATTTTACGCTTTTGCCCTTTTATCTGATACCAATATTGAGCGGGTTGTAAATATGTATTGTATTCTGCTAGTCAGGTCTTTTCTATTGATATCCATGCCGCACCTCTCTGTTGTACAGAAGCTAAAGAAATCGTTTTTCATTTGTAAATATTAAGAAAAACACCGAAGCATTTGTATTTCTGTGCTTATATCTTAGTAAGTCAAAAACCGATTTCTTTTTTTTTTTTTTTTTTTTTTTTTCAAATTTTTCAAAAGTTCGCCTATAACTTTGCCGATAGTGACCGAGTTGTTCAAAATATTTTACGAACATTCCTAAGTAGATGCAAATCATATCTGTTTTATTCAAAATCAACATCGGCCCTTAAAATTTAACCACCCTTTAGTAGCAAGTATGTCTGTAAATTATCTTAGGGCTGAAAAATGCAAATTGTTTTGGGAAAAATATTTGAAAATACAGTGGCATTTGCTCATAATGAAGAAAGTTATGAGGTGATTGTGCTGGATTTCAATAGCGATACATTTTCAAAATGAGGGGGCTTCAAATTAATTATTAATATCTGAAGTGTACTGTAATCATAAGTTTTAATTACGTCTGAGTTATAGCTAAAAAAGCAATAATTGTTTGGAATTGTATCTAAAATTTTTTTTTAAATATCAAAAGCATAGGAATAGCTTAAAACTCATAATGCCTTGGTATTTGATTAACTGGAGGTCAAGGTACGTAACACGCTATGTGCTATGTACCTATAACTTAAAAGTTTTTACTCTTCAAATTTAGCCAAGAAATGTATCAAGTATGCCAAGATTGCTGGGTTGAATATGTTCAATTAATGGTTTTTACTGTGGTTATTAACTAAAATGTTTGCTTATTTATAACAAACTAAATTTATTATATTTTATTACAATCAAATACATACATACTACTATTTAATACAAAGTAATGATTTTAGTTGGATTGCTCGATGTTATAGTTGTAGTTTTTATAATTAAAACATTGTGTATTTAAATTTATTTGTTTGAATTTGGATTGTAAAACTGTAACCTTTAGCAAATGCAATTGAGTTCAAAAACTAAAATTGTTAACTTGTTTATGTCAGGTATAGCCGTGCTTTTGCTTACAAAACAACAATAAAGCAAACAAGTGCTTAATTTTGTTGGGTTAATTTTGTAGGCTTGCATACACGTAATACACCTAAAAGGTTGCTTTTTTTAAACGAAGATCAAATAAACTTTTACTTTAATTAATTCGAAAAATTTAGTTCTGCATATATCGAGCAACTAATTTATAGTATTGTAGACTTGTGCTCGACTCGTTACTTAAGAACACTTTTGGCGACAACATATTTCTTTTTTGCACTAACCCCTACTAAAAAAATTTAATAATTGAATGAAATGAATTAAAGTAACCGATTGACCCAACTCTATAGTACAGAGTACACAAGAAAATTACAATTAGTCCATACTCAGTACCAAATTGCACAATACTTTGCCAACACTAAGCCATACATAATTACATATTATTTAATTATTGTTTATAATTTAACTTCAAACCATTTTTTGTTTCCATAAACTATCTATGTATGAATGAGTGTCAAGCAATTTCACCCACAATGTCTTAATGTGCGTCATTTTATTTTTCTTGCTTTTATGCAATTCTCGAATGACCTTTGTCATATATTTAAGGTTATGATGATGTTCTGTAAAACAAAAAAAGAAAAACAAATGCAATATCAAAACAACAAAAAATATTGATGATGATGGAACGAACAGCAGCAGCTTAAGTAATAAGTAGCATATGGTGTTAATATAAAATGGCACACTATGTCCAAAATAATAAAACTAAATAAATAAAAAAAGAAAGAAATAAAAAAGAAAGTATGATATTGCCAACTCAACTGGAAGTTAAGTAATACCCGTATACATTTTACGTAGTTTGTCGTAACAAAACTATAAATGTTGTTTGAAAGTAATAAGCAGAATTTAATGAAAACGACAGAAAAAGATTTAACACAACAATGGCTTATACTGAATAAACAATTCTATAATAAGAACAAACAAACTCTACCATTTAGGGCACGAGTACTACAACAAAATTTAGGTTACATAATAAATATAAAATGATAGCACAACTTTGTAATTAAGTATAAGGCGCCAATAGGGATTTAAATCAAGTTGATATTATTAAAATTTAATGGCGCAGAGTGGTAAACAATTTACTCAGGTTTTTAAATAAAGAATGAAAAAAAAAAACAAACTTTAAAGATATTTTAAAAATTCTAAAACATTAGGTTGACGTTTTAATATTTAAATTTATGGCGTTATACGTAAATCTTACGTTTTAGTTCGAATTTAAAAATATGGTCTTTGTAGGTCAGGTGTTGTGGGAAATTAACAGCATGTTGTTGTATGGACTTATTAAATTCTGGCCTTAAATAACAAATTGTCTTTTTCTTTTAATTATTAAATCTGTGGAAGGAACAACTGCTTATGTATGTTTTTACATTATTTCTGGAAAGTAATTTTAAGTGTTTAAGTTGAATTTTATAAATTTTTTCCGTTTATTATTTATTATTATATAAATTACGTGATGCATTAATTGAAGCGCATATTCGTTTTCATATATCTAGTTAAATTATAAGTTAAAGTATGATGATATTCAAAATAATATTGTTCGTTTAAAAAATATAGGCAATAAATTGTTACACTATAAATTCACATTAAAATGGGCAAAAATTAATGTAACATAGTAGTTGAATAATAAAGCTTGATTGGTGGCTTACATTATTATACATAAATAAAGAATAAGTCATAATTATCTTTGATAATAAATCTTAAATATATGTATTTATGTATTTTTAAATTTGGTACTTTGTTGACAGCTTTTAAATTAATTTCTTAAGATTTTTTTGACATGTAGCCTATTTAAAAAAATAAAAAATTTACATAATTTAAAAAGTTGTTTAACTTATTGTAAAGATTTTCATAAATTTCATAAGTGCTTTAAGCAGATATTTAATTTTCTTAGCCTGTCCTAAGACAAACCTTTTTTTAGGAAAAAAACTCATATTTCTCTTGTTCTGTATTGCGAGTGAAATTAAATTATTAAGAACTGCCATTGCAGTACACCAATACCTCACTTTGCGTCGTGGTTACGTTCCCAAAAAACGCGACGCAAATTGAAACGACGCAAATTGAAACAAAAATTAATCACTGTCTGATGAGTCCATAGTGGATGTTGTCGTAAGTCGGTTTTCTTTCACAAAAAATTGGTTCAATGTTTGCTGAACAGCTTTTTTTTCAACGTAAAATAAATTTCCTTGTAGCGATTGATATTCGTAGCTACCGCCTGGGACACTTTTTTAAAAATATCTCTATAGCTTCGTCAATCAAACACATCGCTTTGGAAATTCGTTTGGAGGTCAAATTCTTCGGAGATTTCTATTGAACGGTCACTGTCATTTCCATTAGCAAATTGCAATTCCAGTTGCAATAGTTCTTCATTAGACAATTCTTGGTTGTGCGAGGTTAGCAATTCATTTATGTCAGTCTCAATTAGAAAGGGAATCTCCGAGTTTTTATGGCATGGCTCAATTATGTAGAAATAAAAGTCGTTGACATATTTTAGAAAAAAAAAGAAAGTTTCAAAAATAAATTAAAAACCAAAACAACGCAACTTCGAAAATCTAACGACGCACAGTGAAAATTAGTACTAATTCAGCAGCGACGCAACTTTAAAAAAAACGCAAAACGAAACGACTCAAAGCGAGGTATTGGTGTATTGTTTATAATTATAAAGCACGAAATTGGCACAGTGGCATTTAGATTTTCCTATATATTCCCATACAAATATTAAGAAATTGGCCTCCATTTTCCATGTGAAGATTTTTTATTGTCACTTGAGAAGTTACCAAACCATGTATCGTAATGTCTTATGTGTACAATAACATTCGGTCCTTATAATTAGAATTTTGCGCTCAGACTTTTCAGTCGTTGTTTCAATTGACATTTTATTTCATTGTTGTTGTTTTGTGTTATTGTTGTTGTTGCTGTTAGAACGGATCTTTTGTGCAATCATAAAATTTTTCATTACCAAAGACATTCGGTCTCTCTTATTTTATAGTGAAAATTTTGTTTTATAGGTGACAAAACAAAAAAACTAAAGGCAAAACAACGATTTATCTTCAACCACCTTGAAGACAAAAGAACGTTTGCAAGGTCAGATAGTAAATTATATATATACATATTATTTTGTTACAGATCTATGCGTTAAGTATTTCCCGACAAGCCAATTTCTTTAAATTTCGGTACACATATTATAAATAGTAATATGAATGAAATAGACTACGTTCATATTAATTTATTGTTAGTTTAAATTTGCAAATGAAAGAGAAAGTTCATTTTAAAATTGTCATCAAATGAAGAATCGTAGTAATTATTTTTTTTATCTTTATTGTTGGATGTTGCTGTAAGAAGACTGTTATTTATACACGACAACAACTGTTTATTTGAACTAATTTCGATAAAAGCTCAAAAATAAAACTTAATAAAAAATTTGTTCTTAAATATGTATATATAGCATTGAATACATTGAATTTTCCCATACAAAAGAAAAAATAAAAAACAAGCTACAACAAATTCGGCTAAGCCAAATATTTTTTTCAGCCGGAAGAAGACTCGGCGCAGTGCTGATTAGCCGCCGAAAATGTTTGCTTCTAAGCCGCCGCCGCAATTTATCAATCGGCTTGCTTCTCTGTTTCCCGAACTATTCAATTCAAAAAAAAAAAATGAGATGAACTCGCTAAATGGTCTTGACAAAAGCAAAAAATATCACTACTTCTCAACAATTACACAAGCAAAAACACTTCAACAGTTGTACTGCAACCAACTTCAGTACTTAACGCCCTTTTCAATTTTGCTGCTACTCTTGTTTAGGTTTGGATGTTAGCAAAGACGGAAAAATATTAGATTAAACATAAAAAAATTTCTTGTTCTAAGATAAAACGGAAATTATGTTAAAAGTTAACAATTAATAGAAACTTTTTCATAAATGCTTCACTAAAGCACACATACAAACACACACAGTTATTAGTACTGTATGAAAATTTTTTCCATGTACTAGTAATAAAAATAAATATTTAATAGAATACGTTTATTAAGCATGAAATTGCAAAAATTTAACTTTTTATTGCCAAAGTGAACCAGCATCGTTTAGGGAATATTACGAGTTTTAAGTTCTGTCAAAAACACAACAAATAAAAAACTTTAGGAGGACACGAAATGTCGGTCATGCATAGAACTTAGCGGAAGTAAAAAGTGTAATTAAATAAGGGGAGTTACATGAAACTAGGGCCTAATTAAAGTATTAAATACTTTTTATTTATTTGTGTGTGTGTGTATGTATGTTAGTGTTATTTTTTAATGTGCATAATTTATATCCATATGTATAACGGTAGTACTTTTAAGAGATTAAAAATTATGAAAAGAGTACAAACAACTCAATGAAATTTCTGGGAGAAGCATATTAACTTAACTTTTACTCAGAAAAATTAAATTCTATTTAAAAAATTCGTTAAAAAATCTATTTATTTTTATAAAAAAAAACTGAGAAAATTATTTAAAACTTTGCATACCTTTTTTGTGGAATTCAGTGCAAAATACCTTTGTGCCTCTTGAGTATATTAAAAGGATTTTTAGCGCTGGTTTTCAAAAAATTCAGTAATTAATAAAATACGGAATGTATATCATATAACCTAAGTTAATTAACGAATATTCTTTCCTACACCTTGCGATTTTTGTAAGCGTCATTGTTACATTCGATTCTATTGTGCGTTTATAAGTATAGCTTAGTTATTTTGTAACCATTTGTAATCATTACTTGGAGAAAAGAATTTTAAGTATAATAGAAAAACAGTCCATGACAGGCGAAACATAAAATTAAAATTACTTTTGTACTTAAAAATGTCTAACTTAGAAAATTTGAAAAAAATCTTAAATCTTAATTTCGTTCCGGCCTTAACGAGTCTTTAAATAGATTCCCTATTTAAGAACCCTCATGGCAAAAATTTTCCATGATCTTAGCATCAGTAATAAAAAAGTTTAAAGGCGGGTAGAGATTTCTGATGCGCGAAGTACTATCGGATGGTCAAATTTTAAGGGGCAATGTTGAATATGAACGACACCTAAACGTAAAATTTTTTTTCTGCATTTCATTTGACATTTCTCAATTTTAGACTAACTCAATTTGAACCATGAAAAGATACACAATCGAGCAACTCGTTTAAGTTACATATTTATTCAAACCAAAATGCACTTCGTGATTCTTTTGGTCAACATAATTGTTCAAATTCGTCCACAATCGGGAAAATTGTGAAAAATATTAAATTTCAGAAAAACAAGTTTGTATGAATGTGAATGCCTTCTTAGTTCGTTGAATGGAAAACATTGCTGTTTTTTGCGATAGTTTGGCAAACGAGCAGTCAACCTCGACTCACCAATGTGCCCAACAACTGAACATTAACATTGTCATTGAAAGTTTGGAAAATTTTGGAGATGTGCCGCCGAGATCGCGGCCATACCAATACCAATATTATCATAATAACAAGTAAGAGCACTATATTCGGCTGTGCCGAATCTTTTATACCCACCACCAATTTTGTGTACATTTAAAGCACAATAATTATTATTTTGTTAATGGCTTTCTTTGTAGAGGGTGGTTAAATTTTAAATTTAAAACAGAGGCCGAATTACGGCACTCGAACGTGATTGAAATTTGAAAACTCTTATAAGAATCTATATACCTAAAGCATACTCGATCGTTCGAGTAAAATTTCGATCGATATCGAATGCCGTAATTCGGCCTTAGGTCTGTATAAAATGTTAGAACATCTATGAATGCCTTCTAAATTCGTTAAATGAGAAGCATTGCTGTTTATCGCGATAGTGTGGCAAAAAAACAGTCAACTTCGACTCATCATCGTGCCAAACAATTGAGCATCAGCAATGTTATTTAAAATTTGGACTATCGGATCGAGGTGTGCCGTTGAGGTCGCGGGGCCATTTGGCCGATATTTTGTTCCATACATAATTGAACCATACAAATATTATCATTAAAAAAGAAATGATAATAATTTCCTAAATAATTTGTGTTTTATTCAAAATCAACATCGGCCCTTAAAATTTAACCACTGAGATATTATATGAATTTGAAATAAAGCATTATATAGGATGTGGGCGTGACAGTGGGCGTGTCACCTAAATTTTCTGGCATAACAACAACATTGACTAGAAGGATTTCCGTAGCAAATTTTATCATCATACCTCTAATTTTGTCGGTTTTATAAATTTAAATTTCATTAACAGTAAATAACGTGGAAAGTGAGCGTTATAGTAGGTGTGTCGAAGTTATTTATGCTAATAAATACAACTTAGATATTTCAATAAAGTCCTTTATTATTCGATTTATAGAGAAATTATAAGAATTTAAGAGAAAACGTTGTATGGGAGGTTGGCGTGTCACATTTATTTTCCGTCAGAAGAAAGCCTTTGACCAAAAAGCAATTCCTGCAAAATTTCAGAATCGTAGATCTAAATTTGTCACTCTTATTAGGTTTAAAATGTTTAACATATTGGAAAATACACTGCGCGGTATAAATTTTCGTACATTTTGATCTCTAACTCCCTTCCTAATGCATGCATTTAGGCAATTTTTCTTTCTTCCTTATACTCCGATTTAGCCAATTTTCTATTCCAAACAAACCTTGTGTATAAGACATATTCTGGCAAAATTTGAGCCCACTAGCTTTTTCGATGGGACCTCTATCGTGCTTTTAACAGACGGACATACGGACGGACATAGCTAGATCGTCGTCAAATAAAACCCCGATTAAGAATATACATACCATTTTTTTGGTGGCGGATATAAAAACTCAGATACTTCAAAAAAACACATTACAAAAAAATTTGTTTAGCTCTTTTACTAAAATTTTGCAAAAAATATTTGACCTTGTGTCACAAAAATTGGTCTGCTGATCACGGTCGGATCGTAACGGGTATAAAATGGGGAGGAGAGGAGAGTTTTATCTACTAAATGGTGCTAATTTCTTTTTGTTATCTTATGTTTTCTAGAAGTCATGGTGTATTAAAAAAAGGAATTTAGGAAAATTTAGACCTAAAGATAAAAAAAAATTATTTCTAAACATTATAAACAATTTATTTTAATGTACTAATGGCTAACAAATTTTAAAATTATACAAAACTTATTTCGTTTGAAAATCTTTTAAAAGCAAAATGTTATAGAACTTTAAAAATCAAAATCTTACTAATAAGTTTCCCGTTTTAGCAAAATGCTTAGCATGTCTATTTTGAATCACCCTGTGGCCCTTAAAATTTAACCACCCTTTGCAAGAGAATAGATAGATAAAAAAAAAATTAGTTAAAATATGTATTTTAGATATTCAAATACTTATTTTAAATCTACTGATGCACATTTTTTTAAAATATTTTTAAATCTTAAACCTCATAAGACTGTGTGTACAACTATATGTAAAGTTGGGCACAAATCATTACTCTAGTTAATTTTTGTCAACAAACTTCGGTCATTTTCGTTTTCACAAACCCCTATAAAATTCCTTTGTAGTTTGTGAAAAAAAATGTTACTAGAGTCATCTAGTGTTCTACGTGATGTTTAGCAAAGACATCATCCTCAGTGTTTGCAAAATGTAGTGGCGCCTTCAACAGATGTCGCCATCTGCAATGAATAAATGCTAATGAATATGACTAATATATTTTTATAAAAATTTAAAAAAAAATTTAAAAAATTTTATTTTCCGTTATAACGAAGACTTTGACCAAAAAACCATGTTTGCAAAATTTCAGAACCGTACATATAGTTTTGTCAGTTTTATTACGTTTTAAACTTCAAATATACACTGAGCGGTATAAACTTTCGTACATTTTGACCTATAACTCCTTTTCTAATGCATAGATTTAAGCAATTTTTGGGGAGAAATATTCTTTTGACTCGAGAAATATATATTCGAAGTTTCATGACTCTACGTTTATGCGTTTGAACACAATTCCTTTTTTTCGATGTTTGAAGGACACGGTTTTTTCGACCTACTCTTGCTTTACGAGCTATAACTCTCTTCCTAATATTCCGATATAGCCCATTTCAATACCAAACAAACCTTGTCTATAAGAAAGATTCTGGCAAAATTTGAGCCCTTTAGCTTTTTCGGTGCGACCTCTATCGTGCTTTCAACAGACGGACAGACGGACGGACATAGCTAGATCGTCATCAAATCAAACCCCGATTCAGAATATATATACTTTATGGGGTCTAAAATGGATATTTCGATGTGTTACAAACGGAATGACAAAATGAATATACCCCCACCATTTTTTTGGTGGCGGGTATAAAAAGAAATGACAATAATTTCCTAAATAATTGTTGTTTTATTCAAAATCAACATCGGCCCTTAAAATTTAATCACCCTTTATTAGTAATTAGTATTTTTTCAAAGTGTGTTTTTTGCAAATAATCTATATATATATAAATGAATCCCTTTTTCCCTTGGTCACGGCATCACGCGTGAATGGCTGGACCGATTTTACTAATTATTTTGTTGTTGTATTTGTTATTATAAGGAGAAGGTTCTTATGTAAGAAAATAATAAAGAATAATAATGTTTCACTGGCAGTAATATTCACGTAGTTATAATAACAAAATACCTACATAATTCATTTACCATTTCTAAGTGTACTTTTCAAATTGGTTTCTACTGGATAACTTGTACTGTGTGTTTTTTTCTGAAGTGTTTGTTAAACAGTTAAAATTTCCATTGCGGCTAGCATTTGCAATGTCGATAAACAGCAATACTTAATAAAGAAATTAACTTAATTCAGATAAAAAGGTAACAGATATTTCTTGATTATAGGGCGGTACAAAGTTCGCTGGGTCAGCTAGTTAAAGATAAAACCGTTACATTTTTTGAAAATGTTTAAGCATTTTTGGCCATACTTCGGCAAGTGCCCGCACAAATTTATCTTTCAAGTTATGCAAAACATATTTTTAGTTTTTATAGTATTCAATTGAGGACCTTAATAATTGGTTATCATCACTATGAACCGTTCGCTATTGTTGGTAACGTTCATGGAAGTCTCATGACTATCTTTTTTTATTTTTCCGAATAAAAAAATTTTGCTTTTACCATGCCTACTCAAAAAGAAAATAGCCTAACACTGAACAGAATTTTGTTAACATTGCCGAACTAAAACACGATTTTCAAATAAGAGTAAATAATATTCAAGCGTGTGTTCGGCCTAAGGACATTCATCAATAGTTGCCAAACTCAACATGCAAACCTAATATAACCGATAATTCTCGAATCGGCTGTCACAGAGAGCAGTACCACCAGTGTAAGTTCTTCGCTAAAACATTTAATAATCCCTTTTTTTGCTAAACTTATGAGTTATTAAGTGGAAATAGCAATATGTAATATTACTTACCGATTTTCCCAACTACATTGTCACCCAGAAAATTTCTCAAACCTTGATGATATTAAAATTATTTATTTCAATATTTGATGTCTTTTCTTTCTAAAATACTAGCACACTCAAAATGCTTCAAAATAATGTCGAGATTTTAAAAATGTGCTTATTTTAAATCTTAAGCTGCCAGTTGGATCACAGTGTATACAAGCCAAAGTAATTTGAAGTAAATAACTATCGAATAAATTGCGTAAGATTACAAAGGAAATTCTACAATTCCAACAGTTAAAATGTTAGTTATATTATTCACAAGCTAGTTTTCGAAAAAATATAATAATACAGGGTGCTTTCTAACAAAACTTAATATTGGCAACAATATTTTAAAAAAATTGTTGATTTGTGCGCTTTATCCTGTCAAAAAAAGCTGATGGTTTGAAAACTGAACTCAATGGTGAGTCGTAAGTTCAAAATCATTTTCAAACATCAATATGATAAAATTATGTGGCAAACAAATCAATTTCTTGAATATTAAGGCAATATATTTGTGTTTTTTTTTATTAAAATTGCACCGCTTCCTAAAAAAATACCCTTTAAAACATACTCTCACTAGTTTGCAAAATTTCCACACAAGCATCTCTTGCAATGACATAAAAAAAAGTTTTCTTTTAATTTCATAAAACTAAAGGACGAAGTAAATAAAAAATTTAACTAAAGTTAGAGAAGCACTTCAAAACTTACTGGTCGTTAAAGTAAATAAGCAACTATTACGTTTGCCTTCCCCACAATTGTTTTAAGGGTTAAGATAAAAATATATTTAAGCCATTTTTTCTTATGACATTAAATATTACATGGATGGGTGGTGTAGGAGTGTTTGATGTAGGAAAACTCCTTAACAAATTTCGTATAAAAATTATCGTTTATTTTACAATTGCTAACATAAAAGGACTGTGACCCTTTCGCTTTGCATTAATTAGAAACAAAATTAGAAGAAAGTTAAAAATACAATAATTTTTTTTTTATTTTTTTTTCTGGGAATTTTATTTTGAAGCACAAAACAAGTGAACACGAATTAACAAAAATGTTTTTTTTTTCAAAAATTTTAATTAAAGTTAGGACAGAAGAACAAACAAAAATATAAATTAAAAATATGTAAAACACTAATTCATCAACGAATTCAAAGATATGTAAATTAAAAAAATTTAAGGAATATTAAATAATATTCTGACAAGATATTGCGCTACACAGAAAAAAAATTATTTTCGATTAAATATATAAAATTTGTTATTATTCATTTGAATCAGAACCCATCAATGAATTTGCACATTTTAACAAAAAAAGTTAGTACAAGATGGGATTATTTTTAAAGTATTTATGTATTTTTAAGCCCAGCACCAAAAAAAATGCTGTGCTGGTGTATTCATTTTATCATTTCGTTTGTGACACATTAACATATTTATTTAAGACCCCATAAAGTATAACTTTTCTGAGCTAGGTTTCATTATAGGGTGATCTAGCTACGTACGTCTATTAAAAGCACGATAGGGCTCAATCAAAAACTGTTTAAGTCCGTACATTACGGTAGAAGTTATAGGTCAAAGTTATAGTGTCTTTTTTAGTCTACTTAAAATTTCATACGTCATGAAATCCACAAAATTAGATGTACGATTCAGAACTTTTGCAAATATCGGTAATAACGGAAAATGAAGGTGACACGTCTACTTTAACGACCACCTCCTATATAACGATTTTTCCTAAAATCAAATAATTTCTCTATAGACAAAGATTTGGAAGAATAAGTCTTTGTGTTTAAATATCTAAAAAGAAATCAATATCTGAAATTACTTTGCTACACCTGCCTCGACACCCACATCTCCCATATGGCATAATCTATTATAAAAAAAATTTAAAACTGACAGAATTAGATGTACGATTCTAAAATTTGAAAATAGATGGTTTTGGTTAAGATAGTTGCAATAACGGAATATATAGGTAAGTGGAGCCTTACTCCTATAACAATTTTTCGTTAATTCACATAATTCATCTATTAACAAAGGTGTATTGCAATATCTAAGTTAGCAAAAATACTTTGAAACGCCTACTTTAACACCCACTTCTCAAAAACTGTAGTACAAACAAGTGGGTAATACCATTCCAAATGTAAAAATCCTAAGGCTTCATTTTGAAACTAAATATTAGAAAGTAAATTAAAAGCAAAGTGGGCTTAAACAAAGATGGTAATATATTTATTAAGTATAAAGAAATTATTCGATAGTGATTAGAGTTGTTAACAAAATAATAAATTTTGTGGTATAAAAGCACTAAAAAAAAATTGGTGGTGGGTATCAAAAATTTGGCACGGCTTATAAAATATTACTGCTTTCAGCTGTATTTTTTTTTTAACAAGTGACATTGTTTTAAGCAAAAATTTGTTAGAAATTTTTTAAAAAAAAATTTTCCAGTGTACAATTAGTTAGAAATGAATGCGTAAATAACCAGCCTCCTTTAAATAGCACACACTACATTAAACCAAAATTATTTAAGACATTAAACAGTTGAACTTGCGTCGCTAAAAAATTATTTTAAAAATTACCTCATTTATAAGTTTGTGCGTGCTAATTGGATGAATTTAAAATTTTCCCAAATAATATTACTTCCAAGTTCTTTATGTTTTATATTATACATACGTGTCAAAAGTTTGGTCTATTATCATAAATTTTAAAATTTTCTTTTGTGGCATTAAATAAAATGTCTTCTTGTCACAAAACTTTTACAAATATCATACAATGTACAGTGGGGCTAATTAGTTTTAACTTTTGAAAGTTATTTTAATGTTATAACTTTAATGCAAAATAGAATTAGTGTTAAAGAGAATTCAAATTTTAAACATTATTAAATTTATTATATGAAGAGAAGTCGAGCTAAGGAACTAGTTGTTATACCCTTCACCTTCAGTGCTATTTATGACACATGATTCTAAAGGGTATTATCAGATTAGATACGGCTGAATATAGCATTCTTACTTGTTTTGTGCACAATTATTTTTTTTAAGTAAGTACATTGAAAATTTACTTCATATTCATAATTAAGTTCTTAATTTATTAAAGGTTTTCTGAACAAAAAAATTCTCCCAAAATAAGTTTTATAATAATTTTTTAATAAATTAAAAAAAAATAATTATGAATATGATGAGGGGGTTAGTCTTTAGTTTTTGTAAATATTTTAAAGAAAAAATATGTAGGTTTTTTTTGACAGCGTTTGCTAAAACTGGTATTCGGACTGGTATTCGGACTGTTCTATATTTAAATTAGCCGATATTTTCATCGAAACTTTATCCAGTATGAGCATAAAACATGTCTCTCATTTGTAAGTTCGCCTAAGAAGAGAAAAGACAAATTGTTCACAAATCATGATCTTTAGCGAGAATACTTGTTTTTCAAATTTCTATATAAGCTAAGCCCTGTGATATTCAGGAAGAAATTCTGCAGTTGTTCATTAAAAAAAAAACAATTTTTAAATATGGTTCCTTCTTAGAGATTATCTTGATGTAAGCAGTGAAATGTTGCAAGTTGAAAAAAAAACTATTTTATTGTCCAGCTACAATCCTACTGTAGTTATGCAAATATTATAGTGTTTTAGTGTTATATGATGTTAGGAAAAAAACGTTAGTAATAAAAACTATTTTAAGACAAAGAATAAACTCATGAAGCTTCTCTCGCTTTTAGGTTACAACGAATAAAACGTGCAAAAGTAGCTGCAAAACAAAAACCACACTAAATGAGGATTATAAAAAAATACTAAAAAGTAGTAGAACATATCTTAAGTAGAAAAATAATAAAAGTAAAAACAGTAAGTAATAATAAAAGAAAAAAAGAGAAAAATTTTATGACATTTCTAAAAGAAACTAACTGTCTGTTTCCTTAATTACGAACGACAGTTTTTTTTTAAATAAACTTGCAGAACCCGGATCGCTGTATTTATTACATATAAGGGTATTACTCACCCATCTTCACCTTTTCAGTTTTAATAATAAAGACCGAATATCATTGTACACATAACACATTACGATACATGGTTTGGTAACTTCTCAAGTGACAATAAAAAATCATCATATGGAAAATGGAGGCGATTTTCTTGATATTTGTATGGGAATATATAGGAAAATTTAAATGCCATATCTGCGGAACCACTAGGCGAATTCCGTGCTTTATAATTATAAACAATACTGCAATGGCAGTTCTTAATAATTTAATTTCACTCGCAATACAGAACTGGAGAAACATGACATTTTTCCTAAATAAAAGTTAAGTCTTAAGGCATGCTAAGAAAATTAAATATCTGCTTAAAGCACTTACGAAGTTTATGAAAATCTTTACAATAAGTTAAACAACTTTTTAAATTATGTAAATTTTTTATTTTTTTAAATAGGCTACATGTCAAAAGAATCTTAAGAAATTAATTTAAAAGCTGTCAACAAAGTACCAAATTTAAAAATACATAAATATATTTAAGCTTTATTATCAAAGATAATTTTGAATTATTTATGTATAATAATGTAAGCCACCAATGAAAATTCATTTCTTAAATACTATGTTGCATTAATTATTGTCCATTTAAATATGAAAACAACGGTCGCAGCATCATTCCTCACAATATTACAATAAAATCATTGAAAAAACAAGTAAGAGCGCTATATTCGGCCGTGCCGAATCTTATTACCCTTCACAACGTGTAGTCATGCAATAACAGTAGTTTGTATCACCATTTATCCCATATGAAATACGTACATACATATAAAAACATACATATATAAAAACAACCCATTGTAAAATTATAGCTTTACTAGCTGACCCGGTCCGCGTCGCTGGCCCTAAGCAAACATTAGTATTGTATTACCACACGATTAAAATTATTTTCTTATTTTCTTACATAAGAACCTTCTCCTAATAATAACAAATGAAACAAAAAAAGAATTAGTGAAATCGGTGCAGCCGTTCACGCGTGATGCCGTGACCAAGGGAAAAAGGGATTCATTTATATATATATATATAAAAAAAAAAATAAAAAAAAAAAATTTAAAAAAAAAATTAAAAAAAAATTTAAAAAAAAATTAAAAAAAGAAATTAAAAAAAAAATTTAAAAAAAAACAATTAAAAAATATATAATAAATATGAAACAAAAAAAAAATAAAAAAAAATTTAAAAAAAAAAATTATAAAAATATAAATAATATATTAAATAAAAAATAAAAAAATAATTAAAAAAATAAAACTTTTAAAAACAATAAAAAAATTTTTTTTTGGCTCAGCTGGCATCGAACGTTTTCTCTAACCAGTATACACGTTTGTATGTATGTATGTTGTTGTTGTAATGTTGTTTTTGTGAAAAAAAAAATCGAAGTGGTCGGGGGTTTTTGCTCATATCTCCGTTGCTTATGTACCGATGTTTCTGATTTTCAATACCGATCTACTCCCGAATATTTCTGATATTTTAATACCTCACCCGGGTCCAAGCGATGTCGGAGGGCTTTAAAAAGTTGATTTCAACATACACACGGACAGACTGACAGAGCTTAATCGACTCCCCTATTCATAAGCTTTCAGAAAATATATACTTTATGGGGTCGGAAATGAAAATTGTAGAAATTTCACACGGTATGACAAACCTATATATACCCTTTTTCACTGTGTGAAGGGTATAACAATATAATTAAAATAATGTTAGAGTCTATCGACATACTTCTTCTTATATTAAAATGTTTAACCTAAACTAGTGCCAAAGCACACATAATTCTGATCATTATTTGTGCTTAATGAAAACCAACTCAAACATTATGATCAAAGAATTCAATTAAATTAGCAATATTTTATATGTAAAAATTAATTATTAATTAACCATAATTATAAGCTAATTTGGGCAAAAAAAACACTTCATGTCAATCATATACAAGAAGTCAAAACATAATGTCATATTTCCATTATAATTCAATATGTACACAACATGTTCATAGTATGTACGTAAGTATGTAGTAGTTACTTAGATGATAAAAAAATATAACAGTTAAATTGTATACAAGAAAGTACAGCAGAAACAACAACTATATTAATGTTGCTAAAATGGCTGACAATAGAAAACAAGTTGACACAATTCATTAATTATTTTCAAGTGGCTAACAGAATTAAATAAAATATTTACACAAAGACAGGACTACCTTTTGTCAGAACTTTTGTTGTTGTTGTTGTTGTTGTTTTAAAATAAAGAAAAGTACTAGAGTACTTTACTAACGCTAATTAAATTCAAAATGAAAATTTAAAACAAAAAAAAAATAAATAGAATGAAGAAAGTGGTTGACAAAATTTAAGCTGATATATACACAACACACACACACAAACATAACAAATTTACATCAAATGTCAGGATAAATTGGGAGAGTGCTGAAGAGTGTAACAAAGTGTTGCTATTCTGTTTATTTTCAATGTTGCCTTGAGATCTGCACAACCTCCGGTTAAAAACGTGTAGTATTAGAATGAGTGACGGTAAAAATTTAATTTTATTACGGAAGATTTTGTAGATTGAAGGAAAATAAAACAAAGGCTTTAGTAGATATGAATAGAAATTCGTTTACTGGCTATAAAGCAATACAAGACTACAGATATTGTAGATGAAAATAGGCAAATGTTGACGCTTGTTATTTTCACATAAATAAATAAATTTATGGAAGATGATGTGTATAAGATCTAGGCGTCGTTAAGTTTAGATATTAAATTTAAATGTTTATAGCAATGCTTGTTTATAAAACGGTTAATTAATTGCCAAAATTGGAGGTTAAAAACTATAAGAGTATTTTAAATAAGACATTGACACAGAATTGAAAATGTTATTAAGTTCATTTTAATAAAATGTAAAGCCACGATGCCAACACGTACACGAAATGGCTGACGTCACTAAAATGTTTAGAACTTTTGTTACATTTTTTAATTTATTTTGATATTACACGAAATGTAATTTAGTCCAAAAATGCAAATGAAACAAATGTGGCCGAAACGGATATATTTATGCTTTATGATGACGTCAAAATTACGTTACAACCACATGCGTATGTGGATTTTTACATTTCGTATACTACAGGCTTAAGCTCTAAACACATAGACGCCAGCAGACTTCACAACTTCATGGCTTCAAATGCTGCCAACTTCAAATGCTGCTCTGAAGTCAGCTTCATAATTATTTTGAAGACAGCAACAACATAATAATCAGCTGATGTGCATTTCAGCAATACAAATTTCAGGGATGCCGCATATATATTTTATAATGAATAAAATTAAAGTTATTGATAAAAAAAATGTAATTATATCACGAAAAACTATAAAAACACATACATTTGTTTCTTTATTGTATTTTTGTAATGTTCTTTTATGTTTAATATCAAAAATAAGTTTTTGTTATTTTTTTTCCAATTTAATATATGTAATGGCAACACTATATTTGTTCTTGCTGCCCGTCAAAATAGAAAATAGCCTAAGTTGGCAGCAGCAGCAAATGCTGTTGTGCAGTCGTGCTGCTGTGCTGCCGTCAAAATAATCGTTTTCATTTAAACACATGGATTTTATTTTTGACATATTGCTGCTTGCTGTCTGCTGTCGTCTATGTGTTTAGAGCATTAAGAAAAAAAAACAACTTGTACACATGTGAATCAAAAATATTTTTTATCTACAAAATATGTTAAATTTTCGATTTAAAAAAATTTCTTCTCATGAACAATTTAACAAAAATTATGTACTAAATTGCTAGATAATTCTGATTTTGGAGGGCCCATAGTTACCATGGGGTTATAAAACCTAATAAAATATGAGTAAACGAACATAATTACACCTGGAGAATAAATAATGGGGAGATTCTCCACTGCACAGAGAATTTGAATAATATAATTTTATTATATAAATCAGTGACCAATTATTTTAACGCAAAGGGAACATCGTCGACATTTAATTAGCCGTAAATGTGTAGAGCAAAGTGATAGCGAAACACCAAAAAGATCTACCAGAATGCCGACAGCCCAGCTAGGAATGGCTTTTACGTAACTGCGGCGCATTTAAAAAAAGATTTACTGTTATTCTCATATAAAGTGCAATTAGTGTTATAATAAAGGTCCACAGATCATCGGCAACCCTTTTGGAGTTAAAATTTTACAGTTGTTTAGAAACTAAATCATTTTTTTTTTTAAATTTGAATATAAATGAGCATATTTTGATTTCATTTAAATTGCTTTATTAATAACTAGAGCTGTAGGTTCTGTGTCTCTAAAACCCAAGAGCCATTCACTAACGTCAATTGCATCCCACTAGGTGTTCAGTACAGTGTGGCATTACACCTGAAAATATCATTGAGCCTTACTTCTTCGAAATAAAGATGGAAGTGCTGTAACCGTAATTGAAGATGGAATCAGTTTAAGTATGTATAAAAATTTTATGTCCTGCTCTTGAAAACAGACTTATAATGTGGCTTTAGCATAATGAAGTCAATGTTTTTGAGACACATGGCACTTTTAGGTAAAATTTTTGGTAAATAAATTTTATTTAGGGTTTTTTTGAAGGGTCCAGTATAAGTGAAGAAGCCCAAGACAATCCTTAAACTCAATATCAATATTGTTGCAGAAATTTGACCCTTTGTCACTGTAGTGGATGTTATGGAAAATGCGCTAAAACGAGTCAAACATTGCGAAGCTGAAAAAAAGGTTAACTTAATTGACATTATTTTTCATAATTAGTGTAAAATAATTTCTATTTTATATTTTTTATAATGTGATTAAAAAAAGATTTATAAACAAAAAAATTATGAAATTTTTAAACCATATGGTGACTTTTGACCCACCCTGTATATAGCAAAATATGCCACCGTTTCTCGCTTTCAAAGTAGAAAATGTAAGTACAAGCAAAAATAATAACAGTAAAATATTTCCATTAATCAAATTCATTAGCAAAACAACATTTAATCAAAAACAAAGCGAACAAGTAACAGTGCTATATTCGGCCGTGCCGAATCTTATATACCCTTCACAACGTGTAGTCATGCAATAACAATTGTTTGTATCACCATTCATCCCATATAAAATACGTGCTTACGTACACGTTAGAATAAATGTGGCATCGAATCCCAGCTGAGCCAAAAAAATTTTATTTTATTTTATTTAATATATTATTTATATTTTATTATTTTTTTTATATTTTTTTTAAATTTTTTTTTAAATTTTTTTAGAAAAATTTTTAAAAATTTTTTTAGAAAAATTTTTAAAAAATTTTTTTAAATTTTTTTGGTAGTTTTTTTTTATTATTTTTTTCTTATTTTTAATATTTTTTTTTTTTTACATTTTTTTTGTTTGGTATGTTTTTTACATGTATGTATGTATGTATGTTGTTGTTGTAATTGTGAAAAAAAAACGAGGTGGTCGTGGTTTTTTGCTCATATCTCAGAAAGTTATGGGGCGATTGTGCTGAATTTCAATAGCGATTCATTCCTGGATATTTCCAAGAGATTGATACCATATACATATCTGAGAAAGATATAGTTGCTTCTAAAAGTTGATTTCAACCAACACACGGACAGACGGACAGACGGATAGACGGACAGACGGTCAGGGCTTAATCGACTCCTCTATTCATAAGCTTTCAGAAAATATATACTTTATGGGGTCGGAAATTAAAATTGTAGAAATTACAAACGGAATGACAAAGCTATATATACCATTGTGCACCACAGGTGAAGGGTATAATAAACAAGCAAAAGTAAATAGCAACGAAAACACACACATACATACATAAACTAAAAAAAATTAAATTCTTTGAACGGGAAAATAATTATTGTGTAATAATTTCGAATTTAAAGAGAAGTTCTCCACCAGCGGTATTGTTTTATAATTTGGAAATTTTCTTTTTTATATAAATAAATAAGAAAATGTTGCATAAAGTCGTACCGATGATTTATATCTATTTAAGTTAAATACTTTTTCTTTACCTTTTGTAAACTGTTTTGACAGCTCTAACGTAGAACTTTGTTACACGAAAACTTATCTTGAAATCCTTCTTATAATTACTAAAAAATAACTTTAATGTCAGATAGTTTTCACAATCTAGAATTACAAAAATACTTTGTATGTGACAAACTAATTTTTGTTTCAGTTCTCTCGTTCTATATAAAAACTTTTAAAGGGAAATATGAAACTGAAATAAAAAGGAGAAAAACATTTTTAATATACTTATGTCGAATTGGTCTTTATTAATTGGACATTTTATGGCTTTAATGTTTACTTATGATTATGTGACAGTCACAGTTAGCGCGTTCATGGCGTATTCGCTCCAAATGCGACAATTCTGTTTATAAAGAGTGATTTTTCGTAAGGTCCAATTTTGCACCACTTTTTCGAGCATTTTGGGCTGTATTCTATGAATAACACGTGTTAAGTTATACTCTAAGGCTTCAATCGTGTTTAACTTGTTCATATAGACCAACGACTTCACATAACTCCACAAGAAATAGTCAAGAGGCGTCAAACCACATGATCATGACGGCCAACTCACCAAATTTATCCTTCAATATGTCCAATGTTTCACGAGCTGTGTGGCATGTGGTACCGCCTTGTTGAAACCACATATCAACCAAGTCCAACTCAGCCAATTGGGGCGAAAAAAAGTCACATATCATGGCACGATATCGTTCGCCGTTGACGGTAAGGGTCGCCTTTGAAAAAAAAAATTAACCGATGATGAAACCAGCCCATAAACCACACCAAGCTGTCGTTTTTTCGGGATGCATCGGTTACTCTTGTACGGCATGTGGCTGTTCTTTACCCCAGATGTAACAGTTTTATTTGTTTACGTATCCATTTAGCCAGATATGAGCCTCATCGCTGAACACAATTTTTCGATAAAACAATGGATTTCCATCGATGGACATTTCTCACAAAGCACAAATTTTGATAATAAATTTCAACGATTTACAGTCGTTGCTTGTTTGTGAGTTTCTCTATAAAGAAATGCCAGAGTATATTGAACACTTTTCACTTTCACAGATGTAGTTTGGTCACAATTACCAACCAGTGCTGCCAGCCCGAAGGACATAATTTTTAAAAAATTACCCTTTAGCAAGTGCGGATACCCAGAGAGGAGGAAAACAAACAATTATTAAAATAATAATAAACAGCGAAAACAGGATCCGCACTTGGTATGCCTTATTAAAAGAAATTCAATTAAACAATTTTTTTTTTAATAAATTTGAACAATTTGTAAACATTGTAAAACTCCATATGATGGGCTGCTTAATCAAACTTATCTTAAAAAAAATCAAGAACTATCAAATCATCTGTAGCAAAAAACAGTACTGCCGATCTGAATAAAACTACTTTTACAATTACAGTAACGAGTAAATTAAACCGACATCTGATTAAAGCGATAACGTAGTTTTTATTCTCTATCTAAGAAAATAATTAAGATTTAAATCAGATCTCATAGTTATCAAAATTGAATTATCGTTGTCATCTTACAAGGTTTCTTAATTATTTATCCAATTTTGTGTAAGTAATTGCATTAACATGGGCGTAACTAGACCATTCTGCGGGTGCAGAGCCCACTCCAGAATTGTTTTAGCCGTCCCCAGAATTTTTCGCCACCTTCCGGAAAAATTTCAAAGCTTTTCTGTGATATTGTTTTCTACCAGTAACTTTGATTTATATTACTTTTTTATATCAAGATTTCATAATACATCATTATGTAGGACTTAGGACTTAATTTCTGCGCCTGACTTGTGCTGACTTGACTATTATAAAGTTTTTAACCTTTTTAGACATGTTATACTTATTCGTAATAGACTCAACACATTTTGTATTTAAGGTACTTTGTTTTTAGGAATTTCAAGAAGTTTTGTTATTAATGAACAACTACATGTTCATTTTTCCAAGAAACATATGCGTATATAACACTAATAAATCAACAAATTAAACATTTGTAACTAGTAATGGCGTGTATCTTGCAGAGTTATGAAGCACATTGCCAAAATCGCCAAAATGTTTTAATTTATATGTATAATTTTTAAATAAAAATGTTTCAGGGCAGTTATGGCATTTTCATGCAGTGCAGTTTATTTATTCTAAAAAGTACCCTAAAGAATACTTTAAAAACCGCAATAATTTAAATGCAATAACTAAAACGGCATGTGAAATAAGTTAAAATTAAACTTTGCCAAAAGAATACAATCTAAATCAACCGAATCACAGCTTTATATTTGATTAATATCAAAAGCACATTTTGACAACAGTCCAAATTATTTTTGCCAGCATACTAAAATCGAAAAAGCTTGCGAGTATTAAATTGTGGAAAAAAATACATACATTTGCAATAAAGAGAAGAAAAAAATAAACAAATTTAGTTCCCCTCAAAACAATTCCCTAAAAACACTCCAGAATATAATGGTGTCATTATTTAGTTAAGTAAAATTTTTTCTAGTACGTAGTTTATTTTACTTCTTTTTGTTCTTCGTGAGCATCCTTTTGAAAAGGATAACGAAGAATTTTTCAACTAAGAAAATAAAAACCAACAACACCATCAATTTTGCTGTCTTCCATTTATGTTTCATTTAATTTATACTTCTTATTCTCATCTAGTTTATGTGCCATGAAATTTATTCTTAACACAAACTCTTTACTTGAGATGCAACTTAAGCTGCTGCCGCTGTTATTGCAACAACTAAATATAAATTAAATTACTGACTTATAACAATTCATGGCATTACGACGACAACGACGATGCAATCTTCAGAAATTCTTTATAACGGGTAAGTTTCTTGGTTGCATTTTCTTGAAATTATTTCTATAATTTATTTTTCTTTTCTTAGCTTTTAACGCAGAATAAGGGAAAATCATACATGGATTATATTTCCCCTTGCCGTTTATACAGAGACAATGCAATCAAAGAGGGTGCAAAATTCCTAAAATATTTTAAATAAGCTTTTCTACACTATCAGCATTAAGTTTGTTTTTTGAAGCTGCAATATAATAAAATATATTTAATAACTATGTTTAACTGTGGTTATAGCTTGAAGTTTGTGAGATTCTGGTGAATTGTGATTATGATAATTTTTTATAACTTTCATCAGTTTTTCAAGATTTCTAGATGTTGATTATAAGTATAGAGAAAAAAAATAATAATAAGCGGGTTAAAATAAAAAGTTAATTACAAAAATATCTAGCAAAAAAAAATTTACAAAACACTGTATTCACTTATGATTTTTAATAAAACCTACGAAATAGAAAAATTTGTGATAAAATCACTTGTTTGACCTAAGTAGATATATCTAGAACAGCATTATTTTTCTACAACTACAAAAGCAAAAAAATAACAACAGTTGTACTGCAGCCAGCCAACTTCAATACCTAACGCCTTGCCAATATGGGGTTATCCTGCAAAGCATTGCCGCCGTGGTAGTAGAATTTTTGATAACTAAAAATGCTTGGAAGTTAAAGCGTACAATCTTTGTGGCCAAATCACATCAACTCTGCGTAAAATAAGCCTCAAATCGGCAGTGATTAGTACCCAATGTTGCATGTAGCGCTGTCTTGAATCCACATGTCATTGTTGTCTACGTCATCGACCTATTGCGCTCACTGTTGACGGTGATGTCCTGGCCAACATCGTTTTTAAAGACGATAAAAGCGATGCATCAACCCTAAAATCCACACCAAGCAAATGACTTGGTGACGCGATGCATTGGACGCTCTTAGATCTCATGTCAATTGGTATATTATTAAATTTGAAAATTTTGTTTGTTGAAATAATCCAGAAAAAAACCTAATCGCTAAATTAATTTTTTTTATTTATTTTATGAAAACAATTATATAACTGACATGAGTTTATATGCCTAAAGCCGTCCTAGTGATTTGGAAAAAAAAAACTGCATAAAGTACATTTAACAGATGTGTACTCTAGTAATTACTTGCTACGAAATGCTATAACTTATTTTACTTATTACTATTTTGAAATCAAATTCTACTCCATACTTTTAGATTTTATTTTCTTTTTTTATATTATGTTATTTGCCCTGACAAAAAACGATCAACATATTAGGCTTAGAAATAGTATAGCAACCTTTATCTTCGGCTACACTCTATTCATCAACTGCTAGTTCTTTTATTCAAGACTATAATTTGTGGGTTATTTTATTCAAGACTATAATTTGTGGGTCATATCTTAAAATAGCAACCTAAAGTTAAAATCTTTTTTTAAAAGATTTAATATGAATAATATAATTGTAAAACAATTAAAGCTGCTTTCCAATGACGAGCACAATCGGAAATTATTAGGTAGCCTGTGTATTAGGGTAATAAAATTCGTAACAAAATCTGTGGCATAAAGAAAAAAACTGTTTAAGTCGACATAAGTTAAAATTGAGATAATTTAATCATTACAATCCCGGAATTTACAACTACCCTCAGGCAAACTTTTAACTAGTTTGGACAACTTAACATTGAGTTGTAGCATAAAAACGTATGGCTTATATTTTTTCAAAAAGTCATATCAGTTGGAATAATAACTTTTTTTAATTTATACTTTAGCTAAATATACGAAAATCAATAAGCTTTTTAATTTATATGGCGCAGAGTTTATATATAATAGTCTTTATTTCAAAAGGAATCAATTTTTAAAAAATCAACTCACACATTTAAAAGTGCTTTACGGAAAAACTATAAGAACAGACATAAGCAGTTTTTCCTTATTGCCACAGATAAAGTGTTGTCACAGCTAAATATGTACACTTCCATCAAAGTTGTACAAGAACGGTGTTATTGACGTAGACTTAAAGTATCAAATACGTTTGATAATGTGAATTGCTTAACCAAAATATGTTTAACAACTTATGATTATAAAAGGATAAATAGTAACGTACTGACTATATAATGGTATATCAATAAGATGTAGGAAGCTACCAGATTTAATAACTGAAGCTATTTACAGTAATAATGGCTTGCACTGTTATTGCTTTGTTTGTCGTTTTTTTTTTAATTTTCGAACTACAAAATATTTCTTGAAATTCCTGGGGCTTAATTCTTGTTCTTTGAAAATGTGAAATGAAAAATTTTTGCGTGTTATATCATATGGTGCCACAACGTTTTATTTAATATTTTCACGGAACAAGAAATGACGCCCTGGTTTTCAATGAATTGAAAAATTAATCCCTTAATTTATTTAAGAATAAATCTGTGATAAAAAGGAATAACAGCTTAAGTCGACATAAGCTAAAATTGAGATAATCACGCCAATGCAACTAACAACTATTTTTAGACAACTTTACAGAAAGTTATAGCGTAAAAACTTATATTTTATCATCGAATATTATTATTTGCAATTTTAACTTCTTATTTAATTAAATATAGGAAAACCTCTTTGCTCTTTGATTTATTTATACGACACTTAATACATATAGTCTTTATTTTAAAGAGAATCAATTAATAAAAATCGACTAAAAAATAGTGTTCTTCTGAAAAACTATTAAGACTGGCATAAGTATTTATCATAAGCTTTGTCTAATTAATACGACATTTATGTACGATATGTACATATGTATGTTGTTTCCATACTGGACAAAAAGTAGTAATTAGTAAAACAATATGAAACACGTATTTCAGTTATTTAGTTTATAAAATGTTTTACTTAATTAACCACCATTAGCTGCTCCTAAAAATTGTGTAGATTTTGTGTGTAATTTTACTTCTAAGAAAATCAAATGTTCTAATAACTTTTGATTTAGGTCATTGCGGCAAGTGATTACAAACGGAAATAAAAATGCAATTAAATCCCAAGAATTTTGTTTATATGTTTTAAATAATTGACCAAAATTATTTCTATTTATAAATTGATGTTATTGTTTATTGATTTGTAGTTTTCTAAAAATTAAATAATATTTATATAAAATTGTCTACTTCAAATAATTTCATCATTTCATTTTAAGTTTAACACTCAAATGTTTTTATATATTCTTAAAACTATAAACTTTATATTATCAATGCAGTAAGAGTATTATATTTTAACTATAATCGTGTTTAAGGTTCGTACTTAAATATTTTATAATTACAGTTTTGTAAACCAAAGAGATTGTTTTATAATTAAATCTGAAAAGGTGGTGGTTTTGAAAAAGCTAATCTGTTGTTGTGTTGCAATTTTAAATTTATGCTAATGGCTTTTTTTTAAAAAACGTATGTATACAAAAATCGATTTTATACGTACCCAAATATGTGTATATGCAATTATGTATGTACATATGTAGTTATAAGTTTAATTTACTTTTTGGCTTATTTGCTGATTATTTTATCTGCATTTCCAAATGGTCTCTAATTAGATTCATCAACAATTTGTCAAATAAATAAAACAAACTCTTACTTTCACACAATATTTTAAACAAAAGCGTGTAATTTGTTATTGTTATACAAGTTATAAATTGTGTCTCAGTAAGAAAGAAATTTTTAAATTATTTAAATGTGATTTTCTGATGCAAACGGCGATTTATATACGAACGCGTAGAAATTGTGAAAACTTAAAAGTTATGCTGAGAACTTTCATTTGAGAAAGTGTGTCAATCATTGAAAGAGTGATAAAAAAAATTGTAAGAAACTGGATTGGTTATGGATAGTTTGACCCCTGTGCGCCAACGTTGATAATTGATAATGTAAACAAGAGTGACGCCGAAAATATAAATTTTTGTTTGTTTTCAACAACTTTAAATCTCACGAAGCACTACTCAGCGAGTTTTAAAAAAAGACCTCATACGATTCATAAGATTTAGCTCATTTAGGAGCTCATACTAGCAGACCATGCAAAGCACTGGAAGTTCGTTAAATGAGTAATGGAAAATAGTGAATTCAAAACCAATTTTTCGAAAAAAGTCTTCTTCTCCGATAAAGCACATTTCCATCTGAAAGGCTTCGTGAATACACAAATTTGTCGAATTTGGGACTCAGAAAATCCTCATGCAATCCATGAAAAACAAATGTAGCCACAGCGGGCATTTGTATGGTGGGTATTTTCAGTCAGTCGGCGTGATTGAGCCCTACTTTTTTAAAAACTGTGAACGGCATTCGTTATAGGAAGATGATAACGGAGTTATTGTGGCTTCAACTGGACGACATGTGGTTTCAGTAAGACAGCGCCATCTGTCATACCACTCTTAAAATAAGTCATTTATTGCAGAAACTATTTCCAGAGTAATTTTCCTCAAGAAATCTCATGTTAACTCGCCGCCAAGATAATGAGATTTAGCACCGTGCGATTTTTTTCTTTGGGATTTTGTGAAATCTGGGGTTAATGCGAATAAACCAGTAGCAGTTCTTAAGCTCAAATCTCTTGAAAATGTCATGGGAAATTTCGTGAAAAGAGTAAAGGACTAAAGAATGAGATCGATAAAACCCTAGCACGAAAAAAACGCAATAACTTTGAAACGAATTAATCCATTTTAATGAAAATAGCGTGGTTTAACAATAAAATAACAGTAAATTAAAATATTAATGCTTTTTGTAAAAATTCAGCTTTTTTTGATGAACTGTTTCACCTTTTCCGGAATTGAGACCATGAGGGTTTTGATGGTATCCTTAGTAACTTTATTGCTGGAATAAGACCATTTCTGGGAAAAAATTTTAGTAGTATTAGCAACTTGTTTTGTATCCTTCAGCACTCTTTTGACTAAAGCCCAGTAACGTTCGATGGGCCTTAGTTCTGGACAATTAGGTGGATTTGCTTCTTTTGGCACTACCACTATATTATTTGTTTCATACCATTCTGCTGCAGATTTACTATAATGACACGACGCTAGGTCGGGCCAAAAATATGTTGACTTATTGTGTTTTCGTATGAATGGAAGCAACCTCTTCTGCAAGCACTCCTTGATGTAAATATCAGTGTTGATAGTCCCAGTAGTAATAAATTTACTGCTTCTTTCTCCGCACGTGCATATAGCTTGCCAAACTAAGTACTTCTTTGGAAACTTTGTCTTTTTTTGGAACTTAAATTGGTCATCGACATTACCTCTTCCATCGGCCACATAATAACTTCGCCCTGGGAGCTGAGAAAAGTCGGCAAGAACGTAAGTCTCATCATCCATAATACAACACTCATATTTGTTGATAAAATTTCTAAGCAGTTCTTTGGCACGACTTTTTGCATCCAAGTTTTTCTTCGAATTTCTGTCTGGCACTTTCTGAACCTTGTAGGACTTAAGGCCTTCATATCTTTTAACCTTTCTTACAAAAAAATCGGAACAGTTTGCTTTTTAGGCGGCTTTACGGTTTGAGAGGTTGGGATTTTGGTTTAGAAGACTAACAATCTTTGAAGCTAACTGTGGGTCAGTTATACCTTTTTTAGCTCCACTTCCAGCTTTCCTTTTAATACTACGACGTTCGTTATACACTTTTATCACACGCGAAACTGTTTGTCGTGACACCTTTATCTCATTTGCAATAGATTTGTAAGTACGACTGGGAGTTTTTTAAAAAATTGTTATTATTTTTTCACGCACTTTTTCTTCGGAATCCATTTTCAAACAAACTAATAATCCGATTATGCTATTATTTTGTACACATAATTTGACAAGTTTTTAAATGCAAACTTGATCATAAACAGTTATATTTTTTGTGCATGAAGAAAGGTGGAAATAAAAATGTGTGTTAAGGTTTCACTGATCTCATTCTTTATCATCAGAGCCTTAAGGATATTCGATGGATATTTTGTTCCTTTTATACTTAATCGAAACATGTCTTCTTTGCAAGCCAATTAAAAATATTGCAACTATTTCAAAAAAATGTGTTTTTGGTTCCAAATTCAAATATGCATTCTTACTAAGACGTCCTTTTCTAGCCCAATACTTAACCCATCGTACAAGTTTTACATTTTCAAATATTCACTTCAAATTATTAGAAAAAAAAACGACTAAAGGATTGATTTTGTATTTTTGTTTTATTTATACGACGTTTAATAAACAAAAATGAAATTTCTGTATGTGTTGCACAAAATAGTAGTAGAGGAATTATGAACATAATTGTACATCTCTTGCTAACTCTAGCTATACAAATGTTGAATTCCCAAGATGTCCTAAATTTCAAATTGTCATAATGTAATGATTTTAAAATTTTTTTTTTTTAAATATTGTACAAAAACAATACAATATTTTTCAATAATTTTAATATGTAAGCAAATTATGGCATTACAATACGACACTTAGGACGTCTTGTGAATACACTAAGGGCCATTATTACAACTTGCCGTTAGTTGAAGGCAGGATTTTTTCGGACCGATAAATGGCTTTGCCCTTGTTTATTAATTTTTTTTTATCTATTAAATATTATTATTGTTTACAATAATAACAATAAAAAATGGAAGTTGTAATAATGCAAAGCTATTTATCGGGAGCAAAAAATCCTGCCTTTAACTAACGGCAAGTTGTAATAATGGCCCTAAGTATATTTATTATAAAGAAAAAAACGATAAATAAGTGCTTTTGCAAAGGTTCTACTACTGATTAAGTGATTCAATTTAGATAAAAACACTTATGATTTCAACATTAGCGTGTTAATGAAGGTCATGTGTTTAAACGAATATCATATGAACTTCACTCCATTCTAATTAGTGCTGAGAACTAACGAATATAACGTAATAAGAAATCGATGTTTCATGAGTTAATGATGCTAATTAACATGAATTGTTCAAAATATTTCACAATATTTTTGAAAAAAAATAACTAAAAATATTAAAATCATCGAGAAAACACATAAAAATAAATGAATTTAACATTTTTTGTTAAATATTAATAGCAAATTGTTAGATTTTTTTCTTATATTTAAAAGTTAAGTGTTACTCTTGGTAAAACAAATTTTGGTTTTTTGCCATTAGCTTTGCATGTTAAATACACATTTGCAAGAAGAAAAAACAAAAAATATACTCATTAATGAACAGAAGAAAAATTGTAACTATTTCTATTTAAATGATGGAGCATAAAACTGAGCAATCATTTCAAGAAAAATTTTTAAATGATTACATTAAAATACAATAGATTTGGTGAATACACGAGGTGTCTTTAGTAACGTTATATCATAATCAAGGTTCTCATGAATAAAATGTCACATTGAAATCTCCGAACTTGACAGCGATTGGTATCATAAACAAACAAAAAAAAAAATTTTTTTTTGAGGAAATATCATACTATTTGAAAAGGTTTTCCAAAAACAGTGATATGATTTCTTTAAAAAAAACACACACACTTATTGTTAAGGAAATTCAAAGGTTTTGTGTTTTTTTTTTAAGAAATCATATCACTCTTATTGGGAAACCTTTTAGCTCACTGTGATTTATTTTGACTAATTTTAAAGGTCATGTTTTTTCATTCACATGGAATTCACAATAGTCATGATAACCGTGAATGTCAGTTTTTTAAAATTTAAAAAAAAAAACTTAAAAATTTTTCAAGCAACAAGAAATTACTTTTAATATTTTTAAATTTTTGGATTTTATGACATTATGAGAATACGAAACTTAGGGCACCATGGGAATACACCCATTTTGTTTCTAATATTCTAGAAATTTCTATAAGGGATAATTGTATAATTGCAAGTAACGTTTAAATAGTGTTTAGGTAAGCTTCTAGCTAAAGTATATATTTTAATATTTTTAAAAAGAAAAAGTCATGTTTTACTACATACTTAAGACTGTTTGCAAAAATTCTATCTACTATCTACTAAAAATGACAAAAATCAATATTTGCCAAGACCGCAATGACAAGTTGGAGTTAAAAGCTACCAGTGTAAGCTTAACAGCTTAAAGCAATAACATATCAAAAAGGTAAATTTTCAAATAAAACAAGCTTCCGAAAGTTTTGTTCATAACAAAGTTAGCATTCATCAGCGGATTAGGTTGTTTTAAGCAGGAAATGCAACTTTTTTTCTGTGATACTTATTATTTCACACTCTTTTGCCTTTCTTTTATGGAAATTGATTTTTTTTTAACATTGTAGATGATAAAATTAAAAGGATAAATATAATTCCAGCCTGTCAACAGTGTTAGCGACAACTTAACTAAGTTAGACTAAACAAAATCCATTAACTACACATAGACGTGGAAAATTAATTTTATATTTTACACCTTTTGTTTGGTTAGAACGAGATTATAATTAGGTAAAAGAAAAACTTTGTTGTTTTCAGACTAAAAGAAAGTTTGAAAAAAATACATAAATTAATGAAGGTAATAACATATTTTTAATAGGTTGTTGAGGGAGTGATGTTGTTTAGTTTTAATGCCGTATTCATAGAAATATTTTTGGTTTATTAAAGACTTACAGGACAGATGTTGTACAGAAAATTTTCAAATTAGCCTTCAGTAAACCTAAAATATTGTTTTTGAATTCGTGAGATGAAATTTACAGATCTACATACATCAAATAAATAATAAATAAAAAAAATATTGTACCAAAAAATAAAGCAACTTTATACTGATTTACTGCGAAGAAAAGCAAGATGTTTATATGTCAAAACTCATGCTGGTAAATTTTATTTATTTTATTGCGATGTAAAACGTTAATTAATTTATCAAATTCACTTTAAACTTTTATTTAAGTTTAACAAAACTTTGTTTGACTCCTGTAAATTTTCTTTGTACAAACAAAACTAATGACATCAAAGCTGTCCATTTTTTTTTAATGTCCATAATCTTTGTTTTTAAATACTCCCCATACACCCATAAACAAAATTGATTTTATAACAAAAAAAAAAAAAAAACAAACAGCAGCATTGGTTTTGTTTTATAAAAGACCATTTATGTTTGTGTAAATTAAAAAAATATATTTGGCAGAATGACAATTTATAAAATAATAAAAAAAGGCAAATATTGACCTAAATTTATAATAATTCACTAACACTAACAAAAAAAATACAAAAATCTATCCCTGCAGATAACGTGACTAGTCCTTACACGCATGAAATTATACTCCGAAATAGACTAAAGCTGAACTATATAATCCATCGGAATAGTCTCAAAAATACTCTTTGACTATTAAACACATTTTCGCAATACTATACGTAATCGGTATAACACGAACACTTGCCGTTTAACTACAAATAATGAAATAATATGGTTCATGACTACAGTACATAAGACCATATTGTAAGCAGTCTATTTCAGCTTTAACGAACCACCTAGTCCAGTAATATTTGCAGGGATAAAAAAAACAACCTAAAAGTATGCTACAAAAAAATTATAAGTAAATTAATCTATGGTATGTCACAATAAATCTATATACATACATACATATATAAATTAAAGAAATTTTTATAACATACAAAAAAACAAACATAAATATGTTAATAACTATCCTAAAAAATACTCTAGATTAGTTTCTAAATTGAATTTGTTTGGGTTTTTAATTAATCTAGGGTCTAATTCAGCCTTTAAACAAAAGTGACAGTGGAAAAACATGGGTTTGAGAAATGATTTGAAAACTTTTTTTTATAGAAATATCATAAGAAAAAAAAAAGCGCCGTACGCTTTCGAATTAAAAGTATTTTTGAAAGGAATTTTTTATTTTTTTTTTTTGTTGCCGATCGAACCAATCAAGGCGAATTCATACAGGTGAAATTATCAGCCCAGCTGATGGGGAGACTTTATGTTAAAATTGGTTGAATTTGCCTTATTAATGCAGGGAAGGGAAATGTGATTTTTGATTCTGTATTAAACAATTAACTTACGTGTACTTTTTTGATAATAAATGTGCTAAATTTATGTGTTATGTTGCTTCTGCGTCATTAATAATGCGTTTCAAACTATTATATCCTTTTTTTAATCAAATTTTATTATATTTAATATGTTAAAACAACTTTTCCATCCCTGATATACGAATTGGCCTTGACATAAAACATCTCATGAAAAGTTGCTTTGTTGTATCAATTCGCCGTTGCATATACCTCATGAATATGCCTTGGAACCAATTAATCGAAGTTATGACTGACAGTTTGTACATATGTAAATACATAAGTTTTTATGTACTTGCAAAGAAACAACAATTGTATAATTGTAGTTAAAACATATAATGGTTGCAAGTTATTATTATTATTGTGTTTAATTTTAGTATCATACAATAGTCGTAATATGACTACGAATAAATAATTAAAGAACAAAGATTTTGGTCTCTTATAAAGCAAATGAATGGTTTTTTATTTAAGTTATATTTATTGTACACGCAAAAAAAAACAATGTTATAACATGATCACGATCGTTATGTTTTTATAAAAAATTTTGGTTATAGAAAAAAAAAATTATATTTAAAAGCATTTAAAATTACATTTAACTATGAAGTATTAGACAAAACAACAGTATGAATACGAAGCAACCGAGCTATGATTTGTTTTAAAAATAATTTAATTAAATTGTTCTTGTTGTTAAAAAAAAACTCATTATTTTAAAAGTTTGACAAGTGAATAGTATAATTAGTAAAATTAAGTAATAAAATAAAAAAAAATTGGTAAAATAATTTGATTATAGAGGTAAGTACAATCAATAGTACTAATAGTAAAAATCATTAAAAATTTTTATTACCAAAAATCGCTACTTGAATCGCTTACTTAGTGTTCACCTAATTCCATTAACACTTTGAGAAGACATAATTTTTATTTGCGATTTTCCACTACACAAGTCTCTTTTTTAAAGTTCATAACTGTTACTTGCATTCTTACCAGGAACAACTTAATAATGCATTTCCTTTACGGGGTAAAATTTTAAAAAGAATTGCTATTAATTGGTGTTTTCTTTTGCAACTGCTGAAAAAATAATTATAAAAAGCAGTACAAAAGACATAACTTTGTTTTGCTTTCATATGCAATCAATTTAATCTTTTCTAATTGCACTACTTACAAAATTCGATTTTTTTTAGTGGGTACCCTTTTAGTTACAATTTTGCATACCAATAATTTTTAATTTTTTACTTTTTTTTTGTATATTTTTTTCACATATTAAACTTTTTAAATTATAAAAATATATTTTTTCAAAAAAAGAAAATTTGAAAACAAATTATTATTAAAAAAATCATAGTTTGATTGCTCTGTAGTCATACTGTTGTTTCACCCAATACTTAATGGTTGTTTGTAGTTTAAATATCATGTAATTTTTACCAAGACATCATAATATTTTTGGTCGCAATAATATTTTAGATCATACTATTTTTAAAGGACAACCAAATTAAAATTTTCATGAACAGTAATAAATAATAAAATTCAGACAAACGCTTATTATCTTGACGAAAAAATGGTAAAACATAATCAAAATAGACTTGTTTTTGATAACCAAATATTATTTTGGAGAAAAATATATGTCCGTCATGACTATGTTTTTTGTTTGAGTGTATATGCTATGCTGACCACTAATTACACTGCTCAGCAGCAAAATCCTCCATTAAATAAAACTATGTGGAATCTATAGATTTTGATACGCTGAACTCAAATGGGTTGTCGGTTTTTTTCCATTAGATCGGAATTTTTTTTATAGGCGTGGCAAATTTTTTCCCCTGAATTAGTCAGGTACGGAGACATATTTCATCCTAACTCGAGAACCATTCATCCGATTTTCATAAATACAACACCAGAAGATGTGTTACAAAATTATATTTATTTTAGTTGGTATCTCTTATCGTTTTGGAATTATTCAAAAATTAATGGAGAAAAAAATTTTTTTCCTGCAAAATTCGTAATATTTTTCAATTTAAAAATGAAATTAAAAAAATATATAAAGCCAATATTCAACATTTTAAACTTTTTTCTAAGAGCTGCTTATCTTAAAAATAAAAGAAGCCATAAACCATAAAAATCGGTTAAAAAAGTGGATTTTATTATATCTTTTAACAATTTTGTTTGCCTATATATATTTTAGGTTAATCTGCTGATTTTTTTCAGCACGTTTTACGTTTTGTTGGCTTCAATGACTGGGTTTCGACAATATGTATTGCTTGATTGATTTTTTTTTTTCAACATTTAGAGTTTCGGTCTATGGTGGTACTGATAATTGTCTGATATATTAATAGTAGAATAACTGAGGACTTGGTTTTAATTAGTATATGGAAGGACGGACACTGATTCAATATCAAAAGTTATACGCACTGTCAAAATTAAAAAAAACGAAAGAGATAAGTACAACAACAAAAAGTCGTACATCAGGGATGAAAAAATTGGTTTTTTACTTTAAAAAGAAAAAATTATATTATAATTCGTATAAAAAATTAAATAAAAATTATAAACTTTATTTTTATTCAATTTATATAATATATTGATAAAATGTGTATTTTTTAATAGATTTTCCTACAGAACAAAGTTTTTACATTTTAATATTGTTGTTAACATACCCGTATTACACAACCAGCAGCCTTTTTTATTTAAAACTAGCACCCACCCCCCTTAGGCGAGACAAGACATTTTTATTTTACTTTAAAGAAATAAATGAAAAGAAACGAACAAAAAGCCTTAAAAGAAAGTGCATAAAAAACTAAAGTAAGCAAAAGTAACGCTGACAAAAAGGACAATCGTATCTACACCTAATGCCAGCTTAACAAGGACTAAAAAATAAAACTGCTAAAAAAAAGTTTGTATGAAAAAGAGAAAAACAGCAAAAAATCGAATAACACTAAAAAGAGAAAACAACATCGTCATGTCCTCGTTGTTAGTTGGCCTCGTATAAGGAAAACTTGGAATATTTGCAAAACGCATATAAAAAATCACGAAAAAACTAGCACGCACACATACGATTATGCAAGAATACAGAACCTAATGTCGATGACGACGACACAAAATCTCATAAAAAAAACTGTAACATACAAGAAAGTATGGATACAAATTCACCATGACTTAACATGTTTTTTTGTTCTAATTTTTTTAAATTTTATAGCTCAAGACAAGTGCTTACTAACGAATAAGTATGTAAAAATGCATGAAAACAGGAAAAATGCTTAGAGCGGCTTAAATAAATTGTTGCTGCACTTCAAAACGAAAACGACATTTTGTAGTTTTTCCTGTTAAAAAAATAACTTTAATTTAAATTTGTAATAAACCATGTTGTTTTAAAGCGAAAATCGTCTGAATTTTACTATATATTTTCCCTAAGAATAATGAATTTTAAATCATTTTTGTTTTACAAAATTTCTTATTTTAATAATTCTTGCATAATCTTGTTACTTTTTTAAACTATTTTTTTTCGTATATAAAAAAAATGTTTCGAACATAAGTATAAAACAATAAAAATTTAGAATTATTATTGAAATTTATCTAAATGAAACATTTTTAGTAATTTCCTGTAAGAATTGTGAATTTCGAAAGTTCCTTACTATCTTAAATAAAGTTTTTTGACATATCGATGCCTTACTTCCTCAACCTCGTATCTCAAAAAATACGGTTTTGACTTTTTCATGTCAAACGATTGTTTTATGCTTTAACTAAAAAAAATAGTATATTAATACTAATATACATAAATACAATCAATTCCTTTATAATTGCATTTAAACTTTTAACCAAACACCGAAGTATAAAAAGATGAACCTTTTTTTTTCTCTCCTGAAAAATTTTATTTTTTAAGATACGAGGTTAAGGAAGTAAGGCATCGATATAGGCATTTCCATGAATACGTCAACCACGACTGTAAAAATAAAAACCCTTGAAAGTTTTTCAATGTAAGTTAACTGATAAAAAAACATTAAAATTTTACTATTTTAGTATTAAAAGCTTATTAAATTATTTTAAGAGCAATAATAAGAGTTTAATCTGATTATTTCTTTGACTTATTTTAAAGAATTGCAATCAAATATTTTTTTAGCGACTAAATTGTAAAAATAAATTGTAATTGTAAATATTCCTTAAAAATTAGGTAACAACAACAATTAACAAGATCCATAAGAAAAAAAAAGAAAATATAGAGTCCAATTAGCGGTATTTTTTTTGATTACCCTTGGATGTTGTTTTAATGTCACGTACGTGGTGCAAAAACATTATTTGTCTCCGTCATTCGTATTTGAAAAGTCGCAAGAGCACCTAATTTAGAATTTAACTTTTTTTCTTAACATAATATAAATTTTATTACCTAAGAATACTATTAGAAAAAAATCTGTCACGTACGATATGTCACGAACGATATTAAATTGAATTTATTATAAAATCATTTAAAGATTGTTTCAATTAAGTATGATGGACTTTTAAAAGAAAAATATTTGGTTTAGTGTAAGAAATTATAAAAAGAAAAAATACCACCCAAGATTCGCATATTTCATATTTCCATTTATACCTCAAAATCACTTATGTTTTATGTCACGTACGATATATTCTTATTTTTCTGGATATTTTAGACAATAATGATTCGAATATATTTAATTTTTTTTAAATAAAGTATCCCTTGAATGAAACATAAAGATCTAATTTTGTTTCAGTTACTCTTACTTTTGCAAAAATTTCTCCACTTTAAAGGAGTACAAATGTCACGTACGATGACATGGAAATGCCCATATGTATAAGATTTTTTTTTAAATAATATTAAATGATTTAATAATATTAAAATATATATTTATTATTATATTAATATCATAATAATAAATTAATAATTAGCATTGGTAAAAGATTTTTATTTTCTAAAACTGACATAATAATCATTAGTTTTCTTTCTTTAATTTTAACATTCAAATTGATGGTCCCAAGTAGAAAGGCCCTAAATCATATTTCTGACGTAATTGAGTTTCTTAGTGATTACAATACATTTCACACAAATACATAAAAAAACAAAAACTTAATTTTCTGACTTAAGACCTTTTTGCCGGACTTTAGAGGAATTTCATACTAAAATCTACGTGTAAAACGGTAAAAAAAAGTCAAATAAAAAACATTTATATGTTAAACCATATTTACATTATTTAAATATGTTATATTAGAACTTTTCTTGCGAAACCTAAAAATCGGTATTAGCTCAAAAAAAATATAAGCACAAGAGTCGTAGTAAGAGTTTGTACAAAAAAGAAAAAAACAAAAAATAAACTTTAAGAATCATGAAAGTTTTCCATGCAAACATTTGTACATGGCTGCATCTCCAAAGAGGCGGATATTAAATGAAAATATTTATGCGTATTTTATGTTCAACATAGTAGTTTTTTGCTCGTCTCCTTAATTATATAGTCATAGAGATTCACAAAAAAAAAAAACAACAATATATATGTATAAAATAATAATAGCAAAAACAAGTAAGAGTGCTATATTAGGCCCAGCCGAATCTCATCATACCCTTCACTATAATGTATATAAGTAATAATGGCGCAACCTAGATTACATATTTCAGTTTATATTTTTTTTGCTTTGAATTTTTATTTAGACAAGCTTTTTAGTTTAATACCTATATTGATAAGTTTAAAGAAAATTTCCACCATTTTGTTTTTTTTTGACACCATCTTTCTTTCATCATTCTACCGGTCAATTGTTCATAGTTTACTATATTTTACTTAATAAGCGTCTTTAATAGCAATATTGAGTAAGTTGACACATACATATATAAATTTATTGTACGCCATTTTGAAATGGAGGTCATCATGAAATATTGATTCCGCTAGTCAAGCCCTTTTATCTAATGTCCATATTGACTCTGTCGGTTGTCTAGAAGCGGAAAAAGTCGATTTTTGTTTTTAAATTTTAGGAAAAACACCGAAACATTTGGATTATGATGCTTATGTCTTAGCGAGTTTTAAACCGATTTTTTATTTTTTTGCGCAAGAATAATTTTCGAGTCTACGGCCTTTAATGTGGTGTCGTTACCGTATCCAAAATTTTTTTAGAAGATTGAAAAATTTGATATACATATTGATATACATATTTAAAAAAAATATTTTTTATTTTTTTTAATTTTTGCCTATAACTTTACCAATTATTTCAAAACAAATATATCTAGCGGCATATTAATCTTTAAATAGCAAAAATCGTGTTAAAAAATTATATTAATTTTTGCGGTAAAAAAAAGAAAGAAACAAAGGCGGTGGTGTTTATTTGCTCATATCTCAGAAACGATTGTGCCAAAAGTTTGATACCACATACCAAATCTGTTTAATTAATAAGGTTATTTTCAACAGACGGACAGGCGGACATTACTAAATCAAATCCCCTGGCATAAGCTTTCAATATATATTTTATTGGGTCCGACCCATAACTACATGAGTGTTGTAAAAATTACAAACCGAATGATACACTATATATACCCTTGGCACCACATGTGAAGGGTGTAAAAATAAAAAGTTGTTATTGTAGAAATTTAAATGCCATTAAAACAACAACCATAATCATCGTTGTCATCTTCGTTGTCAATAGTTCTATTCTTGTTTGTGGATTTTATTTTTCTTTTCTTAAAAAGAAAATGGGAGAACAATTGTTTACGAGTGTATGCTTGAATACAAGGAGGATATAAAGAAGATGTTATAAATAAAAGCATCCACCACATTACAAGTGAAAATTATAACGTTTCAATAATAATCACAAGGAAATAAGGCAAACAAAAAATACTAATATTAGCAGTAGCATCAGATACCAAAAAAAAAAAAAATAGAGGCAGACACATAACAAAACAAAAATATGTAAAATAAAAAAATATATATTTGATAGTTGAGCTGATAACTGAAACAACACTAGTGTATATTAGGTGCGTATTGTGCGAAAGATTTTAACAGTGGGCGCTAAAAATTGCCTTTTGTTTATTTTATATACCCTTCGCACGAAAGTTTGTACTTCCGTTTGTAGTTTTTACAATATTCATTTGCGACCGTATAAAGTATATATATTCTAAAACCTTACAGACAGATGAGTTATTTAGCTTTGTCCGTCTTTCAGTGTGTATGTTGAAATCAACTTTTTTAAGCCTCCACGCATAATTCAGACTTTAATATGGTATCAAATTATCAGATAAGCTTTTAAGAATTTTGCTATTAAAATTCAGTTATGCGAGCACATTACGAGCTGATATATGAGCAAAAGAACACAATTGCCTCTGTATTTTACCCAAACAAATTCATATTTTGAATTTTTAGTTTTTTTCTGTAATTTTTCTTTTATAAATGATTGATTGAACTTTTTAAAACAAAGTTGTTTTATAAACTGAAAATATTTGGAAATTCCTCGAAAAGCAGAAAATTTATCAAACATTCTTTACAAACATAAGTATTACTATAATTAAAAAAAAAAGCAAACAAATAAAAACAATAAAAAACCATTTTTATCGAAAATTCTTGGTACATCATGAATTTTTTTTTTCCACAAAATAATTTTTGAAATTACATGGACAGAAAAAAAAAAACAAACAAAATTATTATCAGAACAATGGTATAATGTCTTTCCAAAAATAACTTTAGATTTATTATCGTTTAATATTATAAATAACAATGAGATTTTATGTGCAGCAAGTGCACAACAGTTGAACATCAATTAAGTTATGATATAGTGTTTTCAACTAATTTTCTTCTTGTTGACTCGGTTTTTATTAAATTGAGTTAAAATTAATATTTTTGATGACCAATTTATAATATTTCTTGTACAAAAACTTTTTTATAATAGAACTGCGACTTTATAAAATCCCATCGAAAAGTCTGGAAAAGATTGAATCGTACAAACTTAGTGCCAACTAACGTTGCCAGCTAAATTTTTATTATTTGTGACGCTCAGCCGTACAATTTGTTATGTTGACTTGGCATCAGTGTCTGAATAACAGAAAAGCGATTTAAAAAAAAAGCCGCCAAATTAACATTACTGCTAAATATTTTATTATTGGTGGCGCTCAGCCGTATAACTTGTAATGTTGAATTGGCATCAGTGACTGAATAACAGAGAAATAAAATAACATTACTGCTACAAGCTTTCAATATCTACGTGACATTATTACAAAACCATTTATAAATAATTGGCTTTAAAAAAGGTGAGTTACCCTATTTTGTTTGAATGATAGAAATTAATTTTAAAATTTACCTTACCAAGAATTTTGAAAGAAGGTTAGTGAAAAAAGGATTAAAACAGTGTCGCTATATTTAAGATAATATTAAAAAAGTGGGTATATTTTTTGAGAGTGGAAAACTTTAAATTGAATTTATGATTTTTTAAGTAAGAGTTAACGTTAAGAGCTACAAACCACAAACTTGTTTTAAGAATTGAAAAGCATTAATAATGCTTATATGTGGATTCAGTTAAGCGACACTACATGCCAGCAGAAAACAATAAATAAGTCAAAACAAAGATTTAGTAAACGATTATTTTAGTAATTTTTGCATGATTTGACGTCATTCGATTATTTTTAATGCGGATGCTTAAAATAGAATGTTAAGAGGTTATAAATAATTTGACTTACAATTCACGCTATGTTTCATGTACCAGCCACTGGTTATTACAAACACATGTATTTCATTTTATTTCAAGTTCTTCGCCACCACCAAAAAAAAGCACCCGATATTAAGCAAGTTTATCTATCTTTTGACTTTATTTACAGTTCAGTATATATTTTTTATAAGATATTTTTCCTATTGTTTGTTAGTATACATTTAACAATTTTGTTTCACTTGCTTCTTTTTTGACATTCTAGAAAAGGCATCTAATATGTCCTTGGGGAAACATAAATTATGTGATTTGCATTAGATTCAGTAAGTTTGTACGTATATACACGTACATACGTAATAAGTCCCCAAAGAGTTGCAAAAACCCAAAAAATGAAAAATATGTACATATATTTGTAATAAAAGACTTACGAAAGAATAAGAACAAAATATCCTTACTATTCCTATAACCTACAACAGTAACACAATAGAAAAACAATGAACATATAATGAACGTGTTAAATGTTTAACATAATCTCTAACACATATACGAAACATTAGTATTCATTCATGTGTGTACGTGTTACCTTTAATCATATTAAAATCAAAACAATTTTTTCTACATTATTTACATACATATTGTTTTGTATTTTTAACTTTTTTTTTATTTTTTATTTTTGCTTATTTCTGCAGGTAAAGAGGCTAAATTATTAAAAAAATAAAGCCAAGGCCAATAAGACTTGTAAATAAAGGATTCAAATATAAGGAAATATTCAAACATACATGCATACATGTCATACACACATACATGCATACATACATATCATGAATATTGTCTCTTTGAGCAAAGCAGACTAATGCTAAGTGCACAATTGATAAGAACGACGAATTTTTCGCCGCGAATATTCGTCGTCTAAAATAAAAACACATTTGTGTATCATAGTTGAGTTTTGTGGTGTAACTGTACCAAATTTGGTACAATCGAAAGTCTAGTGGTACACTGGCACACTCAATAAATTTTTGCTACAATTTTCTTATTTGAAATAATTTTTTTTTTCACTTTCTACTTCTGCTTAAGTCAGTATTTATTGCTTAAGTCTGGCTCAAGAAACTTTTAATTTTCTAATGAAAATATATTTTTGTGATAAAAATAAATAAATTTCTTCATAAAAAATTTAAAAAAAACAAAAATTATATTGTTTTTATTTATTCGAGCTAAAGATCACTTTTTTTATAAAAATTATTTTTTTATTCCAATATTTCGCTACCACATTGGGTAGCTTCTTCAGGGAAAGTTTTTACAATTTATAACAATTAAAATATTAAAATTGTTCAAAAACAAATTTTTTAAAAAAGGCGGGAAAAAATTTTTTTTTTTTAATGTTTTTTTTTATATTTTTCTAAATACGAGCGAGCAATTAAATAAGTTTAAAAAAAATCACTTAGAAATCATAAAAAAATCATCGTATAAATGAAAAGAGATTTTAGTAGATTCTTTAAAAGAGGATTAAAAAAAATTCACGATTTTAAATTGTCGTCTGAATCGGGTGTATGACAATAATGGCATCGGCCGAAATTCGCTATACGCGGCGAACTCTGCAAGATTTATTTCTATTTCTTACACCGGCGAACCACGAACAAGTTGGTACACTGTTACTATATGCATTATATTTAGTTTTACCTTTCAACTCTTTTAAAATATAAAGTTAGTTTTTCCTTTAATAATTATTTTATTTTAATGCATTTCAAATAAATATTAAAAAAAGAACTGCAAAAATTTATTTTGTTTTTGCAAATATTTGAGTTTTTAGGGGAAATTTGTTCAATATGGTCACACTATTAGATGTTTTACGAAAACAAAATATTTATTAATATGCACTGGACGTACACACCACAATCTTTACAAACGTTTACATACTTATAAGCACAAAAAAGTGTTTACTTTAACAGAAATAATATTTATTTTTTTATTATGTTTTCTTATTATGTTGAGTTTTACAAAAATTTATATTCTTTGACTACTTTTGTTCCTTTTTTTCTTTTGCACAAACAGTTAACGTTGTTTTTCGTTGTTATTGTACTTCATACTACGAATTTTTCGTCCCAGTTGTGCGCCTAGCATAATGCAGTTAATGTAAATTTTTCTTTAAAAACTACACAAAAAAGTTAAAACGCATAAACTTTCTAACCACGATTTATAATTTATTTCGAGATCATATTTTAAATTTATTTTTCAATGGGTCTTCACAGACGAGAACAATTATGCCAGCATACTATGGCACCTTGAAGGCAAAAGTGTAAAGAGTACGGTTATTTGTTGACTTAAAAATTTAACCATCTACAATCCCGCACTAGCAGCAGAAAATCAAAACGTATTTAGTCATTTGTGGAATTTCGCAGTGTCACAATGAATTCAAAACAGAAAGAGGAAGCAGGCTTTGAAATAAAAAAGTAACTTATACCGACCATTGAAAAATATAGAAAAAGGGAGCATTAGAAGAAATTGTTATTGCATTAGAAGATTTAAAACCAAATGTGACAGTTGATGATGAGAATAAAAAAGTTAAAGTGTTTCTGCATCATGAATTAATTAAAACCGTTTCATCAGTCAATCTTTTCATATTTGCGTCCACTTAAAATTTATGCGCTCTTATGTATCTTGTATAAATGTAAAGCCAAACGTCAAATGAATACAAAAAAATAAACACTAAACACGCAAAGCTGTACACATTTTATGTTAGCAAAAATTATACCCTGTGTTACGAAAATAAAAAAAATAGTTCGAAAATTCAATACTATTGGAATTTTGTTTGTTTTAATTTTTTTATTGGAAAATACTACAATTCTGTTTTAACCTTTTTTTGTTGGCCAAGAAAAATTTAAAATAAAAATTATATTATTGTGAACACATTTGGCTAATTCACAAGGTGTCTTAAGTCTCTTACAGTTATAAAAGTCACAACTTTCTTAAATTTTTAAAATGATTGAAAAGTATTGTTTTGATTACTGTGAAATTTTAAGACCTTTTTACATTTAAGAAAAGTTAAAACAATATGACAATACTACACTAAGGACACCTTGTGAATAAAACAATTAAAAATTTTATATATAAGATTTTGTATATCGCTTTGCTCATTTCTATTTCAATATAAAGCGGTACTTGCAACTCGCAAGACTTAACTGTCTTTCTCATTTATTTATTTATTGGTATTCCTATACAACAAAACTTTGAGTCTTATAATTATAGTACAGGAAAAACAATTTGATTTAGTTTTAAATAGGTCATACAATAAGAAATTATAACATTAAATACAAACAATTATAAATATAATAAAAAGGGAAAGGAGAAAAACAATAACAAATATAAATACATCTAAAACGTTTTAAAAAAAGAGTTTACACATTTTCAATTATGACAATAAAAATTAAAAATACATTTCCTAAACTGCGTTGTATTACTAACGAATTGTATAGACGATGGTATGGAGTTCCATAGACGAATGGTATGGACAAAAAACTGCCATTCAGATATAAGCCTCCTAAATCTTATTTGAACGAGGTTGTAATTTCTTCTGGACTGCGTAAAAGAGAGACGTTTCAAGAAATACGACGGCACTCCAGTATAAATAATTTTATGTAAGAGAACAAGAGATCGAAAATTTAACAGAACACCAAAACGTACGCCATATAGGATGTAATATGAGAAAAACGTCCCAAATTGAAGACATATCTAAGAATAGCATTATATGTAGAAGTCAATTTTCTAGTGCTTTTCTGGTCACAACTGGCAAAAACTTCACTGCCATAAAGTAAAACCGGTATTAGGTACGATTTTGCCAAAAGCATGCGCGTGTTTATCGGAGTCGAGTGTTTAGTGGCCCAAAGTGAACGAAGCATTGCAAATACTCTCCCTGCAGCAGTGTTAATATGATCAGACCATGTAAGTGAAGAGTTAAAAATAATTCCAAGATTTTTCGTTTTCTTAACAATTTCAATTTTTTGCGAGTTCAAAGTGATACTGGGTTCAATACTTATTTGTGTAGCTCGTCTAGAAACTACAAGGCACTTAGATTTACACAGAAAAAATTATAGATAAAATATTTTAAAACAAACGTTTGCCTAGATTTAATTTCAATTTCTATTAATATTTTAATTGTTTCAAATAATTTTTTGTTTGATTATTTCCTTAGTTTAACATTTATTTGCAGTTAGTGTGCGTTTTCATTGCTTGTTATTTCTATAATTAATTTTATAATTCTTATTTGGTTAAAGATACTGTAGACTTAAATATTTTAGTTTGATACAACACTTTGAAGAAGCTTTTTTCTTGTCTTGTGTGTCGTACGTCTATTTTTATTAACTAAATAATTCTCTTTGATTAAATATTTCTTTGAGAAATTAACTAGCTTGTCATTAATTGATTCTCTGAAATTTTTGTCTGAATTAAATAAATATTTTTTTTAAATATTCTTGAATTAAAAAGTGTTTGTAAATTTTTTCAATAAACTTTTTATTTCTTTCTGTTAACAATTTGCTTGAAAATCGGAAATTGTTTCAATAAACTTTTTATTTGTTTCTGTTAATAATTTGTTTAAAAGTCGGAAATATTTTAATAAAAAATTTTACAGATTCAAACATAAAACTGTATTGGAAAAAAATTAGTTTTTTTTTGTTTGAATTTACAAATTTAGTGATAGGTCCTCATTCAAACAAATATCATATTTGGTTCTCTAAATTTCTTTATTGAATCAGAAATTTAATTTTTTCTGTGTAACAGGATTCAGACAAAGACTATTTGCTACAGCCCAAGCTTCAATTTTGGATAAATCATAATTCAATTTTATAATACAATCATCGATTCTATCAGGTTCGCAGCATATATAAATTTGGACATCATCGGCGTACATATGAATCTTACAATATGATAACTGTTTTGGTAAATCATTTATATATATTGTAAATAGTAGAGGACCTAAAATGGACCCCTAGGGAGCACCTTTCATTACAGGCAACGGCAACGATTGTTTGTTATATGAGCTTACATACTGATATCGATTTTCTAGGTATGATGAAACAAGATCAGTCGCAGAGGAGGTAAAAAAGAACAGTTTAGTCAACTTAATACGAAGCATAGTGATTAACCATATCAAATGCTTTAGTATGATCCAAAAGCACTAACAAGGCATCATTTCCACTGTCAATATAGCTACGAATTTCCTCGTTCACTTTCATAATTTGTATTATCTTTTGGTTTTTTTAACAAATTGAACAAGCGATGGTACATAGTTGAGTAGAAAAAATGACATAATGAATTAATTGAAATAATCAAAACACGTATAAGTGTGTCAACTTCAATGTTTAAAAACAGAAAAAAATTATGACTGCTAAATAAGGTAATGTTAATTTCTGATGCAGGCGTAGAAGGACCGAAAAATTATTTTTTTTAAATCTCTTTTCGTTCTTAACCTTTTACTGACGTATAATCAAAAATTGTTATATTTTAAAGAACCTAATAAATAAACTCTTTAAAAGTGCTGCTTATTTAAATTTTTGTGTTTTTTTTCATTTATTTTTTTTGGTAAATTGCTGAACAAACATGTGTTGGAAAAGAAATTATTTTATTATACTTACAATTAAGTATAAAGAGGCTCCTTGCACAACAAAACGTATAAATGATTTTTTAAGTTCAAAGCAAAAACAAGAAGAAAAAAAATAAACCTTAACATGCAAGGTTTTATTTATTAAGGACAAAATGAACATAAATAATTGATGTTTTTTAAATAATTTGTTAAATAAATAAGTAAGCAAACACACACATTTTTAATTGAGCAAACAAGAAAGTATCCCACCATAATTTACAATACTAAGGGGGACCATCCTTTTGTTTGGGAACAAACAACAATAATGTTGTTATTTATGGTTTTATTTTTTTAAATTAGTGTCGAGTTCATAAAAGATCTATTACTAGATCGATTCTTATGAATTTTGTCTATATATCTTATACGATTGTGACAGTCTTTGGCCGTGGGTCTTTTAAACAAACTTCCGCTGTTAAGTATAATATTTTTAAGGATTATACAGTAATTTAGTGCCAGTAAAGTACATTCGACAGATAGACGTTGTACCTCAGCTATATCTCGAGGGTCTGTAATAAGTTTCTTAATGCCAGAAAAATATCGCTACCTAAAGAAAACAGTTTGACTTGCAGAACTAAATCATTATTGTAGTAAAATTGTTATTAACGCATTGGCCCTAATAGCAATCAATTGCCACCATTTGTTGGCCAAGTTAGACGTGTAGTTGAGCAAGTGGTTTTAGTACCAAAGTAATGTTGTGTCCGTAGTAAGGCTGATCTAGTATTTAGATAAGCTATACTATGAAATGCCTTGTCATATTGTTTTACTCTTTAAGCAAAACTCTACACACAATAAACCAGTAGCATAAAAAATCATTTTCTCTAAACAGATAAAAAAAAAATTGCCTCGAATATTTTTCTTTGGATTTCGTACATCGTTAAAAGCCCACTGTTGTAATAGGATAAACTCTCTGGTATTGATACAGATAATCTTTAATCAAAGAAGAGACTTGGCATGGAAAAATCAATGTTGTTCGGTATATCAGCTCGAAAATCTAGAATTGTCCTAAGTATAAAAGAATTCGCATTCGACTGAGGAATTTGGTTAATCATTTAGGAGCGTAATTAGCGTAAATAGTGTGTGTGTGTGTGTGTGTTAGCTATAGACTCCGAAACCGTAAAGCCGATCGTACTCAAACTTTGGCAAGTTGTTATACACATTCCAGGGAGTGTTTATTCGTGGTAAAAAGTGGGCGGTGGCCCGAAAATTAAGTTATTAGTTTTAGCTACTTTCACTTGACCAATTTTTCTGAAACTTTGCACACATATTGAAGTCTCATGACTATACAATTTAGTGATAAAAAAAAGTGGGCAGTACCACTCCCATAAAAAATAAGTTATCATTTTTAGCTACTTGCACTAGATCAATTTTTATTTCTTTGCACACATATTGAGCTGTCATGACTATAAAATTTCGTAATTAGAAAAGTGGGCAGAGTCACGCCCATAAAAAAGGTTATCATTTTCAGCCACTTGAACTTTATCGATTTTTTTGAAACATTGCAAACATATTGAGCTGTCATGAATATACAGTTTCGTGATTAGAAAAGTGGGCAGTACCACGCCCATAAAAAAATTTAAAATTTTTAGTTTAGTGCACTTAATATTCAATTAAAATTCAGAGTGCACTTTTATTTATTAAGGGGCGTAGCAACGCGCGCCGGGCTTGGCTAGTTGAACATAAAAAGTAAAGCGTTAGATAATTTTTTCAAGCTATTTGAAACTTTTTTATATATTTTTTACTGTTTCTATAAAATTTTCTTTGTAGACTAAAGCGTCGGTTCCATTAGATTTGTGGATGTAGATCTACCTTTACAAAAACCATGTTGCACTGGAGAAGGAATTGTTGACATTTGGTTAGTTAGGATGTCCGTTATTATTTTCTAAAACAGTTTAGGAATGGCGTTAAGTTAAGCTATTGCTCCATAACTAGTAACATCACTACGGCATCTTTTAGCAGTTTGGAAATATACCAAATTTCAGACTACTATTAAATAGATGAGTGATAGTATTAAACAAAACGTCAATACAATTCAAGTTGTTAGGAGTACAATCAGAAGTACAATTAATTCTCACAGCAACATCGCTTGAAATTTCAATGGTTTGACACGCTCTTGTAAAAAACGACGTGAGGTAGGCTTAACAAGACAGGTATTCTCGTGAATCCATGTTGTTTGTTCCTTACTATGTACACGATAAACTTATTATGCACGATAAAATTCTCAAGTCACGCTACAAGGTAAAATTAACGATAAAAAGTATTGCCATAGGTCAATAACAAAATATTAGGGTTGTTTTACCCCCCAACTATAACATACAATTCAAACGAATACTTTTATTTAATTTTGGGTTTTATAAAGAAAAAATCATGTAAAAATAGATAGAACAACTAATAAATTGTGTCAGACATAATGTCTGTTATTTGCGTTATGAAAGTGCTTTAAAACAGTCAAGTATGTACATAATTACATAGTTTTTCCAATATTTATTGTTTTTTTTTTTGCTACCCAAATACATAAGAATGTATGTATGTATGTATGTGTGTAATTCTTTGCTTATTATTATTATACTCGCAAAATTTATATACTATATATATGGAGGTCAGATAATAAAAAAAAAATGGTCTTGTTGCTGCTGAATTGAATATACATATACTTTTTTTATTTTAGTTTCTTTTTCCTTTTAAGTTCTCGTTAATGAGAACTAAGTTCATGTTTCCTCTTACATTTCCTATGAGTTTGCGTGGTAGTTGAATTTTATATATTTTTTCGTTACTGCTTTTAGTTGTCATTTGTTCTTGTAATAATAATCAAAAGCTGAAAGTAATTATTGTTTAAAGATGTTTTTTTATAAGAATATAATGTAGTTTTTTATTAATAGTAAAAATTTAGTTTCTTGTGAAAGCCATAATAATTGTCCATATGGAATTAAAAGGCAATTCGATAGATTTGTTAATGATGAAAATTTTTTTCATAATTTTAATAGCGCATTCTTATATTTTAATTTATGTAAAAAGTGACTTTCATAAGATATTCCTCACAGTATTTTAAATAAAATGTAAAGATGTATGTGCTTTATATAATTTCTTGAGTATGTTTGTTAAATATAATGACAACCTACATGTCTTTTAGTTTAAAAGCAAACCACATGACCACATCTTTCGAGATTCTGCAGCATCCATATTGTTTATTGCAATGAATATATATAATTTGTGTTTTTCCTTTCGTTATTTTATTTCTCTTTTCATTCACATTATTATCAAAATTTATTGTGATACGCCTTTTTCTAACATATGCTGCAATATGTTATAAGTATAATTTTTTTTTAATATAAAGTCATTTAAACATTCAAACATATGTTTTGCTGGTAGCGCCGTTCTGCTTAAACCACATGGCACAACCATAATGTCTATATTATTCATTTCATCCTGAAAAAAAAATGTAATTATTGGTTTAAAGCGTTAAACCACGACCAATATGGCGACTTACAATCCCAGCAAACATTAACTTTTCATACAAGCTTTTAATGAAAGTTGGTCATCTACATATACTGAAATTTTATTATAATTATTACACAATGATTTTTCGAACAACATTCAGTATTCGAAGAACAATCAGCATTATGTAAGTTGATTGTCTATCAAAATTTAACTAACAAACGCTAGAAAACCGTGCATCGCTTATTCATCTAGAAACCTTAATTTCAATAATAACAAGTAACAGTGCTATATTCGGCCGTGCCGAATCTTATATACCCTTCACAACGTGTAGTCATGCAATAACAATTGTTTGTATCACCATTCATCTCATATCAAATACGTACATATGTATATACTGGTTAGAATAAATGTGGCATCGAATCCCAGCTGAGCCAAAAAAATTTTATTTTATATAATATATTATTTATATTTTTTTATTATTTTTTTTTGTATTTTTTTTTTAATTTTTTAAAAAAATTTTTTTGAAAAAATTTTTTAAAATTTTTTTTTAAATTATTTTAAATTTTTTTTTTATTTTTAATATTTTTTCTTTTTGTAATTTTTTCTTTTTTTGTATGGTTTTTACATATATTTATGTATGTATGTTGTTGTTGTAATTGTGTAAAAAAACGAGGTGGTCGTGGTTTTTTGCTCATATCTCAGAAAGTTATTGGGCGATTGTGCTGAATTTCAATAGCGATTCATTCCTGAATATTTCCAAGAGATTGATACCATATAGAGATCTGAGGAGCATATAGTTGCTTCTAAAAGTTGATTTCAACCAACACACGGACAGACGGGCAGACGGACAGACGGACAGACGGTCAGGGCTTAATCGACTCCTCTATTCATAAGCTTTCAGAAAATATATACTTTATGGGGTCGGAAATAAAAATTGTAGAAATTACAAACGGAATGACAAAGCTATATATACCCTTGTGCACCACAGGTGAAGGGTATAAAAATGTAGTTCATGTCACCGGTTTTATTTTTGCGAAATTTCATAAATTAACTTTTGTTAACACTGCTTTAAAAAATTAAATATGTTAAACATTCACAGCACGAAGACGACAGGCTAACAGCTGTGACAAGACAATAGCAAAAAAATATATTAAAAAATAACGAAATAGGCCGACTTCCTAAACGCAAGTTGCAATTCATAATTTAAAAAAATGCGTATGCAATGCTAAACATGTCTTAAGTGCAATCTTGCGTTGCAGAAATTTTTCTTTGCATTTTATCGGCATTTAGGAACGCTCATGGATCCACTTTTTGTCTCTGCAATATAAAGTGTTTAATTATTTAAATTATTAATCTGTGATTTAAGTAAACTCTATCAATTATAAATAATTTATTAAAAATAAACAAAGAAAATACTAACTCAGCCATTGCAGCTCAAATGTTTGCATACAAAATAAAAATGATGCGCGATTTTGACAGCTGATACTAAGTAAAATGAGTTGCCAAACGATTAGGAACATTGGACATTGCTAGAAAGTTTACTTATGCGTTTACGAAGTGTATGCATTGTAAATATGCATTGCAACTTGCGTTTAGGAAGTCGGCCATATTATTGCTTACTTTAAATCTTATACCCTTTACCCATTTCACAAAAATTAAAAAGAATCAATAAGTCCTTGACGAAAACTCTTTAAATAATTTGAATACAAAACAAGTAAGAGTGCTATATTCGGCCGTGCTGAATCTGATAATACCCTTCACCATCCTGAACATAGGTATAATTCCACGTCGTAGCTTAACCTATGTTTCATGTTATACGCCATTTCATTTGATACCCATATTCATGGGGTTAAAAACAATTTGTTCCGCCATTTTGATTTTGGATTTTACATTTTTTTAATAATTTATTGTATTGGTTCAAGAAGTTACATTTTAAAATACCAGATTTGACCCATGTATAAATAATTTGTCCGCCATTTTGTAGTGGCCGCCAACATACATTTTAATTTTTTTATAGTGCTTTTATTGCGCTAGTCAAGTTCTTTCAGATGATACCAATATTCCCTCTCGGTTGTCTAGAAGCTGAAAAAATTGATTTTCGTTTGTTTAAAAAATTTTTTTTCCTATAACTTCACCGATTGGAGCCCGCTTTATCCAAAATTTCTTCACGAATATCTCTAGAGGCATATTATATCTACAAATAGTAGCAAAGGTACCTAAAAATTATTCTTTGGCTGAAAAATTTTAATTTTGGTGGAAGAAATATGGGCGAAAAAACAGAGGCAGTCATTTTTATTTGCTCATACCTCAGAAAGTAATGGGGCGATTGTACTAAATTTCTATAGCGATTCATTCCCGGATATTTCCAAAAGATTGATACCATCCACAGATCTGAGGAACATATCGTAACACACGGAGATTGCTTAATCGACTCCTGTATTCATAAGCTTTCAGAAAATACATACTTTATGGGGTCGGAAATGAAAATTGTAGAAATTACAAACGGAATGACAAATACCCTTGTATACCACAGGTGAAGGGTATAATAAAGGGCTATCATTTTACAAAAAATCCAACTCAAATTTAACAAAAATTAACTAGAAAACTGAAAAACCTTAAATAAACCTAAAATATTTTTTATTAATACGGCAGAAAATGCAACAATATTCGCGTTGGTTATCGTGGTTATCTGTGTCTCTTAGCCGCCAGTGCAGGACATTCGCAGAGAAAGTGGAAAACCGATTCCTCCTTCTCTCTATCCAGACAACTGCGACAATGGTCGTTCGATGAGAGTCCGAGCCGACTTGCATGTTTGCCTAACATCCAGTGACCCGTCAATACCGCCAGCAACCTCGATATGTCCCTCCGACTTCGACTGGTAAGTTGCAATGTACGTCGTGCATCAAAAGAGGGCCACGTAAGCCGTGCCACCTTACACGTGCTCAGCCCACGCCACCTGTTATCAGCCTTCCGGAGAAAGTGTCTGGAGATTCTGCTTTTAATAGTTCCCAACGGGATTGCAACTGCAATTACATTAGAGATATCCAGAGCTAGCTGGCTAGCTCATCAGCACGCTCGTTACCATAGTGGCCCTTATGAGCAGGAATCCAAACTAGAGTAACGTCAGCAAGCTGACCAAGCCTTGACAGTTTGTAATAGCTCTTAAAATTGAATTTAAATTCAAAAAGGTTTTAAAATTGTTTGCCTTTTAGGTTCTAAATGCGCACATTTTACTATCACACTCTTTTAAACACAAAAAGCTTAAAAGAAAATAAAATGAAACAAACTACTAGAAACTCCGAAATTTTAATTAATCTTCAAAAAAAAAGTTAGAAAAAATTGGTCAAATTCAATATAAATATGATTGAAAATTGAAAGGACTCCAAAGAAATAAAAAGATGTTTTCAAATTACAATCTTTATATCTATGTATATAATATAATAAAGAGAAAATATGTTTGCATGTTATAAGTTTTCTTCAAAACTACTTATTTAATTTCTAAAATGTGTTCACTAGTGCTCTAGATCTATCCTCCGAACGGTCATATGCTATAATTTTCTTTAGTTGCGCGTGGTACCTCCCATACAAATGGAAAACACTTTATGACATATTTTGAGAGCAATAGCAGCTATCCTCTTCAAACTTGTACGAGTTACTTTGATAACAATTTCCTTATTCGAGAAAAAAAATGGTAAGGATCGGAGCAGAGGGCATTGTATTCCCCATACAAAAAAATATTACTGTCATATATAGGAAACTAAAAACGAAATTTGGTTGAAACTTTGTACGAGCAATTTGACAATTTCCTTATTTTAGCCAAAACTGGTTACGATCGGAGCAGAGGTAATGTTATCCCCGCACGAATCAAATACTTTTTGTCAATAATCATCAATCAATCAATAAGGTGCATTAAAAAATGGCTTTAAATTTTAAACATTAATATTACATATAAATATATTAAAAAAAATTACGTATAAATATAAATTAAACACTAATTTAATTTAGTTTTTAATATAATCAAAAAGTTTTAAAATTTTTTATTATTAAGTTGATACACATTTTACTAAACCACTTAGACTTTTCAAATTAAATAATTATTTGATTCAATTTTTTTTAAATCGGTCGACAACTTGGCGGCCAATATCGACAGCCGATTATAATTGTAACAGATAAATTTTTCTGTTTCATTTAGCTAGTATTCTGTTTAAATAAAACGATTAATAAAAATATTTGTATATGTATTAAATGAAAATTTGTCACAACTTTGAGAAAAATTGACTTACAGCGGCCAATTAAAATAAATTTTAACAACCAGTATGTGTGATCAACTCGAAACAAAAATTTTAAACTTTTGATCACAGCGTTTTTTGTAAATTTTTAAAATAAGGAATGAAGGATTTAATTCTTTCATTCGCATTCCTTAAAAACTTCTAAGTGAATTGTCGTGTAATTCAAACAATTATATTAAAAGCAAACAGATAATTAGTTTGAAAAACTTAATTAAGAAGTTGGTATTCTGTTGTCATTGTTATTGTTGTTAGTGGCTTGTCCTATAATAATTTATACAGATAATTTAGAAAATTTAATATTAAATAGGTCAAAGCAAAAACAAAGACAAAGTTTTGGCAACAACATTAAGTAGAACAAATCAATTAAAACTTTACACAAGACATGAATGAATACACAATTTTATAAAACATATAATTTAATTTAATATGCTTTTGAATATAGTTTTAAATATTTTTTTTATAATTAAAAAAAGTTAAATAATTTTATAAGATAAGTATTGGTATTATTAAGAAGTGTTTGCAAATATATTAAAATATGTATGTATATTATTAAAATAATATAATAATAAAATCATTCATCATTTAAATGAAAGTGTTGCTAGGTGTTTAATTGCTTATTTTATTTTTAAGGTGTTTAATCTTTCAAGTCAGCAAAAAAATTGTATGTGTGTATTGTGCGTGTGAAAGTAAAAAACGAAATGGTCTAGTTTTTTTATCCATTTGAAATAAAAGGAAAATTGAACAGTTTTAATAAATCACGTGTAGATTTAAAAAAAAAGTTCTAGGTTATATAGGTATATGCACACATAGTATCCTTGAAGAGAGATGTATAGAAAAAAAAATACTTATGTATAACTGAGCACAAATAGTACAAAGGATAAGAGAACATTTTATTGCTCTCTAATTAATGCAGAGAGAGTTGAAAATTGAGTTTTTAACCAAATATACTATATCAATGGAATTTATTGACTAAAGGTATAATGGAATGTAATACTATCACGTGTGCCAGAAAAAAAATTTTAACAAAAACAAAAAATATACTAAATCGCACATTATAAGAAGACATAACTTAATTACGATTAATAAGAGTTAAACGAAAAGAGAATTTATAAAGAAAGAATGAAATAAGGTAACTTACCTTTTAGCACCCTCTTCACCTTCAGGCATTTCACCACCAGCTGTTGATGCTGCTGTGGCATCGTGATGTTCTGAAGGGGCTGCTGTGGTTGCAGATTCTTGTGTATTGGTAGCGGGTACTTCTTCATCACCTTGGCCACCTTTCACAGCACCCACCAATGAAGTGAATTGATTTGTTATATTCGAAAACATATTTTTTGTGATTTTTCTTATAAATTTTCTTTTAAATTTCTTTTTTTCTTATAATTTTTTTTAATACGTTTTTTATGCTTTATTTTTATTTTAGAATTTTTAAGAATTTTTTCTTGTTGTTAATTGCGATTATAGTTTAAAAATGTAACTAAGATTCTCGTTATTACTACACGTTTTAAAAAGATAACACACTTAACGGTTTTTTGTTGTTTTTTTTAACGTTACTTTTACATTTGGTTGGTTGGGTTTTAAGGTTATGTTATTCGTTTTTTGTTTAATATGCAAGTAAATAATGAAAATGAACGGAAAAAGGAAGAGTATTAGAATTATACGTATAGAGAGAGAGAGAGGCGAAAGATACAAAAAGAGTATAACTAAAAAATTCAGCAAAACAAGAGCAAATCAATTTTACGAGAAGGTTTTAAATTAAATATAACCGTAACGATTTACAATATTGAAAAAACGAAAGCTTACGATTAGTATGGATACCACTTTTTCTATGGCCTTTTTTCATAAAAAGAAAAAGGGGTTGTTACGTTAATTTCAAATAATATTTTACAACTTTCACAACATCTTATATATGTATGTATATTTAAATATTATTAATAGGATAATTTTTTTTATTATATTCTAAAATATATAATCGTAATATAATACACTTTGAACCTTTAGAAATATACTAAATTGAATTGTAAAGTGGATCATATACTATATAAAATAGACTTGAAAATACATATGTTGCAAAAAAAATCAATAATTTACAATATTTTAGTAGTATAACTGAACAGCGAAAAAAACAACAACAAAATTACGTTGTAGATATTCTTGTTTTACTTTAGCTTTTAATTCTCAAATTTCAAAGTTTTTTTTTACGTAACGTTTGTATAATTTTTTAGATTATTAAATTTTGTATAATTTTGTTATTCTTTCTATATGAAATAGTAATTTAAAATAAGTATCACTTTTTTCTTTTACTTTTTTTTTTAATAAAATTAGTTGATTTTCTTATTTAACTGTGTCTTTCTGCTTTGGATGTCCTCTGAGAACTGTTTCTAGTCGTTTAGAAAACTCTTTTCAAATAGCTTTACAAAAGTGATTTGATTGCTTGTTTGGTTTCTTTTTGTCTTTCGATTTTCGTTTGTTGCTGCTGTTGTTATTTTCTCATCAAACCATAGTTTTTATCACCAAGAAATTCACCCACTGGAATGCGTATCGATTTCGTAGCACTCTGCATTGTACAACATGTGGTTCGCAGGATATTTCGAAAAATGCAGTTAAGAGAGAATAAATAACGAATAGAAAAAAGTGCAGTGGTACAAAAATAAAAGTTAGAAACAAATCTTATTATAATTGAAAAAGTAAATTAAATAAATAGCTATAAAAACTTGATCTGAAAAAAAAAAATTAGATATACTGGGGCCTTAGGGAATCTAATTGTTGTCGGAATCGAAATTTAAAACAACAACAAAATTAAATCTTGCGTCACAAAGTCGAATATTTTGGTTGCATGTTCAAATAAAAATACTAATTTTTGTTGAAAGAGTAAATCCGAATCAACAAAATTAAAGAAACCTACTTAATAAATTATTTTCAAATCCAATTTCTACAATTGGATTCCATGACACAGGAGATAAATAAAAAAAAATTCCAAAAAATATATTTTGTTTACATCTGCAATTTTTTATAAAAGTTGCTCCTACATACGAGTTGGAACCAATTATGAATCGGTTTTTACAGAATGTTGAAGCGATATTTGTTTTCCTATCAAACTGTATATTTTTAGTGAAAATTTTTTTAATTCCAATAATTTTAACGGTTTTATGAAAGTAAATTTTATTTTTTAAGGGTATGTGTTATATAAGATATAATACTCGATAGTGATTTCTGTATTCCCAGTATGAAAGCAGAACTCATACATAAATGGTGAAGAGCATCCGCTGTAACATAAGTTAAATTTGTTTGTTTACATGAATTGTAAAAGAAATTCTGCATGATGCTGAATTCATTTTTAAGCACATCATTTACGACAAATGAGTTAGGTAGTCATTTATAATAATTGCTTTTACACAAATAAATTATAAGACTTTAATATGTAATACGCATTGTACTTTTTTCAATTTTTTTTACTGGGTAGCGTAGACTTTGAAACATCCTGTTTACAGGCTAATTTTCCAAACAAATTTCAATAAAAAATTAATTTTATAAACCTTAAAAAGTTTGTATGAATAAGGTGTTTTCTTTTCGTTTTAGTGTATATCTATTTCCGATTTTTAAGATAATATATGTACTATATACAATATTTCCGAAAATAAACATCGCTCATTTAATTCCAAAAAGTTCGACATCGAATTTCTCAAGAGTGATTTCTTTTAATACATGCGATTATAGGGAAATTTTAACACTCAAGTACGCAACTGCAGCAAAAGACAAACAAATACCTTTCGTCAAACTTACAAAAGGAAATGAATAAAAACTATTCCTATACATTTAATATATGTCTAAAATGGAATGCGTGGCAAAAACTACAGACAATTATATTATGAAAAAGTTTTGGCGAAAAAAACAAAAAATTATGTTGCAAGCTTTTAGTAAAAGACACAAATATATGTTTCAAAACAAAATCGAATTCTTTTTTAATAAAATAAATTCCAAAAGATTTCCATGACAAGTGGATAAAACATCCGTATTTAAAATTGACTTAACAGATTTTTTTATGTACACTTCGTTGTGGCCTCTTTTACATATTAGTAGATATTTATAAAAATTATTTTTATTGTTTTTCTTTTTCGCGTGTGGAATTGTTTTTCTACAATTTGTTATAAAGTTACCAATTTTAACTATTTTTACTTCTTTGTTTACTAATTTTTCGAAGAATTTAATTCTTATATCAAGTGTCTAATTTTGACACTTGTTTTGCAGTCATATTCTTTTATGTAAACAAAAAAGGTGGTGTAAATACCATACTAAAATTCACCACGTACATCCCACTAAACAAATGCAGCTGTTTATTTAATTTTATTATTGCGGATGAACCAAAATTTTATATATACATATATTGTCATATAAAATAAATGTTGGGTATTTTAATTAAATATGCCCACTTTGCAACAAAAACTTTTTAGTATACAAGAAAGGCATATTGATTTATCAGGCAGTTACAGTTCGGTGAGAATTTTTTGCTTATATTTGTTATATATGAAGTTTGACATTTGAAATAATGAAAGAGGGGAAAATTGTTTTTATCTATAGACTTTGCTGAAATTTAAAATAAGTGAAAAATAAAATAATCAGCTGATGAAACAAGACCACCCGATAAATAAAGTACATATGTTTGCATACAAAACGATCAATTCATACCGAAATTTTTTAAGAAAATAAAAACTGCCTTTGTTTTTCCTAAAATTTAAATTTTTTCAGCTTCTGTACAACAGAGAATATAATATATATATACTTTTGGCACAGCAAGGGCTTGACTAGGAAAATATTATACACTTTAAATAATTTTAAAGTCCATGATTGCCGGCATAACAAAATAGCGTACAAAGAATTTATACAAGGGTAAAATCTTGTAAATAAAAATGTAACCAGTTCTGCCTCCTCAAGAATTACATCATATGGAAGGGCATGGCTGGAATATAACTAACGTTAAGAAATATTAATAACGTAGAAAATAGCAAACAAAATGACGAATATCATTAACTCTAAAATTTAGGCTTAGCTACTTTTTGGTCACTATACGTTGTACATGATGGTAAAGGATACTTCTGGTTTCGGCACAGCAGAATATAGCATTCTTACTTGTCCTTATATTCATATGTATACGAACAAGTCTTTTCTAATCCTTAAAGCTTTTTTTCCAAATTTTATTTAAAATAAATTAATTCAAATCCGTGTATAAATCAAAGATATGCTTAAACACAATAACAATCAATTAAGGATGGTTTCGTTTTCTTAATAGTTTCCCCGGGATATCATCCTTTGAAACTTAGATTTTTTCTATATAGATGTAATCAATAAATATTTATTTATATTTTCAAGCACTTAAGGGTACTCAACGTTGTTTTCCGGATGCTTCCGCTCCAGTTACCAAGGCTCCATGCAAACAAAACAGAAAAAAAATGTTTTTTGCTTTCATTGGGTTGTAGTACAATCATTATATAAAATAAGCACGCAGAGAGCATATTATCAATTTTTGTTTACTCTATACTAAAACTTTAGAAGTTATAAAATAATTTTTTACAATTCATTTAAAAAAAACTTAAATAAAGTTTTTCTATAAGAAAGTTTAAATTGATATGTTTTTTAGTTAATGTACATGTATGACAAGTTGTATTTATCTGCTTGTATTTTACCTCAATTTACTTTTGTTTCTCTTTATGCACATATGATTTTCTTCTGTCAAAAATGATAGTCAAGTCTGGTTAAATTGTGTTATGTAGGGTTGCGTTTTTATGTCCGTCTATTATCATTAACAACTAGATGGCGCCCCTCAGTCATTTAAACGTTAATTTAAATTAGTTTAAAAGTATTCAGTATAGATAAATAAAAATATATATCATAAATAAGAAGATGATACACGAAGGAGGAGCTAAATATTAAAAAAAAAAATTATTTAAGTGTTTATTTGTTAACTTTTATAAAAAAAAAACTGTTGCATGACCTTAGGCTCGAATATTAAATATTATACGAATTATAATAGAGCTCAAATAAGAATATATAATGATATCACAAAATTATTAATTATATAATATACCTTATCAAAAAGGTAAAAAAGAAGCGAAGTAGAGTTACTGTTGTCGTCACAAATTATTTATTACTCATATGTGACTTTTTTTAAATTATTTTTTGAATTAACACCATAAGATTCACTTAGCATTTCTACACTAATGGCGTTATTCATAAAAATTATCAAAATCGTATAACATGTTTGTAAATCAAACTTTATATTCATAAAAATTATTTGGTATATTCACAGGGTGTTCTAAGTGTCGTATTGTCATAATTATTTAAAACTTTGAAAAATAATAAAAATGATTGTATTATATGTTAACTTTTTTTAAATACAGTAATATATAGAGATTTTATAAAAATCAATATATATGAAAATTTAATTTATAAATTTGACTAATTTGTATGAAATAGACAGCAAAGTTCAATAAAAAATTTGTTTTATAAATCACCTTTAAAATTTTATAAAATTGTTTATAAATTAGGCATAATTTTTTTTATAAAATTTCAGCTGGCTAGGTTCTTGACGCGCTTCAATTAATAATTTTGTGGTATGTACTACTAAATTTTTCGTTTCAAACAAATTACATGGTTTAACCGCATAAAAAACACTATTATCCAAACTTTGGAGAGATCTGTGGTGTCGCATATATGACGTACTCTGATTAATAATTGGCTCCAGCATCCGATTCCCTCATTAGAATACAATCTTTACGAATATACAGTTTCAAAATATTTTAGCTTTCTAATCGCATTTTTTATACATATTTATATTGAGGGAGGTACGGCAGTAATGTGATATTCGTCTATAGCCATAAGTAGTCAGACACAAGTGCATTTGACTAAAAAATACAACATCGAAATTAAATGGTTTTGTTAATTTCGATGAATAAATTATGGCAGATGACGTATACAAATGTTGAACAAAAATCACAAAAACTTTCACTTACAAAATGACAATTATTATTTTAAAGTAAAAAAATACTTTTGTCTACAAAAATTTTTAAAAAATTTTCAGTTTTAATTATAAAGAAAAGGCAATGAGAAAAACTTACAGTAAATTCTCTTAAAAACTTTTTGCAGTCTTTCTCTAATATGCACTGAGAAATAAGGTATTAGAAATATATTTTTATTTTTTTTTTGCAGGTAAAATTTAAGTTTATTTATTACTCTTAGCTATTTAAGTTTTAAAAAAAGTTAAACCTAAACCACCTGTTTGTGTTAAAAACACACAGCAAAATAAAGCTCTAGTCACCCTTTTAGTTTTATAATTTCAAATGGTATTATGTGATGCAAATTCTTGTATCATAGCGCACAGTGGGTCGTATTTACCTGTAACTACAGATTGACAAATAAGATTAAAAGTTTCAAACATGTATACAAAATTAGTGAAATTTTCATCTATAACTTGTTATAAACTCAAATTTGTATGTACTTGTCTCTATCAAAATTTTGTACGAATTATAAAAGCTTTTCTTGTTGTACTGATTAAGATTTATTAAAGGTTTATGAATTCTTATACAAAATTTATTTAATATACTTTTTATTAATTTAAATGTTTTTTATTATTTTTTTAATAAACACATATAACTGCCAATGACAAGAGGTTTCGCAGAATGGTCACGAATTTTGTTGTTGTGTGAAATTATAGCGTGTGATGCTGGCGGCATATGTTTTGATTAAGACGTTCTTACGGCATACATAGTGCGTTAAACAGTAACTTTGTTAAGAAATGATTTTGGTCAGTAGCTAATTTCGTCTAACTGAGTTGTCCACGACTACTTGCAGCATAGTTTTGGCCAACATATGGAATAAATCATCTTTAAAACGCCAATATCAGAGATAGTTTTCACTTTCAAAAGTGTATAATTTTCTACTGCTGGCATTAAATGTGTGTATCTTAGCTCCATTTTATTTTTATAATGTTAACATACGACTAAATAACATCCCATTGCAAATAAAAAATAAATCTGATAAGTAGCTTGGATTATAGGAAAAATTGTCCCAATGTGCAATGGTTTGTTATTCTCTTTTCTACTTTAACCTGTATTGTTCTATATTTTGAAATTATGCAAATACATTTTTTTTGTTCTAGTAAATGGATTGCAGTATTTAAAAGATTGATATCGTACACAAACAAGTGAGGTGAAAACAAATTTTATTTATTTTACAATTTTCGAGATCTTGCAAACTAACAACAACACACTTTTAAATGTCTGGTATAGTAATCACACTAAACATCTTATACACATACACACATACAACTTTCATAAAACAATACAATACAAAAGAAGAAAAAATGGAAACCTTTTGTTTCTTTCAAAATACTTTGCATATTGGTGTAAAACAAAAGTTTTCCACTTTGAAGCATTTTCATGAGGCGTGTTAATGGGAGTTAGTTTAAAAAAAAGGATTAACTTGTTTATTTATGGTATTCACTTTCAAACTTATACCAGTTTTTATGTACTTTTGCGTTTCATTTTGCAAAGAAAAGTTATTATTCTCTTAATAACTGGCTTAAAACAGAAATATATGTAAATTAAATCACACTAGAAAAATCCGAAATAATTTAAAAATGCGATTTTAGTAAAACGAGTAGATAGTACATTATAGTGGTATTATAGAGTCAAAAATTTTCGGTAAAAAAAATTGAGAGCTAAGTAAATTTGACTATTAAATACAAAAAATTTAATGATTATATTTTTCATGATTTGATATGTTTTAAGCAAATAAACAGTGATCCGAACTTTAAGTTCATTGTATACTACCATTAAAATGTTGAAAACCAATTTTCCATTTAAGTTCTACTGTACGCTACGAAAAACCATGGTTAGACATGATTACAACGTTCATAATATATTCGCTGTAACAATATTTAGTTATTGTGAACAAATTGTTGTTATTTTTATTAATCAACACATTTATTTTGTCACGTTTACTAAGTGTATGGTGGAATTATTTTTTAATTCTATGCTTTTTATCAAAATGCTTAACCTCAAAAATAATAATGAATTATTACAACAAATTTGATATGAGTCTTTGCAAAATCTTAACAATCTTGTGCATTTGTTATAACAAATTTGTGGGGTTAAAAATATGTTCTATTTGTGTATACTTTTATATTACTATAGGGTGAATCATCGTAAGGTTTGATTTATAAGGTAAAATAAAACACATATATTTGAAAGTGAATTTAAAAATAAATAAATCGGTTAAACGAACAATGTATGTATGGCATTTACTGTTTGAAAGTGATATAATGTAAATGATGGCCACGTCTACGTCTGAGATGGGCCATTCTGCAGGTCTAATTTTGGGAAACTAATTCATGTGAATCGTAGGACTTTACATATCTTCAAAGAAAACAGTCCAAGGGTATAATATCATACGATCTAGGTGGACAATTTATTCTAGCAAAACATGAAATAAAGTGCTCATCAAAATGGTTTCTTAACAAATCCATTGTTTTACGCGCTGTATGGATCTTGTTGAAGCTAAGGCTTACCGAGACCATGGGCTTGAATTTCAGCAAATAAACAATCTGTTAACAAGATACGATAACGGTTTCCATTGACAATAACATTTTGATTTGCTTTAATTTTGAAAAATATGGACCAATGATTCCCCCAGCCCATAAGCCACAAATCACCGTTGCTTTTAATAGACATAATGGTAGCTCTTGGTACTCTTCGGGTGGCTCATCAGCTTAAATATGACAACTTTTTATATCAACGTATCCATTGAGATGGAAATGTGCTTTATCATTGAATAAAATTTTACGATGAAACAACGAACTGAATACGAAACACAATTTTAAGTCGCCTGGCTTCAGTTCTTGCACGAGTTTAATTTTGGATGTCATAAGGCCTAACGTAAAATACACCAGGTTGTTGAATACGACAAGTCAAGCTACTGAGTATGACTACAAATCAATTTTCCAACGTCTTCGCGTACATTTAGAGAACTGAGATTGATATCGTTTAATTAATTTAATTTCGTCTTGTTTATATTAAATACATGAAAGAGATTTTTAATAGAAAGTGTGTTTTTAATTTACTTATTTTTTTTTAAAAATTTTTATGTACACTTTACAAGAAATAGTAAAAAAAAAATATTAAGAATTATTTAACTAAAATTGCAAGGACACGAAATCAACTTAACAGTTGTTTTTATGGTCTACTAAAATGATTCATTTAGTTTTTATTAGAAAAAAAAAAAAATCTTGAAATAACAGCTGTAAATATAACTTTTGTTTTTGTTTATATTATTTTATTACATTTCTAACTAACGGGAGTTTATGCAACCATTTCCGCTAAATACTTATTGTGCCATGACAATAATTTCCAAAACTGGTTGTGGATGTTGCTGTGTTTTTGTGTGTAATCTGTTATTTCCTCTCAAAGGATATTGAGGTTTAGTTAAATATTCATATGCAGTCATACACAATGAAAAAAAATTGTTAAAGGTAACATACTATAGTTGGGGTTAAAAAATTTAATAGTTGAAATTTAGCATTATTATGTTTAATTAAATAATTATAAAATTATTATATTATTACCACAAATGATAATTAAATAATCCTATATAATCATATTTAAATAACATATCACATGACCAAATAATAGTTTCAGAATTAGCATAAACGATCTCAATTATCTACTAATAATATTTAAAATCTTTTCTAAGACAAATTGTTGTTTTTATTTGCTATATGTATATATGTATATATTACTAGCCAAGCCCGGCGCGCGTTGCCACGCCCCTTAATGAATAAAAATGCATTCTGAATTTTAATTGAATATCAAGCTAAAAATTATAACTTGTTTTTATGAGCAAGGCACCGCCCACTTTTCTAATCACGAAATTGTATAGTCATAATAGCTCAATATCTGTGCAAAGTTTTAGAAAAATCGGTCCAGTGCAAGTTGCTAAAAATGATAACTCATTTGTTATGGGCGTGGCACTGCCCACTTTTATAATCACGACACTGACATAAGAACCTTCTCCTATTAATAACAGATACAACAAAAAATCGGTCCAGCCATTCACGCGTGATGCCGTGACCAAGGGAAAAAGGGATTCATTTTTATATATTATATATTTAAACCAGGGACCGAAAATAACAGTACAGTAACTTGTGTCGCAGGTAGAGAATGCACAACAAAATCTAATCTATGTAGCTAGGGAAGTACATATTTCTTACTGTTGTTTTAAAAACTTTTCAGCAATCATGTAGGATGATTTACTAAATACCTGAACAACTTCGTAACTCAAGCAAACCAGCGCCCACCATTGATATAGAATACATAGTATACAAAAATGTGAGAAATCACAAAAAATGTGATCATCATGGGAATTTTTTATGCACATTAAAATAAATATTTAATATTAACATAATTATTGTAATACGTACATTTCGTTAGAAAATAAATTTTTTTGTTGCTCGAAAAAATAAAAATCAAAAAATAACTTTTATTTTTGCTCTAAAAAATAAAAATCAAAAAATAACTTTTATTTTTGATCGAAAAAATAAAAATCAAAAAATAACTTTTATTTTTGCTCGAAAAATTAAAAATCAAAAAATAACTTTTATTTTTGCTCAAAAAAATAAAAATCAAAAAATAACTGTTATCATCTGACTTTTATGAAAAAAGGAATAATTATTACGGTCCCTGCTAAAACGACTTTAATCATTATTTTTGTTATTGAAAAGCTTATCAGATACAGATGGTTTGTAAAAAAATATTTTCAATATAACAAAAAGCAGGAGTGACAAATCTGAGAAATTGAATATTTAAGGACGAATTTTTTTTTAAGTTCGTAGAGCCGATGCCTATAATTCCTCACCTCACTGGGCACCTTTTTATCTATACATTCTCACAAATATTCGATTGGATTAATGTTGGGGGATTGTGGTGGATGGTCAAGTGTTTAGGGGTGCGATAGAGCAACCATTCCATTACAATTTTGGATAAATAATTTGGACTAATATCCTGTTGAAAAAGTCAGTTTTCTCCTCAGCACAATTTTTCCACAGTAGAAGTGACGTACTTTTTTCTCTATTGATTCAATTAATATAATATTACTGACCCTGATACCGCCATTCATCTCAAAATAATTGCCTTGTCTCTACCATGTTTTACGGCTTCAACCAAACACTTGTAGTGAAATGCTTCATTCGTACTTCGCAATATCTTTGGAGGTTTTTTTGACTTCATTCTTCATATTTACTCTCATCCATAAAAAGAATTTTTCAAAATTTTATTATTTTTTTTTTTGGTGAAATTCATGCGATTGATATGGTTTGGCTACGACACATAAGGCCTTTTGGGTAGCACTCTACTATGTTAGCCATTTTTGTGTAAGGATATTCTAATGGTTGTACTTTCAGCAGACTTTGCTTTAGCTTGTCAAACTATAGCCTTTACTTTCTTATAAAGTATAATGTTAACTTCCAATATTTTTACTTATCTCACACAGTGATTTTCCCATTTATTTTATATTCTTTTTGAATGCGACGAATATGTCCTCGTTTAGACAGGGAAACATTTGGAAGGGAAACATTTTGTTTGGAGAGAGGGACGGGTGGGGAAGAGAATATGAAATTTGTTTACCCTTTTCGGAGTCACGCCTTGTGCTTTTATTCTTATTGTTTACATTTGCTATGCCTTTTGACATTTGCTTTATTTCTTTTCGGCGTGCTTTGTTCTCTATGTTTTATATTTGACTTTGTTTGAATAAAAATAAAAAATAAATAATGTACTAAATAAAATTAAAAATTAAAATATAAACTGAAATGTTTCCGACAACAATGTTTCCCCGTATGACCGCGAAGGAAAATACAAAAGAGAATTCCAGATGTTTCCCTTCCAAATGTTTCTCTGTCTAAAGGCTAAGTATATTAAAACAACATTATTATATTGTTTTGAAAAGTCATCATGTTGAGAACTAAATGGCATGAAAAAAAATATTTTCAAATTGAGTTTCTAATTAAGGGTCATACAATTTGTATAGCTAGAACTATAACTCAGTTCTGATTATATATTGCAATTCCTATATAAAATTCTATAGTTTTAAACATTAAACTTTTTAAGTGAAATAAAATTTTATGGAAACAGTTTTCTCGCTATATGCAATAATGCCAATTAATGCAACAAATCGGTATTTTCCCAGCCTTAAGTTTAAATTGCTAAAAATGTATTACAAATGTTGAGAAAAGAGGATTAAAAATTATTTAAATCAAAATAAATGCAGTGTTAAATATTTGAGAATGCATGGCTATAGAAATATATATTCTGAAATCGTTATTAAAATCCTCCAAATTTAGCCCAATATTTATTAATTTTTGATTTGCTATCACACCTTAAGATATATCACATAAATGTACATTGATATGTCATCACTGATTTTTGATATTTTGAGCCTTCTGGCAACACCTTTTCTTTCATTTTGGATTTGTTTGTAAAACTTACATTGTGCTTTATTTAACACGTTAAATGGGTGTTTGTAGAAATGTAAACTGTTTTATACTTACTTGATATGTGTACATCTATAAAAAAAATCTTGTTAAAATAATTTCAAGTAATTTATTAAACAATTTGTCTAAACTAAGCGTTAATAAAAATTTAAGTGTCGCTGAGAGAATTTATGTGATTAAAATTCTTTAACATTTAATTTGTTGCAGTACAATAAGAATACAGGAACGAGTACTTATTGTGTTAAGCGGTACGTAGTAATGAAAATAATGACTTACGAATATAAAAAGTTTTTAAATTATTTAACTAAATAAAATGAAGAATTTTTTAACTTCTTATAAATATATAAAGTTGAAAATATGGTATTAAGTATATGAACTTGAAAGTTTTTTAAGTTTGTTTATTAAGAAATCGTTATAAACTAAAAGTTTCACCCGTTAAATAGTACTATCGTCTAAATTAAGATCACTTTTTTTTATATTTCTTTATAAACAACCAATATTTCGCTACTAAACAGGTAAATATACAAACTCAAAACAACTGCAAATTAAAAAAACTATTTTGCAAAAAATGCGAGAAAAAATATGTTAGACCTTTTTTTATTTAAGAACTTTTTTTATATATTTTATAATTTTTTTTTCCTTTAACCTCATGTTTCTAAAATTTGTATGTTTTACAAACTTAACAGTAAACATTTTAAAGTTATCCCATTTTTTGATTAAAAAAAATGCCTACCGGAGATTTAGTGCGTAAAAACTAAAACTAATTTCATTATATGTCTACGGGGACCGTTTTGAATATAAAGAACTTTATTTCCATTGACATTCATATAAAGCAGTGCCTTTTTTCGACACTTGAACAAATAAATTGAACATACATTCAAGATATTATAATTCACTTAATACTAACATGAAAAATAAATTCTTTCATACATAGAGTTTTTATTTATGATATAAATTGAATGTAAAATATATCTATGGCAAAAAGGAATAAATGTTTAAGTCGATATAAATTAAAATAAAGATAATAACACCATTGAGTTTCAGCAATTAAAATCTACCTGCAGGCAAATATACAACTATTTTGGACAACCTTTCAGGAAGCTGTAGCGTTAAAACTTATTTCATTTATTATACCCACCACCAAAAAAATGGTGGGGGTATATTCATTTTGTCATTCCGTTTGTAACACATCGAAATATCCATTTTAGACCCCATAAAGTATATATATTCTGAATCGGGGTTTGATTTGATGACGATCTAGCTATGTCTGTCCGTCTGTCCGTCTGTTGAAAGCACGATAGAGGTCGCACCGAAAAAGCTAGACGGCTCAAATTTTGCCAGAATCTTTCTTATAGACAAGGTTTGTTTGGTATTGAAAATGGGCTAAATCGGAATATTAGGAAGAGAGTTATAGCTCGAAAAGCAAGAGTAGGTCGAAAAAACCGTGTCCTTCTAACATCGAATAAAATGGAATTGTGTCCAAACGGATAAACGTAGAGTTATGAAACTTCGGATATATATTTCTCGAGTCAAAAGAATATTTCTCCCCAAAAATTGCTTAAATCTATGCATTAGAAAAGGAGTTATAGGTCAAAATGTACGAAAATTTATACCGCTCAGTGTATATTTGAAGTTTAAAACGTAATAAAACTGACAAAACTATATGTACGGTTCTGAAATTTTGCAAACATGGTTTTTTGGTCAAAGTCTTCGTTATAACGGAAAATAAATGTGCCACGCCCACTTTTTTTTAAATTTTTATAAAAATATATTAGTCATATTCATTAGCATTTATTCATTGCAGATGGCGACATCTGTTGAAGGCGCCACTACATTTTGCAAACACTGAGGATGATGTCTTTGCTAAACATCACGTAGAACACTAGATGGCTCTAGTAACATTTTTTTGCACAAACTACAAAGGAATTTTATAGGGGTTTGTGAAAACGAAAATGACCGAAGTTTGTTGACAAAAATTAACTAGAGTAATGATTTGTGCCCAACTTTACATATAGTTGTACAGTCTTATGAGGTTTAAGATTTAAAAATATTAAAAAAAAATGTGCATCAGTAGATTTAAAATAAGTATTTGAATATTTAAAATACATATTTTAACTAAATTTTTTTTTATCTATCTATTCTTTTGTAAAGGGTGGTTAAATTTTAAGGGCCACAGGGTGATTCAAAATAGACATGCTCAGCATTTTGCTAAAACGGGAAACTTATTAGTAAGATTTTGATTTTTAAAGTTCTATAACATTTTACTTTTAAAAGATTTTCAAACGAAATAAGTTTTGTATAATTTTAAAATTTGTTAGCCATTAGTACATGAAAATAAATTGTTTATAATGTTTAGAAATAATTTTTTTTTATCTTTAGGTCTAAATTTTCCTAAATTCCTTTTTTTAATACACCATAACTTCTAGAAAACATAAGATAACAAAAAGAAATTAGCACCATTTAGTAGATAAAACTCTCTTCTTTACCCATATACCCCACTGTATACCTGGGACGATCCGACCGTGATCACCGGACCAATTTTTGTGACACAAGGTCAAATATTTTTTGCAAAATTTTAGTAAAAGAGCTAAACAAATTTTTTTGTAAAGTGTTTTTTTTAAGTATTTTAGTTTTTATACCCGCAACCAAAAAAATGGTATATATATATTATTAATCGGGGTTTTATTTGATGACGATCTATCTATGTCCGTCCGTCTGGCCGTCTGTTAAAAGCACGATAGGGGTCCCATCGAAAAAGCTAGTGGGCTCAAATTTTGCCAGAATATGTCTTATACACAAGGTTTGTTTGGAATAGAAAATTGGCTAAATGAAAATATAAGGAAGAAAGTTATAGCTCGTAATGCAAGAGTAGGTCGAAAGAACCGTGTCCTTCCAACATCGAATAAAATGGAGTTGTGTCCACCAGCATCTACGTATGAGTCATGAAACTCCAAATATAAACTACCTGAGCAAAAACAATATATCTACCCAAAAATTGCCTAAATGCATGCATTAGGAAGGGAGTTAGAGATCAAAATGTACGAAAATTTATACCGCGCAGTATATTTTTCAGTATGTTGAACATTTTAAACCTAATAAGAGTGGCAAAATTAGATCTACGATTCTGAAATTTTGCAGGAATTGCTTTTTGGTCAAAGGCTTTCTTCTGACGGAAAATAAATGTGACACGCCAACCTCCCATACAACGTTTTCTCTCAAATTCTTATAATTTCTCTATAAATCGAATAATAAAGGACTTTATTGAAATATCTAAGTTGTATTTATTAGCATAAATAACTTCGACACACCTACTATAACGCCCACTTTTCACGTTATTTACTGTTAATGAAATTTAAATTTATAAAACCGACAAAATTAGAGGTATGATGATAAAATTTGCTACGGAAATCCTTCTAGTCAATGTTATTGTTATGCCAGAAAATTAAGGTGACACGCCCACTCTTACGCCCACATCCTATATAGTACCTTATCTCAAATTCATATAATTTCTCAATGAATAAATATTTTGGAAGAATTACGGACTATATTGAAATATCTAAGTTGTAGTTATTAGCAGAAGTTTTATAAACACGCTTACTTTAACGCCCATTTTCACTGAAACACTTAATTTACGAAAACATTTTACCAGCATATCGAAGTTATAAAGGGTGGGTTAATTTTAAGGGCCGATGTTGATTTTGAATAAAACACAAATTATTTAGTTAATTATTATCATTTCTTTTTTAATGATAATGTTTGTATGGTTCAATTACCTCAACGGCACACCTCGATCCGATAGTCCAAATTTTGAATAACATTGCTGATGTTCAACTGTTTGGCACGATGATGAGTCGAAGTTGACTGTTTTTTTGCCACACTATCGCGATAAACAGCAATGCTTCTCATTTAACGAATTTAGAAGGCATTCATAGATGTTCTAACATTTTATACAGACCTGGGGCCGAATTACGGCATTCGATATCGATCGAAATTTTACTCGAACGATCGAGTACGCTGGGCTTTGGGTATAGAGATTCTAATAAGAGTTTTCAAATTTCGATCACGTTCGAGTGCCGTAATTCGGCCTCTGTTTTAAATGTAAAATTTAACCACTCTCTACAAAGAAAGTGATGTATATTTTATTATAAAGAGATTATTCCAAGCGATTAACAAAATAATAATTATTGTGCTTAAATGTACACAAAATTGGTGGTGGGTATAAAAGATTCGGCACAGCCGAATATAGCGCTCTTACTTGTTTTTTTTAACGAACAATGTCATTTGGAAACGCAACGTATTTTAACTTATAATTTAACTAAATAAACGTAAACCGATATGGTCTTAAATTACAACTATGAGGAATTCAGAAGCCCGTCTTTATTTTAAAAGGAATGAATACACAAAATCAACTCAAAAATTTAAATGTACTTTCATGAAAAACTATAAAAAGAGACATAAGCAGTTTTTCTTTGTTGCCACAGATTATCTGAATGTTTTTTAATATTATAAAAATATTCAGATCAATAGACAGATCAATGCAGGTCATTAACATTTGAAAATGATTTGCATATCACCACCACGTTCTTGACAAACCAGGTTTTGTATGTCCAATTTTGGGCAACCTTTTCCAACATTGCTGACTAAATGTCAAGAAAACTTTAAGCCTGTAAGGCGTCAATTGTTTTGGTTTATCATCACAAATCATTATTATGATTTTTAAGACTAACTAACAGTTTTATTTCTTGAAACCAACTTATCACAAAACTTTGATTTCAATAAATTAATGGTTGTGGCCCTTGTGTGGCCAAAATAAAAATACTATCTCTATAGACCATAAAGCGAGTTTTATACCACGATATATATATTTAAATATATGTATATATGTGTATGTGTGCAGGGGGAATATTAAAGCAGGTCATTATTATTTCGGGTCCATTTTCGACTCCCTTCTGTCCCCAATGATTTTAAGGCCACCAATCAATGTTCCTTTCTTTACTGCGTCCCGCGCAATAACCGAAGACTAGAAAAAGGTTTCACACTGACGACAATTTTAATCGAACAATCCTATGTAATTTCCATCACGTTTGTTAAACTGAGGTTCCCCATAGAATTTGTACTTAATATGATCCTTAGTCTCCCTAACCTCTTTAAGTACGAGATCCAGGATTTTTCTGTTCGCCATAAGTAAAGATACTGATGCTACTATTCTTGCCTTTATTGTGCTTGGGTCCATCCGCTATGAATGTGCGATACAGTTATTTGACCACCTTTACTCGTCTTCCTAAACTCTTTAAGTTCGAGCTTCAGGATTATAAGCCTACCGCGATCTAAGTCTTCCTAGTTTCTTTAAGCACGAGTTCTAGGATAATTATATTCTTCAGCCAGAGGTGTTGGTAATACTTTTGTACACCAGACTAGCAATAACACCAAGGCATTAACACTTCATATAGTTCACATGCTCCCGGAGGTTATGATACTTTTATTATAAATAAAAACAAAATATAATTAAGTAATCAATAACAGTATTGTATAATTAAAAAATGTTTAATGTTCATTATTATCAAAACATAATTTTATTTTCAATTCGCTAAATATGCAATAGTGCCTAATCACTATTCTACTCTTTCTAGTAACTAGTAATTACACTGCTATATATATAACTGCTCATGTATTTGTTACAAGTAAAAAAAAAAAAACAAATATGCAAGCAACACATTAGTTAATTCAAATGTGAATGAACAAGATTTCAAAACTATTGATTTAGAAAGTCACAGAATTTTAGTTGTTTCTATACATTTAGAGGTATCTTAAGTTGAGATGTGTTTGACTCGTCAAATTTTGCACTGCACAATTGGAATATGTCGTAACATTGATGGTGTTAAATACATACGTTAAAGTTAAATATATGGCATATTTTTTCACAATTTCTTTCCTGAAGATGCTACACAAAGGAGTAGCAAAATATTGAATAATAAATAAATCAACAAATATTTATAAAGACCTCGAGCTTAAAAAATTAATTAAAAAATTTTATAAAATAAAGGTCAAATAAGAGAAATAAGAATAGTTAATAAATTATATTTATAAAGGCAAGAATTATGTCTTATATAAATGGAAAATTTTTCTTAAAGTATGAACTTTCAATAAATTTATAAACACATACATTTTTTGCACAAAGTATGAAAAAAATAATATTTCAAATATTATTGATCGTTTTTGTAAAAAATTTATTTTTTGGTAAAAATTGTCCATGAAATATATTTTTATACTTCTGCGTATTTAAACAGCCTGTGTCGTATATTTAAGCAGCCTGTTCATATTTGAACCCTAAACATTATGCCATTAAATGGTTTGTGATTTCTTTCTTTTTCCCGCCACAGCGGAAATGGATGTTAATAACTTCCTTTCATTCGTAAGTTTTTATAAACTTTTATCTAGCAAATTGTGTAAATGTTCAACTTCCGGTTGTGATTTGTGGCGCTAAAGTATGAAATATTTTAAGATGACAATTTAAATGTATTTTAAATTTATGGAACTGCTTTTTGTAGACGTAATGGTATACTTACACTTTCTTTAAATGAAAAAATTATGAAAATTTTTTTCTTTAAAATTGAATGTGTTAAAAACATAAGCAGAGCATATTTATTCATCAGGTAGTTTTGTCTCGGCAGCTGATTATTTTTTTATTCAGTTATTTTTCACTTCAGCTATTTAAGTCAATAGATAAAATACCGTTATCTCTCTTATTTTGATTGTATCAAATGTCAAATTTCATGCATAAAATATATTAATAAAAAAATTCTCTCTGAAAGGCGATTGCCTGATGAATAATTAAATCTGCCCTGAACAAAGTGTTGTTGCTAAGTATATACAAACATATAGCAGGCGGTTAATTAATAACTTAATTTTTAAATTTTATATAAAATACCGGCGAGAGAATTATATATTAGAATCTTTATAACAAATATAAAAGTCAATCTATGACATTTGACGTTGTAGAATGTTGACTACGCTTTACCTAGTCTATTTTGAAGTTATATTACTTTGATTCTTGTGAAGTATGAGAGTAACGTTGGGTTCCAAATTTTGAGTAGAAGCTTATATATAAAGGAAGACGTTTACCACATGACTTGCAGAAAAAAATAAACAGAGTTGTGGTATCACAAAATCTACGATGCCAGTGACAGGTCTTTTATATGAAATAAGTTCTTCAAATATTTTTTAGCATCGTCCTGCGAAAATAGATGCCATCTCCACCATGAGCTCCAATTCGGTCAGCAATAAGATGATGTAGAGCTTGACATTAAGGCTTAAATTCTGTTTGGAATAATTCTTAATGAAATCTAGATCAAATAGTATACCTTTGTGGATGTAGTGGTATTTTCAAAAATTTTTGGATTTTACGTTAACTAAATGAGAATTTTTGCTAAACAAAAATTGTTGCCATTATTAATTGTCTGTTTATTAATGGCCAAGTATTAGCTCAGTTTTGTGGACTTAAATTTTTTAACAAGTTAGATTTTGTAAGCATTAAAACCAAATTGTTAATCATCAAGATATTATTGGTTCATATGATTCAAGCGAATAACAGAAACCACTAGGAAAATAACTTGTTAGAGGTGCTTAATCGGATTTTGATCTGGTGAGTACTATGACGACTACTTGATGGCATGATATTCATAAAACCATTGTTTTGGATCTGCTGAAAATCATTCATTTTCCTTAGTAAGCTCTCAAGTTTCGTCTTCAGCAAACAGAAACATTTAATTTATAAGGGTTCTAAAATAATATACAGATAAAAATTGAATTTGATGAAGAGGATAAAAAAAGGATCAGACTCGTCATTTTACAGTAGATAATTGAGTTTTTTCAAATTAATCTCTTAGATTTTTAATAGGGTGATTAAACGGTTCTTATTCGACTGGTTTTAACCAGTTCTTTCAGATTTGTCAAAGCCAAATATCTAAAGTTGTTCATTTTTCGAATATTAAATAAACCGGTTATTTTGTTACAAATAAACCGGTTATTATTATGAGCTGAACAGTATTATTAAATATATCCACTCACCAAACTGCCCTACAAAACATAAAGAACATATTTTGGAGGATTTGTTTTATTTAGATTAGTGTCATAAGTGATTTGAAAGGATACAAAATTATTTGCTGCTTTACATTCCATATGTCCATGTATGCGATTATAAAGAAAAAAGTAGATAAACATAATTTAAAACATTTAAACTCAATTTTGGTTCTAAAAGATTGCTTTGAAAGACGCAACTAAGAGGACAAAATATTTAATTATTATTATTTTAATTGAATAATGTGGTCTTACATATGTTAAGTTATTAACTACATAAACATATATTATTTTATTAATGATAATGTGCATATGCTTATATAAATGAATAAATTTTGTTTACAAAAATGTATTATTCAATATGTTTCTATAATATTTTAAAGTAAAAATATTTTGTTTGTTCCTTACCTTTGTGAATTGTTTTGATTTGATTTAAATAAACTTTTTATTTCAATAAATAATTTAATTTTTGTGTTATTGTAAATTTTTTAATGCTTAACCAAAAACCGGTTTTTAAACAGAAACTATTCGGAATACTTGAAAACCGGGTTTTAAAAGAAGTCAAATAATAATTTTTATTTTAGCAGATAAATATAAGGTTACCTAAAAAAAGAAAAATTTCACCATACACTAATTTAAACAAATATTTTTTGTTTTTGTTTCTGCCGAACGTAGGGGTCGTCAAAATACGTTTTTCCTTATATATTCAACATTTATATTCGGATGTTAAAGTGTTACATATCGATAATTTGTCTGGAGGAAACCAATGTTTTGCTTGAATAGTTATTGACCTCTAATATCCAGTTCTAGTATTTTCCCACCCGATGTTAGTTCCTTCCATCTTATGTAAACCCCCCTTTTTATCCTTTTTTACTCCCTTAAAGTTAAAGTTTCCAAAAACCCTATACATTAGAAGAGAAATTAACTGTCTAAATTGCATGTCTTAAGCTTTTTGCGTTTAGCTGTGCCATGATGAATCAGTTAGTCATTCACGTTACTCTTATATATGTATATACCCAGCAAAAAAATTCTATGTCCAAAAAGTGAATTTTTAGGGTTACAAAGTGATTAGATTTAGCTGAAAACACTAATGTATTTAACATTAACGTGTCATTGGAGATCAGGTGTTTACATAAATACATTAATTAACTACACTCTATTCTAATAAGTGCATAGAACTCATGCATATTTGATGAGAAGCATCGGATGTTGCGTGGGTCGAATTTGTTTGTTTACGTGAATTGTTTAAGATATTTTGCATGATGTTACATTCATTCTTAAACACATCATTTATGACAAATTATTTAACATTTAGCAAGTCATTTAGAATGAATGCTTTTAAATAATTGATTTAGAAGTCTTGAAAATGTAATTCGCTTTGCACTAATTCAAAATTTTTTTACTGGATATATATATAGATTTAGCAATCAGATAAGTATTGATTAAAATACATACATAACCACCATTATAAGACTCACTTTGGAGAAAATAACTACAAAAATATTTTTCTATTTTTAATAGACTCCATTCTATAAAGCATTTAATAATAAACATACTTCCAATTACAACTGTTTTCTTTCTCATACATCAATACGATTTAGTGATGCGTATGAAAAATGTAAAATGCAAAAAATATTACTTATACGTAGCCATTTGCAAAAAATTGTTAACAATAATTGTACGTGTACACTAACATTTTTTAATTAAATTCAACAATTTTTATATGGTTTATTATTATATTTATTTATTTTTTATTGCAGTGTGTGTTAGCAAATTTAAAAAAAAAAAACATTTTTATTTTCAATAATTCAACTGAACATGATGCTTTAAAGTACATAGCGGATTGTATATACTTTTTTTAATAAAATCAACTAAATATTACTATAGTAACTCTTATTTACCCTACTTTGCATCAGGGATAACTGTTTAGTTGAGTGATAATATTGCGACTCGAATTAAAGTCTATATAAAGTAAAAAAAAAAAAATTAAATACATTTTGGAGTTGCGTATATAATTAAGAGATTGTGGCTTCTTATAAAGGGAAACCAATACAATTGTTTGCGGTTTTATATCAATTTTTTACTTAAACGTTACTTTGTTGGTTGTATAGTGTAGAAATGATAATTACTATTCACCATACTTACAACTTAAATCTCCATTTATAATTTCAATTGCATCGTTATTATCTACTCAAGGTCCATTGAATTTACATCCACATTAATATTGTTTTTGTTTTTACTTTGTTTATATTTACATTTTTATTTTCGTTATTAAATAACAATTTTCTGTTGTTGCTGTTTTTTACACTTTTTATTTCAAGTATTGTTTTTTACAGTTTTGCACTTGTGAAATTAATTTTTTTATTGAAACAAACACAAATTCAATGATAACCATCATCATAACATGAGTTTCATGCTGAATTTTTCTTTTGTTTTAAATTAAAGCCGTATTGAGTTTTTTATTTTAATAAAAAAAGTTGCAAATAATATAGCAGATTGATGAGGAGCCGTGCGTTATATGAACAAATTTATTTTAAATATTTTAGAACTTGTGAAACGAAACAAAAGAAAAAAAAACTTAATAAATAAATCTGAAATTGCAATTTGCTTTTTAAAAAATATATACATATGTATATATCCAGCAAAAAAAAAAGGCATGCAAAAGAAATAGTGAATGTGTGAGTTCGACATGCTCAATAGAAAATGTTGCTGTTGAAATTCGTAATTTGCAAAGAACTGAACTGGTTAAATTTAGGCGAAATATGCATGTTTTTAACATTAAGGTGTCATTGAAGGGCATGTGTTTATATGAATATTTGAATAAATTTCACTCAATTCTAAGGGAACGCATGCTCAGTAGATGAAAAGAAACCTATGTTTCATGTGTTAATAATGTCTATTTACATGAATTATTCCAGACTTTTTGCATGTATTTTGAAGCACATCACTAAAGGCTAACTGTTTTGTATTTGGAGAAGGCATTATTTATGCCTTCTTTTGCATTTATGAATTAAAAGTCATGAAAAATATTAACCATATTGAACTAGTGCAAAGCTTTTTTGCTGGGTATATGTATATATACTCGTCGATTAGACTGTATTGACTTATAGGCACAAAGTATTGTTGCAAGTCAATTAAATAAAAAGATTTTTTTTTGTTTCTGCCGAACAAAGGGGTCACCAAAATACATTTTCCATTATATATTCAGCATTTATAATCGGATCTTAGAGTGTGATATATTAGTGTTCTTGTCTCGAGAAGACCAATATTTTGCTTTAACAGTTATTGATATTAAATATCCCATTTTAGTATTTACCAACCAGATATCAGTTCCTTCCACCCTAATGTAGGTACTCCTAATATCGGAAAATTAATGCTCTCAAGAAGTTATTAATTATTATTTAGATAAATCCAGCAGACAATTGTTTTTATATTTTTTGCCGAACGTAGGGGTTGCCTTTTAAATTTTTCATCATATTCTCGGTATTTAAGGTCGGACCTCAAAGTATGCTATATCGATAGTTTTGCCTTAAATAGCTCTTTTTTTCTTCAATAGTTATTGACTTGAAGTACCTTCTTATAGTTCTTATCCATCATATCTCCACTTATACAACAAGAATTTTAAAAAATTAATGTCAAATCAAATAATGAAATTTTAATCAATCATATTTTTACATGATTCACAATGACGTTTAGGAAGCCCGTTAGGAAGTTCGTTCATAGAAAATAGCTCGTACTTTTTTCAACCCGAAAATATTTTGTTCTTGATGATAACAAACCAAGACCCGCAAGTACGTTCAGATGGCTAATAAAGCCAGGGGATGGGTAAATATTAGAATGGGATGTTTGAGGTGAATAACTTTTAAAGTAAAACATTGGTCTCTTTATAAAATATGTATTTTGACGACCCCTAAATTTGGCAAAAATTAATACTTTATATTCGGTAGTGTATGGCGAACTTTTGTTTGTGATACACCCTAATGATGTACATGTATGTAAATAAATTTGTGGAAATAATGAAAAACTGCTTATGTATGCTTTTATAAATTTTCATTTAAGTACTTTGAAATGTTGATTTTTTATAAATTGATGTTCTTAAAATATAAAACTTTTATATGAATTCTATCCTGTATTTATTAAGCAGCATATCAGTTTTCATATATTTAGTAAAATTATAACTTAAATTGTTATATAACTTCCTGTAAAGTTGTCCAAAATTGTTTAAAAATAGTTTAAGGGTTGTCGACTTAGGCAGTTATTTCTTTTTACCTCAGATATATTAAAGCATATAAAAAGTGTAAAGGGACTTAAAAACATATATTGCCTATAAAATTGTAATGTTTTTTTGTGGCTTTAAATGAAAACTTTAATTAATGAAAAACATTTATATTGTATGTACATAAGTAAGTTAAAAAAATTGAGTGATAATATGTAAAGGATAATTTTTTTGCTGTTTGGCTTTTCAGTTTAAATTTTTTGAGTAGGATGTGGAAGTGCTAAAATTTCAATTAGTCTTGCTGTATCATAATAAAGAGAGTAACAAACTAAAAATGTTTGAAAATCATTGAATTTTATTATCAAAATTTGTTTTGTTAATTATGTTAATTTTATGTTTTTTTATAATCGAAAAGGTAATTTGTACCGTGGAGTGTGAAAAAGGATCGTAATATTTAAATTTTTCGTAGTTGTCCACAATTGGGCTTATGTTTTTCGATAACCTGTAGGATACTCTGAAATTATTATTGCCTTTTTTTGCCCAAAATTAAAGAATTGGACTTGATTGAAATGTGGTTTCAATAAGATGATGCCACATGACAAAACGGTACTTGATACCATCTATTTATTGAGAGACGTCTTTAGTGGGCAAATAATTATATGCTTTGGAGCAGTATTTTGGCCAACATGATTATACAATTTTAACCATATCAGACCATTTTTATAATGATGTGTGAAGTCTCTTGTCACGGAGCGAGTTAGCCACAATTTCAGTGCTCCTAATATTTCAACTGTCATTTCTAACCTAGTGATGCTAACATATGCACCATGTATGAAGTAGTCGCGAGCAACATGTACATGGAAAAATTTTTGAAATTGTAAATGATAAGCATTTCCTTATTGCCCCAAATAAATATTTAATTCAGTTGGTAAATTCTCTATATCATTTTAATTTTTAAGACCCAAACTTTTTAAAATTCACAGGGAATAAATAATGGTTTTGGGGGCATATGTAGATCTGTTTTGCAATTTTCAGTTTCTAAAATATTCATTTAGGACCTTCTAAACAGAGAACTGGATTGTGCAATGTCAGTTAGTTAGTCCGTATATGTTAAAATCATCTTTTTTTAAGCATTTATATGCATTTGAGCAGCATATCGAAGTATCAAAATGTTAGAGTTTTCAGTGCAGCAATTGATATTGAAAACCAGTGAAATCGGTTCTAAAATAAAAATGAATAATTCTTAACTATTGCATAGCCTACGAGCATGCTAGCTTTTTTGTAAATATATGATCTACCTAAAGGGTTATAGTAGAAAGTTTTGTACAAGTCGGTCACAAATCAATAGTCTTATAAACAAATATAATTTGGGAATTATTTGGATATGATACTGACACCAAATTTCAAGTCGTGGTCTTAAAAATTATTTCTGAAAAAACTGGTGTTTAATTAGAGCGATGTAATTAAAAATGTAATTAAAGCGCAAAAATATAACTGTTTCGATACTTGTACAAAAATTTACAAAAAAAAAAATTAAACTTAACTTTTTTAAAAAAGAAAGAGTGCTATATTCGGCCGTGTCGAGTCTGATAATACCCTTCACTATTGGGTGCAAAATAATAGTGAATTAATATAATGCAATTAATTTTTTAGAGACTGATTACTTTATTAAATTTTAAATATCGACTTGGCTTAGAACCGTGACTTAAATTCAACAAATTTAAATGTGTTTTATTTTTGGGTGAAACTACTATTTTTTGTTGTTAATTTTCATACACAATTCTAATTGTTTACACATTCTAAAGAACAAGTTAATTGAGGTTACAAAACCCAACACAATTTCATTACTTCTTTCAATTTTTACTTTATTTAAAAGAAGAAAAAAAATCCTTCACTGACTTTAACACACATTTACTTTGCATTTAACAATTTCTTTAACAATAAACAACATAGAAATGAAACCTTATTTGAACTGGTCTTCTAGGTTAAATACTGCTTTGTATGCTGTTACTCTAAGTGAATAAATCGTGTTGAAAGTTGTATAAATATTATTACAGTAAAAATTAACACCACCACTTAAGTGTTTAAATATAAAAAAATGTCGTTCAAGTATGTTAGCGTTAAAGTAACATAAATAACAATGTAAGAAGACCCACAATAAAATGTAGCAACACGATTGCAACATGACGTATTGTGATCAAGAAGAAGAGGAAAAAAAAAACGAATAAACTGTATGCAGGTACAAAGTAAAAAGTGTGAAAAAATAATACAAGGACTTAAATACTCTGTAATACTTATGTTTTATGTAAATATATAAACATAGAAATATGAAAATATCCTTACATGGGCAAATTGATAAAAAGTTGCTTTATTTTAGCGGTTAAGAATCGTTATTGAAAATTCAATAATTAAGTTCACTAATCATTATTTTGAATTTGATACTTTTATATAATAAAATATAATTCATTTTGTATTCTTCTCTGATCTATTTCATTCAGACTCTTATTCATGTTTTTTCTCTATCTGAAAAACAAAAATTCAACGCAATAAAAAATAACACGTAATGGGAAGTTTAAAAACTCAGCAGATTTTTCTATATTGTATGAAAAGAGAAATATGATGAGGGAATCAAAATACAAAAACCACAATATAATATTTTTTGTTTACAGAAGTTCACAATGTGCTCAGAATAAAAAAATTCTTAATTTATATTTCACCAACTACAAACGGGTTAAATGAACGTTTCTTCAACACACTGCACATTTTGTTGACTGTGCAAGACTTTTTAAACATGAATTATTCACTAAAATCAATGAAAATTACGTTCTCTGGTGTAGTAATTGTAACATTGCCGTAAGGTAAAACATACTTGACATGAACTGTTGCATAATTGTTTTCATACCATCTTGACGTTGTTGTTACGTTGAAAGTTAAATTTGATATCATATTTTTATTCATATCTGGTAAGTTTTATTTTGCTATTAAATAAATATATATGTACTGTATTAGGGTGGTCCCAAATGTTTTTATCAAAGAAAATTCTTGTTAATGGTAATTACGGTTAATGATAGAATTGGCATATTACAAGTAGACTGTGATTTTTTGTTTGGATGCATTTTTTTATATGCATATGTAAATTGTTTTACAGAATGTTGTAAGTTTTCTCAAGTGGAATTAGTTAAAAGTTTTTCTAACTGCATTATTTACACTAAAATTTATATTTGGTGGTAATAAGTAAAATATTCAATTCATAAGTTTTGCGAGTAAAAAATTTTAAGTTGATCTCTAGGAATTTTTGCTGTACAATAATAACAATACAATAAAATCGAAATCAGTGTAAGTGTAAAAAAAGTATTGAATTGGGTGCTATATATTATAGTTGGGAATAGCTGGTATTTGTTATAGAATTTATTACAATTCTTTTGAGAAGCAGAGTTTTAAAAAATTATTGTAATAATAATCAGGCTAATTACACAATTAAAATTTATTCGAAATGTACTCGCCATGTTTTTCCTTTCTAGAAAAAATATGAAACAATTTTATTTTCTTTTAAAATCTTAAGCTTTACCAGTTTGTTGTTTCATGATTAACATCTAAAGAAATGGGCCCACCCTATTGAATAGGGTGGATTTTTGTGGTTTTGTTATGTGTTGTTAGGATAGGAAATAAACAAAACTAACAAGAAATAAAACAAAATTACTTATGTTGTATGTCTGTTGATTGTTGATAAATATGTTTTGTGTACTGCAACACAATGGATGGTGTAAGCTTTTAAATGTAGTTCGTCGTTTTGTGTGTTAACTAATGCCAGAAACACAATTGTGACGAACGACAAATTTTTGGCTGGGAATATTTTTTTCCAAAACTAAAACGCATTTGTGTATATTAAAATGCAGGAGAAATTCGATATGTGCACTGAACTTTGCAATAGATTTATTTTATACCTCGGCGAACCATGAACAAATGAATAAATTTGATCATGTCTGGTGTTTTAGTTAATAAGGTGTCTTAGATAAAATAAAAATATTAAGTTTGAGCTTAAGTTTGTAAAATGAAAATTTATATATGTGTGCTATTAAATGCTTTGGATTTGAAAAAATATGTATTACTTAATACCGAAGTTAATATTTGAATAAAATTAAAAAAAAAATATTTAAGGAAATCAATTTCAAGATTAAATTTGGCCAATTAGATATTTTATCATAGTATTTTCCTGCCGAAGACAATGAGTTAAATTTTGCATGAGCCAATGAAGTCAACAATTTAAAATGCAATTAATTTTGCACACAAAAAACATTTATAATAACAAACTAAATACTTATTATTTATTAAAATTGAAAGAAAAGTTCATAACATCAATAAACATCTCCAGCTGAATATATTTTTAAATATTTTTTCTATGTAATATTTGGCTGCTTTTCAAGTTTCTTGTCAACATTTTGTAGAAATTTTTTGCAGCCAAGTGTATTGTAAATAATAAATATAATTTTTTTCAACAAAATGTCAGCATAAGCGGCAGACGTGCTTCAAATAAAAAAAAACTAAATTTTCATTTGTACTTTTGCCAAATTTGTTGAAAAGTTAATTTTGTAAAATGCAATTATTATAACACTTTTAACACTTTGATAAAAACTTTAAATAAAATCTCATTAAAAGTGTTTATAAAGAAAATATAATTATATTGGAATGTATAAATAAAAATTAATCATATTTTTACATAAATACAAGTATTTGGTATATAAAATAACCCAAAAAGGTTTAACAGATGTTTTTTTTTTGATAAACGTTTATTTGTCTCAGAGTGTACGCTGGTATATTAGATTTCTATTTCATTGACTTCTGCAGAAGTCGTCACGATAAAAATAGGTGGAGACAATGCATCATCTTCACTGTTATCACTCATCTTTAGCAGAAATTAAAACCTAGTATGCAGAGGGAAGCTTTTTTTTATGTTGATTTCAGAACGTTATAATCGCTTCCTCATGCGGCAGGTCGATTTTAGATAATGAAGCCGTTATTCTCTAGGTGGGTATCATATTAAGCAGTTATTACAAGGCAATACATTATGAGATACTCTTCACATTATATCAGACCTTACCTAACCAAACCAAACCTACTACAAATAAGCAAATAAAATAAAAAAAAAATAAATAAAAGGTATCAAATCTTTAAAATTCACAATCTCTTTAAGCAAGTTAAATAGTACATTATTTAATATCAGTGTTTCTTAATAGCACCCGCGGGAAAAATTCATGTATTAGTATCCCAGTAAAAAAAGTGAGGAAAAAGAAGTAGTAAAAACACTACATCTGACTAACCCGAAGTACTTCCAATTCTAAGGAAAAACCTATGAATTTTACATTAGCGTGTCATTGCAAAGATGCCATTCTTTTTTGACAAATTTATATTCAATATAATCCCAGTAAAAAATCCCATTAAAATTCGATAATCTGATTCTATTTTTTATTACATAATTTAATGCTATTATTTTTTGCATTTTTAGTGTGAAAAAAATTCACTTCTAGGAAGTAATGACAATGCTAACTTTCGAAGTGATATTAATCCAAATGTTAGCATTAGCTTTCTGTGCTTAGAATTTTCTTAATTTAATATTTAACTGACAATGAAATTAAAAGACAACATGTTTTTGTTTCCGTCCATTTGTGATATAATTTTTTTATTTTAAAAAATAACGTTTTTTTTTGTTTAACAAAATAAAAAATAATTGGTACAATTCTTCTCTGTTTTGTATTGTGAGATACGTATTAATTTATAATATAAAACCATGTACATAAAAATATATTTATTATATTAAACATATTAAAAATGTGATGGATATTTCGATAATAATATATAAAAATCTGTTTTTCAATTCCAATATGGATGTAGTACCCAGGCGCGACAGTTCTTACCACGCATTTTTCTTTGCGTTTCATTAAACCTGCAACACTAATAGGGACAACCATATTTTTTTCTTTCAAAAATTTTAGAAGGCTGTTGCAGCAATTTACTGACGGACTAAATTTGATATACCATTCTTGTAGCTTCTGCCGTAGACTTTGTTGAAGTTGCTGATCAATATTGTCTTGGTCATTATTTTCAACATGTTCAAGTAAAAATGACGGTTCTACATGCATTCTAAGGGGAGTCGTATTTAAAATTTTAGTCAGTCGGTCTCTTTGTTTTTTTGCTTGACTCTTAAATCATCTTTTAGAACTCATTTTACTTACAAATAACAATCAAATTATTAGTTTTTCTTTATTTTGTTTAAATTCTGAAATTTTTAAACGATTTAAAGTTTTTTTGCATGTTTTTTCACTTTTGTGTTCTTATTCAATTTAAGTTAGTGATGACTTTTTATTCAAAAAGTAAAGGTGCACTTTTAACGAGTAAGAGTAACCGCTTGTGTAGCAGAAATCACGTACATATTTATAATACACACATAAATATTTTTTTTCACAAAGGTAAACAAATAATATTGTTTAACAAGTATTAAAATTACTGTTTTTATTTTAATATTAAAACAAATCAAGATATATTCATAACTAGCTTGTGCCCGTGATTTTGTCACGTAGTATCGAGAGAAAAGATAGACTAAGTATTAACCTAGATTGTAATTTATATGTTTGTCAGATTTTTCCAAGCATACAAACATTCACAATTGCGGCAATATTGAATAACACATGCATTTTGTGTTTTATATTTATATTTACGTTTTACAGATGCACACAAATTATTAAAAAGAAACTTGGCCTACTTGTAAATAGTAAAAGAAAAACTATCAGCTGATTGGACCCGAGTTCTATTAACTGTCTTGAAATAAACTACGATTTATATGTTTATGAGTTTACATAAATATCAGTTATAGACATGAGTAGCCGAATAATAAAACACTATAACACGCAACACTATAAACATCTGTTTTTATCTGAGAAAAAATACTACAGCCAACTTAACGTTGTTTTTTTTTTGACAACACATTTAGGATAAATTTTTTCAAAATAGTAGTAATTTGAAATGACTGTTGAGAGGTGCTTAAAAATTACTTCTTTAAAATAAAAAAAGTTATATTAGCTACTTTAGAAGTGATTTAAATGAAATACAAAAATAATGACTATCATTATTTTTTGCTGGGATCTTATACATGTGTAATCAAAGACATTAACTAAAGTAATATTACAAGTGTTGACAATGAAGAATTTTGCAACACTGACTTCTAATTATTCATTTGAAGCAATATCATACATGTAGAAGAGACGCACAGAAATTCAATCACATTTATGTTTAAGCTTGCAAAAATCATTTAAGGATTTATTTATACACAAAACAAATTAGCTGTAAGGACCAATGTTTATGTGAAAACCCAAACAAGTTTAACATTAGCGTTTCAGGTATTAACATAAATATATTAATGAACTGTAATCCGTTCTAACAAGTGCATAAAACTCATGCATATTTGGTGACAATCAACTGATGTTTCATGAGTTGATTTTGTTGGTTTACAAATATATTTTAAATAGAAAAATATTTTGCTTAATTTAAATAAATGTTATTTTTGTAGGTTTTCCAAAAGCTGCTGTGTATCTGTTGTTCCTTGAGCAATATTTAGTAGAACTAATGGAGTGAAATACATGTGTACTTATACGTATGTACTTACATAAATTAATCATGTATGTACCTATTTGTTTTTATTTATATTAATCACACATTTAAAATATACAAACAGCGTACATATGTATGTGTAATTAATGTGTGAATATTTTATGATTAAGTCATGTGTTTATTGCATACAAAATTGAATCTGTAATTGACATTCACATAAACGAACACGAAAATATTAATTTTCATATTTATGCTTCCTGTTGCGGTAACTGAGTAACTATTGACGTAAAATAGTTTTGCAGAAATTAAACATATTTATTTGTGGCGTATTTATACTTACAAAAAGTTATATTATACATCTAGTAGTTATTTATAATTATGTTATTCTATTATGAATATTTAAATATGCAGTATTCATCTGAATAAGTTTTGAAATGAAATAATATGCTAATTTCCCTGTTTATATAGAGGCACTACATTAACAAAGCTTCTACACATTACAGTGATTGTAATAATTGTTTATTATATGTAAAGGGTGTCACGTTAGGAATACGTCTTTTTAATTTGCTAGCTGTTACACATATTTATTCCGTTTATTAAAAAAATAGTGCTTAGAAGTTATGCTTACACCGCTCGATAACTTTGAAGAATTATTAGCCGTGTGTCAACCATTCAAAAAATGGTTAAACGTTTTAAGTAAATGGGTCATTTATGAATAGTAGGATTGCTGTGTTACAATGTATGTAATATGATAATGTAGATGCTGTACCCTCAACTGAACGGCATGGATCTGGAAAACATGTAATTTCAGCATGACGGCTCCACTTGGCACACCGCTCATGAAAAAATTAATTTATCGCTGCAACGATATCCAGAACAAATTATCTTAATTAATTCTGATATCAACTAGCCACCAAGATCATGGGATTTAATGCCGTGCGACTTATGTCTTTGGGGTTTTGGGAAACTTTGGGTTATGAACAAAAACCAGAAAAAATTCTTGAGCTTCTGTAAAAAAGTCACAGACAATTTAATGAAACAAGTAACAGCCTGTTATCAGAGCCGTGGAGGTCGATCTGACTAATATTTTATTCTATACTTAATGTTCCTTACAATCCAATAAAAAAGTTAAAATTATTTTTTTAAAAAACCTTTTTAGTTGAGTGATGCTTTCTGGCTTATTAAAATACTTTCTTTTATACAATGGGTTCACTAAATATGCCTTTTTACAATCTCTTAAGACACCTGCATTATGTTATCTGATTCTATCGGTGGAACAGCAAGGATAGTGTTTCACACCTCGCGTAACAAAATTTTCCATCACCATATGGAGATTAAATTAATAAAAAATTAAAAAAATTCGAGCCAAGTTTTCAAGTTTTCATCACACCAAAGAGTACACTTAAGTTGGTGTAGTTTTTGCTGACTAACTGCTCTTGTATTCACCGTAGCCCAAAATTTGCAGTTTTATTTGTCAACGTAGCCACTTATCAGTCGTTAAAAAATAGTAAAAAAGTCTGAATTTCTCTCTGTTTTTTTTTTTTTTTAACGAGTGGTAAAAACAAACCTTTCCTAGTATTCTAAATTGTTTGCAGTAGTCATCGTGATAGTCCAAGTTGTGTTGAACTTCTCCAAGCGTATTTTGTGGTTCAATATTTAAATTAGAATGGTAGATGATCTTTCTTCACTATAAACAGGTCCTACAGGTCCTTGTTGACGAAAAACTGTGGGTAAAATCAGTAAATTAATTTGATCACAATATTTACGCTATATAACTACAACTGATTGTTTGTTTGAAAAATAATATTGAACTGTTTTGGTACGTGGTTTGATTGTGTAGGAATTCACAATTCAATCTCCACATCTTCTTGGGGAAAACAAAGCAAAAATAATTAATAAAGTTATAAATAATTCAAACAATTTCCTTTTTTTATGTAAATCACCTTGTGTTTAACCCTAGCCCTTATACCCAACTTTTATTACATAAACGTATACCCAAGTACAGGTGTGGCCAGTAACAATTATTTGCATTTTTCCTTATAATTTATTAGCAAAAAATTTTTTTATTCATAAAATTTGTACTTTAATATATTAAGTAACATTTTAATTGTTTATAATAAGTTTGCGTACATAGCACCACTTTTATATTTTAAATCTGGCAACGGTTAGCTTTGCGTATTACTTAAAAATATGGCATTCTTACAGCCATATAATCGTTACAAAATGTGTTCGAATTTATGGGAACATTTTTCAACACCAAGTCCTTACAAGCAAAAATTAGTATTTGCCTACTTCTAACTGTCGAAAGCATTTAAGATTTTTCATTGTTGTTAGAAAAGTTGGTTTTTTTTTAAGTCTATTTTTGCGTAAACAATAAAAATATAAAAAAATGGTTGGCAAAAAAACTTTCGACTGCCTTCGAGATAATATAAGAGGTAAATTCAAATACATATGTATATAAAAAAATAATATAAACGCAATGGAAATAACAAATTGTCTAGTGCCGATAGAAAAGAGTATGTCCAAAGATTTTTTGACGACAATTTAGGGAACGATATATATCAAAGGAGATCATGAACAACTTCAAATCGAAGTTACAGATTCGGATATTGAACAAACAAAAGAGAATATTTATTATGACGATAATCTTGATAATGAGGAAGATGATGACTAGGGAAGCTACACTGATGATGGTCCAGTTCAAATACATTTGGGTGCAGCTGAATTCGCTACACGTGATGGTACCATATGGTGCATGCAATATATGCCAGCACGCTAAGCCAGACAACCAAATATTTTGAGACAGTGGCTCAGTAAAGTTTACAGCTACAAAGTCCATCATGAATACATTCAAATGTTGGATATTATAATACCCCATACAAACAAAAAAGCGGAGGCTACATACAGAGCATACAACGCCAATCATCCGGAGGGGCAACCTAAAATTTGGAATCCTGTGATGCTTAGCGTGTGTATGCATGCATATGAGTGCTTATTATGACTGGTACTAACCACAGTAACGGCAAAAGTATTTGAGATTTATGGTCGGTAGAAAATTATCCAGCTTATTATGCTGCAATTGGCATCAATCGATTCCAAGCAATATTGCGATTTATAAGGTTTGATGATTCAAACAGAAGAGAAATTCACTCACAAACTGACAAAGCTGCACCAATCTCCGAGTTTTGGACCATGATGAACTATAATTTTGAATGCCAGCTCGCCAAGGAGCTATGTATGTCAATCATTGATAGTCGGTTAGTCAAGGTTCAGGTAATGCTTAACTCCAACACGAAACTTGGAATAGCGAGTTTTGTAAGTACGGCCATGCAAGAAAGTGTTGACGCTTCACCTTCAACGGCTGCAGCGGTGGTGTGCGGGGAAAAATCCAAGTTTGAAGCTGCTATTTGTGTTATATTCACAACGAGCACAAAAGACGTGCTCGTAACCTATGCTTAACTTGTAAACGGCCATCATGTGTGCAACATTAAAGACATTACTTTGTATGCGAAATTTGCAATAATTGCGACAAAACTTAAATTTAAGTTATAATAAATAAAATAAAAACATAAATTTACATAAAAAACCAAACATTCTTTAATTTGTATAGTCAATTCATACAATTGCATTAGTGGCCACATCTGTACTTGGGTATACGTTCTTGGGGGTCTCGACTTTAGAAGCTCATAACTTCTCAAAGACATGATCTAGGATAATAATTGAGGTGTCAGTTAACGCAGACTGTATCCATTTTCTTAGATCTAAAATTTCAGTAAAAAAGCATAAGCCGTTTAGAAGGTGCATTACTCAGAAGTGTCAATGGCCACACCTGTACTCGGGTATAAGGACTAGGGTTAAATAAATTCTATATTTAACCCAAACCTTACCAGCTTATCTCTGTGAGACACATTTTGATGTTTAATTCAATGCAGTAATGAAAATATTTGGTAGATCGCAGCCAATCTTCTTGACTTTTATTTTACATACATATGTTTTGTATAGTGTAGCAAAAAAAAAATTTTGTTATTTATTTAGTCAAAACAAAAAAATTCAAAATAAACTACCGATATGTGTGTCATACATGATTACGACATGATCACGACGGTCATATTATTTTTTCTAAAACAATATTTTATTTATTTTTATTTTATTTATTTACTTAAATTGAAATCTAACACAACAAGATAATAATCTTATAAATGAGAGTGCTAGTATGAAAACAAATTAATAATTATATTTAAATTGAGTTGTTATGAACATTAAAAACAATTTTAGTTAAAAAAAAACAAACGAAAGATACATAATAATCTATCATTATAATTATAATAACAATGCATTTGTGAATAAATAAGACTTCATATATATATTTATTACGTAAACATTTTAATTAACTCCCTTTTAAATGTGTTTGCGTTGCCTAAGTTTTGAATATGATTCGGTAAAGCATTCCAAAGACTTGTGCTGTATATTAAGAATTGACGTTGTGACAGAAGGCTCCGATATCTTTGCTGAATAATCTTTCTTCCACGGTTAGATCTGGCAAACTGAATCCTGTTATATAAATACGAAGATTGTTTAGATATAACGATTCTATGCAAAAAGGTAAGGCATTTAAATTTTAAAAAATTCCTAAATTCCATATGAAATATCTGATAGGAGCATAGAGATATATGATCACGGCGCCCCCTTTGAAATATATATCTTGCGATATTGTTATATGCAACATTCAGTTTACTAAAGTCATTATAGCCACAGTTCGCAAAAAGCTCACAACCATATAGAAGTGATGGGATAAGGTATGTTTTAGCTAATAGCATGCGTACAGAAAATGGAGTTGAATCTTTAACAGCCCATAGGTTACGAAGCATACCATATACTCTACCCTACTTGGTTGTCGAAAACAAGTAATAGTTATTTTTGTTTCATTTCATCATATATTTTGTCACGATAATCAAGCATTTGTTTGAATTGTATCATTTAATGATTATATTCAAAATTATTAAAAATTACAAATAATCATTAAATAGTAGGTTAGACAACAGTATGATTACAAAATAATCAAGCTTTGATTTTTTTAATAATAATTTGATTTCAATTGTTCTTCTTCTTGCTGAATAAATTTTTATTATTTTAAAAGTTTGAGATGTCAAAAAAAGAAACAAAAATTTAAAAAAAATTAAGAAAATTTAAAAATAAACGAGAAAATGTAAAAAAATATTGATATAAAAATTGCAATTTAATTGGTAAGTACAATCAATATGTGTATGTTACAGCAAAATACAATAATTTGCCGTAAAAAAACAAAGATTGTCGATTTAAATTGTAGTCATTTATATGATTATATTTAGAATGATACTTTAATTAAACATAATACTGATAACTGGTAACCATTATTATTTGAAACATAATCATACAATTCAATCATAGTATGTTGTTCTTCGATTATGGTTACCACAACCATATTTTTTCTTTGCGTACAGTTACTCAAAAACTCTCTTTACGAGAAGTTTCTGAAGCACTTAGTGCTCCCCAGATATACCGAAGGTCACGAACAAAATTACAACGGCCTATAGTTCAGTGTATATAGGAAGTTCTTCAGGAAGAAGTTTCACCAAATGTAACTAATTGTGCAACAAATAAGCGCAAAAGTTGCTATATGTGTGATTCAAAAAAATCGTATAGTTAAGCAATGCCGTATTTAAGTCTAGAAATACAAATGAAACACATGTGGCGGAAGCGGATACATTTATTCTTTATGATGTCTTCAGAATTACATACATTTCGTGTACTACAGGCTTTAAAAACACATGTTGTAGCCTTTATTTATAATAATTTAAAACAACTTTTTCTCTTGAGTTGACTAAAATACTTAAAAGTTATTTGAATATAACTGAATGGCAAATAGACCTCATATAGTAAAATGCCATAATATGTGGTAGAATGAATGCCTTTCTAGAAATGCAAAGGTTAAGAACTATGACTTAACATTCGAAACATATTATTGAAAAACTTAAACCTAATCTTGACAGCCATACAAACATAATGATTTTTACATACTCCAGTGTGCAAATAATATTATAGAATGTTCATGAGTATAAATAACATGATACATTGTTAAATGTGGTGAAAACTAAATAAATAAATACAAGTTAAAAAAGTAAAAACTTAAAATTGAATTAACCTCAATTGTAAGCAATTTTGTTGCACACATAAAAAACACAATTTTGGATTAAATTCAAAGAAAAGTTCATCTATTGTATTTGTTACAAAGTTCAACTATTGTATTGTTGCATAAAAGTGTTATTGTATACGAGAGTTATTTTTTAATGACAGGGACATATTATCCACAATTCGCTTTTAATAGATTATGTCAATTCTGTGGTTTACATGGGCAACCACGTATGTCTTAAAATCAATTTTTCAGGAGAGCTACAAAACCGTGTTAGTTCTGAACGATTTTTGAATATATCGTTGTTATGCCATTAAAATATTCGAAATGAGTCTGTGTTATTTGAAAAATTTTTAAAACCAAGTAAAGTCCGTCTAAAGCCAAACAATATGGTATTATTAACTCAAAATCGTATAAAATGAACATACGCGGTTGCCCATGAAAACCACAGAATTTACTCATACAATAAAGTTGTCTTAATAGCATACATGGAAAAGCTTGTAGTGTGCACTGTTATTTTTTTCTGCAGTAGAAGAAATTAAGAAACATTTCTTTTAATAACATCTTTTCTAATTTTTCTCTTTCAGTGGTGCGTAAGTGGATTAATCGCAAAATATAGACCGATGAAGTAAAACATCGCGTATAAAAATCATGCCTTCTGCAAGAGTTTTTTGAAGCAGGTAAGCACTTAGTAGACGAGTAAGAAAGAGTTTTTAGTAATAAAGTTTTTCGTGGGATATTGATTTTAACTTTTTTTAAAAAAAAATCTCGAAATGTTGCTTTATACTTAACTAGCAGAACCCGGTGCACTTTGCTGGTCCTAACATACCTTTTGTATTGTATTCATTAGAAAATATGTTTAAATATTAGCTGCCACTATTTATTAGTTAAATCGTAGTAATTGTCTTTAGAAATTTTGGTTCTAATTAGGATATTGTTGTCAAAAGTAGCTCGTCCTAACTTTGAACTAAATATAGATTAATGTTTTTCAGAAATGGCATCAAATGTATTTATTGGTGTCTGGGGTAACAAGTCTGCTGGCCTAATCCTATCGTTTTTGTGACCGAAGAAGTTAGGTAATATCGCAACCAATAAAACGAAATCAAAACCCTATAACAATTATAGTTCTGCTGATATTCCATTCAAAATATTTTCTTTGTATAAACTTCTTGTTGACCCTATCCAATTATTTAAATAAGTTGTAAAATTTTTTATCATAATGTGGAATGCCAGGATTAAAAACTCTAATATTTATAATTCCTGAAATATGTCATATAAAAACTTTTTTGTATGAGGGAATTACTTCCTCTGCTGCGATCGTATAGGTTTTTGTTTGAAATGATCAGAAGAAGGATAAGATAAAAGTTTGGAACACAAAGTTTTTATATTATAGATGTTGCAGTTTTTTATTTAGATATCTTAAAATATATATTTAATTTATATGGAAAGCGCCACGCCTAATGTTCATTTATAGCTCATTTTAAACAGAATTGTTTAAGTTATCATTAAAATACTCCCGACAAATTTTAAAGATTTTAGGTATTACACAAACTGATCATAAATACCACAAGGCCTTGAATGATATGAAAGCTCAATTGGTAATTGGTCTTGTAATCAGTCCCATAGAAATGGGTAGACACTGCAGAACTTTAGTAATTGCTGTTTCAACACCCTAAAACATTTATATATTCGATATGTTGGCTCTGGGTAAAATATTTAAGAAGTTCGTATAATTTTTTAAGCGGAAAGATCACAAAAAGCAGTACATTTTAGTCACAAAATTGCAGATCATTTAAAAAAACGCCTTAATGTATCTCTCAAAGAAATCTTTGATACATTTTTGGCCTATTGTGTGGTGACGGACGAAAAAACAAATATAGCATTTGAAGAAACTATAGAAAGAACTACTAATTTATCAAATATATATTTTAAAGCTAATGCATATAGTTAGATTCTCCTAAGTATTTATGAGCGTTCCATGGTTCAAGGCCAATGAATGATTATTGCCAAAAAAGTTGCCTTTCAGCTAAAACTCTACGATCATTTATTACATGAATTTATGTTAAAAATTTTTTACCAACAATGTGAACAATTCTCTCAAAAATTTTCCAATAACAATGATGATTCGAGGAAGGTTAATAATTACATCCTAACAGTCGCGCCGGCTATGAACACATACAGCTAAATAGCAATTGGAAAGAAAAGTTAAATTTTTAATTGGAATTTCCAACTAATTAAAATTGGTTTGTTTCACGTTTGCTTTATATAAGAAAACTTTTAATTAGTTTATTTTACACTGTAAATGCTTTGATTTTAAAATTATTTGAATTTTAAAATTTTTTATCTATTAGTTTTAAGTTTTTCATAACAGGAACGAATCGATATGTTTATTAGCATAAAATTTTAAGAACAAACTTTCCATACGAATAATTCTTTAGCCGTCACGATTATTTAAGAAAAACAATAAAACAAATCGGTAGGCGTAAACAAGGGCGTAAGCACCTAAATTGTATTATGATAAATATTTAGAAAATGTAAGCGAATCAATCAAAGTGCATCAATTATTAAGTGATACAATTACCAGTGAACAACACTGGATTTTTATTTATGTATATAGTTTTGATATAACTGAACATATTTAATATTAAAAAGATAATTAAACTTCACATGAATGTGCTAAATTTCCCACACTCACCTCCTAACCTTATATAATGCATGCATGCATTTACGGAGTAAATAACAAGAAAGTTTGTTTAACTTTTTGATTTTTTTTTAAACAATACAGAAGTTTTAACAAACAATTTAACATCGTCATAGAATAATAGAAATTCTATACTCTAGCAAATGCTTACCATATAAATATGTAGCAATAACAAATATAACAATAATCGAAATACAGTAACATTAACAAAGAATCAAAAACTTGCCACACTATTATAATGTTAAGGCATATAAAAACGGAAAACTCATACACTTAAATACACACTACCAACAACAACAAGAGTTAAACATGATTTCGTTCTTTTTGTATTATAACAACAATTGCAAGTGCATGTAGTGCATGTGCTTAAATAATTGAAAATTTTTATTGTTCTTTATCCCGCTGCTGGAATGGTAATAACAATGTTCTCTAAAGTTTGTGACAAAAAACTAACAAATCATTTGGATTAAAAAAAATGATCTTGAAAAGTTTTAATAACGAAAATGAAACAATAATAAAAAGAATAATTCTATAGCAAAATGTGAATAATATTTTTAATTTCACTTTATTTTTCTTGTATAAATAAGACTGTGTTAACTGATGGCATATTTTAACACAAATATTTAGCTTGTGACTCAACTTTGTAATTTATAGTATAAAAAAAGTTGTAAGAAAACTGTTTAACATGATGAATTTAGTTCCTATAATGACGTTTCTACAATTTTGTAGTAAAATTCTAAGAAGTGGGGTCAACTTAACAATTGCTTCTGTGGTTGCAACTGATCTATTTGCAAAATGATGAAAGCTCGTCCTTTTATATCTGAATAGCTTTGTCATTCCGTGTGAAATTTCTACAATTTTCATTGCCAGCCCCGAAAAGTATATATTTTCTCAAAGCTTATGAACAGGTGAGTCGATTAAGCATGGTCAGTCTTTCCGTTGTAAGTTTGTCCGTCTGTCCGTGTGTATGTTGAAAACAAATTTTTTAAACCCCCCGACCCAAAGATTTGACACTGCCGAATATGACACTTTTATTTGTTTAATTTAAAAATGTATTGGTGCAGCTACTGATTCCACTTCGGATAAATACTGAAGTTTGTTTCAATAAATAAAAGTTGTGGCAAAAAACTTATTTAGAATTTACAGATATTAGTAACAAAAATTCTTTCATCTTCTATTTAAGTAAATGAAAATTATGGTTGTGGTAATCCTTATTTAAGAGCTACATACTATGATTGAATTGTATGATACAAAGTGTTTTTATGATTATTTCTTTTGCAACAAGATGAACTTATAATATTAATAATAATGACTTATTCTGGCATTTGCTTATGACTAATTGTTGTTTTTATTGGCGAATCATGGTTTTCTGCGCCGAATCGTTGTTCTAATTCGAATTTGTTATGACATTTTTTATACATTATCATATCAATGTCAATTATTAAGATTTGTCAAAACATATATTGATGTTAAGTTGTCATTATGTTTAACTGAAATATCATGCAATTACAACATTAGGACTAAAAATTATATAAAAATATATTTTAACAAAAATATTGATTATTAGATTGTAAGAGTATATTGGTATTTGTATAGACACTATAATATGATTGTCGTGATCATTAAGTAACAATGTTTTTTTTCCTGTAGACATTACTTGTGTATTATAACTAATAGTTCTATATTATAATAAAAGGTGGTTGAATTTTAAGGGTCGATGTTGATTTTGAATAAAACACAAATTATTTAGAAAATTATTGTCATTTATGTTTATTATGATAATATTAGTATGATTCAATTATGTATACAACACACCTCCATCCAATGGTCTAAATTTTCGATGACGCTGAGGCATAATTGAGGGTCTTTGCCGTTAATGTACCGAATTATCTCAACCATAAGCTCTTGAATTGTTGCTGGCTTACTGACGTACACCTTTTCTTTCAAATAACCCCAAAAAAAGAATCCAATGGTGTCAAATCACATGATCTTGGGAGCCAATTGACATCGCCACCACGTAAGATAACACGGCCTTAAAATTTGTCGCGCAAAAGAGCCATTGTTTCGTTAGCTGTCTGGTAATTGGCACTGTCTTGTTGAAACCACATATCGTCCACATCCGTATCTTCCAATTTGGGCAATAAAAAGTTCCTTATCATCTCACGATAGCGAATACTATTCACAGTAACTGCCTGACCGGCCTCATTTTGGAAAAAATACGGCCAGCCCATAAGCCGCACCAAACAGTCACTTTTTGTGGGTGCATTGGTTTTTCGACAATCAATCTTGGATTATCATTTGCCCAAATGCGGCAATTCTGCTTATTGACGATTTCAACGCCTATTTTTATAATAAACTTAACACATTTAACATTGGCCATTAAAATTTAATTACCCTTTATATATATTTTATATACACTAACGCCCCCTAATCCTTCAAGGTTGAATTTTGAACTTTAGTGTCTTTAGAGACTTATGGTAGGATTTTATGCAAAACATTTTTGTTGAATTTCTTAACCCTATATTTCCTTGTTTTGAGTTTTTTTCTTAAAAAGAAATGGACGAAATGTTCACAAAAGTGTTCTCCATTATGCAGGATGTTTTCTTAAGATCAACGGAACTTACGTTAACTATCAAACAAACTGTTATGCTACGCCCTATTGTTGATACTAATGATCAGTAGAAAACTATTATGGATAACTTAACGTTTAAACAACGCTACCAAATTATATAAATTTTCTTTGAAAATTAGTCATTTATTTGACCGATATATCATCTCGAAATTGTGTTTAGCTATGAGGCTTAATGTTTTTTTTTTGTTTATAAACAGATATGTGGCATATGGAACGAAACCTTTCTCCAATAGATCATATAAACTCAATTTCGTCCAGAGGAGTTCATCGTTTGGTGCGGCTTACACGCTGGTGGCATCATGGGATATTATTTAATATGATGCCAGACCTTGCATTATGGCCAATGAAAATCGTTACCACACTAAGATTAATGAATTTTTTCTAAAAATGTATGATATTGGTAAATTCGAAAAATTGTATGATTTTGGTTTTAATTGGATTGTTATCAATATTGGTGATAAGTTGACTTTAACAACTCCCAATGACTTTTTGTAGGACCACGCGAAGTCACTGGTTTATGCGAAAACAAATAAGAGTTCAATATTCGTCCGTTCCGAATCTCATATACCCTTCACAACGTGCAGTCATGCAATAAGAATAGTTTTTATTACCATTCATCTCATATGAAATACGTACATACATACTAAAATTATAAATAGAGTTTACGTATGTATGTTAAAAAAAAAATAAAAATAAAAAATATAAATAATATATAAAATAAAAAAAAATTAAAAAAAAAGTAATAATAAATATATAAATAATATATATGTATGTAATGTTAAAAACAAAAAAAAAAAAAATTAAAAAAAATATATAAAAAAAATTAAAAAAAAAAATAACAACAAAATAAAAGAAAAATTTTTTTTTTTGGCTCAGCTGGGATTTCATGCCACTTTTACTCTAACCAGTATGCTGTTGTTGTAAAAAAAAAACGAGGTGGTCCTGGTTTTTCGCTCATATCTTAGTTGTTTATGTACCGATGTTTTTGATTTTCAATAATAGTCTACTCCCAAATATTTCTGATATTGTAATACCACAGCCGGGTCCAGGCGAAGTTGATTTTAACATACGGACAGACGGTCATATGGACAGACTGACAGAGCTTAATCGTCTCCCCTATTCATAATATTTCAGAAAATATGAAAAACCTTTATATACCCTTTTTCACTGTGTGATGGGTATAAAAACAGCAACAGTTGACGCTTTAGAAACAAACATTGTGCGTGTTAAAGGTGACATTATTCAACAATGTTAAAAAAAATCTAAAACCTAAATGAGATTAATTAATAGCAGCAGCGGTGGCTATATGCCCGAAATAATTTTAAAATTTTATTGACATGTATTGCTTATTTTAATAAAAAAATTTTTTTTTATTAAAGTTAAATTTTTTAAATATATTTTTATAATTTAAAGTTCTATGGGGCTTAAAAACACCCCATATATTACAGAAACATGCTAAAAACATCTTATACCTAAAAATAAAAATCAGATGGTTTTCTATACTGATTAGCTAGAAGGGAGGATTTTTAACCCTCCTTTCACCCGTTAAAACGACATTATACATAAATTTGTTTGTTGTCTCTGTAAAAATCCGTTGTAAATTCTTTTGGAACCTTTAATATTAAATTTACTATGTTGGAAAAATACTGATTTATAAAGAAGGAAAAGGTTTTCCAATTAAAGCAAATCCTAAAATAAGAATATACTGTTTTCCATATAGGCCCACAAATGCAGATACTTTTAGTAAATATGACACTTTCTTAAAAGTTATTTCTGACTTTTTGTGATAGCGTTTTAAGTTACTTTTACTAGGGACTAAGAATATTTCTTATAGCTGAAATACTACAGTTGACAGACCAATAAAGCTATTGGTATATAAACTTTTTTTGTTTTTATATATCACCATCTTGTCGTCTTTGTGTGAGTTGGCAATAAATTCAGATATCAACTTTGTTTCTAAAATATAAATTTTTGGAAAAATTTTATGCCTCTTTTTAAAGGTCTAAAACACTTTTAAAGAATGAACGGTTGTAGGCCTTAAACTGCTGCGTCAATTGGATCCTGTACATGTACAAGACCATATTCCTGTCTGCAGTTTCGCCTTATATTTTATTTAGTAAAAATTTAGAATCTTGTCTTTAGGCAAGTGGTGCCTCAAGTTGAGAGGAGAGCAGCTATAAATTAGTTTCTAAAATTTTATAACGTACAAAATTTAACAAGGTAAATTAAATTATTTGTATATTCAAAATGCATGAAAACATTTTCTTGATTTATCAAAAGAAACTCCACAAAGTCTTTGTTATATAGCACATAACTTTTATTTATTTCCTATACCTCTTTTTAAAGATGGCGGGAAAATTTTTAAAATTGAAATTCTTTAGTTTTAAAATGCAAACATTCATACATATGTACATATAAATATAGTATATTTGTACTAGATAAATATTCTTATAATATTCCCATTTAAAGAAATCGATTTTATTTTTCATAAATTTTACAAAAATTTTCTAACAATGTCTTTTACATGCTCATTGTTGTTTTGGCACAATTTCAAATCACCCAATTGTACAGTTGTCTCTTTGCATGTTTTTGACTCCTTAAGAGTGTATTTATGTAGATGTGAATGTTTGCATAAAAACGAATTGTGTGCATAGTAACTTAAAAACTAACAATTCAGCAAAAATAAAAAAAAAAAAAACAGAGAGTTCTTTCTTATTCAAATTGACTTTTGGTCTTGCTGATTTTGCTTTTAAAATGTGAAATTATAATACAAAGTGTTGTTGTTGTTGTTGTTTTTTTTTAAAATAGTGGTGGTTTGCAAAATGTTCAGTCTATTCGAATGGGATGACCCAAAGTGAGAGCAACTTAAGGCTTACGAGAATTTATCATATTTTAGTATTAAAGAAGTACTACTTATTAATTTATATCACACATCTTACAAACAATATACCAAAGGATTGAAAGTTTGAATAATTCATCACTTACAAATAGATTTGAAAACAATTGTAATACCGACTGAAAGTTGGTGAGACAATTAATTTTGAGACACTTCAAACATGACGTTGAACAACTTTAAATAATTTGACATGTTAAGGAAGTCAACCACAGCAAAAAATTTCGTGGAAGCTGCCTTCGATGAACTTAGTAGCTAATACGGCAATATATAGAGACGCGAAAAATAAAAAAATACAAGTTTCGTGATGAATCGCAGATTAAACTCCAAATAAATCAAAGCAAACAGTACGACAAAGAGATTCAACTCCAAACACCAGAACCTTCTTAACAACGATACCATACTGGTGTATATAGATCTTCCGATCCACTTACTTTATCACTGCGGCATATAAAGTCATGAAAAGAGTTAAGTCTATAGTATATGAAATGTAACGCATGTGGTTTTTTACATTTCATGTACAACAGGCTTTAAAAAACAAGTAAGAGCACTATATTCGGCTGTGCCGAATCTTTTATACCCACCACCAATTTTGTGTACATTTAAAGCACAATATTTATTATTTTGTTAATCGCTATTGAATAATATCTTTATAATAAAATATGTATCACTTTGTTTGTAGAGGGTGGTTAAATTTTTTAGGGCCCATGTTGAAGGTGAACTACACCTAGTCTTTAGATTTGTTTTCTGCATTTCACTTGACTTTTCTCAATCTCGAACTTACTCAATTTGATCTGTAGAAAGATACGCAAATGAGCAACTCTTTAAAGTTATTCAGGTTTTTTTTTATGAAAATGGGTGTTTAAATCAAAATGCATTTTGTGCACTTCGTAATTCTTTTGATCAACATAATCATTCAAATTCATCCACAATCGGGAAAATTGTAAAAAATATTTAAATTTCTGCAAAACAGGTCTGCATAAAATGTTAGAAAATCTGTGAATGCCTTCTTATTTCGTTGAATGGGAAGCATGGTTGTTTTTTCGATAGTGTGGCAAAAGAGCAGTCAACCTCGACTCATCATCGTGCCCAACAATTGAGCATCAACATTGTCATTGAAAATTTGGACCATCAGATAGAGGAGTGGCGCCAAGGATGGGGGGGGGGGGGCATTTGGCCGATATTTTGTTAAATACATAATTGAACCGTACAAATATTATCATTACAAAAAGAAATAATAATAATTTCCTAAATAATTTGAATAATTCAACATCAGCCCTTAAAATTTAACCACCCTTTATAACTTCGATATGCTACTAAAAGGCTTTTGTAAATGTAGTCTTTTAATGAACGTGGGCGTTAAAGTAGGCGTGTCAATAAAGTTTCTGCTAAAAAATACAACTTAGGTATTTCAATATAGTTCTTTATTTTCCCAAAAACTTTGTCAATAGAGAAATTACATGAATTTAAGAAAACCCGTTATATGGGAGGTAGGCGTTATAGTAGGCGTGTCACCTAAACTTTTTGGCACAACAACTACATTGATTAGAAGGATATATACAGCAAATTTCCTCATCATACCTCTAATTTTGTCTGTTTTAGTGGGCGTTATAGTAGGCGTGTCAAAGTTATTTTTGCGAATGAGTACATTTTAGATGTTTCAATATAGCCCTTTATAATTCCAAAATCTTTATTAATAGAGAAATTATATCAATTTTAGGTAAAACGTTATATGGGAGGTGGGCGTAAAAGTGGGCGTGGCACCTTAATTTTTTTGTACAATAATGACACTGCCTGGGAGGATATACGTAGCAAATTTGATCATCATACCTCTAATTTTGGCGGTTTTATGAGCTTTTAAATTTCATTAACGGTAGATAACGTGAAAAGTGGGCGTTATAGTAGGCGTGTCAAAGTTATTTTTGCGAATGAGTACATTTTAGATGTTTCAATATAGCCCTTTATAATTCCAAAATCTTTATTAATAGAGAAATTATATCAATTTTAGGTAAAACGTTATATGGGAGGTGGGCGTAAAAGTAGGCGTGGCACATTGATTTTCCGTTAAAAAAAAGCCTTTCACCAAAAAGCAAAGTGTGCAAAATTTCAGAGTCGTACATCCAATTTTGTTGGTTTTATGACGTTTTTGTTTTTAAATATACCGAAAAATACACTGTGCGGTATAAATTTTCGTACATTTTGATCGATAACTCCTTTCCTAATGATTAGATTTAGGTAATTTTTGGTGAGAGATATTTCTTTGACTCGAGAAATATATATTCGAAGTTTCATGACTGTACGTTAATCCATTTAGACACAATACCATTTTATTCGATGTTCGTATGACACGGTTTTTTCGACCTACTCTTGCATTCCGAGCTATAACTCACTTCCTAATATTCCGATATAGCCCATTTTCAATACCAAACAAACCTTGTCTATAAGAAAGATTCTGGCAAAATTTGAGCCTCCTAGCTTTTTCGGTGCGACCTCTATCGTGCTTTCAACAGACGGACAGACGGACAGACGGACGGACATAGCTAGATCGTCATCAAATTAAACCCTGATTCAGAATATATATACTTTATGGGGTCTAAAATGGATATTTCGATGTGTTACAAACGGAATGACAAAATGAATATACCCCCACCATTTTTTTGGTGGCGGGTATAAAAACTATAGCTTAGAAATTGTTAGTTTTTTAGATATAAGTATCTGAGGTTTTCATGGGCAACCACGTATGTTTAAAAATTAAATAAATAATTTTCCATTAAGCAAACGTAAGTCAACATACTGCATATCGCTTTTTGAATATATATAGAAGTAACGTTGTTATGCCATTAAAAAAATCATACTTTATAACCACAACCACACGCAAAGAAAAACTATGGTTACGACATAATCACGACGGTCATATTATTTTCTCTAAAACAATATTTGGTTGTCGAAAACAAGTAATAGTTATTTTTGTTTCATTTCATCATATATTTTGTCACGATAATCAACCATTTGTTTGAATTGTATCATTTAATGTTTACTTTTCGTAAAAATTTCAAAATGGTTATCATTTAAAAATAGTATGATTTAAAAAAATTATGAAGACAAAAATAACATTATATTCAAAATCATTAAAAATTAAAAATAATCATTAAATAATAAGTGAGACAACACAATAATCAAGCTATGATTTTTTTTTAATAATAATTTGATTTCAATTGTTCTTCTTCTTGCTGAATAAATTTTTATTATTTTAAAAGTTTGAGATGTCAAAAAAAGGAACAAAAATTTTGAAAAATTAAAGAAAATTTAAAAATAAACGAGAAAGTGTAAAAAAATATTGGTATAAAAATTGCAATTAAATTGGTGAGTACAAGCAATATGTGTATGTTACAGCAAAAGACAATAATTTGCCGTAAAAAAGCAAAGATTGTCGATTTCAATTGTAGTCATATATATGATTATTAAATGATATTTAAATTAAACATAATAATGATAACTGGTAACCATTATTATTTGAAACATAATCATACAATTCAATCATAGTATGTTGCTCTTCGATTATGGTTATCACAACCATATTTTTTCTTTGCGTGCAAGTAAAGGACGTTTAAAATCAAAGAATATGAGATCAATAATTCAAAATCATCAAAATGAACATACGCGGTTGATAATGAAAACCACAGATATCTTTTATCCCGGTTTTTTTTCATTATTTTACAAATTTAAAAATAAATTTAATAAAATAAAAAAAATGTAAGCATTTTTTAAACAAACAAAAAACCACATATTTAAAAAAAAATTTATTTTACTTACCATAAAATACAAACTTCAATTTTGCGAACCCATACGTAGGCACCTAAAAGGTATCAAACCATTTTCAAACACACATTTCATGGATTGATCAATTATCTTTGACATGCTTTTTAAAATTTTAATTATCTCATTTGGTTTAAAAGTTATGATTTTTGCAACAAAAAAAAAAAAAAAAAAACTCAAATGGCACCACTGTACATTGTAAAGAATACTGTATGAATTGTTAAAAATGAAGAGATTCCTATTGGATACAAGTTTAATATTTGAAAAAGTTAAAATATACAAGTAATTCAAATAACCAAACACGTTTTTTTTGCTCCTAATTTGTTTTCGTTTTAGGATAATAGTAATAATAAGTGCAGCACAAATTTTTTCGTTATTCATTACAAACTTTTCCACACAATTTTTGGGTAAAAAAATGAATTTTGTACCACCATGCTTAAAGCTTAATTGCACAAACACTTAATTTCACAATTTTAGGGTGTTGTATATGGGCCCTATAAGACTACAAGCACTTCGTTATCATGTTTGTGTAACGAATACCGTTTAAAGTCACTGCAATTTTAGCCTCTCATCTTAAAAAAGGTAAAGCCCTATTAAGTCGTCTGACCACAATTCGTTTCATGAGAATTTTCTGAGCCTCAAATTTAGCAATTTCGTATAATCATGAAGCCATTTATATATAAATGCTTTACATCGGAGGAGATGACTTTGGCATTCACTTTACTTTGCTTCATTAGGCATTGAACGAATCGCCGACACTTTCCATCATCTGCTAGTTTTATCTCCTGAGTAAGTTATTTCGTACGCATGAAGGTTGAATTTCTTGTAAAAATTTGCTGCGTTGTTAATCGTATTACTTGATGCTGTTAAGAACGATGCTAAATTAATGTTTTCGGGATTTTTGGCAACACTTACATTTACAACAGCAATGTTTTTAAACGACCGACTGGTATGTTGATGCACGGAAGTTTTACTCTTCATAACCGATTCAGTTTCTTGAAATTTTTTAAAATCTTTTTTCTTAATTTTTTAAAATGGTTGATTCATAAGGTTCTTTAAAGTTTGTTTCAGCATAACTTGCCAAATAAGTTTTAACAACTATCGGAATAAACATATGTGACTTCTGCCAAATTTTAAATTTGCCATTTGCACATAAAAATGACACTTAATTAAAAAAATGTATTCTAACAGATAACCTTAATATTAAACTTCAAAAGATATCACAAAAAAAAAACTCAAATTTGGTTTTTTATACTTTGCTAAAGAAATTACAAGATTTTATTATATGATTTTTATTAAAATTCAATGGTCCACAATCATCCGATTCCTTAACACTAATTACCGTTTTGATACTAATAAAAAATAAGTGCTGATACAATAAGAATATCAAACTTGAACTAATTTTTTTGATTCGTTGTTTGTAGTTTTTTACTCTTCTGAAATATTTGAAAATTTAAAATAAGTTGTTTTGTACACAAATATGTTTATACATGTGACATACATACTTATTTTTAACAAAGTTCTTTCACCCATGAAAATATTCATAATGTTCGTTAGTTGGAATCAAAAATTTATTTGCCGTAAATGTAAATTTATTATATTGTCTTCTTTGGCAATTTTGTTTTAGTATCTAACAGGAAATAGGAAATTGCTCATCTGCGGTATCCTTCTAAAGCGAGACAGGATATTATAATGACTTTTTGAACTCAGCTAAGGAAAGTTTTTGTATTTTATTTGTTTTTGTAATATTTGTGTTTAACTGTTATTGTTGTTGAAATTTTCATAATTTACATAAACATTTTGAGCTGAAGCCTTAAAAAAGAAGAAAACTTAAAATTTAGTAAAAAAAAAACATTTAAACGAAACACAAAAAATTTTGTTAAAAAAATCTTTTTTTTTACTTTAAAAATTTTATTTGATTCGTCTTTTTTATGGCATCTTTATAATAGATGTGTGTTTAACATTTAAGTTTACTTTTTCTTATATTATTTACTTAGTTAAGTGCGGTGGTGGATAATTTTTAATGTAATGTTAAGAGCATTATTTTATGCAATGTTTTAAATTTATTTCATAAATATATGGACATTTTAAATAAATTGGTTTAAATGTTGAACATTACTTGTTCCGATTGCCACTTAAGTAAATTTATCCCAAAAACTAATATAAAAGAAATAATACGATGGCTTAGATGTGCAAATATTTGTTGAAATATAGGTAATTACTAAAATATGTTAATTTGTGTCATCGTCTTTATATATAAAAGTGCAACTCTGTCTGTCTGTGTGTGTATGTTTTAGCTATAGACTCCGAAACCATGATGCCGATCGGACTCAAACTTTGGCAAGTCGTTGTACACATTCCAGGGAGTGTTTTTGAGTGTTAAAAAGTGGGCGTGGCTACACCCATAAAAAAGTTATAATTTTTAGATACTTTCTCTTGACCGGTTTTTTTGAAACTTTGCACACATATTGAGGTCTCATGACTATACAATTTCGTGATTAGTAAAGTGGTCAGTGCCACGCCCATAAACAAATTATAATTTTTAGCTTCTTGCACTAGATATTCAATTAAAATTCAGAATGCATTTTTATTCAATAAGGGGCGTACAATGCGCGCCGGGCTTGGCTAGTAGCAAATAAATGTTAATTTACCCAGAAGGAGTCTTAGTTTTAACAAATTTCAGTAATATTCTATTGTTAGTTGCTTTAACGTTTAATAAATATTAGCCGAAAGAAGTGGTTACGCTTATGTGTGCAAATATTAACAAAATGTGATCGTAACTTCATAAACTTGTAAATAATCATGTGCATATGTTAATAAAGTAGAATTGTCTTGATTGTATAGATAGAAATATATTTTACTCGTTAGCAGATTTTTACACAGCAATCTTATTTTTTTTTAAATATAATTGTCATAAGAACTTACAGGGCAGTAAAAGGTGGCGTTAAAAGAAAAAGTTTTTGCGCGTGTTTTTACCAGAATGATCTCTAAATATTTATAATTGTGACTCTTGTTGTCCCCAATGAAGGGTTGATGAAGAAAAGTTTAAGCACAATATAACATATTTGGTATTTAGTAAAGCCATGTTAACGAAAGTGCATGAAATTGTCGAAAAAACTTTATCCTAAATGTGGTCTGAACTAAAAAACTTTTTGTGTAGTTAACCACAACAAAGTAGAGATCATGTTTGAAGGACAACATTTACTTTTTGTTATCAAGCTTGTTATTTAGAGACGAAAATTTCAAATTGTCCTGATTATATGGCTAAGTGGGATTTCCTGTTGACTGTTAAGAATTGACATAAAAAATCGATATAGAATTCTACAATTATAAAATCGTTACTTGGCAGACAAGGCAAAAAAAAAGTTTCCACAAAATAAAATTATAACAAACAAGGCAAGTCATATAATGTATGTATATTAAAATTGTTACACATAAAAATATTAAGAAATAATTAAAAAATTATTTAAAAAAAATAGCATTGAGGAAAAAGTCTATTAATTTCAGAAATGAAAAATCCTAGATCTGAGTTTAATATGATTTACCATGCGACAACTTCGATTTAATTTTTTTTGCAATATAAGTGAATTTTATACTAAACATATAAATGAATCCACCTTAATATTCAACCATATAGAAGAGCAATTTTATTCGTATGGCTACTATTATTGAAAAAACCTTTTTACGGGCATATTTCAGAGTTTTTAGTTTTGCCATAACACCATTTTTTGTTTTTGTTTGTATTTTCTTTTATCCTTTATACCATGTACACTCTCAAACTCACTTCAACATAGTATAAGCAGTGTAACTATTGAAAATAATATAAAAAAAAAAATAGACCGACACCTTCATTAAACACAAAATTTTTCTTTTGTTTTAGTTTGAAAGCAAACACAACATTATCGTTTACACATACATATGAATACATATATAGCAGTTGGTTGGTATGATTCAAAGTTTATAAAAAGTACTTGAAATAACGTTACAATAGCAAACTTGCGTTTGTAAACGTGCATAAGTGCTTTAGTTTGATTGAGTCTAAAGTTAAGAGAGAGTTTTTTAAAGCTAGATCTGCGTTGTTTTGTTTGATTTTAGCAAAAAATTTCATTTAAAATATATTTTTCGTTTTTTTCCTATTTAAATCTCTTTAAATTTAATATAAAGGAAGTTTTAATGTAAATATGACCGAATATAGAATTTAAGCGTGATTTTTTTGTAAAAACTTTTTTACACTTTTTCTTTATAAATATATTTAAAAAAACAAGTAAGAGCACTATATTCGGCTGTGCCGAATCTTTTATACCCACCACCAATTTTGTGTACATTTAAAGCACAATATTTATTATTTTGTTAATAGAATAATCTCTTTATAATAAAATATGTATCACTTTCTTTGTAGAGGGTGGTTAAATTTTAAGGGCCCATGTTGAAGGTGAACTACACCTAAACTTCAACTTTTTTCTTGCATTTCATTTGACATTTCTCAATCTCAGACTAACTCAATTTGAACCGTGGAAGGATACGCAATCGAGAGACGCTTTTTAATATTAAAGATTTTTATAAAAATGGGCGTTCAAATCAAAATTCATTTTGTGCACTTCGTGATTATTTTGGTCAACAAAATCGTTCGAATTCATCCACAATCGTGAGAATTGTAAAAAATATACAAATGTCTGCAAATCAGGTCTGTATGAAGTGTGAAAACATCTGTGAATGCCATCTTAGTTCGTTGAATGAGAAACATTGCTGTTTTTCACGATAACGTGGCAAAAGAGCAAGCAACCTCGAGTCATCATCGTGCTTAACAATTGAGCATCAACAGTGTCATTGAAAATATGGACTATCGGATCGAGGTGTGCCGCCTAGGTTGGGGGGGCCATTTGGCCGATATTTTGTTCCATACATAATTGAAGCATACAAATATTATCGTTATAAAAATAAATGATAATAATTTCATAATAATTTTTTTCAAAACTTCGGTATGCTAGAAAAATGTTTTCGTAAATTTAATCTTTCAATGAAAGTGGCCGTTAAAATACGCGTGTCAATAAAGTTTCTGCTAATAAACATAACTTAGATATTTCAATATAGTCCTTTAGTATTCCAAAATCTTTATACATAGAGAATTTACATGAATTTAAGAGGAGAGTTTTATCTACGAAATAGTGCTAATTTATATTTGTTATCTTATGTTCTCCTGAAGTTATGCTCTATTAAAAATGGAAATTTAGGAAAATTTTGACATAAGTAAAAAAAAATTATCTCTAAACATTATAAACAATTTATATTCATGTACAAATGGCTAACAAATTTTAAAATTATACAAAACTTATTTCGTTTGAAAATCTTTTAAAAGCAAAATGTTATAGAAGTTTAAAAATCAAAATCTTACTAATAAATTTCCCGTTTTAGCAAAATGATGAGAATGTATATTTTGAATCACTATGTTATAATAATATAAAAATATGTATCACTTTCTTTGTAGAGGGTGGCTAAATTGTAAAGGCCAATTTTAGAAAGTCTGTGAATGCCTTCTTAGTTCATTGAATGGGAACCACTGCTGGTTTTTGCGATAGTGTGGCAAAAGAGCAGTCAACATCTACTCATCATCATGGTCAACAATTGAGCATCAACATTGTCATTGAAAATTTGGACTATCAGATAGAGGAATGGCGCCAAGGATGGGGGGGGGGGGGCATTTGACCGATATTTTGTTGAATGCATAATTGAACCATACAAATATTATCATTATAAAAAGAAATGATAATAATTTCTTACATAATTTGTGTTTTATTTAAAAACAACATCAGCCCTTGAAATTTAACCACCCTTTATAACTTCGATATGCTACTAAAATGCTTTTGTTAAAGTAGTCTTTCAATGAAAGTGGGCGTTAAAGAAGGCGTGTCAATAAAGTTTCTGCCAATATATACAACTTTAAAATTTTAATATAGTCCTTTATTTTCCCAAAAACTATTTCATTAGAGAAATTTCGTGAATTTAAGATAAACCGTTATATGGGAGGTAGGCGTTAAAGTAGGCGTGTCACCTAAACTTTTTGGCACAACAATTACATTGATTAGAAGGATATACGTAGCAAATTTAATCATCATACCTCTAATTTTGGCGGTTTTATGAGCTTTTAAATTTCATTAACGGTAGATAACGTGAAAAGTGGGCGTTATAGTAGGCGTGTCAAAGTTATTTTTGCGAATGAATACAACTTAGATGTTTCAATATAGCCCTTTATTTTTCCAAAATCTTTATTAGTAGAGAAATTATAGGAATTTTAGGTAAAACGTTATATGGGAGGTGGGCGTAAAAGTGGGCGTGGCACATTGATTTTACGTAACAAAAAAGCCTCTCACCAAAAACCGAAGTGTGCAAAATTTCAGAGTCGTACATCAAATTTTGTTGCTTTTATGACGTTTTTGTTTTTAAATATACCGAAAAATACACTGTGCGGTATAAATTTTCGTACATTTTGATCGATAGCTCCTCTCCTAATACATAGATTTAGATAATTTTCGAAGAACAATATTGTTTCTCCTCAGGAAATATATATTCGAAGTTTCATGAGTCTACGTTAATGCATTTGGACACAATTCCGTCTTATTCTATGTTTGAAGGACACGGTTTTTTCGACCTACTCTTGCCTTTCGAGCTATAACTCTCTTCCTGATATTCCGATTCAGCCCATTTTCAATACCAAACAAACCTTGTCTATAAGAAAGATTCTGGCAAAATTTGAGCCCCCTAGCTTTTTCGGTGCGACCTCTATCGTGCTTTCAACAGACGGACAGACGGACGGACATAGCTAGATCGTTATCAAATCAAACCCTGATTCAGAATATATATACTTTATGGGGTCTAAAATGGATATTTCGATGTGTTACAAACGGAATGACAAAATGAATATACCCCCACCATTTTTTTGGTGGCGGGTATAAAAATGAGTTTATAGTAAGTTTAGACATACATACATACATACTAACAAAGATTACAAAAACAAACTTTAAATTTCTAATTTGAGAAAGAAAAAACAAGAAAAAAAAATTTTCTTTAATTAAGATGTTCTACCAAAAAAATTTAAAATCTCAAAAAACAATAATATTTTTCAATTGTAAAATCAGGCTGATGATTTAAAGAAAATATTAAAAGTTAATTTAAAAAAATATTTGAAAAATGTCAGAGAATTTATTCTTAAAAAAGAAGAGAAACACAATTTTTGTTTTTCGAAACCATTAGAGACTTTTGAATAAAACGACTCATCTTTAAATTAACTGACAGATAACAAGTATACAAAGAAAACTGCATCGTTTGTAATTTCACAGAGAAAATAACATTGTTTGTAGGTACGAGAATTGTTGCGAATAGTATAGTTTAGTTGTGGTTAGGTTAGGTAGAACAGGCAGCTGTTGTGCAGCTCACTTGGGTCCATTATATTGATCCCTTTGCGATACCTGAATAGAAAAGTAAGAATAGACTAGAAAAGAGAGACGAGAAAAGAAGCAGACAAGTCCAGAGTCTCTGTCGGGAATCGAGCCCGCAACCCCCAAACTAGCAGACCAGAACACTACTGACTGTGGACTAGTGGACTAGGAGCACCGGTGTAGAACTTTATGGTTGTATCATAATAAATTATTTTCGAAATTATTTAAGAAATTGTATTACTTATTGCAATAAAAATTGTATAACCACAAAAGTTCGATTGCAAGAACTAAACCATTTGAATAGCAATACATTTGATATCTGATTTCTGGGTGTATAAACTATGCCATAAATAAAAATTTAACAATAATGTTTAACAATTATTAAATCTTAATGAAAAACTGAGTTTTTTAAAATTCAGGTCTTACAAGAACTTAAGCCTGCAGACCATCAATAATGTCGTGCTTAAATATAAATTGCCCACTGAGATCTTGTGATATATCGAGGACATACAAATGTGTGAATTGATGATGGGAAATATTAACAAATTTAATTAAAACAAAGTAAAACGGCATTGAAATAATCAGGAAAAAGGTAAAATAGAACATAAAAACTGAAATAGAACTTTCAAAACATGTTTGAATGTTTTGATAGTAGACCTAAACTAAAGAAAAACTAGCATAGAAACCTTAACTTTTAATGTTCTGTAAGATGATTTCACATGTTGTAAAAAAAATAGCCTATAAGAAATTGTTTTATTTTTAAACTGCTCTAAATTCAATTATTCAGTAACACTGTTGCTAAATATTTTTTAAATTTTTGTACTCGACGTTTTTGCCATGATTTACCGTATCTTTATTTCATTGTCACGTTTTGTTTTCATATTGTACTTTGTTTGAAACACAAACACTAACAAAGTTGTGAATAAACGTTTTTCAAGAGATGATTGATTTGTTTTAGTGAGAGTAATGTTTTGTTATGTTTGTTTTGCTATTTATATTTACACTAAAATGGAGAGATTGAAAGAGGTATACAATAGAATACCGCGATTTTACAAACTAAAGCTGCTTTGAATTGTAACATTATATATTACCTACATACTTAAAAAAAAAAATAAGGTTGGTAATTTTTTAGGGATTCTTTTTTTTAATTTTATTTAAAAAAATAAAAAAAATTTCTTATAGTTAGATCTTTGAATATTAAGTCTCTTTTGCAAAGAAATTGTTATGAGTTCGAGGTATGTTTAACAATTCAAGTAAAAATGTTATAACCCAGTGTTTCTGAAAGAAATCGAACCCGAAAGCTTTTAACCTGCCAATGCGTAAATATCTGCCCTTATTTATGAAAATGGCTTAAGCCATATATTTTTGCTTCGCGATAATTAATTTTTTGTGTTTTAATAAATTAATAGATATTTCTCTATTAAAACTTAATTAATCTCAATTATTAAAACCTTTTTATTGATGTGCAATTTGGTGTGTACCTCATACTGAAATGTTGTTTCGGAGGTTGATTTCACTTGGCCATTTTCAATATTAACTAAATGACGTTATCGGAAAATAACAATAATTTAAGTAAAGTGATTCATGAATATTAATTTTTATAAGTGAAGGAAATTTATTTTTGTTATTTAAGGCTTTTATCTTAAAATCTTAAAATAGTTTAAAAAAACTAAAGGGTTGTAGGGCAGTATATAATAATATCTTAGATTTTTTTTTGTTATTGGTCAAGTGATCGTTTATAGTAGAAGTAATCCAATACTTCTATATATTTTTGGTGTTCCCTTTTTATGTGAAAAATCTAAAATATATAATTCAGGGTTTTACAAAACAGTTTATAAAATAAATGTTCAGTAATATTATTCATTTTATACTGGAGTCACTAATACATTTAAACTATTTAAAAACAATTTATTATAGACGTTATCAAATTAGTTAAAATTATTTAAAAAGTTATTGAAAATTTAATTAATTTTTTAACACTAGTTTAAAAAAAAAAAATTTTTAATATTTTTTTCAACGGGACTTGTATATTTTATTTAATTAATAGTATCATTAGTATTACATTTTTATATATGTATATATCTTTGGCTTGGAGCTAAAGGGCCAATGTCAAAATATTTACTTTTAAGAAAATTGGAATTGAACTTTAACTTTTATAGGTGCTTTCATAGTTACATTGGCCAGCATTTTATTTATGAAGCTGTTCTGGCTTAAGTATGACTTTAGCTGTTTTACCAAAATGAAATAGAGCAAGAAAAAAAACTAATGCAATAATTAACTCAAAAACGCAAAAAAGTGACATTGGCCCTTTTAGCTCCAAGCCACAGATATATTCTTTGTGTTAATCAATATTAATTGCGTAATAAAAATCTATACTTATTTTTTTCTGTGTTACTATGAAAAATTTTTGCAAACATTACATCAAAAGAACTAAACCGCATCAATGCAAAATTAAAATACAACAATGACAGGAACAAAGATTACGTTATGCGCCTGAATTCCCATTAGATGGCGTATTTGGCCTACAATTAAACATTTTTTAATTTAAACACAATTGAACAATTTTAAAGATAACAAATTAATTAAATTTGACGCAAAATCTTTGTTCAGTATACATGACACTTTGTTTTTCATTTATTTATTTAAAATTTATAAATACCAAAGTGCTTTAGACATGAAAAACTATAATTTGTGCGAAATAGTGTTTGTACGTGGTTAAGAATAAATAAAAATTCTAGTTATTCGGCACGTATTGTGTAAAATAACACCTGCACCTTAAAATTATTAGCCAAGAGGAACAAATGTTTCATAAATTGAAAGTACCAACATAAAATGCAACTTTTTAAATAATGTTTTATATGTAAAATAATTTTTTTTAATATCTGAGAGTTTGCAACCCTGTCATTAAGTTTCAGTTGAAATTATTAGCGAATGTAAAGATAGTTTGAGTGACGTCATTGGCAAGACATGGAAAGAAAACTTTAGTTTTGTGTGCGGGAAATCGTAATCTTTAATTTTTTGTTTCTCATTGAAATAATATTAAAATAATTTCGTTTAATTAAAACATGTATAACAAAATATAACGGTACTATTTTCGTCACAAAAACATTTAATACCGTCATTGTCATTACTTTAATAACTTATAAACTAAATATTTATAAAATTTTGACTTAGATCATTTTCATAATTAACACTAAACAAATTCCATTTAACATTGAAAAAATAGCATTTCAGAAGTGGATTATTTTTGACATATTATGAAAGTCACACTGAACTAATTTAGTTTAAAGTAATATGGTGTAAACGAACTGAAAAAATTTTTTTTTATCATTTATATAATTAAGGGCACATATGTATTATCTTAAATTTAATTATAACTAAAAATACAAAAAAAAAAACTGTAGTTTTTGCTTATTAGAAATAAAACATCGTTACTTCGAAATTTAAAATAAAAGCTCATTCTAAGTTTAACACATAATCGTAAAACATAAAAAAAAAAAACAAAAATTAAATTACATTTTCTTACTTTGAAGTAAACTGATGCATATTTTAATATCAAACTTCAATTAAAAACTAAAACCTGACATGTATATTAAATCAAACAACAAACAACTTAGTGTGAACAAGGAAAAAATACAAAAACTTTTAAACATCTTTTTACACTGCATCACTAACTTTGTGGTATCAAACTTTGTTGCATTGAACATATACCTTTTTAACTACCACTACTTCTATGTAAAAAAGTATGTATTTACAGCTTACGTACATACTCGTACTATATGTTATTCCTTATTTTAACACTAAAAAACGCTTTAGATTGGAAAATTTCTAGGGATATTTATTTTCTGTTTAATGTCGAGGGTAGAGTGGAGAAGAACATTTTTTTGAATTGCTGAAAATTTAATTTAGAAAAGGTGTGCAGCTATAAATTGCTCTATAACTAAATGCACCACATAACCAAACAAACGTTTATATCGAATATTTAAGTCAGTGATTCTTAAATGTTTAAATGTTTCAAATTTATAAACGTTTTAATTTTAAATTAATAATATTGTGTTTTACCTTTATAAAGGGTCCGCCATCTAACGTTTTGTTTTCAACTAGTGCTTATTTCGTGAATAGTAATACTTAACTCATGTCTGAAAGAACTTGAACAACGCTGGGAAATATGGCCACATTACCTTGGCCGATTTTGCCAAAAATATCATCTTTTGAGATGAAACTCATTTTGATCTTGGCGGGTATGTACACAGAAAAAAATAAATATGGATTTTTATTACGAAATTAATATTATTAATTAAAAAATGATACTATTAATAATACTATTAATACTATTAATTAAATGAAAATTAATAGTTTTAATTAAAAAAATATGGAGAAAAATATCAATTAAAACAGATTAAAAAATTAATTAAAATTTTCAATAATTTTCAAAAATGATTTTATTTAATTTAATTATGTCTTTATTTGAGATTTGGGTTTTATAATATTAAAGCATTTATTATATCAATAATATAATTTATTAAACCTGTATAAAAAAATAAAAAAAAATTCTTTTTTTAAATTTGTTTATTCTTAATATACTACATTCATATTACAAAGGAATCTATATTTTTAATAATTTTCGTTACTTATATGTATAATAAAATTAATGATAAGAAATAGTGTTGCACACACATACACATACTATACCATATCAAAAGCCGGATTTCCAAAAATAATTTTTAGCATGAACGACCTAGATATAAAGGAACATTAACCGGTAAAAAGCCTTGATCAGTCAGAGTGAAGAAATTCAACTAACTTACCTAATAAAATGAGAATTCTGAGGAATATAAAGGCACACAATAAATATGTAATGAATTTTGGCACACTACAATGAAACCGAAACCATTTATTATATTTAAAGCAGACCATATTGTATGTACGTATGTGCACTTACCAGAACTTTCTCTTGCAGATTGGCGACAATTTTTCATTATTTCGCTCCTTGAGTAACAATTATATTAAATTTATTCTTAAAATTAAATTTTCAAGTAAATGTCATTTAAAATAATATATTTTATTTTTAAATTTTTTTTTCAACTGACAGAAATCTCTTTGTTTTTTGAAAATATTTAATATCAATTAAAAAATTTAATTAAATTAATGAAAACTATAATTAGAATTCAAAAACAAATTAAAAATTCAATTAATTAAACAAATCTTAGCAATATTTTTTTCTGTGTAGACAAGAAAAATTGTCGCATTTGCATTTACATTAAAAGGCGATACACCCAAAACGAGTCACTGTTCGTAGCGGTTTTGGTTCAGAAGCATAATTGGGCCATTTTTCTTCTAAAATGAGCAAGTAGTGGCCGTAGTCCATGGCGATCGTTATCGGCCGATGTTGAACGAATTTTTGTTCACAAATATTAAATAGGACGATATTGGCAACATTTGGTTTCAACAGGACGGCGCTAAGTGCCACACAGCCGAAGCTATACGTTTTTTATAGCATTTTCAAAAACAAAAAGTTATTTGGCGGACCCTTTACATATAAATGTGTTAATTTAAAATTATTATTTATAACCGTCAAATAACTTGAGGCGCCAAAAATGTTTTAAAGGGATTGTAAAAAATTCTAATGTTAGTTTATAAATAAAATAAAAGATCACTCTCTATTAAAAGAATGCTTTTTACAGCAATTTTTCTATTAATTTTCTTTTATATTAGTGTAGACCGTAATTATTACAACAACCGCTTGAGAATTTCTGAATTAAAAAGTTTTAAATTACATTTTGTGGCAAAAGCTCTATTGTGTGTTTGCTGTTTATAAAGGTAAGGATTTTAGTGTGGTTTTGTTGCACTTTTGGCTTATTTTAAACTCAATTAAGTAAGCATCAGTTGCAAACAGTTGATGTTAAAATGCAGCAGTTTACAATTGGAGTAAAAGATGCAAGTACCGTAAAAAAACTAAATGAACGCCAAGAACGAGCTCTGGCCTCAAGGTGTGAGGTGGCATTTAATGGGTTGTTATTGTTATTTTTTTTTTGTTCGTGCGAATAGTAAAAAAGTAGCTCAGTTTATTTTATATTGGATTGGCTTTAAGGTAAAACTGTTTTTTTGTCCTTTCTATCCTTAAAATAATATATATGTTGAGTTCTTGAATAACTGCTTATGTTAGTTTTGTTGATTTAAATTTAGTATTGCTAAATTGCTTTAAAGTCGATTTAATTTTTTTTTTTTTTTAAATCAACGTAAGTTCCATATTCTTTAAGGCCAGTTTAGACTAAAATACAAGTCGTACGACATATCAAAAACTCGTGTAGAATGAACAAAGTAGAATAGTGTAAAAGAAAATTGTAATCATGAATATTTTTGATGTTGTTACACAGCGTAGAAGAAAACCGTTTTCTGTAGTTCTGTAGTTTCTGTGTTTCTGTAGTTTTTGTAGAACATTCAAAAACAAAAAAAAAGTTAAAAAATTAAAATTTTACCTTTGCAAAAAATGAAAAACACCTTTTTTAATTTTAAAGAAGATATTATTTTTTATTTTTTGTACTCGCGATTATAATTTGTTGTGTTAATAAGATTCTTAGTTTGTTTATTTTTCTAAATCATTCTACTTTGATTCTACTTTACACTAATAGTGTAAACGCAGAAGACTCTCATTTTCTTGAGTACGGAGAAAATTTCATCACATTTTGCGTCTACAAAATCTAATTGAAGTCGTACGACTTGTATTATAGTCTAAACTGACCTTTAATAATACAAGACAATAGAGAATAATATTTTTACTTGAAAAAAAAAATTCAACATAATTATTCATTGTTATTTCGAAGCACACATTTAAATTAAATTTAAAATTTTAAGCAAACCTACAGCGGCTGTAACGTAACCTGGAGATTAAATTTTCATATAGCCTTCGCAGTGAACCGTGCTAGACTTTAACAGTAAGACGTAAAATATTCACTACAGACCTGGAATCTTACATATTCAGAGAAAAAATTATTTAATGGCGTAATATCACAAAAACAGGATGGTAAGTCAACAGGTGCAGTTCTTTAAACTATTCATTTGTCAAAAATTTCTCTCAGTAAATTGATTCCTGCAGGATGAAAAAGTTGGTAGCATGTCTCTATACCGTTCATCATTCACTGTAACGTACTGACCATAGTTATTTGTGAAGACATATGGACCAATGATTCCACTGCCCCGTAAAGCACACCAAACAATTCTATTCGACAATACCTAAGGGATTATCATCGCTCAAAATGTGGCAATTCGGTTTACTGATATTTAACCGAATGTATTCTTAATCCGATGCCCATTAAGTTTGTCAAACCATGATTTTCAAAATAAATTTTATCATTTGGTAAACGTTGCTGTAGCAGGATTCTTTTCATGATAAATTGACAAAACAAGATTACCTTAAAAGAATTGAGAATGTGTCAGATTAGCTAAATAAAACAGTACACCAATACCTCGCTTTGAATCGTTTCGTTTTGCGTTTTTTCGAAGTTGCGTCGCTGCTGAATTAGTACTAATTTTCACTGTGTGTCGTTAGATTTTCGAAGTTGCGTTGTTTTGGGTTTAAATCTTTAATTTATTTTTGAAATGTTCTTTTTTTTTTTCTAAAATATTTCAACGACTTTTGCTTCTACATAATTGCGCCATGCTATTAAAACTCAGGGATTGCCTTTTTAATTAAGACTGACATAAATGAATTGCCGTTCAATAGAAATGGAACAAAATTTGACCTCCAAACGAATTTCCAAAGCGATGTGTTTGATTGACGAAGCTATGGAGATATTAAAAAAAAACGACTCTGACAGCGGAAGGAGTTGTAAAGTGTCCCAGACGGTAGCTACGAATATCAATTGCTACAAGGAAATTTATTTTACGTTGAAAAAAAAAGCTGTTCAGCAAACATTGAACCAATTTTTTGTGAAAGAAAGCCGACTTACGACACAGCCACTATGAACTGACTCATCAGACAGTGATTAATTTTTATTTTGTTTTTTATTAATTAATTGAATATTTTATTTTCTTTGAATTGAATTTGGTTTTTTTTTGTTTTTTGTATGTATGTAATAAAATTTAATATTATTTCTGTTTTTTATATGTTTACTTTGTTCAATTTTCTGTTTAAAAAGTAGTATTTTCGTAACCCTGGAACTTATCTTCGATCTATACATGGTTTGCTATAGAAAATCATAATTCACTTTGCGTCGTTTCAATTTGCGTCACGTTTTTTTGGAACGGAATTACGACGCAAGTTGAGGTATTGGTGTATTACCAATTTTAAGTTCTCCACTTCTAAAAAACAAACTTTATAAAGAGTCGCAGAAGAACACGTGAGTTGTTGAATATTTTAGAAAATCGTTTACTGTTGCCTATGTACTGATTGGGTTAACTTATATTGGGGAAAAAATTTTATTTGTATAAATTTTGTTTCCTTGTACAGCAAAAAATTATTTTTTTCTTAAATTATCGCCCATATAAATATACGGTCCATATAAACCAGCTTAAATTTAAAAACCAAATTAATAACATTGAAAAATTACTAAATTATAATGAAGTGAAGTTATTTTAACAAAATCCTGATTGTGGGCGCAAAGAAAAATCAAGTTTACAACGTGATCTCGACGGTTATATTTTAGTTTATATAAGAAGATTTGGTTGGAAAGCAACACAATTTTTTTTATCTCTCTTAATCATTTATTTTGTCACGATAATTAAGCGTTTGTTAAGGTTTTGTTATTTAATGCTTACTTTTCATAAAAATCTTCAATATGTTTGTAAAATGACTTACAAAATTATCATAGTAAAAATAGTAATATTATAACTTTTCAAAAATAACGTTGTTTTTAAAAGCATTTAGAATTACAAATAACTATTAAATGTAAATAAAATTTTAATTTAATTTTTTTTTTTTTTTTTTTTTTAATATAATTTTTCAAGATTTATTCTTTCATTTATCACAATTAAAACAAATTCTTTGTAAAAATAAAGAATATTAATATGAACTCAAGCCTGATTAAAAAAAAAATTTAAATAATAGTTTAAACAGAAAAGTTCGACAAAATAAAAATTCAATTTAATTAATTTTTTTTATTTAAATGAAGTTAAACCAACAGTTTTATTACAATATTTTAAATAAATAAATGAATGGTTCTTAAGTCTTTTTCTTCTTGTTAAAAATATTTTTATAATTTTAAAAGTTTGACATGTAAAATAAAGACACAAACATTTTTAACAAATTTAGAAAATAATAAAAATAATAAACAGTAAAATAAAAAAAAAAAATATTGGTAAACATTTAATTTTATAGTGGTAAGTACAAAAAATATAACTAATATAAATATTAACTAAAATTATTTAAGCTTGAAGTCTTTTAATTATTTAAATAATATCTTTAATTTTTATTAATTCTTCCAATATTTCGCTACTCCGTTGTGTAGCATCGTCACACAAAAAATTTTTACAAAAAATCTAAACAAATATTTCCTGACGATGCTACACAACGGAGTAAAAAAAAATTAAAAAAAAGTCAAAAAACTAAATAATTAATATAACTAATATCAAAAGAACAATAGTTTGCTTTAGAAAAGAGCAAAGATTGTCAATTTTATTTTTAGTTGTCAAATTTTAACTATAAGTATTAAGTCTACTATAAGAAATTTATATTTTGGTTTAACGCACGGAATTGTACTTAAGTCTAAAAATGTCTCGATTAATCATTCTTTTTGATAAATAAAAAAAATTCTATTTCTTAGTAATGGTGAATTAGGGTTTTAAAACTATTTATTAAATTAAAAATTATTTCTAATTTAAAACTTTTTCGTTTTAAAGCGGAAACTTTTTAAACAATTTTTTAAGGGTCCGTACCACTATGCCTTATAAATTTTGACATTTGCACAAACAGTTTTCTCCCTTATGTATGTAGTTGTGGTTTAATATTTTTAAAATTTTTCGTACATCATTGTCACATTCTTCTCTGTACCCATACAAGGAATAAAATTTTTTTATGACTGGGTAAAAATATATATATGTATACATATATACATATGTATGTATATTTGATAAATTATGCTAAATTGTGTATGTACATGTACGAATATACAATTGTTCGTACAGACACAAAAAGTACAAAATAAACAAATAATTTGTGTCTCTGGAAATTTTAAAACTTTTGTTTCTCATCTTTTTGTTCCCATTAAAATAATACTTGATAAATTTATGCAAATAAATGTAGACAAAACTTTTATTGTAAAATAATGAAAAAAAAGTCAAAACAAATATTTGTTATGTTGTGCATTTATTTGTATATGTACATGTGTATGTGTATTTATTATGCATTATTATTTGATGTTGTTAACAGATTTTTAAACAATTCAATTTAAGATCTTTAGTGTTGCTGTAATATGCTTCAACAAACGTGCCAAGTCAAATATACAAAAAAGTAATTTAATTATATGTTTGTTTTACTTGCCATTATTTGTAAGTTTGTAATTTTACAAATGAGGATTGTCACAAGCAATATTTAAATAATATTATATTTGTATTAATAAATTGCCAAGTTATTATTTAACAAAAATATAATAATTGAAAGAAAACTCAATAAAAATTACCACTTAGAAAAACAGAATGTCATTTGGTAACTTTTTAGGTGACAATAAAACATCATAATATGAAAAATGGAGGCCATTTTTTTAAGATTTTTTAAAGTTAAGATTTTAAGATGTCTCAAAATGTAGTTTTTTAGAAAAATCGTTAAAATTTTATAAATGAAAAAAGATGCTTATACAAGAAAAAAGTCAAAAACTAGAATATTTTTGTTTATAAAATTATTTTTCTAAAAACCTTAACAAGTACTCAAATCATTATCTAGGTTAGTACTAATGAAAAAAATTTCATTAAAATATTTAATTAAAAAAATTTTAAACATTTTTTATACATGTAATATTTTAAATAACTTTTTTTTTTCTTAATTCAAATATATTAAAAAATTCACTATTTCTATCATTTAAAAATGATTTCGATCGTGTTAAGAACTATCATACCATTATTGGTTTAAATACATATTTTAAAAATATTTTCATCTTATGAATTTGTTTGCAATATTTTAAGTTTTTTTTTTCGCAGTTATTTCAGTCATTTATCAAGAATATCTTTTACCTGTTAAATAAAAAAAAAACTTAATTTTCTTATATTACATCCCAAATATCTATCACTAGTACTAGGATATTGATGTAAACTTTATTCATATATGCTAAAATCGCCTGCAGCTTCTCTTCCACACACAAACAGGATAATCCTAATGTTGAGGCATACAAATACAAAGCAAACTATGTACATACACTATGTGCATGAGTTCGCAAAATCCCATGTGTTTTGTAACTTGAATTTGCGTGTGTGTTTTAATACTGAAACTCATTGAAACGTAAAATAATCTTTGTTCCCTATACGCTTCAATAAATTGACAAAGTATCCAGATGTTAATTTATAGTGTTTTTACGTCGCTCTTTATTTGAAAGTAAACTATAAAATGGTTCAGTTTTAAGTAACAGTATTCATATAAACTTTTATTCACCCATAAAATAAATTACTCTAACACAAAAAAATATGGCCAACTCTTGTCAAAGAGGGTATTTACGTAATTTTTTTTTTGTAAGACAAATCACCAGCCAACATGCTGTTGAAAAAAAAATTCAACAAAACTAAAAATGGTCGAAGCAATGTATAAAGTAAATAAAAAATCTTTTAAATAAAATAGCTAGTATTTAAAAGTTTTTTTAATATCAAAAGGCTGAATTTTTTTTTTATTATTTAATGGTACAATATCTATTGTACCATTTTATATCTGTCATACTGTGTATAAAATACATACAAACATATGTGAAAGTTTATGTAGGAATTTATGCATTAAAATGTAAATATAAGAAAGAAAATGTACTCGTAAACCTTAACTGAAAACACAATGATATATGTGATTGTAAAAAAGGATTTTCAAATACGGGATCATATATAAAGAGAAGCTACTAATTATACTACTGTAGCAGTGTTGGGCCTATGAATTTACCTGCCCGTAAAGTGCAGTGAACAATGACTTATTTACGGTTAATTAGATATTTTAATATGGCAGCTACGATTGGCTATGTTTCTAATATATTGAGTACAATCCGTTAGATAGTGATGAGATTTTGTAGTAACAAAGAAAAATTCAGTATTTTAATTTTTGTGTAAAAGAAATGGGTTATAATCACACCTACAAAGTGCACTGTAGAGTAAACTTAGCTTAACTCTACGCTGGAAATTGTCAATCGTTTGAAACGTGCGAATTAATGGTAAAACAAAATTGTGTTTTAGAAAGTTTTTTTGAAAATTTAAAATCCATAATAAAACCGATGACAGTAACATTAAATACTGTAATTTTATTCTTTTATTTTCTTTTATTTTAATTTTTATTTGCGCCCATTGGTAACATTGAACGAATAAGTGTTTTAAAATGAGATCATAGGAAAATACTATCTGAAATTATAACAGGTTTTATCTCGCGACTAAATTTCGTTATAGAATTTCTGTACAAATGTTTGACATACGTAATATGGTTCAAACCTTTAACCTTTATGTCAACAACAACATATCCGGTTATGATTGCAGTTTTATAATTACTGAATCTAAAAGTAACAATCGTTCTGAAATTTTATCATATCCTCAAGAAAAGTGTTTTAGAAAAGAGAAAAAACAAACATTGGTATATTATTGATGAAAAAAATATAATGGATTCAACTCAGTGCACGTTGTTTCAGAACAGCAAATGGTGATACAAATATTCTTCTGTTACTCACTGTACCTAATATTGACATATTGTTATACACCATTAAGCTCTTTTCCAAATTTTAGCTGATAAAGTAGTTTTTTTACAAAATATTTTGTCCAATTACTCGAATAAATATTTATTAGGGGCAAATCGTCGACCGTCCCAGGTGTGGGCCTAATATAATGCGATATTTTTGCAAAAACAATTTGTATCAACATGCATTGCTTTGTTTTTTCTTTATTTTGTTAACCACATATGGTTTGTGCATGTGTTAGAAGCAACTTTAATCGCTTATAACTCCATAATATTAAATAAAAAAAAAATTATAATAAAATCAACTTGTCTTGTAATATATAAGAAGATAAAGTTAAAACAAAAAGAAATATTTTTTTTATATATTCTGATTTGTACTGTCTACAATAAGCACAGGTTTAGGTTTAAATAGTTATTTCAGGGGAATCAAATTGAAAAGTTTGTGAGAATCTCTGCTTAAAAACACACTTTAGGACGGACCCTAAACAGGACGGACCTGAATCATTTATTTGAATTTCTATTTTTTTTCAGTCTTGATACTATAAAAAATTTTATGTTTTGTTTTGGTTTTTTTGCCTGTAATCTTTCTAGATAGTATTTATTTTAAAATTTTTATTTTATTCTAGTTTTTTGTTTATAAATACAACGTTGTTGCTATTTTCAGACTTATTTACTTCTTGGATACCCTTCACACGAGTGTATATATAAGTTTGTTAGTCCATTTGTAATTTCTACAATATTAATTTTGGACCCTATAAAATATATATTATCTCAATCATTATAAATAGATGAATTGAATTAGGTAAGTCCATCTGTCCGTTTGTATGTTGTTGTATATTCTAGACTCTTATATGGTATTAATGTATCCAATATGTTTCGAAAATTTCGCTATCAAAAATCAGTTATGTGGGTTTTTTACGAGCTAAGATATGAGCGAATTAGATTTTGCAGCTCCTAAGGAAATTTTTCAATGGTTTGTTACGTATATGTGACCTTCTTCGAGAAAAGGGACCTAGTGTATGAAAATGAAGTTTGGAGAAAAACGCATTTAAAGTTTCATAACACATTATCACTATGAACACACCTTCAGTTGGGAGATGCGATTTGGTATGGTTAGTTATGATAAGGTGCCGACTTTGGTGACGTCATGCCTATGTGGTGACGTAATTTATTTCGCTTTTAGTGTGGCAATACCTTTGCTATGGTTGCTGCTCTGTTTGTTATGATCTCGATACTTGATTCTTAAGCCGTTCGTTCCTAAGTTCGTTTTGTACGTTTTTATGGGGTAAATAAATTTTTATCAGAAATTAAACTCATTTGATCTTATTCTACACCCATTTAGGTACCAAAATCCACTATTAAGTCCAAACCAGTTTTTCGACACTCTAGGTCCCTTTTCTCGGAGAAGGTCACATATTCCTTTGGTAACATTTACAAAAAATCTTTGTTCAGTTGGTCTATTACTGACAAAGTCCAAATGATCAATTTCCTAAAGAAGTTTTGATTACAGTTGTACCAGTTGGGGTCATTACATTATGTTACAAACTATCTGAAGGGTATATGAGATTTGGCGCAGTTGAATATAGGGATTTTACACAATTTTTGTATTTTGCTTTTCTGGTTTATTTTATGTAGGTAGACATAGACAGTTAATGGTATTTTATATTTTTCGTTTAAACTTATTATACGTTTTTTTATGAGGTAATCTGTTGCTAGTTTTATAAACGTTTAAACTCTTCTTTATTTATTTTTATATTTTTTACAATATTAACCATGTTTTAAGAAAATATACATTTTAAATGAATTGTTTACAAGCAACAAATATTTCCAATACGTTAATATTAAAATTCATAAAAGTTACAAAAATTAGGAGTTGCTTGACAAAGATTCGAAGCAGTTAAATTTAAATCATTTTAAATTTATTGCAATTTTAGAATAAAAAAAATTAAAATACAATAAAATAAAAAGACTTATCACAATCAGTTAAAATACAAATAAATTGCGACACAAGTGTACGTACGTATTTGAACAAATTATTTTATATTATGCTCTCGCTATTCTGTATTTTTTTTTTCATATTTCAACAATATAGTTGTAATAACTTTAAATCACCGTAAAGAATACAGCACAATGTCATGGTATGACATTTTTGTTTTACCACGACAACATTTAATAACGTCTGGTTATTTTATATTACAGTTTTAAGTTTTTCCTTCTTCTTCTTATTGTTTGTCAACATATCGTGTTCGTACTGAGTCAAGCATAAATTGAGGAGCATCCAACATCACTCAACAACAAAAACACTGCAAAGCATTGACTGTATGAAATAAGTTTTAGTGACAATGTCAGCAGTGATAAATTGCGAAAGTGGATAAAACATTTGTACACGAAAGTAGTTATGTACATACAATAGTGTACGTTGAAAACGCATCAACAAAAAATCTCATAAAAACTTATAAACAATTGAATAAAGACAAATTTAAGTTGTTTTTTTAGAATTCTGTTAGTGGTAAAATTTCGAATGATAATGATGATTATACTTGGTATTCTCTGAAGTTGTCTTTAGAATATAACTTGCCACTCTTTTTTATCCATGTGGACAAATCTTAGAAACAGCCTTGCTCAACAATTTTAAAATTAATCCAACTTAATTTGTTTTAAAGAAATATTAAACAAGAAATTAAATTTCATAAAAGTTTATGTATGTACAAAAAATGTGTTTCATTAATCGCTAACACAAATATTATAACCAAAAGCCTACCCTTGATCGATTAAATTTATACAGTAGATTAACATTTTTTAAGTGTTAATATAATTACTTAAGTGTTAATATAGATGTTTTGATCGAAAGAAATACTCGTACTCCTTCAATTAATTTAATTTCATTATTTTTTTTTCTACACTTTGGAAGATGTTAGGTTCATAAGTTGTACCTTGCGTTACATAAAATAAGGATATTTTTCTAATGTAAGTAGAATGAATTTATTTTAAGTTGTCTAAAATATTAAATTAATTTCATATGAAGCCTTAAGGCAAATGCAAAATAATTAAAAATATTAACGTGCGTTACGTTTTCAGTTCTACCAAAAATTGCATTAAAATGCTTTTTAATTGTCATATTTTAGCCTTCACAGGATAGCGTACCCTTTAACGATAGTTTGAACAGCTCTCTTAGTGTTAACTTCTTTTTTAAATTAAGATGAAAAATATTTCTTTAATTGTATACTCGCAATGACCAAATCTAGAGTCACAGTCTCTCAATCCTACATTCAGGGTGTAATGTGGCTGTACAGCAAATATTCTTACTCTTCAAAATTTATACATATTGAATGGTTCGCATGTTACCGAAAACATAAAATTTATTAAAAAATCATATGTATTAATAAATTTATTTATAAACATAAAATATGTATTAAAAATTATTAAAAAAAATAATAAAAAATTAATTTGTTAAAATAAAAAAACTTGTGTTTATTTATATTCTACTGTAAGTAAAAAATATAACACGTTACGTAGCGTGCACCGCAAGGGTTTATAGATTTTTATAAAGAACGACACTTTTTTACTCTAAATATGTTATTTTTAAATTCTCTTAATTCCTATTTAAATGACTTCGTTTTTGTGTGATTTATTTCGATAAATTCGCTTAAAAACACTAAAATTTTAAAACTTACTTCCGTCTTTTTGTAGCGTGCGTCACAAATCTTTCTGATCTGTTATTAAGCAACAAATACCTGTTAAAAAATTATTTTTAAGTCATTCAAAAGTGTACCTTAAATATTCTTAACAGTTTGTATAAGTTGAGATATTTCTTTATTTTAATCTGAAAACGCATACGATTGAAGCATACATAACGCAGGACTTACAATATGACTTTTAAAGTATTTGAAGTATCAGTGGTCAATGGAAATCGCTACAGGAAGATAAGCCGAAGCTCTTTGTGTACGAAAAACTGATTCAGATGTAAATACAATATGGTTTCAATATAGTGGTGCTACATTCCAGACATCAAGAGAAACATTAGATTTTTTAAAAGAAAAGTTTGAATATCGCATTATTTCTCGTAGAGGACAAATTGGCTACCAAGATATTGCGATTTGATAACTTTAGCCTATCTTTTGTGTACAGCAATAAGCCCACAACAGTTGAATAGTTTGAAAACAATAATATCTTGCAGATATCAAGCATTGACAATAGTTTATTGAAAACCTTGATTAAGAATTTTCTTAAAGGTTGGGACCCAGTCGACTACCATAATTTTTAATTTATAACCGCAACCTATTTGTATTAAACTGAAATAAAAAAATATTTTAAATGATAAAAATTAACTTTTTTTTTCAATACAATTTAAATGATACGTGAAATTGGGATACCCTTTGCCTATGTAATCTATACAAGCAATATTTCATACGATATTGTGCATTAGAAAATTTTACAAGTTATATGTACAAAACATGTCATCTAAAGGCACCTTAACTGGGGAGAAAATATTATCAGTTAATGACTGTCATCCGACTCTATTGGGGGTTGTACCTTTTAACTAGTCTTATGAAAGGCTCACAAGAGCCAATTTTTGCGATGTTCAACTGCGGCAGGATATTTTGAAGTTTTCGAAGAAGCTTTAGCAGTAGAGTGTTATACTGTAGTTCTACTGTTTCATTTGGTTGTTGTTCAGTCTATAAAATATAAAATTTCTTTTTAGGTTATCGTACTAGATTGGAGGTTGACTAATGTTGCTTATAATGTTTAGCCAGAGGCACTGAACTATGCATCGCATAGTAGACATCGATTTGTAAAAATCTAGTCTTTGTAGGCTGTTTTTGGGTAAGCCCAAGTAACATTCTCCTTGACGAACTATATGGTGGTAAAGATTGGTGTTATTAATCCCTTTTATGGTTTGCTTTATCTAACTTTTGTAATTAATATTTTAGAAAACATGTAATAGTAGATACATTTTATCGTCGAAATACCAGATGTTTAATTTTTTGAAGAGAGTCCTATTTAAGGCCTGATGGCTCCGCAATTTGATTACACTTTGTATCTACCGAAAGTGGCAGGCTTAAGTTCCAGTCATATTAACACAATAATGTCATAAAATAATCCTTTATATTAGTCCAATTGGTGCATGTCAAAAATATTTTAGAGAGGTTTGTTTTAAATATAGAATTTTCGGCTCCACGATAAGCCCCCCAATGAAATAACGCCCAAACGAAAAATGAAATATTCCCCAAATTTTTTTCATACATTTTTGGGTGTTATTTCATATGAAATAACTCCCAATTTTTTTGGGCCGTCTTTCATTTTTTTTTTGGAAATTATTTCATTTCTCATTTGGGGTTTTCAAATTATGAAATAATCTCCAATGAAATAACACCCAACAAATTTTTAAATTCGGGGCTTGTTTCATAGCGTGTATAATTTGGGTGATATTTCATTTTGTATTCGGGGGTTATTTCATTTTTAAAGCTTTTGCTTTTGGGGGTGCTTGTAAATAAATTATATAAAAATAGGCCTTTTACAAGAAAACTTTTAGCTTGTGAATATATTACAATATCTGTTTAAATACATAAATTATAACGTTCTGGATTTGGGTGGTGCGACCTTCGTGACAGACTACGAAATAAGTCTACGGACGGCAACAATGATTGTTTTCCCTAAATCAAAAGTAATCGGTTGTTGGTTCCACTTTTGCCAAGCAGTAAGGAGGTCCATAATAATAAAGTGTAACCAACTGGCAGCATTTGTACATACAACGTATATTTTCTCCATTTTGATTTCATGAGCAACCATTTTGTTTTTTTTTACCATTCCTTGCGTATAATGTATTAAGTTTATTATTTATGTATGTACATGAAAATAATTTTTTGGTAGTTGGGTTTCAAAAATAAATATATTGGAAATATTAAACAATTCTTTGTCCATACTTCCTCACATCTCCATTACAGAAAATTACTGCCTTCTTTACAATATTGTAACTATAATAACGTCTCCCATGAGTTGGATTTTCAAGCCATTCTTAAAGTTGTAGGATAGCTTGTTGGTGGCTAATCTGATATTGCTTCCATCGTATAAGAGAAATTTACTGCACTGGACTTAGTTCATTTACAAAACCAAAAGTAGTCACTATTAAACGAGCTTTGTATGTTCTTTCACCAAAAAAAAAATTGATTTTAAATGCTGGCACACTTTCGAAGTTGCATATATCCGTATTATGAAGAAGACGCCTGCGGGCCTCCACACGATTATCAACAAGTAACAGTGCTATATTCGGCCGTGCCGAATCTTATATACCCTTCACAAAGTGTAGTCATGCAATAACAATTGTTTGTATCACCATTCATCCCATATAAAATACGTGCATACGTACACGTTAGAATAAATGTGGCATCGAATCCCAGCTGAGCCAAAAAAATTTTATTTTATTTAATATATTATTTATATTTTATTATTTTTTTTAAATTTTTTTAACAAATTTTTTTTAAATTTTTTTAAAATTTTTTTTTGTAGTTTTTTTATTATTTTTTTCTTATTTTTAATATTTTTTTTTTGTAATTTTTTTTGTTTGGTATGTTTTTTACATGTAGGTATGTATGTATGTTGTTGTTGTAATTGTGAAAAAAAACGAGGTGGTCGTTGTTTTTTGCTCATATCTCAGAAAGTTATGGGGTGATTGTGCTGAATTTCAATAGTGATTCATTCCTGGATATTTCCAAGAGATTGATACCATATACAGATCTGAGCAACATATAGTTGCTTCTAAAAGTTGATTTCAACCAACACACGGACAGACGGTCAGGGCTTAATCTACTCCCCTATTCATAAGCTTTCAGAAAATATATACTTTATGTGGTCGGAAATGAAAATTGTAGAAATTACAAACGGAATGACAAAGCTATATATACCCTTGTGCACCACAGGTGAAGGGTATAATAATTTTGTGATTTTGCTGTTGGTCCATATTGACTTCATGAAATCCTTAATGAATCTGACTCTTTTATGAATTTTGGGCATAATTTAATTTTTGTTGCTGATGGGGTTTATTTCATTGGGGGTTATTTCATTTTCATCATTGGGAGTTGTTTCATATGAAATAACTCCCAAATATTGGGGGTTGTTTCGTGTTCGCTTTGGGGTTTATTTCATTTATTTTTGGATGTTATTTCATTCACTGTTTTTGGGTGTTATTTCCAATTTTTTGGGGTTTACTTCATTGGGGATTGTTTCCTGGGCGTTATTTCATTGGGGGGCTTTTCGTGGAGCCGAATTTTCTGCTTTGAAAAATATATCTTTTTTTTAGTAGCTCAATACTTAAACAAAATAATAAAACTTTGCAAATACAGTGGAATCCCTCTTGAGCAGATGCCAAAGGAACGATTAAAATGTGTACATAAAAGAGGGTTGTCCAGTGAAGATAATGCAACGCTCTTCTTATAAGATGTTAACGGGATCGGCCAAAAGGGTCCATCCAGAAGGGATGTCCGTAATGGGAGATTCCACTCTATTACAAATAAGTTGTATACCTTAGTTACTCTGTTTTACTTTACGCCAACATAACCACGTACCCTAGTAATATCATACACACAATGAAACTATTTAAAATATTTCAATGCAATTCATATACAATTTTTATGACACCATGTACTACGTTGACTGCTGTTTGCTTGATATGCCGCATGACATTTTATTTTCTGCAAAATTGTGAAGTGACTTAACAATATCTACATCACTTTTATCATTCTCATCTTTATCATTCCTGTGAAACAAAGAATTTTTAATAATGATTAAGGTATTCAAACTGAAGAATACATGCAGTGTTTTCTAAACTATTTAACAATAGAATTAAGGTTTTCTATTAAATGAAATTTGTTCGTACAAATGAAATGCATGAAAAAACGACAAAAGAAAAATTATTTAACTGATAGCAGTTTTCAGTAAAGTAATTATAAGAATCTAAAAAGTTTTGTTAGAGAAACTTTAAATGCGGAATATAGAAAACCGAAATTGGAGTTTTTCCAAAAACTGAGTGCATATGATATTCAACATTAGTTTTATTTTAAAATTTAAAATTTAAATAATATTTTATAGTTTTCTTTTTTTAGTGAACACAAAAACGGCAACATATGTATTAATGTACGAAAGTATGTATATTTTTTGACAACATTTGTGCTGACGTGTTACATTTCATAAATGTAACTCGTATTTAAAATTTTATATTTATGTGTGCGTAGAATGTATTTATGCTTATACATATGTATGTACAGGGATGGGATTTGTAATATTTCTTATTTATTTTAAAAGTGTCATAACGCACAAAGCAATTTTTCGTAAAACAAATAGTATACTTAAATATTTTACGCTTTTCTCTTCTATGCTCTCTTCTATGGGGAGTGATATTTATATTCTCATTCCGTTAATAGTTCATCGAAATACTCGCTTACTATATATCACAAAGTATGTATTTTGTGAGTCCTGTTATCATTTTAGGACGATCTACCTGTGTCCGTTCATCTGTCAGTCTGTCGAAAGCACAAAACACTAGGGGAAAAATTTTGTTCTAAATGGAAAATGGATGAATTCGGTTTAAATAGAAGAAAGTTAGTCACTGTAAGGAAAGAGTAGGTTATATAAAAATGTCTTTTTGTCATCGAACCAAATACAAAAATGCCTTAATTAAATGGCGTAGAGCGATCCATTTTGAAAGAAAAATTTCTTGATAAGAAATTTTTATGTCTCGAAATTGTCAAAATTCGTGCATAGCGAGAAGAGTTGTAGTTCAAAATTTATAAAAATTTACCCTGCACAGTGTTTCTTTCGGTCAAATTAAAATCGAAAACCTCATAACAACGATAGAAATAATCAATATGATATTGAAATAACAAAAAATATTGTTGACTCGCTCACTTTACCGCTCAACTACAACATAAGGATTTTGCTCAAATTTTACATCGAATAGTTGTTACTTTATAGAAGAAGTTAAGAAACTTTATTATCATAATGTAACTTCTTTTGTAAAATTGTTTGTAAAACTGTTATTTTTGTTACTATTGCGTTAAGTTTTTGCATTCAAATGTTTTTGTGTTAAATATATTGAAATCACTGAAGAACTCAATTTTTTAAAAAATACAAGTTAGGGCCTTTCTTCCAGCTATAATCGATATAATTTCTATATTAACAAAGATTTGAAAATAATATAGATTTTTATTTTAGTACTGACCTCTTATATAAGATATACTCTACTATTTACATTAACAATAATTATGACAAAAAGTGATCATAAAATAAGAATGAATTACAACAACAGAAAAAGACTTTAGTATTAAATTTCGTTTTTACTCACCTTTGGTAGAAAATATAAATACAATAATCAGTAGATGATACATTTACATTGACTTACTAATCAAAATGTGCTGAGTTTCGGCTAGTGTCGGTAAAAACCTTACTTTTTCAGAGCTTTCTTTCATTATGACAATAAAAACATTAATTAATTAATTATTAAAACAATTTTAAAGAGGAAAACAAATTATATGAACTTGAAAGCCAGTATTTAAAATGATTGAAAACTTTGTAATAAACATTTTAAAAAGAAGTTAAAATATTTATAATATTAAATAAAAAATTAATGATTTTTATATTTTTTCATGTTTAAGTGTACAACTTAAAATATGGGTTTCAAAATAAATTACGTATGTTTTTAATAGCATTTGAAGGGTGCATATCTGTCACTTCTTAACATTTAATTATTATCAATGATAATCAAAAAAAATTTATTTTTGCTTTGAAAGTGTCAGATTTCATTCCAACAAAGTGTTATGCAGGAGTTTTTTTCTTTCTTCTTTGAAAAAAGTGTCACTAAAGTACACTGATTTCTCACCAAAGCTTACGGTGGATATGTCTAATAAATAAAATAAAAGAAATAAAAGAAAATCATTTTTGCAACGAATCATTAACTGGGATAACGCAAAACCAAACGTTCATAATGATCTGTAGTTGTGAGGACTGAAAGAAACCTAATGATAACTGTTTAGAAATAAGAGTTTAAAAGTGTTGCCTCAACAGCTTAATAGTCGAGACCTTAACTTAACAGACCGATAACTATTTATTTGTATCAATCGATGTAGATTGTTTTCTCTGCTGGCGCTGCTTCGTTCTGGGCCCCAAAAGATGAGAAGTTCTTTTGGCTTTGAAATTTTGAAATTTTGACTTATGACTGATTTAAACTTTATTAAAAACGTTACAAGTATGCTACTGTCGCTTACACATTTATTTAAATAAAAAAATGTTTTGGCTGTTATTTATCAGTGCAACAAATTTGTGTGACATCTTGTTAACTTGAGCTTTTAATATGAGAGTGTGTTTTTTGGTTACATTTTGTATAAAATATTTGACCAACTCAAAACTTATATGATGTGTGCCATGCGAACAGAACTATTTTCTAAAGCTCTTTTAAGTATATAACGTGGATCCACATATAAGATTCTATGATGATCTAGGCTAGCCAAATTGAGTTCAATGAAATTATAAGCATTCGCGGAGTAGTACTGATTATCCTTACCCGGGGTCTACATTTAGCAATATTTACTGCCGCAATTGTTAAATTTGATATCGTCCATGGAAATTTCAATGTGTAGACCACAAATCGCCATATGTAGCAAGTTATTGCTATTGCTTTGCTGATTGCTTGAGCAATTATTGCCGCAATGAGCTGTCAAAATCGTTCCATTTTCTTTCAATTTTTTGTTTTTATTTGCTGGAACAAAGGAAAATTAAGATAATTTTATCTGGCAATAATAATTTGGGGTGAGATATAAAAAAAACAAAATTATTTAATTTTATAAATAAATTAATTGTGTCGTGTTCACCACCCAATAAAAAAATACATAATTTAGCAATAAAGTGCCGTTATTCTGTCGACGTTTTTGCTTATGCTTAGCAATGAAAATTGCTATGGGGAGACCTAGCGTTAATAAAAAATGGCCTATAATTACCCAAAAATTAATAAATTCAAAATTAATAATTTCAATATTATTTAAAACGTTAAAAATATTATGTTAAAATTTATTATTACTACAACACAAGATCATTATTAGCAATGTTGCATATAATAATTTATATTTATAGACAAAATATTTATCTACTTTTTAAGGTTTACTGTTATTTTCTCTTTGGCGACTACAAACACTTTTGTCGAGACATTAACAATTACTTTAAAATTATAAATTACGTAGATGATTGATTGATTTTAACACCATGTTATTATATAATAATTAAAATTGTAATTGAAATATATATTATTACATTTATGGTCTGTTATTTAAGACAACTATTATTATCACCCAAACCGAAACAAAGCACTAAATTTTTCGATACAAGCATTTGCTTCAAAGTACATAAAAGTGTTTAATGACCTTTTAAGGCGCAGACTCGATTTAAAAAATTTAAGTATAGCTTGAGCGTATTTGGAAAAGCTAGATGTAACCCAGCAAAAATTTATTTTGTACCGGTAAGCAGTAAAAAGAAATCATGCCTTCTTATAGCGCAATATTAAAGCGCATTCGAGGGTGCTATAAATGGAAGTCAGAAATTTCTATTAAATATATATTTCATTTTTTACAAAATAACTTACTGCAACTTCTCTCGCTTACGAGGATGCAGGAATGTAAGCGAATGATTACCTCTCTCTACTGTAGTTCTTAAAAACACATAAAAGAGACATGATATTACTGCATTAACCATGTGTGAAAACAGCAAATAATTAGAGCATCAAAGAGCCCTACCAAGTGGGACATCTCATATAAAAATCATGCCTTCCTGAAGCAGGTTGGGAAAGGAGAGTAAATTTATCTCTCCCTTACAAACCTGCTTCCGGGTATGCAGTAATTTTTGCTGGGAAGTTGGCAAAAATATAGAGAATAAAAGAATTAAAACTAATGTCTATTACAATTAGAAAAATTATTGAAGAATTATTGAAAAAATATCTAAATAAAAGTGAAGAAATACATACACATTCAAATTGAATTCATTCTTTATAACATAGATAAATGGTTCGTTTTTGTACAAAAAGTTAATTTTATTAAAAAAAAACACTTGAAATTAATTGTATAAAAGTTAAACACAATTTCTTTATTTGCAACAATATGTTTTTTGAATTTTTACCGTATAATGGGTTAAACTTAAGCAGTACTTTACTTATTATATCACTTATTGTTATACACTCTGTCATAAAAATTGATTTGATATACAGTAAACAAAGTCTGTTTCTACTGCACAAGTTGCGTTTCTGTTCAGCTATTTACATTAGCGCTGTCATAATGGTTACTATCGACAATGTTCCTAAAACTTCTACAGCAATAATACTAGTAAATTTCAAAGCCAAAAATACAAGAAATTAATAAGTGTCTCTGTTTTAAAAGAAAAAGTTTAAACCTTACTCGCACATGGGGTCTTATTTGTGGCTGATAATCGCTTTTTTAATTGTATAATATAACATTTTTTTTAATGTGCGTGGCCCTTCCCACTTTTCTAATCACGAAATTATATAGTCATGACAGCTCAATAGGTATGTAAAGTTTCAGAAAAATCGATCTAGTGCGAGTAGCTAAAAATGATAACTTATTTTTAATGGGCGTAGACTCGCTTCACTTTTTACCACCCATAAACACTTCCTGAAATGTGTACAACCACTCGTTTAAGTCCGATCAGCTTTATGGTTTCGGAGTCTACAGCTAACACACACTCACAGAGTTTCACTTTTATATATATAGATTTGTTACAATTTAGAGAGTAGTTTCAAGAGAATTGTGTCATATGCCACATATAAAGAGAAACAATGTTTTCTTTGAAGAAAAGTTCGAGCATTGCATGATTTTTGTAGAGGATATGTGAATAGTCTAGCAACATCATGCGATTTGACAGCTTTAGATTTTTTTTGAGGAATTTTTAAATCGAAAGTGTAATCATCCCATAATATTTCAAGAGCTTAAAAACAATATTGTAGAACATATATCAACCATCGACAACAGTTTATTAGAAAACATGATTGAGAATTTTTTTAAAATATTAAGAGCCGCAAGAATGCGAGTTCTGTTTTTAATTAAATAATATGCAAAATTAATATATTTATAACTGTTAGTTTTTCTTTGCATAAATATTATTTTTTGTTGAGATAATTGTGGATTACTTATATAAAGATATATTTTTTTGTAAAACTAAACTGAATTAATCAATTAGATTCAAGAGAATTTTACTGGAAAATAAAAAAACACTGTTATCGAAAAACAATTTATAAAAAAGAACATAATTACTTAAATCTGTGATATAAGCTCATTAAAATATTACCTAAGACACATTATATTTCAATTTCTTGATTTTGTTTTTCTAAAATATAGCCACATTTTAAGCTTTGACCGACTATGTTCTACGTCCAATATATTACAGCTGTAAAAGTGTAAATTCCCCTTTATTTACAGTATTCTTCAACAAGTGAGCAACCTGTAAGGTGATTGCAATTCTTAGAAATTTTTTTTAATGGGAAGAGTTAATTACATGCATTTTGACAGATGATGACCAGCTAATTAATAAGAGCTTCCTAGTTGAAGATGCTTTGGTTTTGACGAATTTTTTTATTTAATTACTGAGTTTTTCTTATTATTTGTATTTAGTTTTTAGGTCATAATTAATTAAAAATATTTTTGTTTTCTCAATATATTTATCTAAAATCTATTTTTTTTTTCTTAATTTCCACGGTGATATAAAAATAACTAACTTCAAAACGAACATTTTTCACCAAAAATTTAATGAAATGAATTTCCCATACTTTTACTTCCTACAGTAATAATACTGTTAAAGACAGATATAAATATATAAATCAATAACTATGCACATACATACATTTATACATAAAAATGTATGAACGTACAATGCTTAAATTGTTGATTTGTAAACGGACAAAAACATATTCATTGATAAATAGTATTTAGGTCTTTCACAATATAACAATTGCTGAAACGTGCTTCGAATTCAAAACAGTTGAAGTAGTTAAGTGGACACAAATTCTAATAACAAATTTCAAGAATTAATTAGTCCATACCGAAGAGGACATTTGCTTTACACTTTTCAATAGAAAGTATTTTTAAAAGGCAATTTTCAAAAACTTGTTTTTTCCTTAATAAAACATAACATGGTAATCGAAATACCTTTTTAGCAAAAATTTATTAATATTTTGCGATGTTTGATTATTTTACCTAGGCGTGGTACATTACAGCGTTAGAAACTGATATTTGATATTAAGGGAATATCTGAGGTTGGAAGCCAAATACGAGTCGATTGCTATTGCTAAAGTTATAACAAAAAGTAAAAGGTAAAAAACGTAGACCCCTAAGTTCCGCAACATTTTTTATTTTAAAGTGTATAAACACTTTATATTTAAAGGCTTAGACCACTTTTTCTTCCATGCAAAGTGGTACGTTATAATGTTTTTTACATTCCCGTTATAGGACACTCAGCTTGTTGCTGAATTTCATTTTACAAATATTTTAAGCTCTAATTAATTAACAAATTGGACTGGGGGCATATTTATATTAATGACAAGTAATTAGTTTTCATAGCGCTAAATTGTTTACACATAAATGCAAATAATTATAATTTATAAATTTATTGGTATTAAATCTATTTACAGCCAATACACATCCATGTGCTATTAAGCAAAAGGGTAAAATAAAAATTATTTTATTTGAATATAACTACAAAGCGTAGGATTACTGCTAAGTTGCCTTAAAATAACTGATTATACTGCATTTATTATTCTGTTGTTTGTGGCTTATTTAGAAATTCTAATTTTCAAATGTTAAATAACAAAGCAGACAAAAAGCTTTTATTAGGACTGAATGAAAGAAGTGCCGGAATTTTTTTTTTTTTTTAACATTTTTTTTGTGTGGTTTAACGATTAAGCAAAAACCAAAATTAACTCTGATAAAATAAATATTCTGCAGCAATAATTTATTTCTGAAACGTTTAGTTAATTATTATATGATCCTTTAAAACACCATATTGAGATTTTTGTTTTAATACTACAACTTGCCTGTGGTGAGTATTTTTTCGATACCGATTTTTTTTTTATTGGAGCTATTTATGTAGAATTAAAGACTTTATGAGTCCAAAAGCTCACAAGAGTTTAAACGAAAAATAAAATAAATCAAACTACATTGAAACATATTTACGTTGCGTACTATACCCTTCACCTAATGTGCCAACGGCACATATAGCTTTATCGTTCCATTTGTAATTTCTAAATATTCTTTTCCGAACTTACAGAAAATACATTTCCTGAAAGCTTGTGACTAGAGCAGTCAATATAGCAAACCACATAATGCAGAGATCTATATGTTGTATCAATTTTGTTCAAATATCCAGGAAAAAACTTCTGTTAAAATTCAGCATCACTGCTCTATAAATTTTTGAGAAATAAGCAAATTAATATGACTCCTTCTGTATTTCCCATATTTTTGCTACTATTTGTAGATGTGATGTACTTCTGAAACTCTTTTTCAATATTTTTTTTTACAAATTTAAAATCGGTTTCTAATTGGCAAACTTATAGGCAAAAATTATTTTTAAAAAATCAGCACAATAAAAATAATGCAATAAAAAAAATTATTTGTTAAAACATTAAAGCCCTTTAATGATGTAGTTAAGGGAAACAGATAAAATGATTACTAATTTTTAGACAGTTTGTTTTATTTATTTATTTATTTATTCATGTTTTGAAATAATTATACTTACAGACAATTTAAAAACAATAAATCAATATAAAAACACATAATTGTTGACTTTTAACGTTTTAAAATATTCGTATACGAAAAATAACCAATAAATTCATTTAGTTTATTAAATTCATTACACATCTTTGTAAATGAATCAGCATTTGGATAATTTGACCTAAAGTATTTGATGACAGTTTATGTTGTATAGCAGATGTTGGATAGCAGAAAATTATGAAAATGTTGGATAGCAGAAAATTATAATTAGTTTTTAATAAAAACGACACATTTAACATAGTTCGTCGGCTTTAAGGAGTGGGCAGCTTAATAAATAAAAGACGGCTATATTGTATAATGGAAAATCGGTTGGATGTCAATGCTGACCATGAAGGCAAAATAGCAAAAACTATTTCTGCACAGCAACCTATGCATATTTCAAAACTGTCATTAGGAGGGAAATAAAAAGTTGGTTCTTAATTCATGCATCAGAGAATTCTTTAGCCCATCTTTTAATAAAACCAAAAATGCTACGTGCTTTGTAAACCGTTAATGATATGTGTTAAATAAAATTTAGTTTAGCATCAAATAAAACTCCATGATCTAATACTGAGTCATTCCTTGCTAATTAGTAATTACCCAATGAAAAATTTACACATTTTCACATCATCAGCGTCCATTAAAATAATTTGTAAACAATTTTACTATATTTGGTAGATCCTTTATAAAAAAAAATTAAGAATAATGGACAACAATGGATTTTTTTCAATACTTGTCTATTCTTTGTGAGTATGTCAGGGGTGCGGGGCCTCATTTATTTCTAAACTTGGCTTATTTATAATGGCGCCAACTAATCGTGATGACGATAAGAGTCTCGTCGAAACTAAAAATTATTCACCAATAGTTATTTATTCCAGTTTCTGCAACCTGTGGAGATGTCACAGCACTTTGGCTGTGCTTTCCTATGGGTTTTAATATTTCGTCTAAATAAGAAGAAACTCCTCCCAGGTGGTAAAAAAATTATGGTGTTCTACATTAACTTTCTTCTAATTAATTCAAACACTTTGTGCATATTTATTATGAATTACGGCATTAAAAAAAGAAACAGTTTATTGAAAATTTATTGGGAATTAAACAACTGTAACTTAATATTATCTTAACAATTTTCAGTGCGCTCTTGAATATTAAGAAATCACATTATACTTCATTTTTTAAGAATTTAAAAAACAAATATTCCGCAAATAAAATAAATATTACAACTTTCAATGATTTTTTTTTAAATATAGAATTTATAAACATTTTTAATAAAGAATGGAATAAAAAATAGTATAATTTAAATAAAAGTGTCAACTCTTTAGATACTTTGCAAAATTTTCATTCTCTCATTTTCTTCATACTTCAGTTAAAAAAAATGTAATAAGCAGAGACTTAACGTGAATGGAATGAAGAGAGCATAAACGACCACAACGAAAAATAAAAAAAAAGTTAAATGTTTTGCCTTGTGGAAATAAAAAAAAAAACGGGAGACATCTGAAATGAGAAATTTAAAGGTATAAATATGAACAAATATTTTTAACCTAGTTTTAATGACCTTTAAGGTTTCAGTTATTTCAACGAAGACAAGTAGAGTTAATATACTTCTTAGAGAAATAAATTTAAATGGATTAAAGTTTATAGAAGAATATTCTTCCGAATGGTTTTTTTAGTGTAAGAGCTAGTTTTAACACTAAATATGCCATTAAAAAAAACATTTATGAATTTTCTACTATTGCTTTGGACCTATAATAGTGACTGGAAATTATTGTATTGCTTTTATTTGTAACTAATTAGGTGAAGTAACTGTTACTTGTGATGTTCTTTTCTAAACTTGTCATAAATATTTTCTAATTTGTTAAGTTTTGCTTGTAAATTGATGGTCTTGTGTTCTCACAATTTTAGGTCTCTTTCTAAAGTTCTTTCTAAGTTGAACAGCTGTAAACAAATATTGTTGTTGTCTCTCTAATATTTTTTTAAATAAAATTGTATTATAACTGTGCTTGTAAGAGTGAGTGTACTTATATATGTATGTGTTAGTTCATTTGTAGGTTTTATTAAAGAGGTGATATAACAGCGAAAATAAAAACAATAAATATTAAGGTTTTATTTAAAAAAAATTTTTTATGTTCTTATATGTATGTGCTGCAAAAGTAATTTTACCTTTAAGTCAAATACATATGGGCGTTTCCATGTTATTGTACGTGACATTTGTACTCCTAAATAATGGAGTAATTTTGCAAAAGTAAGAGTAACTGAAACAAAATTAGATCTTTATGTTTCATTCAAAGGGTACTTTATTTAAAAAAAAATTAATTATACTCGAAGCATTGTTGTCTAAAATACCCGGAAGAAGAATATATCGCACGTGATATAAAACAGAAGTGATTTTGAGGTATATATGGAAATTTTTTCTTTCAATTCATTTTTACACTAAACCAAATATTTTTCATTAATTATCCATCATTCTTAATTGAAAACAATCTTTAAATGATTTTATAATAAATTAAATTTAATATCATTCGTGACATATCGTACGTGACAGATTTTGCTCTAATAGTATTATTAGGTAATAATATTAATATTATGTTAAGAAAACAATTTAAATTCTAAATTAGGCGATATTATTTTGGGACTCTTACAACTATTTAAATACAAATGATGGAGACAAATATTGTTTTTGCACTACGTACGTGACATTAAAAAAAAAAAAAATATACCGCTAATTGCACTCTATATTTTCTTTTTTCTTATGGATCTTTTTAATTGTTGTTGTTACATAAGTTTTAAGAAATATTTACAATTACAATTTATTTTTACAATTTAATCGCTAAAAAAATAGCTGATTGCAATTCTTTAAAAGGAGTCAAAGATAGAATCAAATTAAACTCATATCATTTCTCTTGAAATAACTTAATAAGCTCTTAATACCTGCGCATAGTAAAATTTGAATGTTGTTTTTGATCAATAAACTTATGTATATTGAAAAACGTTCAAGAGTTTTTATTTTTATAGTCGTGGTTGACATATTCATGGAAATGTCCATGTCGCACTGTTGGAATCTAAAAGTTTTAAGATTGCACCATATTAATAGTAAAATTTTACCAAATGGACATTAATTGTACCAAAACTTTGCAGCTGTGTTGATATTTTTACAAATACAATGCGTAACAAAATTATGATAGAATAAGTAAAATATTGTATATTTGAAAAGTCAAATTTACTGAATTTTTATAAGTTTTTTATACCTTGTTCAGACAGATATTTTTAATTGTTTCAATTTAGTGTTGATTGAGCAATTAAAATAAGTGTTCACACATACTCAATTTATCTTACTCCATTAGCATTTGAAAGCTGTAAAAATTAAATAAAGCCTTCTCTTCAGTGTTTTTCCTGTTGATAAAATATATTTACAATTATATTTATACATGTATATACCTATATGTATGTATTTGAATTTTTTTAAAATTTTCATCAAAAATTTTTAATTTTCTTAATATTTGTTTTTTTTTTATATTTATTTGTTTGACATTATAAATGCCACCTATAGAATTTTCTTCTCACTGAACATACTTCTCAAGAGTTGTATTTCGAGTTTTAGACAATAAGTGAAACAATAAAGTATATATTGTTCAATTTAAAAATTATATTTAGTATGGTAAATTGAGCTCAATAAAGGCCTTTAATTGCGATAATATACTAAATTGACAATTAAGGCGTGTGTGTGAACGTAGTATTACGCAAAGAAAATTTTTTTGTATCAAGTTTTATCGGAAGTCTTTACGCTTATGTTTTCTTTTAATTAAAAAATAGCAATTTCAGTGTTAACTGCGTTATTACACTTTTTTCAAAAACGCAAAATTTTTGTCTGGTAAAATTTGATAAAAATCTGTTAGCTTACTTTTTCATAGATAGCACTCTACTTTAAAAGTCTCTCACTAATACGGCTTCAAAAAAAACTTCAAGCTCTTTATTTTATTTATTAAAAACAAAGTTTGTTCTTTTGCTATGTTTTTACTTACTAAAAATTTAATCTCCCTATTTGACACGATTGAATGAAATTTGCTTAAACTTTCCTCTAAAATTAAATTTTGATATAAAAATAAATTTTTTCAATTTAATTTTTTATATTTTTTTTTTTTTTTTTTTTTGAGTGACAACTCAACTCAACTCAAGATTCAAAATAGAATAATTAGTCAATTATTATAAAAGTTCAAGATATATTTTTCTTTTTGTATTCTATACATATTATTTATATCCTTATTTTTACAAAAACAAAACTATTAAACAAATTCTGCTGTTTGTAAACAGACAGATACAAATTGGACAGACTGGTTGGTTTCTGGTTTTGTTTGACCACCTGATGACAATGATTTTATAACAAACTATGTTCTTTTCATTTATTTATGACTTTAAAAAGAAAAATCCAAGATAAAGACTAAAATAAAAAAATTAAATTTGTGCCAAGCGAACCAAAATTAATTAAAAAACTACGTGATGTCGCTGCGAAAAATAATGGCAGTTTAAAGCATCTAGACAAACAAATCAAAAACAAGTTATTCTTCAACCTGTTTTGACTATTCCCACTGGAAATGGGAAGATGTTTTGTTTATTAAAACACTTTTTCTTTGTTTATTTTTAACAAAACATCGGTGTTTTGTTCTGAAAAACCTTTTCTGTCTGTGCTTTTAATATTGTCTCTTTGGTGGAAGCCCGCCATATGTATTGTATGTTGCTTTTTTTGTTTTAATTAATATTTAATTTAATGCTTTTGTATTTGAGTTAATTTATTTTTCAACAAAAGACCTTTTAAAATTCTTTGTAGGCGATTCTAGTTTTACAGTTTGTTTTTGTATTTGGTGAACATTCTAAATGTTTAAGTATTTTGTAAATATGAAAAATATAATTAAACTGTAAGAGCATGCAAAGAAAATGGTTAAGATATAACCACGAAGGTCATAATATATTTTCTATAACAATATTTGGTTGTCTAAAAGTTATTTTTATTCTATTTTCTCGCGATAATCAACTGTTTGTTTGAGTTTTATCACTTAATGTTTACTTCTCGTGAAAAGATATTATTGCAAAAATAGTATGACACCCGCCCAAAAATAATATTGTATCCAAAAGCATTTTAAGTTTTAATTAATCATTAAATAATCGAGGAAACAACAGTTTAGGTAAAAAGAAATCAAGCTATGATTTTAGTTATTAAAAATAATTTGATTTGATCTGTTGTTCTTCGTGTTGCTAAATATATTTTTATTATTTAAAAAATTACTTTTGTAAAAAATTTACAAAAATATTGAAAAATTAAAAATAAGCGAAGTCATTGACGGATCCTTCGTAATCGTTAGCAACTTCGTTAGACTAAGGTTTATGAGGTGTTAATGCTATGCCACACTTAATATGTGTCAACTGTGATTCTCAGTCTACAGCGATCTGAGTTTCTCTATCCAAAACCATCGTCCTTAGTTATACACTAGCATGTTCTGTGGTCGTCTTTTATCAACAAAGAAGACGGAACATTTATTACTTTGCTTTTAGTTTTGCTACACACATAAATCTTGCGCATGTATCCGTAATAATTTTAAATGCGTATTACTCCTAAAATAACAAAACAATTTTAAAATAAAATTAAGATTTTGCACATCTGCTGGAAAATTCATTTTAAATAGTATATTTTTTTGATATTAGTTAAATCAATTGAAGAACTAAGTGCTATGAAACTCTTCTCTATTCAGCCGGAATGTAAAACAGGATATGTGGTTTTTGAAGTTTTACTTTTATAGCACAAAATTCATTATTTTGTTATTAATTGTAATCGCTATGGAATAATATCGTTATATTAAAATATGTATCACTTTATTTGTATAACTTCGATGTGATAATAAAATATTTTCGTAAATTTTGTCAATGAATTTGGGCGTTAAATTAGGCGTGTCAATATGGTTTCTGCTTAAAAATAAAATGTGAATAAATTCCTTTATTTTTCAAAAAAATTTTTCATAGAAATATATGAATTTTAGATAAAGCGTTATATGGTAGGTTGGCGTAAAAATGGTTGTGTCATACTGATTTTCCGTTATTGCAAATACTTAGACCAAAAAACAATTTCAGAATCTTACTTCTCATTTTGTCAGTTTTAATACATTTTCAAATACACTGTGCGGTATAAATGTTCGTACATTTTATTCTATAGATCCTTTGCTAATTCATAGAGTTAAGCAATTTTCAGAGAAAAATATTTTTTTTCCCAGGAAATATACATTCGAAATTGTACAACTGCATTTTATTCGATGTTGAAAGGAAATGTTTTTTTTTTACCTACTCTTGAATGGCGAAATATAACTCTGTTCCTAATATTCCGATTTAGCAAATTTTTAATTCCAAACAAACCATGTGTTTGAAATATTCTGGCAAAATTTGAGCCTCCTAGATTTTTCGATTTGAGCTCTCGTGATTTTAACAAGCGGACAGATGGACAGGCGGACGGATATAGCTAGAACCTCATAAAATTAAACCACGACTTAAAAAATTTATACTTTATGGGGTCTTAAATAGATAATTCGATGTGTTAAAAACGGAATGACAAACGAAGAGAACGCAATTCACTGAACATTTTGTTAAAAAGAAAAAGAGACAACACTACGTTTTTACTAACAAACAAAATGCTCACATTTTATCGATACAGAGAGATAGAGATAAAGTAAAACAACACAAATCTATTAATTGAACCGTTATAAGTTCTTAAACATGCTAAAACTGACAAAGAAATGAACTACGTAGCAAAGAGAAACATATAGATAAGAAAGTTCTAGTAGATTTTGAGTTGTAGATGTAAACGGTTTGTTAAAAATATTAAGATGCACGAATGTGTTGGTGGAAAAGAAAGTGTTAGTAAAATATATAAATGCGAATTCTTAGTAAGTGTTTGTTATATATGAAATTAAAAATAAATATTTCTTTGTGCTTTGGGACTCTATGGGTTTCTATGTTTTGCTATACATATAACTCAGACACACGTTTCATTTTAACTTTGCAGTTTAAAAACATACACACGTGCAGACATTTTGTTTAAACAGCGACTTGTTAACACCACAAATCCCAGTAATTAGTGTATAAAAGTTTAAAACCATGGGGTCCCATGTTACACAGGCAACCTTAATGACAAAAGTAGGAATCACAAAAAAGAAAATTAAAAGACCGAATTACCAACAACACCTACAAATAAAAAGATTTTTTTAGTTTCAGTATTAAACATGGTGACAATGTCAAACGTTGTACATACAACAGTAATGAATTTGAAATGATTAAAACTAAAATGTTGTACCACTATGAAGGAAGCTATAGATTTTTTGTAGATATTTTGCATGAAGAAGAGCATTTTACATAATTAAGTTAATTACTACGTTTAAATAGAGTCAACAAAATTTTCGTTTTTATAAATTACTTTTTTTTTAATTTTTGGAGGTTCCATTTCCTCTTAATACTATTGACTCTTAATATTAATTTAAAGTCAAACAAAATGAAAGATTTCTCAATGGTCTTAAATATACTAGAAACACAAATACTGCATGTTGTTCAGCTTTGTCTTTTTTAGCCAAAAATAGTAATTTAGTCGTAATTGTGTATGATAAAGGTAAAATGAACTCGTTTCATAAATTATACATACAAACGTTTTCATTATATAAACCAAGGAACAGGAATAACAACAGTATAATATACACAATGCAATATTTAAGCAAGATTTTTTAGTCGAATATTAAAAGGAAATGTAAATAGTATTAAGAAGTGATTGTTTTGAAGGACAAGTTTTGGAGAATTTTTATTATTGGCTTACGGTTCATTTTAGAAGAATAATTTTAATGAAAATTCAATAACTTTATTTTTAAAAAAATATATACAGACAAAAATTTTGGAAAATATGTGTTATTAATAAAATTTAAAAAGAATTTAAAAAACTAAATAATTTTTTTTGGAAGGATAAAAGAATAGTTATAATTTTCCCCCTTCTTTCGATGTCAATATTGTGATATTAAGTATTATTAAAAGAAATTTATTGAAAATCTTTTACAACATGGTGTCTTGGTTTTAAATTGTTGTTTTTACGATAACATTTTTATAAATCTAAATCACTCAACTTTATCGGCTTTGCTTTCAGACTGATAGTATTATGTTACATTTAGTTAAATTTTTATTATTTATTTTTAATTTTGTTGAGCGCGAGCACCAATGCTAATCGCAAAAATATTTTAGTATTAAATTTCCTTTTAAAATAAATTCTGATATCGCAGTTAGTTTTTTTTATTTAGGCATTATTTTCAGATGACCATTTTATGTATTCCACTTGAGCAACCATTTTACCTCTCCCGTGAGTTTAAGCGGCCATTTTTCTCATATTTTTATTAGATCGCTGATTAGATGATCTGCGAAGTAGGTCAAAATATTGGAATAAAATAAATGAAGAAATATAAAAGCTTTTCCTTGAAAATAAAACAAAACAAAAACCTACAACAAATGATCTATTTAACATTTCTAAGAGATTTAAATTAAAAAAAAAAGGAAAAAAGGCCCCAAGGTTTTTTAAAAATTTTATGCACTTTTAAAAACGAACAACCACCACAAATTCAGATATAAAAAATTACTCCAAAAACTCGAAAAAATGCACCATAATTTTGTGTTCTTGCTTTCAGTGTAAAAAATTTTACACTGACCCAGTCATCTTTACTTTGGGACCATTTTAAATTTAGCTCATATTCAGATAATTTTGGGCAATTTCTCAGCTACCAGCTTGAGGCAGTTTTTCTTCGTTATAAAAATTTAAATTTTTTTCGGTGCCACTTTTCTTAGTTCTTGTGGCCAAATTTAATATTTGAAATTGGGATGATTTTTAATTTTTGAAGGTGCCCGTTAACTTATGTATAAAGACAGACTTTTTCATAATCTTGTTTTAACTATAGAAAAAGTACAAAAATTAATTAATATACAGACAGACAATGTAAATCTAAAAAATTTTTCTTCAAGTCTAAAATATAGCAAACATATGGCAACACTGTGTCCTTAATATATTAGAGTTTAAATTATGTTAATCGAACGCCATCAAAAATTTAATTGAATGTTCGAACTATTTATGATTTTGGTATAGAGATTTTAATAATAATTCTAAAAATTCGGCCACGTTCGAACGCCATAATTTTCTGCTGGATTATTTAAGTTCCATTTGAAAATAAATCTATCAAACTAAATAGTTTAAATAAATATTGAAATGTGACATGACTGCTTTTTGTTTAAAACTATTATGTTTCGAAAAAGGCACAGACAGAAAAACTATCAGCAAAGTGTATTCTGAGTTGGTAAAACAAATAAGTATTTGCAGAGACTTTGACTCAATTATAGTACAAACTGTATTTATCAAACATCTCTTATTTCAATTATAATTTTAGCAGTTTATATCTCAAAGCATGTTTGAGCAATATTTTTCATCACACAATGATAACAAATGATGTGTTGATTCATGCATAGAGCAAAAAATTTAAACACTCGCCTTTTTGCTACCAAAAATATTGAGAAAAAGTATTACCTAGCGATTTTAATAGATATAAAATTTCCATGAACAAACTAAGCAGACTTATTTGTATTCGCAATAGTATATATATAAAAATTAATATTTAATTGGATTTACATTAAAAATATACTTTGCACTCACACTAAGTACATACACAAATGTTTTGTAGTAGACCTTTACAATGCTTTGCTGTATTCTTTGCTACTTTTACTTTTGAAGCCTTTAAAGACAAAGACATACAAATGTGTTTATGTACAATATTTAAAGCAGACGCGTGTTAGCAGGAAAAATTTGTACACTTTGTATCGAAAATATGTATAGAAGAAGCAGAAAAAATTCTAGAAAATTAATTAAAATATTAATACAGTGGATTTTTAGAGCATAAATGTTGGAGTTGTATAAAAACTGTAATGTTTTTAAGAGATGTTTTCCAGACAAATATTTAAAAACTTTTTTATAACGATTTAAAAAGTGTAAACCACAAAGTGTACTTAATATGAATATCACATAAGTTTAAATACGTAACGTCTGGCGTATGATTATTATCAATCAGGTTGTAGTTATTATACGTCAGGTTGTACCATTTTGAGTCTATTTAACATTTAAGTACCCAACAAAGAGTGTATTTATTAAGCATATTTAAGCAAGTCTTAAATGCAACTGTTTTGGTAAGATGCTGTGTTGTGATTTTTTAGGTAATAATTTACGCCTTTGAACTGCGTCGGCAAGCATCATCAAGACTTTAATTGTTGTTTTGATTTTTATAATTTTATTGTGTGAAAATATAAAATAACCAACTATTCAAAAAATTTAACATATAAATTTCAATATTTTAACATATAAAAATAATGTGTATTATAAGTTTCTGGATTATAAATAATTCTCAGTCTTGACATTAAAAAATTACAAAATTTTTAACATAAGTCCACGCTAAAAATTATTTTCTGTGTTTGACTCTAAAATATTTTTTAAAAAATGCAGAAAGAGATTAAATTTAGAACAGTGAGAGGAAATGCTGACTTTTGTGAATATATATTATCTCTAACAATTAATTAAAATATTTTAAACTATGATGACATTGTAATAAGTTTCATATAAATATATACTTCCAAAATTGTAAAATATACAATTTCTGTGGTTTTCATAGGCAAGCGCGTGTATTCATTTTACACGACTTTGAGTTAATAATGCCATATTGCTTGGTTTTAAACGACCTTTACTTGGTTTTAAAAATTTCTCAAATAAGACCTATTCCGATTAGCTTATAGGCAAAACAATGTAACTTCTATATATATTCAAAAATCGGTCAGCAGTAACACGGTTTTGTAGCTCTCCTGAAAAATTTGATTTTAAGACATACGTGGTTGTCCATGAAAACTACAAATTTGTGATCAAAATGACATCAAATGTTTTTTCTGGTATGATGAAGGTGAGGGAGCATCACGTTCTCAGCTTTGATCCTATCGAATTTGCGCCCAAAAAGGTAAACTTATATCGTAGCAAGTTAGATAAAATGAAAAGCCTAAAATATTTTTAGTTTCCAGATATCATGCCCCTCATTTCAACCTATATATTTAACGAATGATAACAAAATTCATAACTTTTGTACAAAATGTTCCTGATATAAGTCGTATAAGAATTTTTTGTGTGGCATTTATCACCTCCTCTGCTCCGATCGTATCAGATTTTGGTTGCAATAAGGAAAATGATATAAAAGTAAAACACACACAGTTTAAAGTTTATAGATGAAATAGTTTTCTAGATCTAGATTTTAAGCTCAACTATGAAAGTTGTTTTTATAATACTAGACACGAATTTCGAAGAATTTAGTTATAAGAAACTCTGGATATACAACGAAACTCTCTATTTTGTATGGGACATAGGCAGCACGTCCACGTCACACTTAAAGAAGAACCATTCTTGAGCATTACAGGTAATTTAAAAAAATTTAAAAAATCGATCCATCTATTCTCTGACTTAAGATAAATTTATAAACGTAGGCGTGAATATTCATTTTTATATATTTTAAAATAAAAATTTTTAAGATAAAAATAAAGCTGTGCAGCTGGTTTTAAGTGATGCGGTTATGAGTCACATTTCTTTTGTATTATATTATGAAGATAATAACTTGTTCATAACTAATAGCGAAAAAAGAAAAAAGATGATAAAGTCGTTTGCATTTCACTCGTCTAGTATCGGAATAGTTTTTCAATATTTCTAAATGATCACAATTTGACTAAATTTAATATAATAAATGTTTTAGAAAATTTAATAATAGAAAAATGAACCTAAGCCAAAAATCAAAATGATTTGTGATAAATTTAAAAAAAAGTAACAAAAATTATTTATTTCAGTTGCAATAACTGAATGGTACTTAGCTTAAACAAAACAATAAAAACTATAAACCATTATATGTTTCAAACACAATCATAAAAATCAATTAATTTTAAATTATGTTTTTGGAACTTTGCTTTTTATTTGCTTGTTGCTACCTATCTCTTAAAGATACCAACAGGGGAGGTATATTTTATATATGACTTATCACTCTGGCGATGCATATGTAATGGCGAAAGTCTGTCAAAATTGTTATTTTACAGCTCGTTTATAATTTTTGCTTACAACAATTAAGTTTTGCTCGAATTTTGTTTTTTATTATTTTATTACTTTGTAAAATTACATTTTTTTAATTAGCAAATTTAAAATAGTTGGTCATAAATTATAATACTAATGACAGGTCTTACATAAAACCTTAATCGAACCACCTTTTCATCAGTTGAACTCCTGCATAATATCTTCTTCGTCATTTTGCCTTTTGCTAGGCAAGTAAAAGCAATACACACATTAAGAAAGAAAAACAAATATTTTTCTGTAACAATTCATACAGAAAAATAAACCAAATGGCTTTAAAAATTAAAGAAATTACATGTCAATTTGTTACAATGCATGAATGCCAGACTTTTTTTTTTTTTTTTTTGGCTAAAAAATGAATAATAAGTTCTGAATTTTTTCCGTTTTTAGTTGATATATTTTTAAGTGTGCTGAGATATTTTGAAATATTTTTTTTAAATAACGCGTATTCAAGTATTTGGAAATGAATAAAATCAAAAATATTAACACAATTTATTAAATAAAAATGTTTAAAAAATCTACATAATTAATTAATATCAAATATAATCAAATGATATTTATTAGTTTTTAAATTACTTTTAAATAAATTTATTTTTAACATTGATCCCAGTAAAGAAAGTAAGTTTACTACTAAAAAAAATTCACTACTTATTATGACTTTCAGCCTAAAGTATATGTTTTAGCATTCAGTTTCAAATAATAGTGATAAGTTATGTCCTTATTAAGGTCAATGAACGACATGTGTAGCTACTATGGTTGAAGAAGCTAGAACAACTTAAAGCTGTTGCCATACAAATATTTAAGATACTATAAATCAATAGATAGAGAAAAAAGAAGTAACAAATGACATTTATTATATTTAATGCAATAAGTAGCTTACTTTCTAAAACGAGTAATTGAGAAAAACATAATTGGAATTTAGTACAGTGTGGGCATGTTTAAATGTTTTTAAATTTGTTTAATTACTTCTCTTGAATTATGAAATAAAATAGTCGGTCTAAACGCAAATAAAAAATATGGTTGTGGTAACCATAATCGAAGAGCAACATACTATGATTGAATTGTATGATTGTGTTTAATTAAAGCTGCATTATGCTATATTTATTATTATTATTATTATTATTATTATTATTATTATTATTATTATTATTATTATTATTATAACATTATGCTAATATATATATTACTACAGTTGATATCGCCACTAATTTCTTTTTTAGGGAATATTATTGTCTTGAGCTGTTAGTTGCATATAATGATTTACTTACATTTTTAATTGCAATTTTAATACCAATATATTTTTTTAAATTTTCTTGTTTATTTGCAAGTTTCTCCATTTTTTTTAAACAATTTTTTTGCATTTTTTTGATATCCCAAACTATTAATATAATAAAAACTTATTCATCAAGAAGAAGAACGGTTAAAATCAAATTATTATTTAAGAAAATCATAGCCTGAGTAATTTGTAATCATACTGTTGTCACCTATTATTAAATTAATATTTTTAATTTTTAATGTTTCGGAATATAATGTTATTTTTATCGGATTAGTTTTATTTTAATCATACTATTCTTGAATGACAACCATATCGAAATGTTTAACAACAAGTAAGAGTGCTATATTCGGCCATGCCGAATCTTATATACCCTTCACAACGTGTAGTCATGCAATAACAGTTGCTTGTATCACCATTCATCCCATATGAAATACGTACACGTATGTATGTTAAAAAAACGAAAAAAAAAATTTAAAAAAAAAATTTTAAAAAAAAATTTAAAAAAAAATTTAAAAAAAAAAATTAAAAAAAAAAATTATTATATATAATATACATATATAAAACAAAAAAAAAAATAAAAAAAAAATAAAAAAAAATTAAAAAAAAAAATATAATAATAAAAATATAAATAATATATTAAATAAAAAATAAAAAAAAATAAAAAAAATTAAAAAAAAAAATTAAAAAAAAAATTTTAAAAAAATTAAAAAAAAATTTTTTTTGGCTCAGTTGGGATTCGATGCCACGTTTTCTCTAACCAGTATGCACGTTTGTATGTATGTATGTTGTTGTTGTGAAAAAAAATCGAGGTGGTCGTGGGTTTTTGCTCATATCTCAGTTGTTTATGTACCGATGTTTCTGATTTTCAATAGCGATCTACTCCCGAATATTTCTGATATTTTAATACCTTACCCGGGTCCAACCTATGTCGGGGGGCTTCAAAAAGTTGATTTCAACATACACACGGACAGACTGACAGGGCTTAATCGACTCCCCTATTCATAAGCTTTCGGAAAATATATACTTTATGGGGTCGGAAATCAAAATTGTAGAAATTTCACACGGAATGACAAACCTATATATACCCTTTTTCACTGTGTGAAGGGTATAAAAATATATATTAAATGATACAATGCAAAATTGTACCAAATTTTGTTAAAGCGAATATAATATGACCGTCGTGATTAAAGCATAACCGTGGTGTTACTTTGCGTTTATCTTTTGAATTAAATGAAATTGATTTAAAGTCTTAGTACTAAGAAAAGCAATAGGACATTCGGAAACAAAGTTAGAAAATTATAGAGTTATAATTTTTATTATTTTTTTTTTGTAATTTTACCTTAATTATTTTGTGGTCTACTTTTTATACCCGCCACCAAAAAAATGGTGGGGGTATATTCATTTTGTCATTCCGTTTGTAACACATCGAAATATCCATTTTAGACCCCATAAAGTATATATATTCTGAATCAGGGTTTAATTTGATGACGATCTAGCTATGTCCGTCCGTCTGTCCGTCTGTCCGTCTGTTGAAAGCACGATAGAGGTCGCACCGAAATAGCTAGGGGGCTCAAATTTTGCCAGAATCTTTCTTATAGACAAGGTTTGTTTGGTATTGAAAACGGGCTAAATCGAAATATTAGGAAGAGAGTTATAGCTCGAAAAGCAAGAGTAGGTCGAAAAAACCGTGTCCTACGAACATCGAATAAAATGGAATTGTGTCCAAACGGATTAACGTAGACACATGAAACTTCGAATATATATTTCCTGAGTAAAAACAATATTATTCCCTGAAAATTATCTAAATCTATGCATTAGGAGAGGAGTTATCGATCAAAATGTACGAAAATTTATACCGCACAGTGTATTTTTCGGTATATTTAAAAACAAAAACGTCATAAAAGCAACAAAATTGGATGTACGACTCTGAAATTTTGCACACTTTGCTTTTTGGTGAGGGGCTTTTTTGTAACGGAAAATCAATATGCCACGCCCACTTTTACGCCCACCTCCCATATAACGTTTTAGCTAAAATTCATATAATTTCTCTATTAATAAAGATTTTGGAATAAAAAAGGGCTATATTGAAACACCTTAGTTGTACTCATTCGCAAAAATAACTTTGACACGCCTACTATAACGCCCACTTTTTACGTTATCCACCGTTATTGAAATTTAAAAGCTCATAAAACCAGCAATATTAGAGGTATGATGATCAAATTTGCTACGTATATCCCCCTAGGCAATGTCATTACTGTGCCAGAAAATTAAGGTGCCACGCCCACTTTTACGCCTACCTCCCATATAACGCTTTACCTAAAATTTATATAATTTCTCTATTAATAAAAATTTTGGAATAATAAAGGGCTATATTGAAACATCTAAGCTGTACTCATTCGCAAAAACAACTTTGACACGCCTACTATAACGCCCACTTTTCACGTTGTCTACCGTTAATGAAATTTAAAAGTTCATAAAACCACCAAAATTAGAGGTATGATGATCAAATTTGCTACGTATAGCCCCCTAGTCAATGTCATTACTGTGCCAGAAAATTAAGGGGCCACGCCCACTTTTACGCCCACCTCCCATATAACGCTTTACCTAAAATTCATATAATTTCTCTATTAATAAAAATTTTGGAATAATAAAGGGCTATATTGAAACATCTAAGTTGTACTCATTCGCAAATACAACTTTGACACGCCTACTATAACGCCCACTTTTCACGTTATTTACTGTTAATGAAATTTAAAAGCTCATAAAACCGCCAAATTTAGAGGTTTGATGATCAAATTTGCTACGTATATCCTTCTAATCAATGTAATTGTTGTGTCAAAAAGTTTAGGTGACACGTCCACTTTAACGCCTACCTCCCATATAACGGTTTATCTTAAATTCATGTAATTTCTCTATTGACAAAGTTTTTTGGAAAATAAAGGACTATATTGAAATATCTAAGTTGTATTTATTAGCAGACTCTTTATTGACACGCCTACTTTAACGCCCACTTTCATTGAAAGACTACATTTACAAAAGCATTTTAGTAGCATATCGAAGTATCTGATGGTCCAAATTTTCAATGACAATGTTGATGCTCAATTGCTGGGCATGATGATGAGGCGATGTTGACTGCTCTTTTGCCACACTATCGCAAAAACCAGCAGTGGTTCGCATTCAACGAACTAAGAAGGCAGGATTATGTTGATCAAAAGAATTACGAAGTGCATAAAATGCATTTTGTTTTGAACGCCCATTTTCATAAAAAAACCTGAATATTAAACCTGAAAATTAACTTACAAATAATTAATTAATAATAATTAATGAATTAATTAATTAATAATTAATAATAATGAATTTTCCTAAAGATGCTACACGAAGGAGTAGCGAAATATTGAGAATTTAAATACAAAAATTGGATATTTAAATATGAAAATTTAAAAAAATAGATCAAACAAAATAAATAATTAAACCTGAATAACTTTAACGCGTTGCTCATTTAGGTATCTTTCCACTGTTCAGATTAAGTTAGTCTGAGATTGAGAAATGTCAAATGAAATGCAAAAAAAACTTGTTGCTTATGTGTGGTTCACCTTCAACAGGGGCCCCTAAAAATTAACCACCCTCTATAAAGAAAGTAATACATATTTTATTTTAAAGAGATTATTCCATAGTGATTAACAAAATAATAAATAATGTGCTTTAAATGTACACAAAATTGGTTGTGGGTATTAAAGATTCGGCACAGCCGAATATAGTGCTCTTACTTGTTTATATTTATTTGATTTGATTTTATTTGCGAAGGAGCATCAGTTTTTAAAATGTTAATTTAAAGGTGAGTGTAATTTTTTTTTTGTTATGAACAAAACTTTTGTCCAAAGAACATTTTTTTGACATGCAGTTTTCTGTAGCACAGTCATTATTTTGGAAGCTTTTGTGTGAAAAATCCAAGCTATGCATTAGTTTTGTTATTTTATGGTTTTTAAAAATTTTACATAAAATATGTTCAAAACATTTGCATATAGTTGGAAAATGCAAATCAGAGTATTGCTGCTACGCGTCAGTAATAATTTAAATAATAAAAAAAAAATTACAACTGTCGGAAATATAAACCTGTAAACGTTATTAAAACAAATCGGCTAAGGGACATGAAAAGCTGTCTGGCTAGCTCTTACATATATTATTGCTGTGGTTTTTAACCCTATACGAAGATTATGAGGTTTCCATCGATGCAGAACATACGTTCTTATTTAACAAACACTGGTCTGGCAGTGGACAACAACTTAAGAGGCAAAGTGAATAAACAAATAACCATTATTAAGGAAAGCTGAAAAGATGTGGTAAGATGCATCGTGTGTGTGTTACGAACAAAAAAAGGGTCTTAGATAAGTTCCAGAGCACATGTGCAAAATTCACAATTTTAATTTCGAATAAAATTTTATTCAATTTTTCTCCAATCATCAAATTAAATAAGTAAAAATTGGTTGTACTAGTTTAAAATATGAATAAATGAATATGATTATTATAATTAAAGTAGTATAAAAAATTTAAATAAAATTTCTATAATTTTGAGAAACTATTTTAATTAATTTTATTACATCAGTTATTAAAATATTTAGATAATTTTAAGGGTGCCCCGTTGGACTAGTCGGTAGAAGACTAGTCAGTAGTTTGGGGGTTGCGGGTTCGCTTCCCGCCAGAGACTCTGGACTGGTCTGCTTCTCTTTCTCTTCTAACTATTTCTATTATTCCCTCTATTAAGGCGTCACAATGGACCGTAAACGTCTTCGGGTGAAGGTGTAAGGGTAACTTTGCACCAGCCTTACCTATCTACCTACCTACCTACCTTGATTATTTTAAAGATGAGTGTTTTTGTATCAGTTTAATTAATAATTTATTCTATTTGAAAATAAAATTAAGCTATAAAATACATACATAGATATATATTATATATCTGTTTGTTATTTAAAACAGAAAATGTATTTATTTTAAAATATAATTAAAAAAAAACACAAACTAAAAACAATCAACATACATACATACAATATATAATTACTATTATTGTTAAGTACACCCAAAAAAATTAAAAAAACAAATTTATTGCCAATTAAATGTTTCCGTTCTTGGAAACGAACTTTTCTTTTGTGATTATAACATTTCTATTGCAAGAATCATAATTTCATAGTGCTGAGTATATAGTCACATTCCGTAATGAACTATCATAACTAAACTATTCGATTGGCAACAATGGTGATACCCAAAACTGATACTGTTTTCTCTGTGTAGGAGCAGATAATGTCTTCTAGAGCTGAGTAGATATTTATTAGTAAAACAATCCTTTAAAAAAAATTTTGTTTTTATCAAATTAGTTGCCAATACATAAAATATCTGCTGTATTCATAAAAAAAATTTTACGTTTATTATAGACTTATTTGACAGATGTGGTACTGAAATTTATCAAATAAGCCTTCTATATAATTGAAATATTATTTTATAAATACGGCAGTATATGTTTTTTTTTTTCTCTGAATATATCACAAGTGATCCTTCATATCACTATACAACTGATATTGGCGTCGAATACATTTCCAATAACATTGAAACTTTTACCTATTACGTGTTGTTGGCACTTATCTGTGATATTAAGTTTTAAAGAAGAAATATATAGAAGTGTAATGTCGAACAATTTTGGTAGCCAGTTTAGGTCTTCCTAGTTAAATTTTAACTAAGAGATACTGGTTTTAATTGGCCTGGTGCTGTTAATAAAGAAAATTTTCGTAGATGTGATGGAACACACATTGGGAAAATTTGCCTGCTAATTTACTTATTTATAAAAAAAACAATTTTTCGTTTTTACCAAAATTGGGAATTTTTTTGAAACCCTTCTATGCCATAGAGCTATCGTTAACTTTAAGCTCTGCAACATTTTAATATTGTTTGCCTGTTAGAAATTGAGGGGTGTTCTACACAGTTTGCAAACAGCGCCAATATTTTCCAACCATGCGATGTATTATTGGTGGATTGTAATTAGATTTATCTTTTCAGCATTTGAAAGTAGGCCACATTTTAATTGATTTTTAATTTTTAAAATATTTTTAAAATGATTATAATTTAATTTAATTTAATTTAATTTAATTTTTAAAAATGTTTTTAAAAAATTATTCTGTTATTTAATTTTAACTTAGGCCAAATAAATTTTTTTTTAATAAATTTATATATAAAGTTCGAATAAAATATTTATCTATAATTTCATTTATTTAGTATTTTTTTTTTGGAAATAATAAACGTATGCCTTAAATGATAGACCAACATACCGTTTGATGATTGCCCAATACTAATTGTATTAATACAGCACACCATTTAGCTACTCTTCCTTTAAAACTCGCATACAGGCAAGCACATTATATTATAAGGACATGTCAAATAATATCAGCGGTGCTGTGTTCTTAATGAGGTTTTATATATTACAATGAGAGCAACAAAAAAAGAAGGTAATAAAAATCATCTTAAACTACTTAAAAAAATATAATTTTTATGAATAGTGACAACTAATACAAGTAGGTAGTGTTTCTCTGGCAGTTAAACAACTAGTGTGTACTTTGTAGGATCAATTTTAAAATGAAATAAAAAATGAAATAAAGAAGTCATGTGAGACAGAAAAAAAAAATAAATCTAACTCAACCATTAAAGTGGCAAAACTTCTGTTGACATGAATTTGGCATATTCATTATGGCTGGAAAATAGACAGAATGTTCGCAGTGAATTGCAATTGTAACAATTTTATTTTCTAAGTACCAGGTAGGTCACAAGTCAATACGAGGTTTAAAAATTTATTAACCGTTTTGTTTTTATATAAATTGGTTCGGGGCATATAAATAACACCGCAAGAATATATAATAGAGAGATTTACAACTGAACAAAGAACCAGGTCAATAATATTTTTTTTAATTATTTTAATGTAAAGATTATGTCGTCAACAAATTCACTACAGAATTTTGCTTCTTAAAACAATGATTTGCTGCGTAGTTCAGTCACCACTAACATGAAACGGTAAAAGTTTAGCCTCGAACTGGAAGACCACATTTTAATTGCACTGCGGAAAATTTTTAAATTGTAGAGCAAAGTATATCAAAACACCGGGATAATCTGCCAAAAGCAGTTATACTCAGCTAGGAATGGCTCGTGTATCATGTATGTATGAGATTTATTCGTATTCCCATATAAGATGCAATTGGTGCAAGAACCAAAACTCGCAGTTCTTCGGAAACGTCTAAATTTTGCAATTAAATTTCAACAGCTGGCTAAAGTGGAAACCAACTTTATTGAAAATATGACAAATAGTAATGAAGCTCATTTTCAGTTGAATGGCTTTGTTAATAAGCAGAACTGTAGGTTCTGGGGTTCCGAAAATTAAATAGCCATTTATCAACGCCAAATAGTACAAAATGGTGTAACATTCAAAAATGTTATTCTGCCTCACTCCTTTGAAAATAAAGATTGAAGTACTGTAACCGTAAATTGAGAGCGGTGTTGATTTACAATAATTAATTAATTTCATTATGATATTTAAAACTGATCTGTTGTATGGTTTCAATAAATTTTTAGAGAGCGAATAATATCCAGAAATTTTTAAATTGATTTGCAGGTTTTGTCAGCACCCGGTTATATTCTTTGGGGTCATTTGAAGGAGCAAGTATAAATGAACAAGCCTTTTACATTCCTTGAACTCAAGAAAAACGTTGTTGCAGAAACTCGAGCGCGACAGCCACAAATTTTAAAAGCTGTTATGGGTGAAGCTCTTAAGTAAGCACTTTGTTGTAAAGCTGAAAAAACATGTATTTAAACGAAAAAATTACCAAATTTTACAACCCCCAATAGTTACTTTTGGTGTACCTTGTATCTCCAAAAAAATTTTTCTATTTTTTTCTATCTTTTTTTTCCTGTTAGGTTTTACTGACACTTAAACATTCGTCTTAATACTGTAAGTTTTATTAGGTTTTTTGTCTAGTTCCTTTTTTTTTTGTTTTTATTTTGGAAAAGTTGTTGACAATCGGCCAAAAAATGAACTTAATTGGAAAGAAAGATTAAATAATTTAATACATATAATTTTTTCTACATTAAATGTTCTGTTGTTGATTCTCTAATTCATATATTCGTTAAGGATTATTTTAAGTTGTTAAATTTAAGCAAAAAATTTGTAAAAATTTAAACATATTTAAATCAAAAGATTTCCTAAAAATAATTTCATATTTATTATGATTTCACAAATAGAAGATCATTTTTTTTATCATGTCATAATCCTAACATTTTTGCATTTCATTTCATTCATCTCGATAAATTTCATCCACAAAAACGATGGTATTTTACACAAAACCTTTAAATATGTCTCTCCTAGTTTTCCTTTCTATTCTAATTCCAGATAAATTTATTTTCCTTTATTTGTGCATAATTTAATAATGCCATAACCACTTTAGGAAAGAAGTGTAGATTGAGTTATTTATTTACACACTTACTTGCACCCGAACACTTGTGCTAAATTATGCACAAGTCGGTTGCATTTATAAATGTGAGAACATTAGCAGATGCAATTGTGAAACGTAGAAGTAAATAGAAAATTGATAAATGACAAAACTAAGAAAATCATTTTATTGATTGTATGAAATTTAAGCAGATTATACAATTTTTAAAGGATTGTTTTCAAGAAAAATTTTTAAAAAACTTATTAAGAGTTATGAGTTATTATTGTTGCAATTTAAAGAACTTTGATTAAAAATTTAAAGTTATATAAACACTTGTGGTTTTTGGTACCAAATTTTGTTTAAGAAAAAAAATGACAAAATCATGAGCTTAACCTAAATTTTAGAACATGAAATTATGAAATTATTTAAAAAAAAAATATTTTTGCAGGTAAATGGAAGAATACTAGTTGACTTTAATTTCAAAATTATAAAAGGCCTTGTGCTTTTTGTACCAACTTTTGTTTAAGAAAAAACAATTTAAAAATCATGAGCTAAACCTTAATTTTAGTTATTATTTGAATTCGCTATTGACTTACTTTTGAAGATGTTTTTGCTTTCGTACTTAATTTCTTGTTCTTCAAACAACCCTTGATTGTTTTGCACATCATAGATTTTATTGTTTTCACTTAGTTTTCTCCAATTCACTTTAAAAAGTCGTAGGGAGCACAAAATTACTATAATGATATTTCATATCATCATTCAAAACTTATTTGTGCTCTCTAGTTACTCTTTTGTCTACCATGTCAATCATGTACACATGCTCGTACTTTAACATCAAGCGCGACTATAAGGGGGTAAGAGTATTTAACACCAATAAAAAATAATTTTTTCTTTTGATAAGTAATAGTTTTGGCAGCCATAAAACTATTCACATGAATGTAAATTATGTTACCTGTATGTATGTATGTTTTCTACTAGAAGTTTTTTCTTCGTCTTTAGCAATTTCAATTTGATTTAACTTTTTTTTTGCTTGTACAAAAATTGTTCAGTCGGTATTTTGAGCTCACAAAATAAGTTTAGCACTTATATATTGAATTTTGAAGCTTATGTATTGAATTGTAATCATGTAGTTTGCAAAACAGAATCTGTACTGTTAGTTAAAATAAGAAGCGTATTATTTATTTCTTTATTTATATATGTATTTATGTATTTATATTCAAAAATAAACCTTTTATTTTAAATAAGAAAATAAGAGAAATAAACAATTAATATATAGGGTGTGCTAAAAGTTACAAAAGGGATTAAGAATGTAAGATCTTTTTCGTTTATCTATTTTATTTTTAAGATTATAAAATAAACAAAATTTAAATATTTTTACATCAACAACCAAGGTAGATTAAGTAGGTGCTTTTATTGAAGAAGCTGATTGTTTTTTTTTATATAAAACTTATCAAACTTACCAACTGTTTTCAATAATGTGTCCGCATTTGTCAAACTTATTATTTTATTATACCCTTCACACAGTGAAAAAGGGTATATATAGGTTTGTCATTCCGTGTGAAATTTATACAATTTTTATTTCCGACCCCATAGAGTACATATTTTCTGAAAGCTTATGAATAGGGGAGTCGATTAAGCTCTGTCAGTCTGTCCGTCTGTCCGTGTGTATGTTGAAATCAAATTTTTGAAGCCCCCGATATCGCCTAGACCCGGGTGGGGTATTAAAATATCAGAAATATTTGGGGTAGAATGGTATTGAAAATCAGAAAAATAGGTACATAAACAATTGAGATATGAGCAAAAAACAACGACCATCTCGATTTTTTTTTCACAAAAACAACATTACAACAACAACATACTTACGTACAAACGAGTATAATGGTTAGAGAAAACGTGGCATCGAATCCCAGCTGAGCCAAAAAAAAATTTTTTTTTATTTGTATATTTATACCCGCCACTAAAAAAATGGTGGGGGTATATTCATTTTGTCATTCCGTTTGTAACACATCGAAATATCCATTTTAGACCCCATAAAGTATATATATTCTGAATCAGGGTTTGATTTGATGACGATCTAGCTATGTCCGTCCGTCTGTCCGTCTGTCCGTCTGTCCGTCTGTCCGTCTGTCCGTCTGTTGAAAGCACGATAGAGGTCGCACCGAAAAAGCTAGGGGGCTCAAATTTTGCCAGAATCTTTCTTATAGACAAGGTTTGTTTGGTATTGAAAATGGGCTAAATCGGAATATTATAAAGAGAGTTATAGCACGTAAAGCAAGAATAGGTCGAAAAAACCGTGTCCTGCTAACATCGAATAAAATGGAATTGTGTCCAAACGGATGAACGTAGAGTCATGAAACTTCGAATATATATTTCTCGAGTCAAAAGAATATTTTTCCCCAAAAATTGCTTAAATCTGTGCATTAGAAAAGGAGTTATAGGTCAAAATGTACGAAAATTTATACCGCTCAGTGTATATTTGAAGTTTAAAACGTAATAAAACTGACAAAACTATATGTACGGTTCTGAAATTTTGCAAACATGGTTTTTTGGTCAAAGTCTTCGTTATAACGGAAAATAAATGTGCCACGCCCACTTTTTTTTAAATTTTTATAAAAATATATTAGTCATATTCATTAGCATTTATTCATTGCAGATGGCGACATCTGTTGAAGGCGCCACTACATTTTGCAAACACTGAGGATGATGTCTTTGCTAAACATCACGTAGAACACTAGATGACTCTAGTAACATTTTTTTGCACAAACTACAAAGGAATTTTATAGGGGTTTGTGAAAACGAAAATGACCGAAGTTTGTTGACAAAAATTAACTAGAGTAATGATTTGTGCCCAACTTAACATATAGTTGTACACACAGTCTTATGAGGTTTAAGATTTAAAAATATTAAAAAAAAATGTGCATCAGTAGATTTAAAATAAGTATTTGAATATATAAAATACATATTTTAACAAATTTTTTTTTTATCTATCTATTTTTTTGTAAAGGGTGGTTAAATTTTAAGGGCCACAGGGTGATTCAAAATAGACATGCTCAGCATTTTGCTAAAACAGGAAATTTATTAGTAAGATTTTGATTTTTAAAGTTCTATAACATTTTACTTTTAGAAGATTTTCAAACGAAATAAGTTTTGTATAATTTTAAAATTTGTTAGCCATTAATACATGAAAATAAATTGTTTATAATGTTAAGAAATAATTTTTTTTTATCTTTAGGTCTAAATTTTCCTAAATTCCTTTTTTTAATACACCATAACTTCTAGAAAACATAAGATAACAAAAAGAAATTAGCACCATTTAGTAGATAAAACTCTCCTCTATACCTCTATACCCCATTTTATACCCGTTACGATCCGACCGTGATCAGCAGACCAATTTTTGTGACACAAGGTCAAATATTTTTTGCAAAATTTTAGTAAAAGAGCTAAACAAATTTTTTTGTAATGTGTTTTTTTGAAGTATTTGAGTTTTTATATCCGCCACCAAAAAAATGGTATGTATATTCTTAATCGGGGTTTTATTTGATGACGATCTAGCTATGTCCGTCCGTCTGTCCGTCTGTTAAAAGCACGATAGAGGTCCCATCGAAAAAGCTAGTGGGTTCAAATTTTGCCAGAATATGTCTTATACACAAGGTTTGTTTGGAATAGAAAATTGGCTAAATCGGAGTATAAGGAAGAAAGAAAAATTGCCTAAATGCATGTATTAGGAAGGGAGTTAGAGATCAAAATGTACGAAAATTTATACCGCGCAGTGTATTTTCCAATATGTTAAAAATTTTAAACCTAATAAGAGTGACAAATTTAGATCTACGATTCTGAAATTTTGCAGGAATTGCTTTTTGGTCAAAGGCTTTCTTCTGATGGAAAATAAATGTGACACGCCAACAACAACGTTCCCATACAACGTTTTCTCTCAAATTCTTATAATTTCTCTATAAATCGAATAATAAAGGACTTTATTGAAATATCTAAGTTGTATTTATTAGCATAAATAACTTCGACACACCTACTATAACGCTCACTTTTCACGTTATTTACTGTTAATGAAATTTAAATTTATAAAACCGACAAAATTAGAGGTATGATGATAAAATTTGCTACGGAAATCCTTCTAGTCAATGTTATTGTTATGCCAGAAAATTTAGGTGACACGCCCACTCTTACGCCCACATCCTATATAATGCTTTATTTCAAATTCATATAATTTCTCAATGAATAAATATTTTGGAAGAATTACGGACTATATTGAAATATCTAAGTTGTATTTATTAGCAGAAATTTTATTGACACGCTTACTTTAACGCCCATTTTCACTGAAACACTTAATTTACGAAAACATTTTACCAGCATATCCAAGTTATAAAGGGTGGTTAAATTTTAAGGGCCGATGTTGATTTTGAATAAAACACAAATTATTTAGGAAATTATTATCATTTCTTTTTTAATGATAATATTTGTATGGTTCAATTATGTATGGAACAAAATATCGGCCAAATGGCCCCGCGACCTCAACGGCACACCTCGATCCGATAGTCCAAATTTTAAATAACATTGCTGATGCTCAATTGTTTGGCACGATGATGAGTCGAAGTTGACTGTTTTTTTTGCCACACTATCGCGATAAACAGCAATGCTTCTCATTTAACGAATTTAGAAGGCATTCATAGATGTTCTAACATTTTATACAGACCTGGGGCCGAATTACGGCATTCGATATCGATCGAAATTTTACTCGAACGATCGAGTATGCTTTAGGTATATAGATTCTAATAAGAGTTTTCAAATTTCGATCACGTTCGAGTGCCGTAATTCGGCCTCTGTTTTAAATTTAAAATTTAACCATCCTCTACAAAGAAAGAGATGTATATTTTATTATAAAGAGATTATTCCAAGCGATTAACAAAATAATAATTATTGTGCTTTAAATGTACACAAAATTGGTGGTGGGTATAAAAGATTCGGCACAGCCGAATATAGTGCTCTTACTTGTTTTAATTTTTTTTTGTTTATTTTTTATTTAATATATTATTTATATTTTATTATTATTTTTTAAAAAATTTTTTTTTTAATTTATTTTTTATTTTTTTTTTGTTTTATATTTATTATATATATTTTAATTATTTTTTTTTTAATATTATTTTAATTTTTTTTAATATTTTTTTTTTTATTTTTTTTTAACGTACATACGTAAATTTATAATTTTATAATGGGATGTTTTTATATATGTATGCTTTTTATATGTATGTACGTATTTCATATGGGATGATACTGTTATTGCATGACCACACGTTGCGAAGTGTATATAAGATTCGGCACGGCCGAATATAGCGCTCTTTCTTGTTTTTATTCTACAATAAATAATTTGCAGTTTCGGTTTGTTTTAAACGTGTTAAAATATAAAAAACTGAGAATAAAAGTTTTTAAATCAAAGCTTATTAAAAATTATTGCAATTAAATAAAAAAAAACATAAAAAAAATTTTTTGACATATGCAGTCATTTATACAAAAACCTTGTGAATATGCTTTGTTAACAACCCTTTTGTAAACTTTATAACTGTAACTAAAATGTTAACAATTTTTACTTTAGTGTCATTTTCCATATAAAAATTTTAAAAATTCGGTTTTATTATATTTTTAATACAATTTTTAATTTATTATTAATTTCAGAATAAGGGAATAAGTTAGTTTTAAAACAATTCTTATGACTTCTTTCAGAATTTATGTTTGCAGCGCTCGAATTTCTTTAACAATGTAAGCCTTGAGTTTTATATACTCGCTTCTTCAAATAACTCAAAAGAAAATAGTCGCTGGCAAAAAAATGTTTAAACTTCTGGAAATTAATCGCACTCCGAAATTTGTTCTATGGTGTCTCGGGAAGTGTACACAGTGGTCTCATCCTGCTGCAACAACATCTTAAGCTTGTTTTCAGGAGTAGCACGTAAATAATGTTTTTTTGTTAGCTGATACGACTCTCCATTAATGGTACACGCAAAGAAAAAATATGGTTGTGGTAACCACAATCGAAGAGCAACATAAATACTATGATTGAATTGTATGATTATGGTTAAAAATAATAATGGTTACCAGTTATCATTATTATGTTTAATTTAAATATCATTTAATAATCATATATATGACTACAATTGAAATCGACAATTTTTGCTTTTTACGGCAAATTATTGTCTTCTGCTGTAACATACACAAATTGATTGTACTTACCAATTTAATTGCAATTTATATGCCGATATTTTTTTACATTTCTCGTTTATTTTTAAATTTTCTTTTATTTTTCAAAATTGTTGTTAATTTTTTTGACACATCAAACTTTTTAAATAATAAAAATTTATTCAGCAAGAAGAAGAACAGTTGAAATCAAATTATTATTAACAAAATCATAGCTTGATTAATTTGTAGTCATACTGTTGTCTCACCTATTATTTAATGATTATTTGTAATTTAAAGATTATTGTATTTTTTCGCATTAATTTTCTTAAATCATACTATTTTTAAATGATAACCATTTTGAAATTTTTACGAAAAGTAAGCATTAAATGATACAATTCAAACAAATGAGTGATTATTGTGACAAAATATATGATGCAATGAAACAAAAATAACTATTTCTTGTTTTCGACAACCAAATATTGTCATAGAAAAAATAATATGACCGTCGTGATCATGTCGTAACCATGATTTTTCTTTGATTTTCAGAATCCCAGAACCTACAGTTCTGCTTATTAACAAAGTCATTCAAATGAACTCCATCACTCATAGTCAGATTTTCAATTAAGTTAATTAAATTTTTGGCCAACCGTTCAAATTTAACCGAAAAATTTAGACGTTGTCAAAGAACTGCTGGTTGTAATTCTTGCACAATGTGCACCTTAAGTGGTAATAAGAGTAATTTTTTTTTTTCAAATGTGCCTTATTGACGTATGAGTTATCCATAGCTGAGCATAATGGATTTTGATATATGTTCCTAGTATTTCGTTACTCTATATGTAGAATGTTTTCAGCAGGGTTTAAATGTTAATTTCTTATGCTGTCATGTTGGTGGTGGCATGAACTACGCAACGAATCATTGTTTAAGATAGGAAAATGTTGACAATGAAATTGCTACTATTTGCTCTTTGCGTTAAAATAATTGTAGTAAAAAATGCTATTATTCTGGTTCTTTGTTAAAATGTTAACCATTTCATTATACAGTCTCTAGGTGTTATCTAAAAAAATAAACAAATCAAAAGAATTATTCATTTCTGAGATTTAAGGAGACCTATGTACCCAGGTACCAAGGCACTTCCATATAAAATTTTATTAGAACTCATAAAAATAGTTCTTGACCATTCAAGATGACATGCAGACAAAAATCCTGAAAGAAGTGTTTTATATACTAAATATTTGACAATATGCTACAACATAAAATTGTTTAAAAATATTTCACGTACAACCAGTTTTTTTTTATAATCTTAGCTAACATATTGTAGATAATTTTTTTAAAGGTCTTACATTCGTTTTTTAGGATTTCCTATTAAAAAAAATCTAAAGCCATACATAATAGATTTTCATGGTATTTAACCCGAATATTCAACTAACACAATGGTAAGCATATGTACAAGTATTTGTGTACACAAATGCATGTGTAATTGTTGGTAATTGCATCCTAAGCAAAGGTACTTATTCACTGACAGTTAACAATGCTCATATAGAATACCAACGGATATGCACGAATACAAAACGATAAGTAATTATATTTTAAGGCAAACAAAAAAAATCTTAAACAAAAGTTGACAATCTATTTTGTTGTTAAATCATTATAAGATTGCAATCAGAATAAAGGTTTTTTACAAGAATAGATATTGAATAGAAAAGGAAAGAATTTATACTATTTTGCTTTATAAAGATTGACATTTTTTTCAGAAATTATAAGACATAGACATTGTAAGCTTTTACACTTAAATTCGTTTAAAATAATTTGGTTGATGCTGTCTTGAGTCACTAGTAGATATGCAATTCACAACCCCCATTATAATGTACTATTTTGGTATGTGTTAATGGTATTGTATGCTGGTTGTTGGCGATTTTCATTAAAACATTTTGCATAAAAATATAATCTGATTTCATATGTTTTAAAAGTGGATTGATTAAAAAATAAAAGATAATATTTTTACCTTAAATGTTTGGTGATTGTTTTATTTTTATCTAAACATTTTTAAAATACTTGTTGTAACTCTGAAGAAATGCTATCAAATCAATTTATTTATTTATGTTTTTATTTGCTTGGCGGTTATTATTATTTGTCTTTTAACAATATAATATACAACTGATACGATAAAAACTGTGTCCACAAGCAAAAAAACCAAAACTGTTTTTTAAAAGATGAAACAAAATACAATGAGGGGTTGCAAATAGAACAAATGTTCGTGAAAACGGTATTGGACACATTCGAGATCGCTGGACCGATAAAAAATCAAACTTCACTTTATTGCAATAATGCCAGATGAAGGAAGAATTACTACCGTATTTATTAAATTATGTATGAAAACTCGGACTGCTTTGCTGGCACCCACAAAGTTTTATTTTACTCCTTTGCTGATTCAGAAAAAAAACCTTAATTTTTAAGAAAATCAAATAGACTGTGAACATTAAATTTATAACAAAAAAGTAAACAAAACAAAAAATCTTTTAAATCTTTTACACAACTATTTTATATTAACGCGCGTTGTTATGTGAATTTTTTGTCATGTTACAGATATGTAATTTGCTTAGGTGTTAGTAGAAATTATAACGCTTATAACTTATAAAATTCGTAGCCGATTTAAATAGTGCTAGCATATATTGCGCTCGAACCATTCGACCATAATCTAGTTGTAAGAGTTTTTGTTTTCCGTATACATAAAGCACGGCTTTTGGAAAAAAAATCAATAATGCTGAATCATGCTATAAACACATAGACGACAGCAGGCTGCCGACTACAATATGTCAAAAATAAAATACACGCGTTTATAAAGAGACGATTATTTTGAAGTCATCACAGCAGCACGACTGCATGGCTACATTTATGCGGTGGCGCCCACTTAGGCTAATTTCTATTTTTGTAAGCTACAATACAAGGTTCAGTGATGTCAATATAACAAGAAATTTTAAATTAATAAGAGATTAAAAATACCTATCTTTATTTAAAAGAAAACGACGAAAAAAAAGTTATATATCGATTAAATAAATATTTAATTTAAAAATAACAAGGTTTTTAAACATAAATTTATTTGTTTTTAAATTAGAAATTGGTATACGTAATTTTACAACAAGCGATTTTATTTTTAAGAAAGTGAAATACTTTAAGTGGCACCACTGAAATGTACATTTATTTAATAAACAACTGTTGCTGTCGTCTTCTAAATAAACAAGTAGCTGACTACACGGCAACGATTGCAGCCAACTATCGTTGTTGTCGTGTAGCTGTGTCGCCTGCTGTCGTCTATGTATTTAATGCTTCAATATGAAAAAAAAAATTTATTTTTGCGCATATGGTTTGCGCATGTGTTGGTAGTAACTTTATTCGCTTATAACTCCCAAATTCTGAACCAATTCTAATTGTAGCTTAAATTACTTTTAAAAGTTGTTTTTACTTAAAATTGGTTGTACAGTGTGAATGTTAACTGTGCTACGACTAGTATTTTTTTTTTTGAATAGCGGCTCTCTTCACTTTTGTTTTAGGTGTTAGAGGAAACAAAGTAGACCTGCAAACCGTGACGGAAACACAACTGTTTATGATTTAAAAATTCAGTGTAAACTTTGTTCATTCGCGTTGTTTGTAACAGAGTCGTCAGATTTGAAGGACTGCTGTAGGCAAACTGATTCGATTTTGAGTTGTAAAGTCTAAATGAAAAATTATTTTTAAATAAATGCAACCAACACATTAAAGTTAATAATAATAACAACCACAATGGTGAACAGAATTTTCATATTCGGCACCGCTGAATATAGCACTTTTACTAGTTTATTTGTATAAGCAGATCTAAGAAAAAATTTGTTTTATAGATATTTCAATGTTTGCAACTCAATCACACAAAAACAGCTTAACGGAATTAAGTGAAATTCGGCACACAAATAGGCAACAGCCTAGATCAACACATAATCTACCCCGTGTAAATATTTCATTTGTCGGTTGTTCGTGGTTGTTCAAGTGACAAAATTCTACACTTACTGGCGAACATATTTAAATAATCCAACGTCAGCTATCCATCCTATTAATATAATAAATATGAATGTTTGTGTGTATAAATTTTCTACTATTTTAAGCAGTTTTAAATGAAATTTTTCGCACAGATATTAAGTAACCTTAATTATCACATCAAGAGGCTACCTTGTGCTCATAACTACGCAGATGAAGTCACGGGCTAGTTCAAAAGTAAATAAAGTTCGACTTAAAAAAAATCAAGGATTTTTTTAACTTTTCCATCTCAGATACGACATTCTTTGAATATATAAAGGTGCAATTGTAGCTTTAGATTTTATCACAATAACATTGTACAACTAATGCTAACTACGACTTAAAACAACTCCAACGATAAATTTTAACTTGACAATGTCTGAAATATGAACTAAAATCCATTTGTTAGATCCCAAAATACCCTTCATTAGATACCAATTTTTATATTTAAATATTTTGTTACAAATTGCTATACTTATGTGCCAAATTTTGAAATATTTGGTTTCTCATAAATTGCAAACGTTTATATAAAAGGGTCTCAAAGGTAAGGTAATCTTTCTTGGTTGCGTATGTGTTCTAATATGACTTCACATATTTTTTATTTCTATTTATTTTTTTGCTAGTAAATATGCCTGGCTGTGTTTGTGTCTTTAACGTGCCATTTCCTCTCAAAGGAAATTGAGCTTTACACAAACAAATATACACATAAAGTGTGTACACATGCCAAGAGTAAAAATAGCTGGGATAACAACACAAGACAGAATGTTTATATTACACTTTGTCCTTGTACATACGTATATACATCATTATGCTATGCTAACGTACATATATATATGCGTTTAGTTCTAGTGGATGGCATAGTACGTATAATTGTGCTTTTAACTTAAATTGACTTTAAAGTGGAGTTCAACTGACGATGATCCCTTTTCCATTTGTTTTTTTTTATGGACAGTTTAGACTGTTTTTCACATAAATTTTAATGGTTTTAAAGAGTTCAACGATAAATATTTCCATTAGTAGATAACATTCAAATTGTTGTCGGTATTTAATTAAACAATTTATTTAAACTTGAATATAATTAAGTGTTGTTAAAAGAATTTATATAATTTAAAATTCGAAACATTCTTTTGCTTATATTAAAGAATTTCTTTTCAAAATTACAAAACATGTTATTCTTAGTGTTGAATTTCGTTAAATAATAAAAAAATATGCTTAAGGACTGACGAATTCGTTAAAATCGTTAAAAAATCTGGGATAATTACTTGCGGAAAACAAACAATTTTAAATTTATACACATTTAACCATATTTGGTAAATTCACAAGGTGTCATAAATTTATTTGTTTTAAAAATTTAAAAAAGAGGGCCTTTTGATGACATAATTCACAATAATGGAGTATAACAAATAACGAATCATGCATTGCTTGTCTATCAGCAGCGAATACTGAGCGAATGGTATGAATGGTCTTAATGCTTATTGAAAACAAATTCTGTTAATGTAACTTGCAGCATGACACAACAACTGAACTAAATATATTTCCAGTGTTGGAAAAAAAATTAATTGAATTCCCAAATCGAAATACTGGTTGTTTACAAACACAAATGTCAACGAATACTGAACGAATGATGCGAATGTTTTCAATTCTTTATACGATATCAGCACAAAAAAAAATTGTGGAGATTGAAAGCAGGAAATGAGTATGTAAATGTCAATACACATTTTTTATTATCAATCAAAGGCAATATAAAAGCAGTGAATAGGCAGCAAACGCGAATGGTTTCATTCTGTTATCTGGTATGTATGTGTATTAAAGAATTGTGTAGAATTTTATATAAATTCATTATGTTTTATTTATGCTAGATATGAAAATGCTTTTGCTTGGCTTTTAATATATGAAGCGAAATGACAATGTTCACTTATTCTCGTTTTGTTTCAAAGTTCAGGAGATTTTTCGGCTTTCTGGTTTTAAGATGGGCCAACTTCATCGTTTCTTGGAATACATAATTTCTTTGGCGTCTTTTTTGCGTTTAACTATTGGTATAAATTAGCAGTATTGCAAGTCTATGTAGTCAGGCATTTTAGTTTTCGAAATTGAATTCAATTGGGATCGATAACATTATACAATATAAGCATTCAATGGAGAAATATATATTAAGTATGTTGGAAAATATAGCGATAGTCGAGGAATTATTTCTACGTTTGCAACTATAGCAACTCATCGTCTTATCAACCATATTAACTTCTTCTTTCGATTAGTAATAAAAATAGATTATGGCGGGCAATTTTTTATAATGGTCCGCAAGACTAGGTTTGTGATGCATTGAGCTTATGGCAATAGTGCACTTGTCTTTGTGACTCTTGTACAAGACGAGAGTAGCAACAGAATATAAGTTTGAAGTGGATACTTACCGTGGAACTTTATTGCGTTCTAGCAGCATGTCGGGAATTGATCTGTTGTTTGCTTGCACTGTTACAACTATTGTTATATTTCTTTGTAAAAGTTTTTTGTTTTGTCCATACTGACATTGTGCCCTTTTAGTCCATTGACTAAATCAAGTGCAATACCATTGACTCGATTCAGCTCTAAGTTTCTAGATTTTGTTTTGCCCAAATTTTTTAGATTTTAAATTACAAATCGAATAAGCAATAAATTAAGTAAATCGGTTACACTGTGCTGATTTTATTCACCATTAAAGCAATACAATGCAAATACCTGAAAAGATTATAAATTTTAATTCCACAAACATTTTTCTACTCGAAAATAAAACGGAATTTTTTCAGTTTAAGTTTAATGTAGATAAGCAACAAAAGTTAAAAATGTCCACTTTGGGGTAAATTATTGTGTATTCGAAACACAAAACAGGTGATTGCGAAAATAATACCAGAATGACTATACCAACTTAAATTACTTTATTTTTAAAGTATTACATTTGAACTTTTAATTTTAATTTGTATTATATTACTTTTCCTAGATATTCTGTCATTATCACATAGAACTTATAGCCTAATATAAAAATATAATACAAATTAAAATTAAAAGTTCAAATGTAATACTTTAAAAATACAACAAACACAGGGCATGGTGTAAAAATAAAAACATTGTTCAACTAATACCATCTTGTTTAGAACACATGTGACATATAATGAAACTGCATAATTGCAAAAATTGCTTTAGCGACATCTGTAGATCTGTAGCTAAAGGCAACCATTAATTACCTGTGGTAATGACGTGCAAAAAGAATACAGGAAAAACAGATGTTGATAAATTTCGTACTAACTCAATGTTATATGAAATACATAAATCAATTAGAACGAATAATTCTATGTTTCAAATTTCAATAAATACTGAGTTAAATAGTTGATATTTACACACAACATTTGTAGCTCTGATCAAAAGAGTGCTGATGATGAAACCGTAGCTGGTTTCGAAAATGCATTCCACTCAGCTAGTATCGGATGACTAACTTTTCCTAGACATTCTGTCATTATCACATAGAACTTATAGCCTAATATAAAAATTAAATTACTTTTGCTGGATATTATAAAACAAAGTTTGCCGGGTACAGCAATGCGTTTATTTCTAAAAATGTTAAGGAAAAGTATGAAAAAAATGCATAATATCCCCTAGTACATGGAGGTTTTGGTCCAAGACAACTTAGTACCTTATACTTAGTATATATATATTAGTGGGAGTAACCACTACTTAAACAAAATTAAATGCTGTCCCTTAAACAAAAAAGTAGCGAATTCAAAATTTTAACGTGTTCAGCGTAATATACCAGGGGATAGTTTTTGTTTATATTTTATATTTAACATTTAAACTCAATGAGAAAATACATACAATTTTTGTTTATCTATGGACTTTGAGAGCTGAAATTTAAAATAAGTGAAGAAAAAAGTAATCAGCTGTTGAATTAAGACTACCTGATGAATAAATGCCTAGACGAGTATATATAATTTTGTTGTTTTAAATATTTGTTAACAGAAAAATTTGTTTAACTTTTAAAGTTTACTTTATTTTAAATTTATTTATTATTTTTTATCTATTGTCAATGGAAAAATACTTCTCTTCATTCATAAAATATGTTAAAATCGCGCTTGGGAAATCAATTTATCTTCATCTTTTTGGTTGTGTTAAAATATAAACGAGCCAAGTAAATTCTCTAAAGTGTTAACGTAATATGCCTGTAGGAGGTGTCAATAAAAAGTTAATAAATTTTACTGTATGTCCATGGAGGTGCTGTTGAATATGTAAAACTTTTTTCCTTAAGTCTGCATGTAAAGTGAGAAAAACAAACTTTAAAGCTAGTTTATTGTTAACATGAAAAACTTTTTTTTTTTAGTTAGCAGGCTGCATAATTTGTCAAAACTCTATTCTTTTTATATTTATTTATTTAGATTTATAAACGTGTGACAGAAACTTTTAATGGTCAATTATGTTACAACGAGAAATGCATGTATGTATGTGTAGTTATAAATTTATATCGTGTTTTTATGGCAATAAACTAGCAGAGTTTATTATAATGCAATTAAGGATCCACAGGAACAAAAACAATATATCTACGCCCCCGTCCCCAAAGCAAGTTATTTTCTTCTAATTAGTAGTAATATTGACAACTATAAAACAACAATTAATAAACATATTTTTATAAAAACTATCCAATCCTCTTTAAACTCATAAGTAGTGGATCCTTAAGCTTAAACTAATAGTAACATTTTTATTGTATTGTTTATTCAATATCTGCCAACAAATGCTTAAAAGTACTTAAAAATATATTTATAAGTATATTAATGAAATTAAAAAAGAAGAATTCTTCTGCATTTTTTAAGTTTTACCTACAAAATTCTGCTATACTAAGTTCTTCTTCTTATGTTCTCTCTCTTGGGAAAAAATTTGCAAGTTAGATGTTTTTATTTAAATTTATATTTGTTCTTTTCTTTTCATATAATTTCTACTACATTATCATCTAGTGGTTTTTGACATTATAGTATAAAATAGTTCCTGGCAGCAATATTGAATGGCACATATGAGCTTAAGGAAAACTAAGGAAATATTTATTTAATCCTGATTTCTCTTCTAAGTTTTAGTTAATTCCATATAAGGGTAAAACGGGAAACAAATTTAAAAAATCAACTCAAATTTTAAAAAAAAACTTTAAAAATAGTCATAAGCAGTTTTTCCTTTTTGTCACAGATCTATTCACAATCAGTACTAAGTTTTATTGACAATAAAATATTCTTTTGTATTTTTATACCCGCCACCAAAAAAATGGTGGGGGTATATTCATTTTGTCATTCCGTTTGTAACACATCGAAATATCCATTTTAGACCCCATAAAGTATATATATTCTGAATCGGGGTTTGATTTGATGACGATCTAGCTATGTCCGTCCGTCTATCCGTCTGTCCGTCTGTTGAAAGCACGATAGAGGTCGCACCGAAAAAGCTAAAGGGCTCAAATTTTGCCAGAATCTTTCTTATAGACAAGGTTTGTTTGGTATTGAAAATGGGCTAAATCGGAATATTAGGAAGAGAGTTATAGCTCGTAAAGCAAGAATAGGTCGAAAAAACCGTGTCCTTCAAACATCGAAAAAAAGGAATTGTGTCTAAACGCATAAACGTAGAGTCATGAAACTTCGAATATATATTTCTCGAGTCAAAAGAATATTTCTCCCTAAAAATTGCTTAAATCTATGCATTAGAAAAGGAGTTATAGGTCAAAATGTACGAAAATTTATACCGCTCAGTGTATATTTGAAGTTTAAAACGTAATAAAACTGACAAAACTATATGTACGGTTCTGAAATTTTGCAAACATGGTTTTTTGGTCAAAGTCTTCGTTATAACGGAAAATAAATGTGCCACGCCCACTTTTTTTTTAAATTTTTATAAAAATATATTAGTCATATTCATTAGCATTTATTCATTGCAGATGGCGACATCTGTTGAAGGCGCCACTACATTTTGCAAACACTGAGGATGATGTCTTTGCTAAACATCACGTAGAACACTAGATGACTCTAGTAACATTTTTTTGCACAAACTACAAAGGAATTTTATAGGGGTTTGTGAAAACGAAAATGACCGAAGTTTGTTGACAAAAATTAACTAGAGTAATGATTTGTGCCCAACTTTACATATAGTTGTACACACAGTCTTATGAGGTTTAAGATTTAAAAATATTTTAAAAAAATGTGCATCAGTAGATTTAAAATAAGTATTTGAATATTTAAAATACATATTTTAACAAATTTTTTTTTATCTATCTATTCTTTTGTAAAGGGTGGTTAAATTTTAAGGGCCACAGGGTGATTCAAAATAGACATGCTCAGCATTTTGCTAAAACAGGAAATTTATTAGTAAGATTTTGATTTTTAAAGTTCTATAACATTTTGCTTTTAAAAGATTTTCAAACGAAATAAGTTTTGTATAATTATAAAATTTGTTAGCCTTTAGTACATGAAAATAAATTGTTTATAATGTTAAGAGATAATTTTTTTTTACTTAGGTCTAAATTTTCCTAAATTCCTTTTTTTAATACACCATAACTTCTAGAAAACATAAGATAACAAAAAGAAATTAGCACCATTTAGTAGATAAAACTCTCCTCTCCTCCCCATTTTATACCCGTTACGATCCGACCGTGATCAGCAGACCAATTTTTGTGACACAAGGTCAAATATTTTTTGCAAAATTTTAGTAAAAGAGCTAAACAAATTTTTTTGTAATGTGTTTTTTTGAAGTATTTGAGTTTTTATATCCGCCACCAAAAAATGGTATGTATATTCTTAATCGGGGTTTTATTTGACGACGATCTAGCTATGTCCGTCCGTATGTCCGTCTGTTAAAAGCACGATAGAGGTCCCATCGAAAAAGCTAGTGGGCTCAAATTTTGCCAGAATATGTCTTATACACAAGGTTTGTTTGGAATAGAAAATTGGCTAAATCGGAGTATAAGGAAGAAAGAAAAATTGCCTAAATGCATGCATTAGGAAGGGAGTTAGAGATCAAAATGTACGAAAATTTATACCGCGCAGTGTATTTTCCAATATGTTAAAAATTTTAAACCTAATAAGAGTGACAAATTTAGATCTACGATTCTGAAATTTTGCAGGAATTGCTTTTTGGTCAAAGGCTTTCTTCTGACGGAAAATAAATGTGACACGCCAACCTCCCATACAACGTTTTCTCTTAAATTCTTATAATTTCTCTATAAATCGAATAATAAAGGACTTTATTGAAATATCTAAGTTGTATTTATTAGCATAAATAACTTCGACACACCTACTATAACGCCCACTTTCCACGTTATTTACTGTTAATGAAATTTAAATTTATAAAACCGACAAAATTAGAGGTATGATAAAATTTGCTACGGAAATCCTTCTAGTCAATGTTATTGTTATGCCAGAAAATTTAGGTGACACGCCCACTCTTATGCCCACATCCTATATAATGCTTTATTTCAAATTCATATAATATCTCAATGAATAAATATTTTGGAAGAATTACGGACTATATTGAAATATCTAAGTTGTATTTATTAGCAGAAATTTTATTGACACGCTTACTTTAACGCCCATTTTCACTGAAACACTTAATTTACGAAAACATTTTACCAGCATATCCAAGTTATAAAAGGTGGTTAAATTTTAAGGGCCGATGTTGATTTTGAATAAAACACAAATTATTTAGGAAATTATTATCATTTCTTTTTTAATGATAATGTTTGTATGGTTCAATTATGTGTGGAACAAAATATCGGCCCTTGCGACCTCAACGGCACACCTCGATCCGATAGTCCAAATTTTCAATAACATTGCTGATGCTCAATTGTTTGGCACGATGATGAGTCGAAGTTGACTGTTTTTTTGCCACACTATCGCGATAAATAGCAATGCTTCTCATTTAACGAATTTAGAAGGCATTCATAGATGTTCTAACATTTTATACAGACCTGGGGCCGAATTACGGCATTCGATATCGATCAAAATTTTACTCGAACGATTGAGTATGCTTTAGGTATATAGATTCTAATAAGAGTTTTCAAATTTCGATCACGTTCGAGTGCCGTAATTCGGCCTCTGTTTTAAATTTAAAATTTAACCACCCTCTACAATGAAAGCCATTAACAAAATAATAATTATTGTGCTTTAAATGTACACAAAAATGGTGGTGGGTATAAAAGATTCGGCACAGCCGAATATAGTGCTCTTACTTGTTTGTATTTGGAATGAAATCAATATATATTTAATACAGGGTTTCCCAAAAGACACCATCAAAAATTTAATAAATTTTTTGGCATTATTTTTTAAATTTTTTATATTTGATTATTTACTAAATAATTCGGGATATGCTCCTATAATTTTTCAATAATATTTATTTGGTTGTTGGCTTTAAGCTGGTTTGCATTTTACTGGTGCTTATACCAGATCATCAGTAAACCTTTACCCAAATTCTTGAAAAAGTTTATAATGTTATAAGTTATATATTTTAAATTCTCATTAACAAAATGAGAATTCAAAAATTAAACAAAAAACTATAAAAATTTTTCAAAAACCCAACCAACAATTTTTAATTTTAATTTATTTTAATTTTCATATAAACCAGCTTAAACCCAACAACCAAATAAATATTTTTTATATTATTTATACAAAATGGAGATTTTTCAATACTAAGTGTGGTTTTCAGCTTTCCAATGTCACGTTAGTTTTAGAGCATTTTCTATAACATTTAACAAACTAAGTGGTTATAGTGGTCGAATTTCGGCAATAATGCTGGCCTTGAGTTAAAATGATTTCCAAACAACATAGCCAGGTGCTGAAATGTCTGACAAATGAGCTAGCAAATTAATTTAAAAATTTCTGGAAATTATTTCCACTTAAAAAATTTGCTTTAAAGGTACTATTGTGTCTCAGGCAGTGTGGGCAGTGACTACATTCACCTTAAACCACATCTCTGGTCTGTTCTTAAGAGCAAGACGTAAAAAGTATTCTATCATAAAACGATACCCCGCTCTATTTGCAGTTGCAGCACTTTCGTCTTTATTTTCGCACAAGCAAATCCCAACGATATTTTCAGATGTGATTCCACACTATACTGTACTTAACCGTGTGCAATTGGCGTTAATGAATGGCTCTTGGAATTTTATAACCCCAGAACTTACAGTTTTACTTTTTAACAAAACTATTCAAATTAAAGTGAGCTTCATCAATTTTTCCACTTCTGGCCAACTGCTGATTATTTCACGCTGTCCAAATTAAATGTGATCTACTGGTTTGAGGCAAATCTTTTACAGTGCCCTGTTGGTCGTGATGATAAATCAACAAGCAAATCATTCAGGCTGCGAAATTAAAGCGTTTAAATATCGACAAAATACTCTTGGCATTAAAATAATTATTCCCTGACTTAAATAATAAAATTCTTTCACTTTATTTCTTTGTTCAGTTGCAAGTCTCTTCGTTACGATTATTGTTTCTCCAGGTGTTATTTTTAAAGTCTGAAAAAGAATAACAAAATAAATAAGCGAAAGTTTTTTAAACCCCATGGTGACTTTTGGTCCACCAGTACTTGCACTAATACATATAATTTTTTTTTATAGACTTTAGTTTAAAATTTATTTAATTAAATAAATAAATTTAAGAACATTTTAATTTCATTTTTTTTAAAACAAAATTTTTTTATCAAAGAAAGGAAAAATAGGAAAGGATAATTCATTTGAAGGACGTTAAATAAAAAACGGAATATAAGGTTTTAAATACTATATTTTGTCTTTCTGTTGATAAGTATTTCCAATCTTTCATGTTTAAAATTTTTGTTCAACAGTATAATTCCAATTGATGTGTTGTTCGTTTAATAAATATTCAATTATTCACACATAAATTCAGTGATAAGTGTCGCACTTGTTTTATTTGTTGAACACAATGGAGTCCACCCATCTTAATGCAAAAATATTGCAACATGTATAGGATAAAAAGTTTTTAATCTAACTTTTTTATCTAACTTTTGTAAAATAGGTTATAATATTGAAATATTAATTGGCGTGTGTTTTTAGGTGCATGTGTCACTGTAGACATTTCCTACAGGGTACTTATATGTACAATGTGTTGAGCTTTTAACATTGTCACAAGTTACAAAATCCTTGACACTATATCTTGCAGTAGTTTATTCGTAATCATAAATTTTAGTTTTGTTATTGTCTACCATAATATAATTTTGTTATTAATTTTTTTTGTCTCATTTTGTTGTGGTTGCCGTTGCACATACTGCTGAGATGAAAAGGAAGAAAAAATATTGTAGTAATATTTGTTAGTTGCCCATAAAGATGATTGGCTATTTTGTATCATGATTATTTTTCTTTTTTGCTTCTTTATAACTCAGCACTACACTTGATGTCATTCAACTTGTGAAGAGGAGGAATCGATGAAATTAAAACGATAAGATTCTGTAAAATATTGTGAAAGTTAAGTAAGAAAAGAGTCGTCTTTTGTAAAGAAAGGATTTTAATTTCCTTTTGCTTAAAAAATCAAATTGAAAGCAAATATTTAATATTTTGTAAATACTTAAAAAATTTGCTATTTTACCAACACAGACAACACAAAATCTTACAAAACAACTGCCAGTGTATACAATTTATTACTTTTAGATGTTAGAAGGCTTATCACCTGAAGGAGTTAATATAAGAAAAATCTAAACATTTCAAAATTGATTCACAGCTTATGTACCTGTTGGTTTTTATTTCTTTAAGTTAAGTACTACTATACTTAAAGAAATTTAACTTTATGTTGCCTTGAACGCAGCATTAATAAAATCAACTACTTTCTGTATTTTGCTTATATTTATATTGAGGTACCATTTTTAGAATTTTCAAAACATAGTTAATTCTGCAACCAATTATTTCTAAGTTTATTCTAGAATATGTTATGCAAAGTGTGAAATACTTACATTCATTGTTGTTGTATAAAATGTAAACAACACTGAATAAAATCAAATATATATGAATACTAAATTCATATAAGTTAATATATAAATTAAACCAATGAAATTGAAATCTCATCACACTAAGGGCCGTTATCAATAAAAAATAACCTACAGTTAACATTAAACTAAAAATTTAAACATTGGTTAGCCAAAACCCATTAACACAATGTTCAGTTATCTTATTACTTTTAGATTATTTTGCCAAATTTCAGTTAAATTTAACCGAGTACTATTTGGCGTTTAAGTTCTTAACTGGAAGAAAATATTTGATGTTTAAATAAAAATATATTATATTTTTGCTATTTTTAAACAATTGAAAGATGCCTCTACGATTGAAAAGATTTACACATTTGTACAATATTTATAAAGTAAATATTTCTTATGGTATGAAAAGAAAATATAACCACAGAAGTCGAATGGATCATTTTGATTTAGCTGATGCAGAGTTTTTCATGAGATATGAGAATTAATTGTTAAGTTTATGGTAAAAGTTATTTCAAAATACATTCAATTTTTAATAAATTTATTAGCAGATGGGTGCACATTAAGAATTTATATTTATGTATACATTTCTTCTTCTTTTTGAAATTCATTCATAATAATTGATAACTACAAGTTCACTAACTCCTGCCTATTGTTAACGAACATTTTTAATTTATAGTTAAAACTTCAGTTTAAGCTTACTGAAAGTTAGTAAACTTTTACGTTAAATTCATTGAACTGAATATTATGTTAATAGGCCTAGGTATTTTAAGGGATTAAATTTTATCGTTTTAGTTGCTTTAGATTTTTTCTACTCGAGGATAAAAATTACATGTGGCTTTAAATCTCTACACATGTGTTTTGTCAACATACAGTGTTGTATTTTAATGATGAACAAAGTTTATCAGCACTTCACAGATAAAATAATTATATTACATGATTGACGGTTAAGTAAATTTTAATAAAAAGCTTGCCATATATAACAAAAAATAGTACAAGCATATTAAGACTTTTTTTAATATTTTTGAAAATTGATCAATGAGTAATGAATAACATATTTTTAAAAAGTCATAAAACATTCAAAAATTGTAACCGGTTTAATAATCCATATAATATTTGAAATTAAAGTTTTTTTTTAGAAATTAAAAAAAGGTATAAACTTAAAAAAAAAAACAAAAAAAATATTTTTTTGACAAATATTTCTACTCATTAATATTTAAAGATGAGAGCAAACTTAAGCAGTTGCGGCTGGTAAAGTTGCAAATATATTTAAAAAAAATTGTTTTGTCCAAAGTTGCTGGTTTGTTAGCATAAACTAAAGACATAATGCAATTCCAAAGCAAATAGCATTACGTAAGTAGCCAATCGACTACATAATTTCCAGAAAAATAGCGTTTGCAAGTCGATTGTTTAACTCAGTATATATAGTTGGTCACAAATTTTACAGGAAAAGGTAATAACGTATTAGAAACTGTATTATCATAAAGTAATTTCTTTTATAAAATTGTTTTTAAAATTGTTATTATTTTTATTATATTTAAATTTTAGGCTATCAGTTCAATGCGATAACGACAAAAATGTTAAGGAAAAATCCGCTACTAGCTGAGTGGAATGCATTTTCGAAACCAGGTACGGTTTCATCAGCAGCACTCTTTTGATCAGAACTACAGGTGTTGTGTGAAAATATCAACTATTTAACTCAGTAATGTATTAAAAATTCTTATTTTTATTTTTTTTTTATTTGATACTATTTATTGCGTTGAATTTTTGTTTCGAGTTGTATTTGTGAGACATGTATTGAAATCACTGAAAAACTCAATTTCGTTAAAAGTACGAGTTAGGGCCCTCCTACTTGCGACCATCGATATGCATGTGATACTGTCGTGCTGGAACAAATCATTTTTAGCTGTAACCCAATGACCAATACTTTATAACACTCGTCAATAATGGTAACTTTCTCGCTAGACTCATTAATTAAAAAAAAAATCAAACGTCAACCCAGCGAGAGACAGCCTACTACATTACATATCATAAATGTTTTTTTTTCAACACTTTGCGTTCAAGAAATGACAATAAACCAAATGTGTGAAGTAGTATTCAAGGCATCCTCCATATGCTTACAAAGTAAGCGAGTTTTTATGTTTATTGAATGAACACTTTCAGTATCTTGCCTACATTTTGCACAAGTGCAAAGTGCCCATAAATGAGGCATTTGAAAGTGTAAACTAGGTTTGTATATGAGAAAGCATTATTGAAATTTGAAATGTGATATGGTACGCAGTGTTTTTTATACCCTTCACCTGTGGTGCACAAGGGTATATATAGCTTTGTCATTCCGTTTGTAATTTCTACAATTTTCATTTCCGACCCCATACAGTATATATTTTCTGAAAGCTTATTAATAGAGGAGTCGATTAAGCCCTGACCGTCTGTCCGTCTGTCCGTCTATCCGTGTGTTGGTTGAAATCAACTTTTAGAAGCAACTATATGTTCCTCAGATCTGTATATGGTATCAATCTCTTGGAAATATCCAGGAATAAATCGCTATTGAAATTCAGTACAATCGCCCCATAACTTTCTGAGATATGAGCAAAAAACCTCGACCACCTCGTTTTTTTTCACAATTACAACAACAACATACATACATACATACATGTAAAAAACATACCAAACAAAAAAAATTACAAAAAAAAAATATTAAAAATAAGAAAAAAATAATAAAAAAAACTACAAAAAAAAAAATTTTTAAAAAAATTTTAAAAAAAATTTAAAAAAAATTTTTAAAAATTTTTCTAAAAAAATTTTTTAAAAAAATTTAAAAAAAATATAAAAAAAATAATAAAATATAAATAATATATTGAAGAAAATAAAATAAAATTTTTTTGGCTCAGCTGGGATTCGATGCCACATTTATTCTAACGTGTACGTATGCACGTATTTTATATGGGATGAATGGTGATACAAACAATTGTTATTGCATGACTACACGTTGTGAAGGGTATATAAGATTTGGCACGGCCGAATATAGCACTGTTACTTGTTCATTTAGTAATTAATACGCCCATTGCGAAAAAAATGCAGAAAAATTTAGTTTATTAAAATATGATATAAATGTTTCTCCAGCCTTAAATAAAAACTTACAAATCAGGTGGCACAGAAAATAGTGTTGCCAGTTAAAAATGTTTTTCATTGTTTTTTATTGGATTAAGTTCATTGTGATAATTAATTATTCGTTTTTATAATCGGAATGCATATAATGAAAGCAAGTGTTGCCCCCATATTTTTTCTTGTTTCTTATTTATTATTATTTTTTTTTCTTAATATCTTGTGTATATAAGAAGGTTTATTTAAATAAAAATTTCAAATAAAATGCAAAAAGAATTTTTTTTTATAAATATCGTTATTACTTTTATATTTTACTTATTGCATGTTGTTTTGCTTAATATAACAGCGTTATTAATAAGGGTGGTCACGATTAGATCTGTTCAAATTTGCTGTGCGTATTACGGCCGATCGTGAGCGTCCCTTTTTTAATCCGAAATACATCGCACTAAAATTTTGTTTATTCATTAAACATATATTTAATTTTTTTAAAGAATCTATTTTTTTTTTTAATTTTGTTGTTACAAAAAGAAATTTCTTGTTATTTAAGTTTTCTCTTACATCAAATTTATGGCGACCAAAATGTCAAAAACAGCAGTTTTCACTTATTTACTTCTAAGCACATATACACAACCAATTTTGCTCACACTTTTTATAGTGCAATAGAAGTAAAGTGAAGCAAATTGCTAAAATAACATTTTGCTGTCGTGTTAAAAAAATAGTGCATTTTTGCAATGATTTGCCTAGTTTGCACCACCCTTTGTGAGTACCCTTAAATTATAAGCACCAGAGATCTGCAACGAATACTTACGAAGTAAGTCAACTTGAATCATTATTCATTATTTCGTTGATTTATACACATTCATACTTATTGAAAAGTCTTCACTTAAATTAAAGGTAATTATATTAAGTACTCATATTTAGCAACACGTATGACTCAGTTAATTGTTGTTGTCGTTTACGCATGATAAAAAGACGATCAAAAGCAAGAATGACTCGCGTACTCATTATAAAGTTGTGTGTGTTAACTTGGCTTGCCAAATTATAATTTGTCATTCACTATAATAATTGTGGATTTAAAAAAAAAACTAGACAATTAAAATATAACAATGTAATACGGAAACAACAAGCAAAAATAAAGTGCTTGCTTTGGTGTCTGTTTAATATGCAGAGATTGAAATTTTATTTTTGCTTATTATCTTTCAAATTTAAGTGAACACCTAAGAACGCATTTTTTAATTTATTGCAAAAAAATTTAAACATGAAAATAAAAACCACAAAATAACTGTAACTGTTTACCTCTTATTACGGAAGCCTACCAAAACTTAGCTCAAAAGGCATAATCAGTTTTAAAAACTAAATAGTGACACTTGCAAAAATTGTATATTACACATTAGCGGAAATCACCCTTCATTGTAAACAGATAATGCAAATGTTGCAGATCTAGCAAGTCTAGTATATATTCTATTGCAAACGTTGCTTTTGCAAGTTTCCAACTGTTTTTAGTATTGGAAATAAGTGCTTATGTGGGAAATGTAATTTTAGTGTATATTGTTTTTGTGGTGTTTCAAACTTACGAACATATACAAGACATGCAAGAGCTGCAACATTTGCATGATCTGTTTAAAACGAAGGGTGATTTCCGCTATTGTTAAATTGCAAGTTTTCTTGCGGCTAAAAAATATCTTGCACTCTCCGACCTGGCAACATATTTTTTATTCTTCATACATATGAGATTTTTAAATGTTTTTGTCTTTAAATCAACTTGAATCACTCTATAAATATAAATATTTTCTTAAAAATATGAATTAACGTGGGTAGTTTTGCGAATCATATAAATATGGGACGGTATAAGTATAAGTACGACGTATTACTCATGTACATTTTGAGTTGTACTTATAAATCAACGTTGTTGTGAGTATACGTACGTCAGCTCAGTTAAATTTCAATGAGTTATACGCACTTATACTCAAATATTATGACTCACTATGAATATTGAAAAAACGACTCAATGCCAATCACTGATAAGCACAATTCCTTTAACGAACAACTTAACAGAAAGTTTATTCAAATTTATTTTTGTATGTGGCGTACAAGCAACATTTTTTTATTGCGTATCATGTACTTATTTAGTGCATTTGATGTTTTATGTGAGTTAAAACAAAACTTTATTTTAAGATGCACTTAAATTACGGTTAAATAGTTAATATTACTAACGCTAACAAAACCTTTATACTGCTGTTGCCTGTAATACATACAATAAGCTATTGCATACATTTAATGTTAATCAAACTATTCAAGATAAAAAATTATACAAATAAGAGTATTTCCCTTCCTTTGATCTTGTGCTTAGCCAGTAAAACTTTAAGTATATCAGAAATAAATATGGGATATAAGCATTAAATTCGATTTAAAATAAGAAAGAGTATTTTATCTCTTAATCCTCTTAGGTAGGATTTGAATATACTTTTAAATTTATTTTTTATTTATTTTGCAAAGCTCTTCAAATTACAATTAAATATACATATTAAGCTTAAGAGAAAAATAAATAAATGTGACCACATTAAACTAAAGTAAGATTAGTATTTAAAAAAATCTGAAATGAAATATAACGTAGTTAATAAAATTACTTTAAATTAGAAACTAAATCAATTTATGCAGATTTTATGTGTCGAAATCATAAATCAAAAGTAAAAAAGTAATTTGATTGGAATTGAATATCTCTTTAAAATTTGTTTGCAGAAAATATTATAAACTTTAAAGGTAAAATACATTTTGTGTAACTTTTGAAGCCTATTATTGAAAGTTTTAAAGGTTTATTATTTAGTTAATTGAATGATTTTTTAAAATAACAAAAGCTTCACAGCCATTACAATTTTATGGTTTTGACACAGGTTTAGTTTTACATACAGGGGTCTTTAAAAGTCACAAGGATTCCGATACCCTTTACATACGAGTACCAATTTTAATTCCACTAGCACTTTTATATAAAGCAAGGCTTCTATTAGTGAGTATTCTAGAAGACTTTTTCATACGCTTTCTAATAAAGGCCTAATCGTAAGATCACTCTTATGAAGATTTATTATATGATTTAAATTTTTTTTTTTTAAGCTTTTACTTCTTCAATAATGTTATATTTTTTTGCTTATTTTCTTGGTTTGGACACTATTTAGCATACCCTTTCAAGGCTTTGAATACATTATTATAGTTTCAAGAACAGTTTAAATAGCTTATGTTGTTGTTTTTAAATGTATTTCACGACAACGTACGTAATTTTTCGTTCTTATAAAGGGGTTGTTGTAATAACCATCGAAACTTTTATAATGATATTCGTTATGTATTTCAATTTATATATATAAAAGTGAAACTATGTCTGTGTGTTACCTATAGACTCCGAAACTGTAAAACCGATCGGACTCAAACTCTGGCAAGTTTTTGTACACATTCCAGGGAGTGTTTAAGGGTGGAAAAAAGTGGGCGGGGTCACGCCCATAAAAAATTAGTTATCAGTTTTAGCTACTTGCACTTGACCGATTTTCCTGAAACTTTGCACACATATTGAGCTTTCATGACTTTATAATTTCGTGATAAGAACAGTGGGCGGAGCCACGCCCATAAAAAAGTTATAATATTGAGGTTATTGTACAGGACCGATTTTTCTGAAACCTTGCACACATATTGAACTGTCATTACTACATAATTTCGTGATTGGAAAAGTGGGCAGGGCCACAGAATGCATTTTTATTCATTCAGGGGCGTAGCAATGCGCGCCGGGCTTTTCTAGTGAGATAATAAATTTAAAACGGTTGAAAGTTTCAAGTTTTTGAAAAATAAATCAAGATAGCGACATAGCTACCTCTTATACTATATTGTAAATAACAATTTTTTTTTTCGTTTCAAGTTAAACTACAAAATATTATTTAGTTGTTCTTGCGAAGAGCGAATGAAACGCTCGCATGTAGTGTTGTGCAAGAATTAAATTCTTTATTAAAAATCTTCGATTTTTATACATAATTATTGCTTAATTAGCTATTTTGGTTACAGTGGAATGTCTATCATGGTCTTAATATATTTTACTTATTATTAAAACACTAAACAGTCCAGAACTCAAAGTACAGCCTGTATGATTATGTTAACAGTGGAACCATTAACATAACAATTGCCAGTTCTTTGTTTCATGTATTGAGTACTGACTGTTTTTAGTTCTATGTGTAATATGATATTATATTTTGTTTATTGTACGCAAGTTCTTGGCGCACGACACCTGTTTTTTTTTTGTTTATTTGTTATGGCGCGTGCCATATGCATTCGCTATGATAACACCCCGGCATGTACACACTACAATATATCACAAAAATTAAATGTTTAATGGTATTATTATAAGTAGTTTATCTAAAAGATATCTAAATCCATCGTTTATTTAAATTTTTCATTTATCACGCAAAAAGATCTCTGGAGCGCTTTCTTATAGATTTTAAAATAGACATTTTATAACTGAAAACATCCAAATGCCATTGCCTTAATTAGTACTTGGTACGTTTATTTACATTTAGTTAACAACTTGTAAAACTGATTACGTCTTGTCCGACCATCTGTCCGATCCACTGTCTGTCTATTCATCCATTTCACTGCTACACATATTTTGAGAGGGCGGGCAAAAATCATTTTATTATGTTTACCGATTTTCAAGTTATTTTACTCGTTTGAAGGTACATACAAGTAAACCTCGAAAAACAATAATTAAAAACCCTTTTCAACTTATGGGTGGTCCAACAATAATGCACGATGTTAATTGTGAGTCACAACTTAACGTTAAGTTTTCTGCCAACTTTGTTTGACATTTCTTTGTATCAGTGCTTGACAAATTCAACCATAGTGAGGTGCATAATTGAGCAGTGCATTAATATTGTTGAATCCTTTTACAAAAATTGGCTTTCAAATCTAAATGCATTTTGTGCAATTCGTGATTTTTTTTTTGGTCAGCGTGTGTACACAATCGGGAGAATTGTGGAAATTACGCAAATTTTAACAAACCGCGTAGGAAATCTGAAAACACCTTAGGATGCTCGTAAAGTTCGTTCTTTAAAAACCTTTAATATTTTTTTTTAACTTTTAACTCAAATTTTATGACAGCTTATAATTTAGAGAAATTCGAACATTTATTGGCTAGCGCATTTTTCAGACGAGTATATTTAAATAAGCCCAAGACAATCTTTGAACACAAATTATGAAAGATGTTATGGAAATGCCTTAAAACAACTTCATCATTGCAAAGTTTTAAAAGGGTCATTTCATTCATTTCATTCATTGATATCATTCCCCATACATTCCCCATAATTTCCATTTTTTCATGTTTTATAGTTTTAAAATAGTTTCCTAAAAATAAGCTAACGCATTAAATTTGTAAACACCTATGTGACTCTTTACCCACCCTGTATTAGTGCCAAAAACTTTAACTTAAAAAAAATTACTACTTTAAAACTAAAACTTACCCCTACACTCTTATTTCCAAACATGTATTCGTCAGATTAAGACATTTAAACTAGTCACTTCTTCTTCTATTTCTCCCAGTCAGGATCAATAACTTTTTGTTATGTACATATATTTAGTATAATTGTCACAAATTTCCAGCAAGAAACATACTTTGTGTGGAAAACAGATGGACAGAAATAGCTAAGATGTTCTTAATTGATCCTAAGCAACAGAAAGTATATACTTTATGGGGTATTTAACGAATATTTCGGGGCGACACAAGCGAAATGACAAAGTGAATATTCTCTTCATAATTTTTTTTATGAGGGCAAAAGTATAATTTGTAGACTGAACAAAATAATGCTCTCTATAATAAGCACCTTAAACACACAGAAAAAAATTACAAGGTTATATATGTACATCTTAAAATCTGTTTAAAATTTGTTATGCATATAAATTACTTTTTATTTGAATTTTATTGAAGAAACTCCTTCCTATTATTTAATACATTAATGACTGTTGTGAAATTCAGTAACATAACTCCGTACTGAATTTATCTTCTTATGCAAATGAGTGTATGGTAGTATGTTGAATTTACAAATTATCTAACATTAATCAATATGTAATGCTAACAACAGATGCTCATCAGACAGTATAAATATCTTTTATTTAAAAAAAAACAACAAATAATTGAACAAAAAGGCAAATATTTATTCTCCATCCCAGCAACATAAGCGATAAAATATGACGATAGTAAAAGCTTACATATTTGGTTTTTATATTTAGTTCTTTGTATCTTTGCTTTTTGCAGTTATTCTTTATTTTTCTTTGCCCAACATATTTTGCTTTAACAGTAGTTAAAATTAAAATGTCGGTGTATTCAATCTAAAGATGTAAAATTCTACCGATGTATTATGGAACATTTTGCAAAAAAAAGAAACTGGTTTTTAAAATCACAGTGTAATAAAGTGGTTTTAAATAAGGCAACTCACTTGCATAAGAATTGCGCCTAATTTTTTCTTTTGTAGTTAGCAGTGACAAGGCCGGGTAAGGAGGATGATTTTTTTTTATATTTGAGTACAGATTTGCTTGTATCCAGCAAGTATTTTTGCTGTTTCGTTATTTCTTTATTGTACTGCAGTTGTTGCACTAAGAGTTCTTAGTTTTTTTTAAAAAACGACAAAAAGTGCTCTTTCTTAACCTGAAAGAAATTTAAAAAAAATGAAAAACATACTTGCGCAAGTGAATTACCTAATGTGAAACTGCTCTTCACGATTGTTCTTTTAAGCAATTTTTTTGTTTTTATTAATTTATTAATTATTTTGATTACTGATAATATTTTTTATTGGTTTGTTGTTTCTTTTTTATATTTTAATTTGGTACATATCCTTGGGCTTGAGTGAGGGTTGAGAACCATACGCTAAAAGATTACTCGACTCTGAGTTGGTGGGTGGAGATCATCCAAGTGCCTTTGGGGCCTGTAAAAATTTGGCAATGGAGGCAGTACTAGGATTGCTGACTTTGGAATTGTTTTGTAAGGAAAACGGTGACAATGGCGGGATGAAACATGGTATCGCTTTGGGTGCAATTTAGGGCACAGGTACTAGACCTTTTTCATAAGGAAATTATGGGGACTCAGATGCCAATGGAGCGCATGAAATGGGTAAAAGTGGCCGAGAGGTTACATCATATGCTACTGGTGGATGGATCCATCTACAATGAGTACATGAATAGTTTTATTAGTATTTTTACTGATGGCTCTCTTAAAGACGGAAGGGCAGTGGCTGGGTTTCACTCAATTGAGATGACCAAGTCCTGCTTCTTGAGTCTGGGTTAATAATCTGCGAATTCTTGATATACCCCGTTGTAGAGTCTCTTTTAATTTCTTAAGATTCGAGTCAACTCATAGTATTTTCATCACCTTACCATCAGCATTATTTTGTCACTTTCTAATGTGTTGCTCCATCTCTGGAAGTTTAGGTTAATTATTTAATCCCTGAAGCATTTTTAATGGTGATAGTTTATAAAAATGATGTCAGTTTGGATAATTTGTCAACGTGTTTGTTTGGCATTATCGCGTGATGGCCTAATATCAACATTATCTCTAGGCGTTCAAAACTGACATGAAAGTTTATTTCACTGTTGCATTACAGTACATTTATTCCTTCATTAATGTCTTGATAATTGATTGGCTAATTGTAAAATTAAAGCTTCATTATCAGTCTTCCAAAATTGTCATAATCTTACCCTGCAAACGATATTGTGTATTTAATTCTGTGTCGACTTATGTCAGATCTATTCCAATTCGGTTACCAATCTTTCATCAGTCCATATATAAAAATTGATGCATTGGAAATTTCTTACCCTTATTACTTTATACCATTTTTGATCCTATTTGCCAAAATTTTACATAAATTATATTGAGTCCTTTTTATAATGAATAATTAAAAAATATTTATTTATTTGTTTGCTGTAGTGATACTTTATAATATTAAGGCATTTTAAAGACTTAACGGAGTTTTTAACAAGTAGATGTAGCACAGTTTTATTTTAAATAAAATAACTCTATGACTGTTTGTGAACACACACCTACTTTAGTACTTCAAATTGAACATTAAATTGTTCCCTTTAAAATACAATAATTTATATGGATTTGTGTTGTATGATTTCTTTAAATATGAAATGTAAACTTTTCTCTGGTTTTCATACAATATATCGATGAGATTTGTTCTTTAAGCAAGAATTTTAATTATTGCCATAAATTAGTCAATGACATAAGTACATACGATTTTAAAAACCCATAAAACCTTTAACGAGTGTAATAAATATACAAGAAATCATTTTTTTTTACCACAGCAAAGAGCAAGTAACACAAACATGCATTTGTTTGTCATAAATTAAAAAGAAAATTTATTTTCTTTTGCAAAGGTATTTTTAAGACTTTTCCATATGTTTTCTTTTATGTAAAAAGCATTTAGTGTTATGGAGAAATACATTGATGTAATTGTTTGTGTAATTAAAGTAAGTAATTGGTTTAGAATAAACAGTGATTTTAAATGGATAATAAATGGCTTTATATATTAATATATTGATAAATTGCGTTGCCCAAATATTATATGCAAAGATAATTTATGTATATCAAGCTTGTAATAAAGGGACCGTATCGAAATAAAATTATCCGCCATTTTTTTTTTAAGAATGTGTGGGTCGACCATTATATTTTTGGTAACTTCTAATAAAAGAACAATGTTTTTGTCAAGAAGCCGTTGATCTGAGCTTAAAAAATATTAAAAAAATTATTAGTGTTTTGAGAAAATTTTAGGAATTGTGTTGAGCTTTATGTTTCTGATGTTAGGGTGGTACATTAGGAAGTTTAGAATCTAGATCTACCACTATAAGAGGATAGTTAAGGACAGCACCATCAATAGTCAAACATTGGTGTTCCCAAGGTAAAGATATCAACACATCTAATATATCATATCAAATACAACGTATCAAATGCCGTATTAAAATAGAACATTTAAAAATAGAACTCTATGTTTGAAAAAGGAGTTTTTATAGTTAAACTTATCGAAAAGCTTATGACTTAAGGGGCGTCGATTGAGCAATGTCCGTCTGTCCGTTTGTTCATTTGTCCGTCTGACCTTTACCACAAATTGCACAGATGTGTATGCAGTATCAGTCTGCAAATAAATTGCTATTGAAGTCAAGTACTATCGCCCTATAACTATATATATAATATGAGTAAATAAATTTGATTGCCTCTGTTTTCCTAAAAGTGTCACCATAAAATTTTAAGTTTTTCAGCTCCAGGATAATTTGTAGACAGATTTCCTTCTCCTCGTAGATATGATATGTTGGTTGGTTGGTTATCGTGGTAGTTTGCTGCACGCCAATAGTCAAGTAGAGTCTGTATGACTCAGTTTTAACAGGACCACATCACTCGTCAGCTTCCAATGTATCTCAGAATAAAATCCAAGAGTAAGGGTACTAGATCCACCCCGTGGCCGTGAGGTATCTCAGTAGATAATTCAGTCCAACTTCAGATATCGCAGAGAGGCCATCTAGTATATGTTCACCCAGAAATCTGTGTCTCTTAGCTGCCAGTGCAGGACATTCGTGTTGTCATGTAATAAACGAAGAGCTCTATCTAATATGACTCTAGTGATACTGAATTGTAAGTCATAGCCTCGAAATTTTTTTTAAAAAAGCCTACAAATCGGTTTGAAAATAACTGAGACTTAAGCTCTAATATACAAATGGTTTTGTGTTTTTTCTAAAATCTACAAGCCAATATCGATTATTTTAGCTTCCAGACAACCAAAAAGGAGGAAATCGGTTTCAAATGAAAGGATTTGAATTGATACTAATACAAATTTAAAATTTAAAATAGCCGCCACTACAAAAGGGCGTCCTATTTATTTATATATAGATTGAATCTATCATTTAAAAATTTGCCCTTTCCAACCAGCCAATATTGATATCAAGCGAAAGGGGTCGCACACATTATGCTAGGAAAAATTTTAAAATCAAAGATGGCGTCCGAAATGAAATCGTAGACTTTTTTATTAACACTATTAATTATGGTATCAAATCAAAGGCTTCACTAGTAGAATACGAATATGTATGTGGGAATTTAAGATTAAAGAAAAATCAAATCAAATCAAAGAAATAAGAAAGCAAAATATCCTGTAATATTAAATCTCAATTTTAGGCTTAGCCCTGATGTGTTGACTTAACCTATGTTCAGTATGGTGAAGAATTTTATCAGATTCGGCTTCGCTGAATGCAGTATTCGTACTTGTTACTTTTTTTTAAATTGCTTTGGAAAAATATTTTATGTTCGAACTTATATGACTCAATATTTTTTTTTTTTGGCTTGTAAGATGGTATGGTCTTATGTACATATTTTCATATTTTTGATCTAAATATAAAACTTAGAAGAAGCTGAAAAGTATTTCTTAGGCCTGATATGTATATTTGAGGCAACTTTAAATAGAATTGTAATAAGTAAGAGGAATATTTACATCTGCTTAACTTTAAAAAATAGATATTTTTCTTAGTAAGTGAATTCGCCTAAAAACAATATGTCCTAGCTGTTTTATACTTAAATTAGTAACAATTTGTTCGCCAACATACATGTAAAGTGTTGTCATTTAATTCACTAAACAAGTTCATCTTCCCCTTTTCTAAGAAAATGAAGACATATTAAACATATGTTGGCACAAGTGTTATTATATATGAAATATTGGAATTGAAATGTCTAGATTATTGCAATTTGATTTGACTTTATTTGAATAATTCTTTAAATAATACATTTCTATAGAAATATACAATTTTAATAAATATCCATTTGAACATAATATTATCACTTTGTTGACAAACATTCGAACGCACAAATAATAAATTTTTATATGACAAAAATGTATGTGTGTGCGTAAGTACTTACATTTTCCTTTTATGTTTTTCCAGCCTACATATACATACATATGGTACTAAAATACATCTGTCAGGAAATAAAAAAAAATTTAAAAGATATTTCTTTTTTTGCAAGTCTTTTATATTGCATTGTTATGGCCCTTCAGTTAATAATTCTTTATTTTTTCTTTATGTAAAAACAAATATATAAAATTAAATAAAATGTTTTTGTTTGCACCCACAGTTTTTTCTTAAATATTTTATTAGAACATTGTTTCAATTTCATACACAAACATACACACACACCTATGAAATAATTGTACATATTCTATTGAAGAAAAAAAGTTTAATTTTTTATCATGGTTGAACAATTTTTTCTTATTTAATTAAATATTGTACAATAAATTTAAAAAAATAATAAAAAATTATGAAAAAAACTTGTTGTATTTTATTCACTTAACATCACACCGTGAACCACATATGGAAAATTTGCTTGATTACACTATGCATCGCATTGGAAGGGGTTTTTTTTTCCTAAATAATCACAATTTTTTTATTGGTTATAGTCACCTAACTGCAAAAATCAGCATTATTTAAAATTTTTTTTGTTAGTAAAATTTGAGACTTTTGAAGAGGCTGCTCCAAATGTATTTTCGTAACTTTGGAACGACGAGCTCGATATTGTTAGGCAATCAGGCAATAAATTATGACTTTTTAACATCATTTTCTGATTAGGCCATTGGTTTTAAAGTTATTGAGGAACAAGTAAAAAAAAATATATTTTTTTTGCTTAATAATAAATTTTTTGAATTCAAAAGATTTATACAAAAAAAGCAGGCAACAAATAAGTTTCTATATATGATCTTAAAGCTGCATGTATAGGAAATAAAATAAATTTAGTTGCACGGAAAGCTAAAAAGAATATATTAACCATTTGGCCAATTGAGATACAGGTAAAATATGAAGCGGTCTTAGCTGCCACAAGATTAATTGCAATAGATGAGTGGCTTATAAGAGAACATAAGACCAGATACCAAAAAATAACGGATATCTTCCGATGGGAAATAATACGGAATTATCATGTGATAAAATCCCGATGAGATATGAGAATACTAACTGAATCACCATAATACCGGAAGAGGGAGAATGGGATGAGATAATCAGGATGGGAAACAAACATGGAATCGATCTTTATACAGACGGTTCAAAGATTGGTGACCAAACTGGAATGGGCTTATACGACATAAGCCGAAATAGAAGCAAACACTTCCGTCTAACAGTTCACAACACTATTTTTCAGGCTGAGATCATAGCGATTATGGAAGGAATTAAATGGGTAAAGGAAACAAATAGCGAAACCCCGATTCGTATCTTTACGGATAGCCAATCAGTGATTAAGACATTGAGAAAGGAGAAAGTTGAATCCCGGAACGTTTTGCAATGCAAGAGTGAGATAAACTCATATGCAAATTATGAACATCTGGAGATAATATGGATACCAAGCCATCACGGGCTGATCGGAAACGAGAAAGCCGACAAATTATCCAAAATGGAAGCTCTTCTGAGTACTATAACTTTGGAGAATGCCAAACCTCTTAAACTTTGGAGAATGCCAAACCCCTTAAACGATTTAAGGATGAACTTAAACGTTGGGCGATGGAGGAACATGTCAGAAAATGGCAAAGCACTGATGTCGGTAAGGTGACAAGAACACTATGGGGTGACCCAAATCTTGGGAAATCAAAGGAGATTCTGAGACTAAGTAGACCTACACTTAGGAAACTAACCAGTGTTATTACAGGTCATACGGAGTTGAGAACTCATCTAGCTCGCATGAGATTATCTGAGAAGACAACATGTAGAGCATGCGAGGAAGAGGATGAGACTTTGATACACTACCTCTGTCATTGTCCTGCGTTTGGGCATATTAGGCGCGAAAACTTTACAGTGGATACTATGCCGAACTTAGAATACCTGGGGAACTCGAACTGGAGATCCATAAGGCGTTACATTGAGGGGACTGGGTTCTTGGACTAGTCCGTCATTTATGGGAAATTATGTTTATGGTTTTTGTTTGGGAATTCCGTTTTCCAAATGGAGCGCACAATATGCCAACTGGGCATAAGTGTCATGGGTTTGGGCTTTTATACCCCTCCTTTTCAACCTAACCTAACCTAACTTATAAAAACAAAAGACGATTTCGAGCTAAGAAAATAACAAATAATTTAACAAATATATATTTTTTAAAATTATTTTTGCCTATGACTTTGTCGGTTAGTAATCTATTTTTCAATTTTTTTTTAAATATCCCCGCAAGCATGTGGTACCTACAAACAGTAACAAACGTCTGTATAAATTAACCCAGTTTTAAAAAATGTTGATTTTTGTCTTAAAAATATAGAAAAAATCGCGACAGTCTTGTTTATTTCCTTATATTTTAAAAAGTAAAAGCGGTCGATTCAATAGCGATTCATTTCCGAATATTTTCAAAAGATTGATGCCACATAAAGATCTAAATAACATATGGGTTCTTCTAAAAGTTAAATTTAACCAACACATGGACAGACGGACTAGCAGAGAGGGGTCAATCGAATCCCCCCGTCATAAGTTTTCAGAAAATATGTACTTGATGGGATCGGAATGACTAACTAAATACAAAAGTTACAGTGATATTGATATGGCTTAAAGTTTATTTTATTTTGGAATTCCATATTTTCTCATGAACTGGATAATGTTTAACCGTTCTCAAATGGTGCCTTTTTTACCCTAACAATTTAACCCACCTCTTATACATGTATATATGCGAGCATGAAGAAGAGTCATATCTCTAGAGGTCTGTTACTGGAATTTGTGTGTCAAAAATCATTGAAACGTAAAATAATCCAACATCTCTATGCGCTTGAACAATTTGACAAAGGATCAAAATGTTAATTTATTGTATTTTTGTGTCCTTTTGCCTTTAATTTATTTAAAAAGCAACTACTTAAGTATGATACGAGTATATGTGTATGTGAAGAAAAAGGAACACATGCACAATGCTACTTTATTAAGATGTATGTAGAAATGTGTCTTACATGGATCCGTACATAAATATCAAAATGTTAATACGTAAAATATGGTCAAGTCTTGTCAAAAATAAAACTTAGTGAGAGAATTTATTGTCCATGAAATGCTGATGATGAAAAAACTAAGCAATTATTTGAGTTGAATGTAATTGTCTGTATATCAGGTGCGATACGTAAAACAGCACTGCCAGCAATGGAGGTAATGCTACGATTGCTATCCTTGGCCTTATTTTAAAGAGAAACGTCTGCAAGGTGGCAAAGCAAAGCGCTTGCCGTATGGATCCATTCACAATTAGAGCATAGTGAATGTAATCAGTAACTCTTCTGATGGATCCTTTATGGAATATTGCAACTTTTAAAACTTGTTTTTAAATATTGTATCATCTGAAAATTTGCCATTTGCTTCCTTCAAAAGGGATTTTTAATGCTGGTTCAGAAAAAAACCCACTTTTTGCCATGCTATTTGAGATAATAATACGTTGACTTCTGAAAATAAAGTATAAAATTATTTTACTTGTGTGTGCTCTTTTTTTGCCAGCACATTTTTTCTATTTCAAAAAAAAGCTCTCACATAATTTAAGTAAATAACATCCTTAAAGTAAATAATGTTGTATGAGCATATATGTACATAAATAATAAAACGACAAAAAAGGCCATTCCTAAAATGGACAATTTTATTATGGTTTAGGTGAAAAATTAAAATTTTTTAAACATAAATTTTAATCTTCTCGTAAATCGACACACTTTAGTATAGTTATATGTATGTACATATAAATTTGTGTATGTTTAAAAGTGTATGTATGTAGATAAGTATGTATATTGTAATAAGTTGCATAACAATATATGTATTATGTTTACGAGGAGGATATTAATAATATGACATTTACAACTGTCACACATATATTTTCCTTAAAAATAAATTTATGACAACTTTATTGTTAAAGTTTTAAGTTTCTTTTTTTTTTATCTAAAAATGTATTGAGATAAAAGAATTTTAGTATAGAAAAACTTTTCAGTAACAGCAGGATTTTATTGTGTGCAATAAAATATGATTTGTTTGTCAGTTTGTTTATACTTCTCTTATATGTACAAGTATATTGCACGAATTATTGTTATTTTTTAGCTTCTTGCAATCTGACATTTTAGTAAGAAACCCTTAGAAATTAACGCCATTAAATCAAATTTAAGGCCAATTTAATTTCAACCATTTAAATATTTTAAAGTTTTACCATATACACTAGTAGAGCTGAGACTTACTGGCTTTCTCATATAACTAATCGTAACGAATTATGTTTGGAGAGTAGAAATTTTTTAATAATATATTCATATTTATGCTATTAGGTATTAGGATGTTTACAGTAATAGAGTTTTAATATCAATAGAATACTTTATTTGCATTAATGTATTTAAATTTATCGACTCATTTTTTTTGCAAGGATAGAATTTTTCATGGGAATATTGCTATTTGTGTCGACAGTCAAGGAGCACTTCTATCATTCAAGTCATATACTATCACATCTCTATTAGTCAGTCGGTGTAGGGAAGAGTTGTTTAGTCTAGGGAAACTGTCTTATATTATTTTAGGGTCTCTGCGCATAGGGTCTACTTTGGTAATGAACGGTCATACGAGTTAGCTAAGATAGGATCTGCAATTCCGTTGAAGACTATTAAAAGCAGAGTTTTTGAATTCTTGGCAAATGCGGAGCCGCACGCTAGATATGGCCCTTCTTTGATATTAGACGTACGGCGCAACTTATCAACCGAATTCGTGCAGGTATTTCGAAGTTGCTAGTGGTGTTATCAGGTCACTGGATACTCCCTTTATTGAGTGTTGTCACAGCTGTAAGAATAGGGAAAAGGAGGAATCATTTTCCAATTTTCTATGCAAATTCCCTGCCTAACGAGTGGTGTTTTTAAAACGGTGTCATTTGGACTCCACCTAAAGGTTTGCGTATAGAAAACTACCACGAGAACCATGATTTACAAAAAATTTAAACAAAATATTTTACTACTTACAGTTTGACACTTTAACTAGGGACCACATATAATAGTTATCCGGAAAATTTAAGCGCAAAAACTCTCCATTATTGATTCAATGACAGAGAAGATAATTTTTTTTCAACACCATCCGTTTTTAAGATTATCTTTTAAATATAAATCTACTAATTTAAGAAGCATATCAAATTTATAAAAAAAAACGAAAAGCTAATAAGTTTTAAATCATATTCTTTAGTGTTAGGGTTAAAGTAGATAAATTTTTAGTTTGTCGATTTGAGCCATATATAAATTTATTGTACGTAATTTTGTAGTGGCGGTCATTATGCATTATTAATTTGTTTAAAGTGTATTATTTTCAGCTAGTCAAGCCAATACTTCTAAAAAATACTTTTCTCAACATTTTTTTTACTTATTACTCTTTCTGCCATCACGTTCTTCCTCATTTTCTATTTTGGCATCAATTGCCATAAAAATATAGCCATTTACAGGTTCGGAGGCTTTTTAATTTAATGTAGCATTATCAGAGGTAATAGCAGAGGATTTAATATTAACAACGGCTTTAACAACACCTCTTTATCCCTCTGTACAAAGGTGTGTAAGATCGTCAATATAACATGCTACCGAGGGATGCGAGCACACATTATTTACAAAAATTCAATGCCAAAGCAGCCAAATCCCGAATATTGTTAGATAAAACCAAACAATATCTATTTTGTTTCGGATAAAATTATGTCGCCCATTTTATAAGACATTTCTAATCTGAATATTTCCTAAATAAATAGGCTAGAAACACTGTAACTTCAAATTTTCACACATAAAAAAATCGAGAACCTTAAAAAAATTACATACCATCAAATGAATACAAAACTTCAAAGGAAAAAATTTCTCAAACATAATCTAGGAAATCTTACATGTGAAATTATCAGCCCACCTGATGGAAAAGCATAATGTCAAGATTTGTTGAATTAGCCTTGATTTCATTTATTAATTCAGGAATCGAAATGAGATAATGAATTAAATAATAAACCTAAGTGTACTTTTTTGATAATAAATATAACAAATGTATGTACCTTTGTGGCTCTTGCACCATTTCTAATGTGCTTCGCATATAAAGGATGGTTTATCTTTAAGGGCCTATGTTGAATGTGAACCACACGTAAACGTCAAGTTTTTATCTGCATTTCATTTGACGTTTTCCAATTTCAGACTAACTCAATTTGAACCATGTTAAAGTTATTCAGGCTTATTATGAAAATGGGAATTGAAATCAAAATGCATTTCGTGCGCTTATCTTTTCTTTTGGTCAACAACGTTCAAATTCGTCCACAATCGGGAGAATTGTGAAAAATATTTAAATTTCAGCTTAACAGGTCTGTATGAAACATTGATGTTTTTCGCGATAGTGTGACAAAAGAGCAGTTAACCTCGACTTATCATCGTGCCCAACAATTGAACATCAACATTGTCATTGAAAATTTTAACCATCGGATGGAGGTGTGCCGTTGCCATTTGGCCGATATTTTTTCCATACATAATTGAACCATACCAATATTATCGTAATGAAAAGTAATAACAATAATTTCCTAAATAATTTGTGTTTTATTCTAAACCAACATTGGCCCTTAAAATTTTTTTTAATCAAATTTTATTAAATTATGCATAAGACATCTCCTAAAAACTTTCTTTGTTGTATCATTTCGCCGTTGCATATACCTGTATGAATATGACTTGGTGTATATCCTGGTATGCCGCTGTTGACGTACAAAAAATTTTTCTGCTGTTAACATAAAGGTGAAATAAGAAGCGAAATTTAAAAATACTAAAGCTAAATTCTTTTTATATTTATTTTTCGTTTGTCTGTTTAATGTTGTGTCTCCAAATGTAGTTTTTTTTTGCCACAAACAATTGTTGCCGAATGCTTTTTCAGATCAAAATAAAATCCGCTCTTATTGCAATTTTTTCATATGACTTTTACATATGAATTTAAAACATGCAATGCAGTGGGAGACTTGACAAGTCATACTAAAATACACGCAGACTGAAAGCACTTTAAATAATAATTTAATATTTACAACTATTAATTAAACCAGAGCTACCAGAGTTGCAACAACATTTACCTTAAAACAGCCAAGAAATCTAAAATCAGCTGCTTTAAAATACCATATATAGGTTTGTAAAAATGTCGTTGATTTAGATATATAAATGCATTCATACGTATTTATTTATTTAATAGTTTTGCAGCAAAGTTTCAATTTTAATTTAATGAATTTTAAAGTAGACTGTTTTTATATGATAAAATTTTTTCTTGAGGTTGGGTGAAGGAGTTTATAGATCCATATATGTATAACAATACAATTGTATATTTCTCTGTCATGCCTATTCTGGAGTATGGTTTAATAATTTGTGATTCAAGTTACAACGTTTACATTAACAGCATTGAATCTGTGCAAAAAAAGTTCCTGTTATTTTGTCTTCGTGGCTTACAGTGGAATTCGTTAAACCTGCCACCTTATACTAGTAGACTTGCACTTGTGAAGCTGCCAACTTTACAAAGTCGAAGAACAATGCTAAATGTTACGTTTGTTTTAAATTTAATAAAAAGATGTATATGCTCTGATTTCCTCATAGCGAATATCTTGTTTAATGTACCATCTCGTTCTACACATCATTTTTGTACGCTATCATTCAAAGTTTTCAGAACGAATTATGCCAACTTCGATCCGTTTTAAGGATTTTTTCAACATATAGATTTTTCATTAAATGTTAATATTGTGAAATGTAAAATAATTTTCTTTTTGAATAACTAATATTAAAAAATTTGTATGTACTGCTTTAAAGTCTGTAAGGATGTAGAATCCATTGATTCAAATAAATGAATAAAATAAAAATAAAAAAATAAAAGTATATTTTTTCTTAAGTTTTTAAGAGTTTTACAATGTGCGAAATAACAATATCAAAAACACAAGTTTAAATAACTAAGGGCAAGCGAAAATAATATAATTATAATATAAAAATTTTATGTCCTGTCATCTCCCTACTCTGCCATCTTATTTATCCTCTTCTTCAATATTTTTTTTTTATGTAAATAAGTCTTTGCACATACTTAGTACATAAGTACGTATTTCTTTGCAAGTATAACATTAAAGTTAAGAATTATATTTTATACACCTGATGATCCCTGTATATTAAAATGTCAATAAATCAAAAATTTAACACAATGCCCTTCAGCATTATTGCTGTCTCCCATAGACCAACGAAAAGATTACAACAATCAGAATAATGATTTATTACCTTTAAAGAGCCTATTTAAAAAAGGACCTTATGAAATGACAGACATTTTTAAGACAATAGCCTCAAATAACCTTAAGTATCGCAAATATCACACTGACACGGGTATGAAAGTGTAAAAAATAAACCATGACTTCGTTTGACTTCGTATTGTTTATTTATACAAACATAAATAATAAAGATGAAATGTGTGTTTGTATGTTAAAAGTTTTCTTCAAAACTACTTATTAAATTTCTAATTTTTTTTTCCAATTCTCTAGATATATCTTTCGAAATACTATAGGCCATATTTTTGCTTAATTTTTTAGGTGGGCGTGGTACCTCCCATAAAAATTAAACACATATTATAGTATATTTTAAGAACTATACCAGCTTTTCCTTTGAAACTTTATGCGAGTTTTTTGATAAAATTTTTCTTATTCGAGGAAAAAATTGATAGGATCAGAGCAGGGGACATGGTATCTCCTGTATAAAAAAATTATGTTACATTCTTGCTCTTTAACAAAGTGAAGTTTATAAAAAGCAATTAAATAGCTTTAAGTAATTTATTTAAATGAAACTGTCATTTAATGGAAACAACTTCATTGTTGAACAGAAAATATCATTTTGTTAGTAGACTTACTTCTACGAATTTTTGTTCACATGAACTAAGGCAATCTCTGGTAAATATATCTTACATTCATAGTGTAGTTGTTTTTTTTATTTTTGTAGTCGTACAGTCGATCAGTGTTTTAAAACTATTTGTAGTTTTTGTACCCTACAAGATACATTTAAGTCATAATTTTAGTTTATTGTTATAAAAATAATATAAAGAATATAAAGAGTTGGCCAGGAAACTTGTAAACACTTGTATTAATTTAAATAAATCTTAAAATGTTGAATTGTATATTGAAATATTGTAGAAATTCATAAAACATGAAAATATTGGCATGTTACTTGGTATTTCTAAATTAAATATTTTATAATTCTTCCTTTTTCATATTGGACGACTTTGTCTACTAACGCTTAAATTTTAACATATTCTGGGTTACCTTTCTTGAGTTCTTTTATCTTTTTCATACAGATGCCCTATTACTTTCTACAGGCCACAATTTTAGAAAGTTCTGTTGATTTGCCTCCCGTGGTACAAAAGTGATATTATGGTTTGAATACCATCCAAGTAACTTTTTCCTTATGCCTATCAAATTAAATACAGATATTAAAAAAAATTTTATTTTAGTTTGAAGCAATTTACTAATACTTTTTTTCACATTTTGTAACAGGTTGACCGCGACACCTCGAACGGGTAATAATGCAAAGTCATCAAAAAGAAATATTTCATTCAAAATTAAATTATAATTTACTCAAAATAGAGTCATGAAAACACAATGTTGCCTGCCATTATAAACAAATAAAATTTTAAAATTTATCGAAAGACGTAGGACTAGAAATATGAAGGTAGTCTCTGTTGTCTTAAGAAAGGTAAGAGTCGTTTTTGTCACACTAAAAATATTGGAAATTTTCTTTTACTATTTTGTCAAATATTAATCTTGAACATTACCTCGCCCATCAACCACACAAAAATTTTGATCCAGAAGTTGTGAAAAGACGGCCTCTATATAACTTTCATTATCCACATAACACCGGATGTATTTTTTTTAATAAAATTTTAGCTCAATTAATGCGCTTGTTCATTTGCTTCATTTTCAAAACTATAAACGACTTCAAGCTGAAATTAGTTTTGGCTTTGTGGACAAGAGTATCAGGCTATTTAACTTTAAAAGCTGCTTTTCTGACAGAAGTTATCGGTGCTGTTCGAAAGAGTTGTTCGACTAACTTTGTGATACCTTCGACTCTTTTGCAATATTTTATTTTAAGATTTTTTTAAATTTTTAGCGAAACACCGGTGGAAATTTTTGATTTAGTTTCTAAAGCTAACGTGATTTTAACAATTTTGTTGACAAAGGAAAAGCCCCTATAAATTTTGTTTAACTCACTTTTAACATCACTTTCTAGAGGCAAAGGACTTTCATTTTGTTAATCTATATTTTCCAATACAATAGATGATGTAGTCTAATGTAGCCTGTCCCAGGATAAAGAGACCATTTGTCATTGTCTAGGAATAACACGTCTATATGGTTATGTGGTGGTACAGATCCCTGTTATGTGTTAAGGGCTATTGCTTAACTTTTACTTGCGTTGTAGGTGGCGCCTTCTGAATGTCTATGTAAAAGGTGACCTTTTTTTAGTGCTAGAAGTAGAACATCAGGGAGATCTTTAATTATTTTTTATAGGTATTTGACTAAAGGGTAGTTGCGTCCACTTTATTAAAAAATCAAACACTGCCATAAAATTTATATTTATATCAGCGGGTATTCAAAACAGGGTCCATTGGTTTGAAATTTGTCCGATTAGTTGAATGAAGCTATGAATGCAATCAGCCCAGTTCAGGTAAAATTTTTAAAATAGGTATACGTAGTTTGCAATTAACAATTCTAACAATGATTCAGCCTGCAAAGGAAAATAGTTTAAGCAAGTACCGTTTAATCATAAATTGTAGGTTGTAAAGCTTTTTCAACTTTAAAATATTTTCTTATGAAATGTTGTTTATTAAAAAAAAATTTAATGACATCTTGTGCCTTTAATCTGATATCTAAAACGATAAGTGTTGATTGTAAATAATATTTACAAATAAAAATGAAATAAATTCTTCATATTAAACAATACTAACAAATTTTACCATCAACCCATTTAAACATCTTTTTGGGTGGTCATATTTGAGTTTTTGTTTGTTTCATTTTATTTTATAGATTTATCTTTATTTGCCGGCAGATATTAAAAGTATAAATCACATTTCTTTTTTGAATACACATTCAGTTCGTTTTTGCAGGTTTTAGCAATATTTCATTTACAATGCCCACAATGCTGACATTTATCGAAAAGAAAGGAATGTGTGTAGTTTTCATAAAAAAAAAAAAAAGTAAAACGTAGTTCAGTTAAATAAAACCTACATAACAAATGATGTAAATTTTTTAAACTTCTTTGCAAAATGTTTCATGTGTTGGCTATTAAGGAATTATAAACATGAACGTCATTATTAATATATGAACAGTGTGGCTGCATATTTTTATGTAAATCGTAAAGTTATTTGTCGTTATAAATTTAAAGCTCTCTATAAAACTAAAGTCGATAGGAATAATTATTCGTTTAAATTAATTCTCTGGCAATCTCTATTGTTTGTTTTAAGTTTGCATTATAATTTGTAGTTTTCAATTAACTACAATCAATTATTGGAAGAATATATTTTCTACTATATGGTAAGCACAACTATAAATATATTTTTTGTTACTTTTTTTCTTACTTTGTCCTTTTTTTTGGTTTTTATCCTTAAAGTACCATAAGTCTTGTGATAAATTTTATGAACTTAATTTACTTACACATGACTGCCTCAGTTTATAAAGACGACTAAAATATATTTTAGAATGTCATCTTTTATATTGATTGTATAAGAAAAATGCCTTCAATCGTAATAATTTTTTATTTAATAATTTTAGGCTAAATATATTTGATTTTTTCATAGAATAGCATAGCATATTTAATTTAACATATTTGATTTTTTTTATAGAATAGTGCGAATAATACAATAAAAAACGAATTTTGGTGATAATATTAAAATTTATTCTACATTTATTTAAGGATGGGAAAAAGTCATTAAGGGGCTTAAAACCTAAATAAGATTTACAACTAAATAAAAACCCGGAATAATATAATTATATAATATAAAGCAGATATCAATTATTTTATCGCAAAGAGCATTACGTCAGAATTTTGTCCACCTAAGCAATGATTCATTATATAGTTTATCATCAACAGCAACATGGCACCGAAATAGATCTAGTTAAAAATAGTAGACCGCGTTTAATATGCGTTGCGAAAAATATTGAATAAGTTGAGTAAAATGTTAATAAAACCCCGGTGGACTAGACAGTAGTGTGCTGGTCTGCTAGTTTGTGAGTTGCGGGTTCGATTGCCGCCAGCGACTCTGGACTGGTCTGCTGCTTGTCTTTCTCTTCTATTCTCTTCCTATTCTAACTATTCTATTTATATGGATCTCACAACATGCCAATTGGGCATAAGTATATACCTGTTGTGGGTTTGGGCTTTTAGTGCCCCTCCTTTTCAACCTAACCTAACCTAATAAGATACCATAAACATCTACCAGAACGTATTGTGCTCAGCTTAAAAAAAAAGATTTACAAATATTCCCACATAATTAAAACACGCAGATCATCAGAAACGTCTTAATATTGCAGACAAATTTCTGCAGTGGGTCAAAAATTAAATCCACTTTATCGAAAGTCTCATTAGGAGTGATAAAGCAAATTTTTAGTTTAATACTTTCTTAATAAGCAGAATTGTAGGTTCTGGGGTTCTAAAAATCCAAGAATATATCATCAACAACAGGTTTACAGCATGGTGTGTTATTACATCTTAAAATAATACTGGGCGTTACTTTGTTGGTAACGGTTTATGTAAAACATTTTTTCATATTCTGCTCTAGAAAACAGACCTGGCATATTGATTAAGATGGATGGTGGTGACACTACCCGAGATACAATTAAACTTTTAAGTAAAATTTTTAGAGGGCAAGTTTATTACAGAAAATTGAAATTATCTGTCCAGCACGTTCGCTTGATTTCTAAACACCCAACCTTTTTTTTGGGATTATTTAAAGGAGCGAGTGAGTATATGTGAACAAACCCGAGAAAACTTTTGAACTCAAAGCCAACATGTTTGCATAAACTCAAGTGATACAACCAAAAAATTTCAAAATTATTCTGGAAGATGATCTAAAACTAGCAGTTTGGAACCAGGGTCTTTTGGATTTATAGCTTCACGCTTAAGCCACTACACAAGAAGATTATTTTATTAAATTAATACCAATCAAATTTGTGTTGAAAAAAAAAAGTATTTTAAAATTTGTTGATGACTCACTTTGTTTTTTTTTCAGTCAATGCTTGTGAGATCTATCACTTCTGTTGCGGTCTCGTTACATTAGTTATATGACTGGTTCAAAACGTGACTAGTAAAAAACTTAGCTACTGGGTATACATAAACCATATGTGTGTAACAAAACAAATGCATACAAATTATTATTATATCGAGCCGTTACCGCAGAAATGATGTAACCCTTAAAATCAGAATTTTACAGGAGAGGGTTTTTTTGTAAATTAATTCAGCTTAAATAAAGCTATTGCTTTAAAATCATTTTGCTTTTACATCATAACGGTTCAATCTACAGTTAGGAGATTTTGACAGATAATACAAATTATCAAGAACTATTGCTTTCTTTAAATAAAAACGAAAATCGATTATGATGTGGGTTACATCAATTGGTAATGGCTCGATATGTTGATACAGATTTTTTTTGTCAAAAAGAATACTTTAAAAACAACACAGAAGGTGTAACAGCTTAAACTACCGGTTAGAAGATGTTTTGTTTCGGTTTTAATTTTTTTTTAATTATTTATTATATAGGGGAATGCTTTTCCTGAGCCAACGATTTTTAAAAATGATATATAACTTTGTGGGGATCAGCAAAATATTTTAGGTTCATCTAGTTAAACATATAAACAACTAGACTTACAAATAACCATTAAATGATGAATTGAACAAGTGAACTGTTTTAAACGGTTTTTCTCCTTGACAAATAAATTTGAATTATTTGAAACGATTGAAACTTGCAAAAATATAGATAAATTTTAAAAAATTAAGGACATAACAAAAATGAACGATAATATTTTTAAAAATATTATTTTTAAGAGTTATAATTAAAAGTTGAGTACAAGGTAGGAGTTTTTTTGTGCCCAATAAATAGTTTTGCATTATTGAAAGTTCAGTTTTTTATTGTTATTATCAAGAATAATATTTTATAGTTAAAAAAATAACAAATGAAGGCTTTATAATGCATAGCCATTTGGTTTGACCAAATGCTGTCTTTAACTAATGCCAAGTTGTAATAACGACCCTTAGTATAAATAGTAACAAAAAACAATAACTTGTTTTAGAAAAGATTTTATATTTTATTTGTAGTATATAATAATGTATGTAATGTAGATAATAGCAAGATGTTGTAATTGAACATAATAATATTAACTTTCAACGATTTTATGTTTTAACTATAATCATGCAATTCGTGCTCTTAGATTATGATTATTATAACCATGTTTTTTTATGTGTATTTATGCTTGTTATTCCTTCGTTTGTTGTTTTTTTTTTTTGCTAGAGCACATCAACTACTCCCGATTAACTAATCATGCTTCATATTTATTATAGTTTTATTTTTTCTTATATAAAAATAGAAAATTTTCGCTTAGGTTTGGCAATTGACAACAAACTCAGCTTCATGTTAAAGAACCAAATATATATTTTTTGTTAAAGTTTTAGCTCAAGAACTTGTTCCATACACATATAGAAGCAGTCGGAGAAATACCTGTGGGAAATCAAATGTTGTGACATCAATACGTTAACGCAAAACTTCCATGACAATTGGTACAACAATTTTTTATTTAAATGTTTTTTATTTTTCTCAATTCACACATACATATAAACATTAGTAGTTATATTAGGTTCGTTCATTTACTCCAATAAGATTTTACTAAGTTGCGTTTGTTTACACACGATCAATTAAATGAGGACACAAATCAAAAAAGTAAAGTGACAATTTTTTTACTAGGAATTTCAAAGTTTATGCTGGACAATTTTTAATTTCTAAAGTTTACTGTTAAAAACATATGATTGTAAAAGTAAACAAAAACCCAACAGCAAAACCAAATTCTTTTGCTTTGAAATTTTATATAGATCAACTTAAGAATTTAAAAAAATTTATTCCTAAAAGAAAAACAGCAACAAATTAAATATAAAACCATATTTTATTTTATTTAGTAGATTTTTTATAAACGCATATCTGAATATTAAAAAGTATTTTTTTGTAGCGATTTTTTTTTATTTATTTACAATTTGTTTCAAAATTAAATATTTAAGTGATTTTTTTAATTTAAAAAGACAAATATGTATTAAATTTAAAACATGAGTTTTATAGTTTACCCAAATGAAAAATTTATATAAGTAAATTAATAATTTTTCATATTATAAAAAAAAGATAGTATTGAGTACCAAAAAAAAGTACATTGAGTAATCAAAAGCATACATATGTATATTACAAAACAACGTGTTTAAATCGAATATATATTTGTATTACATAAAATTTTTTTTTTTAGTTTTTCATCGCGTACTTTGTGCTCTAAATGTTTTTTGTGAGATAATTTTTTTTTTTTTCTCACAAACTGGACTTTTCGGGAAATGTAAACGAACAGACCTATTATTTACACATGTGGCACGTACAAATAAAAAATGTTAATAATTTTTACAACCATTTTTTATTGAATTAAGACTTATGTATGTATTTATGTGCATACAAACATTAATGAACATCAACGCATTGTGACAATGTACCAACATGCACACACACATGCTTGCGTATGTATTGTTTTTCTTTTATTCTATTGTATTAAAAACTAACGAATCATTTTTACATTTCATTTTAACAAATTCACAGAGGAACTGAGAGATATAAGTGAAAAGAAAAAAGAATTGCAAAAAAATGTATCTTTTTGTGTATCTTTTAGCTCTACATTCGTTAAGTTTGGCAATGGGGCAATAAATTCGATTTTTGATTAAAAAACTGTAAACTAAGTTTTTTTGTCCTGTTCTTTCTACAGGACTATTAAGTTTCAAAGGATACAAATTATCAAATATTTATTTAAAAACTATATTTAACTAACTAACTAGCTAACTAACTATCTTAAATATCAACATTTAAAAATATTTTTGATCCAGACAAAGTAGTAAGACAGTAGAATGGGCCTAGACTAAGTGCTAATTGTTTTTAAATATTATTACAAACATTAAGGAATCTTGAACATAGAAATCAAAATATTAAGATTGATATAAATTCATAAATTTTAATTAATATTAATAAAGGGTGATAATTTAGCTATTATCTTTTTGGCAACACTGGTTTAAGCAGCTGACGCACGTTTCGTCTTTTGTTTCACTGTCAAACATCTTCAGTTTGGTCTACAATTTAACCATGAGTTGTCTTAAGGAGCTAATACACGGCATGTGTTTTACATCTGACTTGTCAAATTCTCCACTGCTAATACAAACATGTCGTGAGTTACCTTTAAAATATTACTTCTGTAAAAAAAAACATGTGTTGAGACATCTGACAAAATTTTAATTAGACTGCGCTCTATTTTCTTCTGTCAAAACATGTGACATCAGTCGTTGGCAGAAATATATGCTGCTGCAAAGCAGTTAGCGTAAAAGTACAATTTTGACAGACATGTAGATTTACATATGTCTCACAAATTTTAAAGTCAGATGTTAAAAACATGCCGTGTAATATAGCCTTTGCAAATGAACAACGCTTGCAAATTATTTAATTTTATTATCAAAATGCTTGCTCTGTTAAGAAAGTTCATCGCGCGCTTCATATCGAAAAATTGTGTTCAGCGACGAAGCTCATTTTTGGTTCAATAGGTACGTTAATAAGCAGAATTGTCGATTTTGGAGTGAAGATCAGCTAGACGCATTGCAAGAGCTACCAATGCATCCAGAAAAAGTCACAGTTTGGTGCGGTTTACGGGCTGGTGGCATTATTGGACCGTACTTCTTCAAAGATGATGCGAATCGTAAGGTAACTGTGAATGGTGAGCGCTACCGTGAGATGATATCCAACTTTTTTTTGCCCAAAATGCAATAGCTTGACTTGCATGCCACACAGCACACTTAACATTGGACTTATTGAGAGGCGAGTTCGGTGAACATTTTATTTCACTTTCGGGACCGGTCCATTGGCCGCTTAGATCGTGCAATTTAACGCCTTTAGACTATTTTTTGTGGGGCTATGTTAAAGCTCATGTCTATGCACACATGCCTGCTTCAATTGACGCTTTGGAAGACAACATTGAAGGATCTATTCATGAGATACCGGCCGAAATGTTGGAAAGAGTATGCCAAAATTGGACTAAGCGGATGGACTATTTGAGGCGCAGTCACGGCCAACATTTGCATGAAATAATCTTCAAACATTAAATTATATGGACCGTACTATCGATTCAAATAAAGATTTCATGCATTTTTCTGAATTTTATGTGTTTTTTTAACTTTCCTGTAGCTCTTAAACAATCACGCTTTATTAAAAAATGAAATGTATTTGAAAACTATTTTAAAGAGATTTTTTACACCAAAAATTTAAATAAAACATATTTTAAACTCTTTTACTATTTTATGGTTATGTGGGTAAAAATAAAGTATGTTAACTTATTACAAACTGACTACTTCTTTTCTAAAATTCATCCATTCATTTTGCTATTTAAATCGCCATCTTCATACTTAAAAGAGCAAAACACGAGCATAGTTTTTTTACAACATAAAGTAGAAACATTAGGTATAAATGATATATTACTTTGAGTTAGAATGAGTTTTCTTTTTTCATGGAGGCCTGCCAAAAATCAATTAAATTGCCTTAATACTTTAGTGAAATATTGACTAGTAAAAAAGTTTTGTGAGACATGTCTTGTAGGATTTTAATACACAAATACACATACATTTATGTGTATTTGAGTAACACTAATAAAATAATAAAAGTTCATAAAATAAGTAATATATGAATAACACGAATATTTTATGGTTAAAACGTGCTAATATTATATAGAAATTATTAATACGTGCGACACATGCATTAGTACATGTTCTACAAAAATGTATACAATATCATACCACACTGCAGCAAAAATGTGAATTTTTATTTATATCATTTATATTATTAATTAAATATTTAGTTTAAGCTTATTTATTAATTTTTATTATTTAGCTAATATAAATACGTTTGTGCTTTTTGTTATGTCTTTGAAGTTGGGAAAAAAAAACTTCTTAAGATAGAAACTGCAGTTTTGGTTTAATAGCAAACAAAATATGTATTTTGTTAAATTTTACCTAAGAGGAAATGATTACGATTATTAGCAATTGTGCTAGACTATAGTTATTGATAACAAACGATGGAGTAAAAAAATTAGTAAACCCCAATCAAAAATTTAAACTTTAATTTTTTTACTTAAGACAATTTGCCTAACATTATAGATGTATTGAAGAATCTTAGCAATAAATGAAAACTACTTTTGTTTGTTTACAAATATAGTCTTTCCGGAAAGCGCTTTCAAATTTTTGAGTTGATTTTTAAAAATGTATTCTCAAATATTAACTAAAATTATTCAAGCTCAAGGTCTTTTTATACCCGCCACCAAAAAAATGGTGGGGGTATATTCATTTTGTCATTCCGTTTGTAACACATCGAAATATCCATTTTAGACCCAATAAAGTATATATATTCTGAATCGGGGTTTGATTTGATGACGATCTAGCTATGTCCGTCCGTCTGTCCGTCTGTCCGTCTGTTGAAAGCACGATAGAGGTCGCACCGAAAAAGCTAAAGGGCTCAAATTTTGCCATATTATAGACAAGGTTTGTTTGGTATTGAAAATGGGCTAAATCGGAATATTAGAAAGAGAGTTATAGCTCGTAAAGCAAGAATAGGTCGAAAAAACCGTGTCCTTCAAACATCGAAAAAAAGGAATTGTGTCCAAACGCATAAACGTAGAGTCATGAAACTTCGAATATATATTTCTCGAGTCAAAAGAATATTTCTCCCCAAAAATTGCTTAAATCTATGCATTAGAAAAGGAGTTATAGGAAAAAATGTACGAAAATTTATACCGCTCAGTGTATATTTGAAGTTTAAAACGTAATAAAACTGACAAAATTATATGTACGGTTCTGAAATTTTGCAAACATGGTTTTTTGGTCAAAGTCTTCGTTATAACGGAAAATAAATGTGTTAGTTAATATATTAGTCATATTCATTAGCATTTATTCATTGCAGATGGCAACATCTGTTGAAGCCGCCACTACATTTTGCAAACACTGAGGATGATGTCTTTGCTAAACATCACGTAGAACACTAGATGACTCTAGTAACATTTTTTTGCACAAACTACAAAGGAATTTTATAGGGGTTTGTGATAACGAAAATGACCGAAGTTTGTTGACAAAAATTAACTAGAGTAATGATTTGTGCCCAACTTTACATATAGTTGTACACACAGTCTTATGAGGTTTAAGATTTAAAAATATTAAAAAAAAATGTGCATCAGTAGATTTAAAATAAGTATTTGAATATTTAAAATACATATTTTAACAAATTTTTTTTTTATCTATCTATACTTTTGTAAAGGGTGGTTAAATTTTAAGGGCCACAGGGTGATTAAAAATAGACATGCTCAGCATTTTGCTAAAACAGGAAATTTATTAGTAAGATTTTGATTTTTAAAGTTCTATAACATTTTGCTTTTAAAAGATTTTCAAACGAAATAAGTTTTGTATAATTTTAAAATTTGTTAGCCATTAGTACATGAAAATAAATTGTTTATAATGTTTAGAAATAATTTTTTTTTATCTTTAGGTCTAAATTTTCCTAAATTCCTTTTTTTAATACACCATAACTTCTAGAAAACATAAGATAACAAAAAGAAATTAGCACCATTTAGTAGATAAAACTCTCCTCTCCTCCCCATTTTATACCCGTTACGATCCGACCGTGATCAGGAGACCAATTTTTGTGACACAAGGTCAAATATTTTTTGCAAAATTTTAGTAAAAGAGCTAAACAAATTTTTTTGTAATACTTCAATTGTTTTTATATCCGCCACCAAAAAAATGGTATGTATATTCTTAATCGGGGTTTTATTTGACGACGATCTAGCTATGTCCGTCCGTATGTCCGTCTGTTAAAAGCACGATAGAGGTCCCATCGAAAAAGCTAGTGGGCTCAAATTTTGCCAGAATATGTCTTATACACAAGGTTTGTTTGGAATAGAAAATTGGCTAAATCGGAGTATAAGGAAAAAAGAAAAATTGCCTAAATGCATGTATTAGGAAGGGAGTTAGAGATCAAAATGTACGAAAATTTATACCGCGCAGTGTATTTTCCAATATGTTAAAAATTTTAAACCTAATAAGAGTGACAAATTTAGATCTACGATTCTGAAATTTTGCAGGAATTGCTTTTTGGTCAAAGGCTTTCTTCTGACGGAAAATAAATGTGACACGCCAACCTCCCATACAACGTTTTCTCTTAAATTCTTATAATTTCTCTATAAATCGAATAATAAAGGACTTTATTGAAATATCTAAGTTGTATTTATTAGCAGAAATTTTATTGACACGCTTACTTTAACGCCCATTTTCACTGAAACACTTAATTTACGAAAACATTTTACCAGCATATCCAAGTTATAAAGGGTGGTTAAATTTTAAGGGCCGATGTTGATTTTGAATAAAACACAAATTATTTAGGAAATTATTATCATTTCTTTTTTAATGATAATATTTGTATGGTTCAATTATGTATGGAACAAAATATCGGCCAAATGGCCCCGCGACCTCAACGGCACACCTCGATCCGATAGTCCAAATTTTAAATAACATTGCTGATGCTCAATTGTTTGGCACGATGATGAGTCGAAGTTGACTGTTTTTTTGCCACACTATCGCGATAAACAGCAATGCTTCTCATTTAACGAATTTAGAAGGCATTCATAGATGTTCTAACATTTTATACAGACCTGGGGCCGAATTACGGCATTCGATATCGATCGAAATTTTACTCGAACGATCGAGTATGCTTTAGGTATATAGATTCTAATAAGAGTTTTCAAATTTCGATCACGTTCGAGTGCCGTAATTCGGCCTCTGTTTTAAATTTAAAATTTAACCACCCTCTACAAAGAAAGCCATTAACAAAATAATAATTATTGTGCTTTAAATGTACACAAAATTGGTGGTGAGTATAAAAGATTCGGCACAGCCGAATATAGTGGTCTTACTTGTTATAATTCAAATAATATCTTTAATATTTATTATTATTAATTCTTCCAATATTTCGCTACTCCATTGTGTAGCATCTTCAGGAAATATTTGTTTTGATTTTTGTAAACAATTTTTGTGTGAAAAAATAATAAATTTGAAATAACAAACTTTTGAAAACATTTAACATATAAAATTCAACATTTTGTCATATGAAAAAATTTTGTAAAAAAGTACTAACTTAAAAATTAACAAACAGTTCAATAATATGTATAACATAAGAAACTATGTGTGCATATATGTATTGTGTTATTTTTTATGTATTAAATGTCTGTAGTTCTGAGCAACATTATCAGTGTCTGCCTTATAGTTAATTCTGTGTTGATGTTACATTAATAATTTGTAGCATTTCTAACATAAATCTACGCTTATAATTAACTTCTGTGTTTAAAACTGAAACATTTTCAAAGTTTGGAAAGTGATTTAATTTAGAACAATGAGAGGATAATGCTGTCTTTTGTGAATTTATATTATCCCTATGCCTTTGGTCTGACTTATGTCCAGAAATTCTTGTTTTTAGTTTATTTTTAGTCGTACCCATATACACTTTACTACATTTCTCACTATCATTACCACCACAAGGTATCTTATATACTAAATTAGATCTATCCCATTTCTGTATTCTGTCCTTTGTCTTACTAAATAAATTAACTATTGTATTAAACGTTCTATAGGCCATCCCATATCTATTTAAAAAAATATTGTTAAATGAATTCTCTTCTCTATTAATTAAAGACCATATTAGTTGGCATATATTTAGCTAAATTTTCAGTAAAAAGTTATTATTCCAAATGATATTGTTTTTTAAAAAATTATGGCAATAAGTTTAAACGCTATAACTTTCTTTAAAATAGTTGCCTGGTGGTAGTTCTAAATTCTAAAATTCAAACGATGTGATTATCTTAATTTGACTTTTTTTCCACTTAAGAAAAATTTTCCATTTTACCAAAAAAATATTGTATCAAGAAAATTTAGAAATATATTATTTTAGCTCATTTTTTTTTCCTTTATAATTCTAAAACTACAATCTCATAATTCAGTATATAGTCGCAACTTTATGAGTTTAACTAAGAAACAACAAAGTAAAATATAATAAAAAGAACGTGTTTTTTCTGGTGCATTATTCAATACGTAGGAAATACAATTTATAAGAATACTACAATCGATCGGTTAAATGTTTGGTCATACAATCCAATATTACGTCAATATTCTTGCAAACTGACTTCGAGCTTATCAAAAGATGCTGACCTTAATGTAGCCCTAGAGAAAGTGAAGTGAAGTGCCAAGCTAAGCATTGAAATCATAAAAATTATTTATTTCACTTCATATCTAAACTCCCAAAAAAGAGTGCTGTAGCGAAGAAAAAAAATAAAATAAAATTCTGGTAATGACAACTAAAACTGTTTTCTCTATGTAGTTTTCTCAAAAACGGCAAAATTTATATTCAATCAATTAAAGTGTACTGTCGTATTTGGTATTCGAGCTTTAAATCTATTTGGCAACTCAATTGTGCATATCAGATCTGATTCAGCTTGTCCTGTACGATGTGGGTAGTAAGATATACCCTATGAGGCAGAAAATAGCGGAACAGATAATTGTGAATATTGAGAAATGTAAAATACCTAAATTAATAAATAATGATTAATTTATTATATGGATAAAATTATTGGTAATTGTGCGTTTACATCGAACAAGTTTTTTTGCAGAAAAAAATTTCTGTGTAAACTTAAAAACAAGTTAAAAGAAGAACAATTAACAGTGCTATTATCGGCCGTACCGAATCTTATTTACGTATGTGTTTCTAAAAAAAATTACAAAAAAAAAAAAATAAAAACAAATATATATTTAAAAAAAAAAATAAAAATAAAAAAAAAAATAATAATATAAATAATATATAAAATAAAAAAATTAAATAAAAAAAATTTTTTATTGGCTCAGCTGGGATTCGATGCCACGTTTACTCTAACCAGTATATATGTATGTTTTCGTTGTAATTGTGAAAAAAAAACGAGGTGGTCGTGGTTTTTTGCTCATATCTCAGAAAGTTATAGGGCGATTGTGCTGAATTTCAATAGCGATTCAATTCTGGATATTTCCAAGAGATTAATACCATACACAGATCTGGGGAACATATAGTTGCTTCTTAAAGTTGATTTCAACCAACACACGGACAGACGGGCAGACGGACAGACGGTCAGGACTTAATCGACTCCTCTATTCATAAGCTTTTAGAAAATATATACTTTATGGGGTCGGAAAGGAAAATTGTAGAAATAACAAACGGAATGACAAAGCTATAGATACACTTGTGCACCACAGGTGAAGGGTAAAAAGAAAAATTTATAAGGGAAACCTTTTTCAATGTTGGGGTGCTTCAACTTTCAATATCATAACATTGTACTCTCTTTAGCTACAGCTGGCTGAGTAGGACACCTTTAGAAAATTGAAAAATAATAGTTTTCTAGAAATTTTAAACATACATTTGCTAAAAGTCACAATAGGGTTTACAAGTTCATTAACTTGTTCGTTTTTTTATTCAGATGATTAAGAAGAAACCAGTAGAATAAATTATTAAAGGAACTGCTATTCTCTCAACTAAACAGAGAACCAGAAAAATAAAATTTTATTATTTCAATCAGCGATTAATAATTTAACTGCTGAGAGCATATTGTCGATATCTTATTGTTAAAATGTCTGTCTTTAACAATGATTCTATTATTATTCAAAGTTACAACCAACACCATTAGAGATTTGCCTCGAACCGGTACACCATTATAAATTTGCACTGCGGAAAATATTGAACGTATAGAGCAAAGTGTTAACCAAACAGCAGAAGTATTTACCAAAAAGCGTTTTGCTCAGCTAAGAATGGCTTAAAAGACACTACGGCGAATTAAAAAAGAAAATTTTCTTTTACTCCGATATAAGGAGCAACTGGGTCAAGAATTAAAGCCCGCAACTCATCAGCAGCGTCTAAAATGTGCAGTTAAATTTCAACAGTTGGCCAAAAATGAAATCAGCTTTATTGAAAGTCTGATTACGACAGATGAAGATCATTTTCCTTTAAATGACTTTGTTAATAAAAAGAGCTTTACATTCTAGTTGTTTTAGAATCCAATCGCCTTTAATCAATGCCAATTGCATCTAATTAGATGTACAGCTTGCATAACTTCTGAAAACATTTTTGGGCCTAAATCTAAAAATATTATTCTTTAAGGTGATGATAAAGTGCTGTAACCGAAATGAAGAGCAGTATCGTTTTATAATAAAATATTTTTTACGTTCTAATCTTGAATGCAGGCATGAGATGTGGTTTCGTCACAATTAAACCACGACACATGCTGTAAACCGTTTTTGAAATAAAATAATTTCCAATATACGACTGTGTTTTGGTTTAGTCTAAAAAGCAAATATGTATATGTATGTCAACAAGCCTGAAACAATCGCTGAACTCAACGCCGACATTGGTGTAGAAATTCGAGCGCTAGAGTAACAAATTTTGAGAGATATTAAGGAAAATTCAATCCCGTCATTAAGAAATTGAAAAAAAGGGGTTAGCTAAATGGCATTATTTTCCAATTTCCAATATTTTCTATTTTTATGTAAAAAAAATCTCCATTTTGTATATTTTATATTCAAATAAAAAAAAAATAAAAAAAATATATTTAAACGAAAAATTAAAATATTGTTAATCCCCACAGTGACTACTGGCATATATTGACCCACCTTGCATGTATGTAACTCGATTTAAGCTTAATGAACTTATTTAGTTATATTTATTTTAATATAAAAAATTCCTTGAAATCCAAGAAAATGTATCTACATACAAAGAAACATAAGTATCTCATATGAATTCTAATAAACTTTTTTATTTAGATTTGCAATAAGAAATTTCTATTTAAATTAAAAAAAGTGTCTTAATAATTCTACTTTGTACGTAGTATATAAAACCCTTTTATACATGACTGATTCTGTACTTTATTAAGCTTAAGTAATATGATGTGCAATTATCGATTTTTTTTTCTTATTTTGATAAAAATATTCTTTGGAATACATTGTTATAGTGACCCTGAAACGAACTTATGTTTACTTAACTAAATAATGCTGATGAAGGAAAATGTTTTGTATGTAAAATAAATAAATATGTGGTTAACAGAGATGGACAATGTTCAAGCGAGCTAAGGTTTATATGTTTATATCAAAACCGCTAATCTTTAAAAAGATTATATGTTTGGGCTTCCATCATACACTATACAAAAATTCAAATCCATGATTGCCGCCACTATCAAATAGTCCATCGTAACTATGTAAAAGTGTAAAATCCAAGATAGCGTTATAAACAAAATGACAAAATGATTGTTTTTAATTTAAACGAAAGAGCTTGACTAATAGAATAGACCTAACTTTGTTAAAATGGAAGATCAAGTTAATTTGGTACTTAGTTTCACAACAAAAAGTAAAAAATATTTTTTTAATCAAGCTATTTTTAAAGGTAAGTCCAGAGCAAATGCCATAAACATCAAGTACTTTAAACACAAAAAGGATTGCCTAAAAAGTGTAATTAATTGACATTTTAAATTATTTTTAATTTTAAATGTATTTTTTTTAATTTATTGGATTAAGTGATATAAAATGTTTTTAAAATTTATATCATTTTCTGTCAGCTAACAAAAGTGTACTGTGACATACTGGCTGACCTATTTATCACCGCACAGTCAAAACGCAAAAAGCTATAGACACGAAATTTGTTCTGTGTGTTCTTCTTTGGATGTATAGCTTTATTATTATTATTTTTTGGAAATTCTTACTTAAATGAGGTGAAAAAATGCTAAAAGCGGGTTAAATCGGTAACCTTAAAACTGCTAAACTAAAAATGAAAAAAAGTTTAACTTGGACTCAAAAAATCAGCTGACAGATGTCTGGACTTTTATAGAATTTTTCATTCTTATTGGGAAAAATAGGTATATAAATTATGACACCACTTTGCAGGCAAAAAAACAAAATTTGTTACAAAGAAAGCACTGTGCGACATGATCAGCATGGCATACTAAATATGGGTTTAAAATTCTAATAACATTTTCTTGTATTCTGTTTTGTTTCTTCTTCATTTTGTTTTTTGATATGCCTTAACAATACCACCACTAATGTGACTGCTTGTGCTCAGACTATTTTGTATACCCTTCACCTGTGGTGCACAAGGGTATATATAGGTTTGTCATTCCGTGTGAAATTTCTACAATTTTCATTTTCGATATTTTCTGATGGCTTATGAATAGGGGAGTTGATTAAGCTCTGTCAGTCTGTCCGTATGTATGTTGAACTCAACTTTTTGAAGCCCCCCGACATTGCCTGGACCCGCGTGAAGTATTTAAATATTGGAAGATCAGTGTTGAAAATCAGAAAAATCGGTACATACATAATTGAGATATTAGGAAAAAACCACGACCACCTTTTTTTTACAACAACAACAAACAACACATACATGCATACTTACTAACGTGGTATACTGGTTAGAGTGAACGTGACATTAAGTACCAGCTGAGCCAAAAATGATTTTTTTATTTATTATTTTATATATTACTTATATTTTTATTGTTGTTGTTTTTATTTTTTTGTTTTAATATTTTTTTTAAAGTATATATTTATTTTTATTTTTTTTTATATAAATTTTTTTTATTTTTTTTTTAATTTTTTGAAATTTTTTTTATATTTATTATTATTCTTATATTTATTTTATATATATTTTTATTTTTATTAATTTATTTTTTTCAACAGTTGTTTCTTGTATTGAGCTTGAAAATTTTCCCGCCTTTTTTAAAAAAAATTTTGTTTTTTGAACAATTCTAATAATTTAATTGTTAATTGTTGAAAATTGTAAAAACTTTCCCTGAATGTGGTAGCAAAATATCGGAAAATCAAATTAAAACTATTTTTTATTAAAGAAAGTGATCTCAAGCTCAATACAAGAGACAACTGTTTATATAAATAAAAAGATCGAAAACATTCATTTATTATATAAATTTATTTTTTTATTTTTTACATTCTTATACATACGTAAACTTAATTTATAATTTTACAATGGTATGTTTTTTATATGTATGTTTTGTATATGTGTGTACGTATTTCATATGAGATGAATGGTGATACAAATAATTGTTATTACATGACAACACGTTGTGAAGGGTATAAAAAATTCGGCACCTCCGAAGATACCACTCTTACTTGTTTTTTTTAAACTTAATTATACAATAATTGCAAATGTTGTAAAAATATGCAGCTGATGTCAAATTATAATAAAAACAACTGACTATGAAATAGTTTAATTTTTTTTTTGCTTTTCTCTGTTCCCCTGTACATGGGAGTATAAATTTCTTGCACAATTCTCATTAGTGTTACAATCCATGTTATGTATTAAATTAACAAATATGCAGTTTACACAGAAAAATCCTTTTGTATCTATGTATGCAGGTTTGTATGTATGAATGTTTGTATGTAACTGTATATGGATTAAATAAAGGAAAGTGTATGTTTTATATGGTGTGGAATATTTTATATTCTTTAGAATATTTAAAGGAGTAGTTTTCATAAGTTTTAAATATGTCGTTGTATAAATATGCAGTTTGTAAAGGTTTACAAGAACTTAAGGAAAAAAAAAATTGTAAATAAGCAATTTATATAATTCGTACTGGGAATATAAATTAAACTGCTAAACAAGACATTTTATTAAGAATATTTTAAAGTCATTCACAATTCAACTAAATAAATGAAAATTCAAATTACATATTTACATTCAAGTTGTGTTGTGATATTATTGGTACACAAAAATAATAAAATTAAAAAAAAAATAAAATTAAAGATTAATTAACAACATCTTTTTTAAAACCGGAGTATTTGTTTCTTCAACAGGAATGCCAATTTAACATTCAACATATATATCAATTGAACTATTTGCTACGAAAAAAATATTTGTGTAAAAATTAAAGCTGTACCGATTTCCTTAATGGGAATCAATTTTAACTTATTGCAGGAAATAGGCACAGCACACTTTTTTTTCGAAATTATATGAAATCATTTTTGGTTGGTATTATTTTTTTATTTAAACTAATAATATTTTATAATTTTTGGATGATACAATACCATTAACCTGTAAATGCACAAATTTTATTTTATAAAATAATTTATGTTATATGTTTGGTTGTTAATCGTGGTAGTTCGCTACGCCAACTATCAATTGAGTCTGTATAGATAGTTTACCACTTTGGCAAGAGCACATCACTCGCCAGATTATGTATTTCTTTGTCCAGATTGAGATGATGGGGATACTAAGTCAACCCTATAGGCGTGCGGTATCTCAACAGAACGTTCAGTCAGACCTTAAATATCTCAGAGAGGTTATTGTCAAAATATTATTAAATGTATTGCGTTCCCTTTTAATAATATCTCTGCAATTAAAGAATTAGTTTCATTATACATATTTTATATTTCGATATTTCTATATTTCCTTAAGTATTTTATTTTTTCGTTTTCTTTTTTCTTTTAGAAAATTGTTATTTTAAAAAATCCTATACTATTACTAAAAAAATATCTGGATATTCATTAAATTTATTTTGCAATTAGAAATAAATTGCTTACGTATAAAATATTTGAAATTAAAAATTTACTGCCCTTAAGGTTTAACTGAGACCATATTGCAGACAAGGGGTATGAATCAACTTAAAAATTTAAAAAAAATCTTTTTCAATCATCAATAAATAAATACACTTGCATGCAATAAAAAAATACTAATACACTCATCTGTTTGTCTATTCAAATACCTTCCTTTTATTTCTTTATTTTTTATTTTTTAAATTTGCCTCAAGGCATTTGTTCTTATATGCGCTTAATTCAATAATGTCACAACCAATCTGAAATAAAATATCGCTATTCGTTTACATGTTTTCATCTGAGAACTTATGCTAAAATGTGCACAAGTCGTTTTCTGTTATTAACATGAGAACATTGGCAGATGTAGATGAGAAATTAAATTAAATACAAAATTGATAATAGAAAAAGGTAACAAAGTAATAATTATGTTTAATGAAGAATTTATGCAGGAAAAATTGTATTTTAAAAAGGCAAATAATTAAATTAGGACTAGTCATAATATATTCGATCTTAAAGATATTGTGGTTGTTTACACCTTAAAACCATAATCAAAAAATGGCAAGAATTCAGTGTTTTTTTATTTCTTTTATTTAAATGAGTTGTTTAAAATTTATTCCAGAGCGTTTTAAGTAGTACATACGAAAATATATTTTTTTAACAATAAATAAATATTGACAACTCAATAAAATTTTATTTGAGTTGGCACTTTTAGGAAATAGAATATTAGGAAAAAATTATTTTAAATTTAATTATTACAATGTTATTTTATTCAATTTCTAATTCAAACACAATGCTTCAATGCTTCTCTCAAGCGGCTCCGAATCGTCCGCTCACTTAGAAAAGTACTGTATGACTCATTTCATTCATCTGCGGTATCTTTAAGATTGAACTGAACGTCTGTTTTAAATTTTCTCAAGATAATTCGGTCTTCACTCACTTACGTTTCTTGCCGGCTTGCGGTAAGTTTTGTTTTTAAATTTGTTTATTTGATAATTAACATTTCGACGCGTCGAACTGATCTCATTTGCTATGTATATTACGTTAAAGCCGGCACTGAATTTAACTATTATTGAGACTCTCTCTAAGATAACTCAGCCGTTTTTCCCATATTTTCAAATTAGTGATAAATCAAAATGATTAGTAAAGACACAAAAATTAATTAGAACAAGTTGAGTTGACCTTCAGTTGTACGCTATAAGAAATATAATCTAATGGTGTGATATCACACGTGTTTGAATGGTATTGACTGACTTATTAATCAGGAACTCGAAGTAAATAAAATATTTTCTCAGCAAAGTTATTGTCTTAAGCGTAATGTGGGGCGTATAATATATCAAATAAGTGTAGCAGGTAAAGCATGGTTCAATTAGTGGTAAGAAAGGACTGATTTGTTATGTTTTACAAAGGATATACTCTTAAGTTTAAAAACAACACCAAACAGTGCAATTCTGTGGACGAAAATTGACCAAAAATTCGGTCTGAAATACCAAATAATTTGGAACAAAATAGTAAGATGCTGAATATTCCATTGACTATTACAGCGTAAATTTTAGTTTTTAATTCTTAACAGAGTTAAGACTTAATAAAATTACGTATAGTGAGAACCTAATGATGTATTATTTCTATTTATTATTTTTTATTTATTGATTTTCCACGATTCTGAATATTACTATTTTAGTATATTTTTGAAATAAAAATTTTTGATAACGATAATATATCTCACGATATCTTTTTTAATAATTTTAACATGCTAAACGCAAGTTGCTAGAAAAAATTTTAATTATTTCAAGAATTTTAGAGATAGATCCTCTGTTTCTTATTTTTTTCTTTGTAGCCAGCTGCTTTTAATTCACTAAGAGTGGGTAGTCACAAAAGTATCAACTAGAATTTGACGCCGAAACCAAAAATTGTTAAAGAAATTAATTAACCTGTTATGCAGACATGGAAAAATATTAGGCCATTCAATAAAATCGAAATTCGAATGGCCAAAAAATTAATTATAAAGGGCGCGGCAACAGAATGCAAAATAATCTGTAATTGTCTCCAATAAATCTTGTTTCCTGGTGGTTGATTGATTTAACTTTTTTTATGGTCACCACACCCCCTTAATGCACAATTCACACTTATTGAAGTACACAATACATATTTTCGTATTATAGTTGTTCAACTTGGAGCCATTATTGCAGTGTATGTCATGAAAAACTACATGACTTAAAAATTCTACATAGATCACTCTTTATTATGTCATATTATATCATGAATATTATAACCACGGCACTTTTTTTCTCCTTTTTAGTGTTTGTTATGAAAATAGTTTACTTTTACAACAATAAGTCTTAGAACTTAAAAAAAATTTCACGTTTTTAGCACTTAAAATTTTTTTGTTTTTAGGTTATGCACTCTGCCGTTTTTATGATACATTTTGACCTTTACTGTAACTGCCTTATTCATAAAAGTTACTAAAGGTTTATAAAGATTTTATTAAACTAATTTTTCTATGGAAATTTGACTTATAAATTAATTTTTATCAATTAAAATTTAAAATTTAAAATTTTTAAAAATTAAGACATTACAAATACTTAGGCCTTTGAAAAAGGTTACTGTTATTAGATAAAACAGGCATGAGAAAAATTTTTGACACATAAAAAGCATCATCAATTTCCAACTAATCAATACATCGACGGATTTAAAATGTATAATTTGATAAAAAGGGAAATCCAAGTTAACTGACGTCACTACTACACAATTGATTAGAGAATTTTCTAGTCCTTTGTTTACAAAGTCTGAATCTTAACACCTTTATTTCAATTTAATTTTTTCCTGTAAGCACTGCGAGTAAAAAGTTAGACTTAACTAACACAATAACGTTACTTGGATTTTAATTAATACTAGAAGTGAAAATGTTAGACTAAATCTTTTTTTAGTTTTCCTACAAATATAAAAAATATATATTTTTTCTTAATATTATTTCGGTTCGCCTGTAGGAACAGGTAAAAGTAATTTTTGCGGTAGCAAGCAAGGCTACGAGTACATTTATCACCCATAATCCCACTCATTCGAGTGGGATGTGAGTTTTTAAGATTTCCTAACCTTCAATTGTCTGTTGTTAGTCCCGTTGAAGTAGTTGTTGTTTCTGTACATTCATATAAGAAATGTTGCACTACAATGACTTGCTTTTTAAAACAAGTAGTGAAAAAGATAATAGAAAAGAGGTTATTAAATGCAGACATTGGCTGTTGAACTTTGTGTAATTTCCGTTTGACTTTTTTTTTTGAATTTTCTTTTTACTGCTGTTTTAAACAAGCAAAAAATACTTATTATGCTTAAGATACAAAACAGTTTGAGGTTTTTGTTCTTATTTTTCTATATATGTAAGTAAGAAGCACATGTTTATAATTTAGGTTTGTTGCTAGTTTTTCTATAGAACATTTTTTTTTCGTTTTCAAATTTAATTTCTTATTTTTTTTATATTTTATTTTTGATACAAATTTTCCTAAAGCTTTTTTAATAAAAATTCTATTATGATAACTTTGAATATTACCTGACGCTTTTAAATAGAATTTTTAATAAAAAAACAGTTTTAAAAATCTTTTCCAAACTTTTAATAATTTTTAATAACTAAGCAGTAACTACGCAAAAAAATAAGTAAATGCGAATTTTAATTAAGAAATTAATATTGTTAATTTAAATTCTTAATTGTCATTTAGAACATGTGATTCAATTTATGAAACTTTTTTACACTAAGATATTCAAATTGGAAATCCGAAAAGAATTAAGTTATTATTTTTGTGGCCATATTACGGAAATTCATATTCCTTAGAGCGAAAAATATTACAATTGGGCATATGAATATTAATATACCCACATTAGCTGGCAATGAACCTTTCTTAACTTATGTAATATGCAGTAACCCCCAAAAGATTTTAGAAATATTGCAAAATAAATTACATTTTTAAGACTTCCAAATGAATAGTACAAAAGCATTCATTGCAACTGAGTTCAAGAATGCATATTATTACAAATGATGTAGTTCTAAATTAATAATTATCTTAAACAATTCATGTAAGTAAACAACATGAAATATGAACTCATGAAAATCAGAGTCCTTTTTCCTAATGTGCATGAGTTTCAACCATTTATAAGAATGAAGTGCAGTTCACTAATATATTTATATAAACACATGATCTGTAACGACAAGCTTAAAAATAAATAAAAAATTTAATGTTAAAATCATAAGTATTTTCACCTAAATTTATTCACTTCGTCGCATTTTTAACCCCTGCAAAATCACGTCTACGTCTTCTATTTTTTTCACTGGTACTATACTTCTGACATACATATTGCAATAAGACACACTCAAAGTCATATAAAATTTCTATAATACGTAACTAATGGATGGGCAAACAGAAAAGACATTTTGTCTGTGAAACTCATATTTTCCTATTGAACCATAAATTGTCTCAGCTTTGATTGCCTTTATATTCCTCACCATTATCTGTAGCATTTCGACAAAAATTATTTGCGAAGATATATAAACATATTTTTTACTATTGCATAAGTCTTAACAAACAAACAATTTTTGTAATAGAGCTTTAAGAATGGATTTTAGATTTCCAACGCTCTAAAAGACTATTTCTTTTTTAAAACTGTTTTATTTTGTTTGAATTAATATAAAATTAAAATCTCAGCATATATTTACATCCAGTGATTGATGTGTATATTTAAATTGTATGTAATATAGTTTTATTATCTATTCTAAATTGGTAATCTTAAATTATATAAAATAAATATAAATTGAAAAAACAACACACCCCCTTTAAGAAAAAGAGAAAAGTGATATATTTCTGGTTGACTGACTTAAAATTAAACAAGTTTTTCTGAGAGACAATCACAAGGTGTAAAAAAATGCTACAAGTATTGCAATGTGGTTTTTTTAACTTATCCATCGCTCAGTGTACGAATCTAATATTCTTTCTTTCTTTCCAAATAGTTTTTTTTTTCATTGCATTGAACTTCTGGTTTCTACAACAAAACATGGACAAATATATGAAGAGATCCAATTAAGAAAAGTACATTAAAAAAATTCTACTGAATTGAATACGTTTAAAGTATGTGAATAACTTCATTGTTTAAAAAATAATTATTCTAAGTAGTGTATTTTATTTTTGCTAATTTTCACTCATTTGAACAATGTCATTAATTCTCTAATGCATATCGTACATAATTTGTTGTTGTTGTTAAATATTATTTAACAAAAAATGTTTAAAAATTCTTAAAAAAACTTTTATCTATCATCAATATAATAAATTGTTTTGTCTTATTCGGTTTGCAATGCTTTCATTATCTATTTGTTTTGAAACACCATTTCTATTTGCATACCACCGCGTATGAGCAATATTAATGCGTATATTAAATATCACTCATACTATTGGTCAGTGGCACTTACATAAATTATTTTCCTCAATTATTTATTTATTTATTTGTTTATTGTTGCAAATTAATATAAAGTTTTAATGAATTTAATTGCTGTACATTTTATTATTTATTTGTTGTTTGAATTAAAATTTTATAAACAACAGTTTATGCTCGATTTACGTTTTAATTAATTTTAATAAAAATATAATTATTTTTATGACATAACTTGTTGTAATCATTTAAAATAACGTATTTAATCAGATCTGCTGTAACAATGAATGCATATAGTATTAGGCTGTGAATAAATATTAATTTTGCTTAATACTTCTTAAAAATAAATATGAACAAAAAGGATTTAATATATTTTAAGAGTGTGCATAATAATTATATCATATTATGATGTTCAAATAATTAAACCGTGGTTAAACGCAGTTATGTAGCTTAAATCCTAAGTTTAATGTTGTTATTACAACTAAGGTAATTTAAAAATTTTAGCCTAAATTATTATAGCTAAAATTTTTAAGAATTCAGTTGAAATAGAAGAGATAAATTGGCATCCCAAAGTACGATATTTTGATTTTAAATACTTTTTGTTCTGAGGTCTACGCAATATTAATGCCTGAAAACGGTACATACAACTATAATGGAATATTTTTACAATGCTCTGTGTTATAAAGACTATTGTACCCTAATACCTACATATATTTGGCAAAATGGGAGTTGAGGAGTCTGGCCACCTGAACTGACGGATCAAAATAAGGAAAACGCGTCGGCTTTTTTACAGAAAGATGACTATTAGGCTGTTAGATTACTCTATAATTCTACAAACTAAAACAACGACGATCAAAGGGATAGAAAATTTATTGAAATATTGCAGGTTATACTCAGATTATATCCATCTTACATTTAATAATATCCATTTTGATTATGGAATGCCAGTTATTTGTAAATGATATGGTTAAATATATAACTGTTAAAATCCGGTGGGTATCTTGTCACTTGTGAGTGTCAGGAAACTGCATTGTAGACTGAGTAGCGAAGAACAAAACTCTTATCCACTCAGGGAAAACTTAAAAATTTACTGGTGCACTATTTATATTCTGCAAGACACTGGTCGAATAATAATTATACCAATCCGCATAGATAAGATAGTCTGCAGGACTAATATTTATGCAAGAGCTAGGTAGATCTGGCCACCAGTGTGTGAGTTTTTAAACGGGAGACTTATATGTCTCTTTCGCTGCCTAGTTGGTTCGGTAACTGAACATTAGCTCTTGAGGGTAAACGCAAGGAAACAGAATATCTCTTTTAATAACTACTGATAAAATTGTTAATTCAAAGAGAAGCTTGAGACAATAAAACATATTTTCTGCCGTTGATCAGCTTTGGTATCTAGGGAAAAGCATTTTTTACAATCTGGCAATTCTCTCTCTCGTTTATGATGGGAGAATATGCTCGTTTCGTTATATGTTGGGTTGGTCTTAAGTTAAAAAAAAAAGTTTTTCTCAAGTAGGCGGTAGGACTAGCTATAAGAATGTGCCAGGGACGTATTGTGGACCCAAACATGATGGTCTGTGAGTTACTTTATAATTAAGGTATGTAGTGAAGTGAGCGTTGTGCCTATTATACTAACCAATACTGTTGTCAAATATTAAGATAAATACAATAGTTAATATATTTTAATTTTACTTCAATATTTTGAAAGTGTATTCCTGTAATTAAAAATATTAAATAAATCACTGTAGCCAAATGTAGAAACTACAGCACTTGCCACAAGAAAAAGAAGAAAGTAGTCGATGAAATCGCTGAACAGGCGGCCTTTAACACTAAATTTGAGCTAATGCAGCTAGTAGCTGTGAGACATAAAAAAAATCGTGACTTCAAATCACGAGATACAAAAAAACCCTATAATAAATTTATTATCAGACCATCAAAATGTTATTTTACCTCTCCGAGATTATCAACCAAATTTAAGGTTTAATTAGACGTGATATAACCATAATACAATAGCCATAAGAAAACAAAATTCATTTGATTTCTATGAATATGACAAGTAACCTATAATCAAATATATTGTTGTCCGCCTGTTTGGTATGTTTATGGCACGTCGACTTTAACCATTATACCGAATTATTTGAGTTATGCTTATATTTTGCATCATTAAACAAAGAAATTTAATATAAAAAAATTACATTTTCCTCCATGCATATTGTTGATGATTATGTTGAACCGTACAAATAAAAAATCATTGACAATAGCAACATTAAAAGACAAAAGAAATCCGAGTACATACATACTTACACTGGACGTATACTCATACATTACACGAATGACATATGTTGCCATTTATCATTGTTTACATCTAACTGCCGTGATGTGAGTATATGTATATTGCGAATAAAGTAAAAATGTTTTTACAAAAACTTTTGAAACACAATAGAATTTCTATACGACTGCGGTCGCTTTGTTCTTTTTGTTGAGTTGAGTTTTTATAAAACAAAATAGAGAAATCTGATCTACACATTAAAGTGGAAAATTTTTTGTTTTTTATGTTTTTTGATTTTACTTATATGAAAATGTCTTTAACAATTTAAACTGACATGAGGTAGATTTTAAAATTTCAAATTGTGTTACATAGCTTGAGCTATGTTTATATGGAACAATAAAAATAATAAAAATGTTTAAAAACTTCCATTTATATTTTTGGAAAAGACAATATATTTTTGGAATGTCCTATTATGAATATTTTCACTTAGTTTACTATATTTGAAGAGGCAGTGTAGAACTTACAATTTTAGAAATGCCAGTTGTAATATATACATATGGCAAATATTATCCTAATATTAAAAAGCTTTCATTACCCTTTCCTCTTTTAAGAGCCAAATTTTTATATAGCAACTAAAATTTTCACAATTTTTTGTGAAACTAAAATATTTAAAAAAAAAAATTAAAATGAAAAATTAATAATTCAAAAATGGTTAATAATTTTTGATAGTAATATTGGGTGAATAAGTTTTTTCTAAAATTTTATTGAATATGTTCTGAAACATTTATATAATGTAAATTGATTTAAAATATTGATCATTGTTAGCTAAAGAGTATCTCAGTAAGAACAAACATTATAAATTCAGTGTGTTTTTATCTGCAAGTAGCAACTGTAAACTTTGGTATTAAAAAAATTGTACACAACACGCCACTTTCTGGTGCTTTAGGTCAATCAGCGGAACGAGGCCAAAATCGCAGTGATTGTAAACGGTATTCATTATAAGTAGGAACATGACAACAGAGTTTTTGTGGCCTCAACTGGATGGTATCGATCTGAACTATATATGGTTTCAGCAATACGGTGGCACCTACCACATCGTAAATGATACAATCCATTTATTAGATAAATGATTTTCTGAACAAATTATTTCAAGAAGTCTGATGTCAACTGGCCATAAAGATTTAATGTCGTGCTATTTTTTTCTTTGGCGTTTTGTGAAGTCTCAGGTTTATGCGAATACAGCAACATCTCTGTTAAAAATTAATGAAAAGAGTTAATGAAAAGAGTTATCAATAAGCTACTTTACAGTTATTTTATTCCATACTTAATCGGAGCATATCTTGCTTAAAATCCAAAAATCACAAGCAAAAAGTTATGTTTTTGTTTTGAAATTCAAAATTGCTTTCCCACTAAGACGCCCATAACATCTGCACCCTTTAAATCTATAGTATACAAAAGGTGTCCCAAATCAATCCTTCAGCTTACAGTTAAGGGTTAGTAAAAATGAAGCGTTACATGTTAAGTGTTAATAATTAGAGCAAAATAAAGTACTTTATTGATTAATAACTAAAGCGTGATTTTTAAGCATAGTTTTTTTTAAATCTATTAAAACACTCAAATATGCATCATATATTCAAAATTTTTATTGGAATCGATAAATTTATTTTTGGCATTTAGTTTTTAGAAATCTCTTCATGTTAATGTTTCTCGAGGCTCCGATTCAAACGGTCCATTCGTAAAGTCTAATTTTGCACCACTTTTTTGAGCATTGCGGGCTGTATTCAATAAAAAACACGTGTTATGTTACACTCTAAGGCTTTAATAAGGTTTGGTTTGACCGCATAGACAAACGAATTCACATAACCCTACAAGTAATAGTCAAGAGGCATCAAATCGCATGATCTTAGCGGCCAACGCACAGAGCCATTTCGAGAGATAAACTGTTCACCAAATTCATTCTTCAATATGACGAGTTGTGTGGTATGTGGCACCGTGTTGTTGAAACCACATATCCACCAAGTCCAAGTCAGCCAATTGGGGTCGCGTATTATGGCTCGATATCGTTCGCCGTTGACGGAAACGTTTCTTCCACGGTAGTCTTTGAAGGATAATGAACCGATGATGCCACCAGCCCATAAACCACAACAAACTGTCGTACTGCCGGTAACTGTTGTATGGCATGTGGCTGTTCTTCAAACCAGATGTGACAGTTTTGCTTGTTTACGTATCCATTTAGCCAATTCTAAACAATTTCTAAACAATGAATTTCTCACAGAGCACGAATTTTGATAATAAATTTCAACAATTTGCAGTAGTTGCTCGCTTGTGAATTTCTCCATGATGAAATGGCAGAGTTTACTGAACACTTTTCACTTTCACAGATGTAGTTTGGACACAATAATCAACCAGTGCTGCCAGCCCGAAAAACTTTATTCATAAAAAATCACCCATTATATAAATAATTGAAATTCATATTTATCTTTTTGTGTAACCTAAATATAATGATTCCATTTAAATGTCTTATCAAGAAGCTGCGTTTATCTCTTAGTAAGAATTACTTCAGCCTAAATGTGTAGTTGTCATTTTTGGATGAAATATTATTTAAATATTGAATAAATTTAAATTCGAAATTCTATTTAATACATGAGAATGTTTGCTTGTTAAAATGTTTGGATTTTTCGTACTCAATCACCTTAAAACGACGAAATTTGGCACACATATAACAACCCAATAACTTCGAAGATGATATTGCCGGAATATCCTAATAAATTAATGACCCTAAGTTTGACAACATTTATTTTCGAAAGTGCGTTGTGATAATACTTTATATATGAAGGTGTGCGACGCACTTCGTTGTTGCTGATTAGGCGACACTTTTAATTGTACACAAATATCGTACGAACAAAAATTTATATAGCAAAAATCACAATCATGGTAGAAAGTTTGTGTTTATCAGTCTACTATTGGTGATGGGTTTACCTACGTTTTTAAATAAAATTAAATTATTCCCTCTCTGTTGGCAGTAGAATGCATCAACATTTAATATGGCAAATAATTCATTATGTTTTATGTGTGAGAAAACATTTTATGCATGTGTCTTAAATACCAACATATTTCAAAATTTGAATAATTTTAGTATCATTTGTATAAGTTACGTTTCTACGTTTTATGTGTGGTATGCCTCCACTCTTAAGGAATCTTTTGTCAACTCTATGGGTTATCAAAAGACATGTGTACATAAACATATATAAACAAAAGCGTTTTGCATGTGTAACCGTAAAACACATATAATTACGTGTTTGTAGTAAGTGTTATGTATGCATGTAATATAAATATTTTATGACTGGAACGTGTTTGTATTGCATATAAAATAATGTAACACATATTAGATGTACATTATTTTGAGGAAACAAAATTATGTTATCTTTTCAAAGTATAAAATTTTAGGTTATTTTTTAATTTTAGTATAAACTATGAAATTTTTACTGGTAAAAAAAACCCAGCTACAATTACATCATCAGCATTAACGGCTTGCAGATAAAATGTTGGATATATGTAAATATCATCTGTTTAACTCCCAGGTTTTAAAGCTTACTTAACCCGGTAACTAGTTATATTTGGCAAAACATATTTTTTTCAGATTATACTTTCCTAATCACAATTCAATTTCTTTGTAAAAATAAAAAAATTTAAATGATCTCGAACCTAAATATGAATGCAAATATTAGTGTAAAACAAAGAATTCGACAAACAAAAATTGAAAGTCATTACTATTTAATTAATTTTTAATTTTATTCATTTAGTAATTATCATTCATTGTTATAAGGTGAGGTTAAGATAAACAGGCGGACGATGAGTAGATCATCACACTTGTCGTCACCATCGTCACCCACAGAAAAACAGTTTTCGCAGTCTCAAACCAACCCGAGGCACAGTCTCAATTTCTCCCTTGTTATGACTACTTCTGCAGAAATTATTGAAAGGGAGAATTAATCTTGCGGCGTACATTCCCATATTATTAGAGCACCAACAAGACCCCGGACTTAGGAGCAAGAGAGTCGCTTAGGTGGTCTCTCTTTCTATTTCACAAGTAGCAGTATCCTAAGATCATCTAGTCTTTGCGGATCTAAATAATTTCTGTTTGACCAGTGTCGTGCAGTATAGAGCTTTTAATCTTCCCTAAATGGAGAAAAATTTAATATTTTTTTATTTTATCCTCAAGTGAAGTCTGGCATTGCTATTAAATAGATGTTGTACAAATACTCGCTGGTGACTTAATAGTAACCTGACTGTCAATGAGGGTACGCTGCAATATCTCATCTAATTTGCTGCTCTTTAGCTGCCGATATTCCAGGCTGTAGAAAGATACTTTTGTCGCAAAAATGGGGATTCAGTTACCACCGCAGACCATTTTCTATGATCTCGATTCAGATGGTCATCCACTTCATCGTCTGATTTCGATCCGTTGATTAATACAGAGAATAGGGATTTGGGGGATATTAAGAATGGATTCCATTAAGGCTGAAGGTTAGGTTAGGTTGAAAAGGAGGGGCCCAAAAAAAGCCCAAACCCATGACAGGTATACACTTATGCCCAGTTGGCATGTTGTGCGCTCCACGTGGGAACCGGAATTCCGAATTTAAAACCATAATTCTAATTTCCCATAAATAAATATCGGACTAGTTCAAGAACTCAGTCCCCTCAATGTAATTCCTAATGGATCTCCAGTTTGAGTTCCCCAGTTACTCCAAATTTTTCATAGTATCCACTGTAAAATTCTCGCGTCTAATATGCCCAAATGCAGGACAATGACTTAAACGCAGGACAATGATCCCAAAGGCAGGACAATGACTGCATGTCTCTAAGGGTATTATTTCCATATATTAATAGCCTGTAGTCTCATCGCCGTATTCTCATTCCCTTATCCATCAGATCAGCAGGTAGATAGTTCATCATAGCAAATAAATGTTTACAGGGTGTACTAAACTTTACGGGCCCTCTCAAAGAAATTGCTGTAAGTAGACAGATGAACCATACTAAACCTCCGTATCTAAGAAACAGTTTAACAACCAATTTTTTCGGATGTGTGCCTCCAGATCTTGCCAATAATATATGGCAATGACTTTAGGCAATCTGATTGAGTGTTCAGAAATTTTAATCGGACTTGAAAAGTTTTGCATCTCACTCTCATATAACTGAACTATACCGTAAGAAAATTTCCAAAAAATTAACGAATAGCCAAATGATTACTTTTTAGTTGGATTAGTACTAGAGGAGCACCAAGACACAATTTTTATTTTTGTTTTGCAACTGAAAGAGTAACTTTCAACCAACTTTTACTTATTGTCTAGATTTCTCCGACTTTCTTTATGAAGGAAACTGTCCATTTACAAGTCCTGAACCAAATATTGCATATGACGCAGAACTATTAAACTTACATTTGCTTAAGGTTCAAGTTGTATATATGAGGAAACTCTGTGTTATTGCTTTTGTTCCTTTTCCAATAAAATTTTAAAATTAAAACAAACAGAATAGGACAGAAGTCGTTTACGACTCAAATTTTTTTAAATGCGTTATTGACTGAAATTTTTAATTTGGACTTACCATCTAACAACATTATTATGTTGATGTATGAAATAGAGTAAATAATAAATTAAAACTTAATTATTTTACAATAAATCATTTAAAAATCAAAACAAACACATATTTTAATAATACTTTTCTGTATTCACTTTAAACCATCTATGAACAGTAAGTGTGTTGAGCAGTCTTGAATTATTTTGACATTTATGAATTTGTCTACCATTTAATAGCTGAAAATAATCTAGAGTATTTTATTATCTAGCATTTGTTGTCTTTTATTTTTATTATAACTTAATTTTCAATACTAAAGTGTTCTTTTTTTGTATATCATGGGACTATTTCTTAATATTTCTCTTTAAGTCATTATCTGCAGTCTTGTGTACATGCTTCCTTGGTTTTCTTTAATAAATAAAAACAATAAATTGAAGAGTAAAAGTCTGTTTGCAAACATTACAGTAAACTGAAAGAAATCTTTATTTGTTGCTTTCGTTTATCACATCATACAATAAAACAAACAAAAAGTAAAGAAAATATACAAATTTATTGCTTTTTTATGTATTTTTGACTACTTTTCGACTACAAAAAGTATCCACTCTATAAATTCGAAAAAGTAAACAAAAAATATCAAATCTTTTGTAGTTGATTATTTTTTTTTTTTTAGTTTTGCATAGGTACTACTTGCAGATACATTTTTTACACTCCAAAAAAAAAATGCAGGCAATTTTTACTTACTGTAATAGTTTTTTTTTTGTCAATTTCGTACCTTATATTAACCTTTCATTAAACATACAATCATCATACCCGTGTAAGTAGTGTTGTTTGGTAGTAAATTTGTTCTGAATTCTATTTGTAGTTTGCAGCCTACACAGGAAAAAAATATTGCTTAAATTTTTTAATTAGTTGAGTTTTTGACTTGTTTTAAAATATTAATTATAGTTTTAATTAATTTAATAATTTTTTAATTGATATAAAATATTTTCAAAAAACATTGAGATTTCTGTGAGTTGCAAAAATAAAAAATGTTATTTTAAAAGTCATTTAATATTAAAAAATAAAAAATAGTGGATAATCTACAAGAGATTGTTCTGGTAGGTGCACACATATAATAAATTTGTCTTGTTTTAAATATAATAAAGGATTTTAGTTTCATTCAAGATATGTCCAAAGCCAATATTTCTTATATTTATATTCTGCTATATTTCTCAAGATTCTAATTTTAATAGGTAAGTCAGTGGAATTGCTACATTCTACCTGATCAAGCCTTTTACCGGTAAATATTCCATTTTGTCTATATCACCTTGATCCTACTAATTATTTTCAAAAAAGCGGTATAGTATGTGTACTTGTGAAACCCCTTATCTTATTCTAATTTATTATATCTAATTAAAATATATGTTAAGAAAAAATATTAAAATTTTTTTTTTTTTTGTAATTTTATTTAAAAAAGTAAATAAATTACTGATACAATAAATGCTTTGTTAATATAAATCTCAAAAATTACAATTAATTTTAAAAATTAGGGAAATTTTGAATCATTTTTTAATACGGTTTTAATTTATATTTTTTGCAATATTTTTTCAATTACGACAACAATTTTTTAATTAATAATAATAATTTTGTAATTAAAATTCATATGTATTTTATTCTGTGTATGTTATGAAAGTAAACGTTTCTTCTACTATTCTAGTAGCTACGACGTCTTATATGCATAATAAAGGCAAGTTTCCGAAACATTGTATGTGACAACTATTTTACAAGTTATAATTTTGCATCTACTTTGATATTGGGATATAATTTATCTACCTGGGAAAGAGCAAACAAAAGACAAGTAATTGTTCCATTTTAGTTTCTAATCCAAGATGAAGATAAATTGTCCAATCAATCCTTGTATTTAGAAACAACAAAAGGATGAGTTTATATATTACCAAAATAATAAGAAGGTCGATAGTGTTTATCTCTAAACACAAAAAAAGAAAAATACGAAATTAAAATAATAAATTACGTAATTACCACTAACAATTAAAATTTTATTTGATTTTGCTTCAATCATCAAAATGATACTTTTAATTAAATGAATATTAATATTTTTAATTGAAAATATACTGCTAAAAATAGCAATTAAAACTATATTATTAAAATACGTCGAATGTAAAAAAAAACAATTTATTTATATTAATAACGCCTATGATTAAAATTTGGGATTAATTTTAATAAAGTAATTATTGCAACAATAATACTATTTATTAAACTTGTTAAAAAAATAACCAGGAAATAATATAGACATATTTTTCAAATATTTATTTTTAACATGTATCAATAAATGGAAACACGCACATTCTTAATTACATTTTAAGTATTATAAATATACGAAAAATACAAAGAATAAAAATACATACAATATTACATACTTGGGAACTGGTGGCGTAACCAAACGTCATATTTTTAAAAGTAGAGAGAATGCATCTTAGACCTCGGCAAAATGAAATTTTATTAATAAAAAATCTTTATTAAACGAAGGGAAGAAATTACTTACATATTAAGGTTAGACTTCAACAGAATATATCGGACTGCATGGCATATTGTCTTCAGTCAACAACATTGAATGACTTCTGTCATTCAATAATTCAAAATTTAAATCTACAGCAACAGTTAAAGGATTTTTTTTACATATAGTATATATCTGTGGCTTGAAGCAAAAAAAGGCCAATGTCAAAATATTTACTTATGAGAAAATTGGAATTGAACTTTAACTTTTATAGATACTTTCATAGTGACATTGACCAGCATTTTATTTATATATCCTGCACTAATAGCACAAAAAGCTCGTACGTTCGAGTAAAATTACGAATGCCGTGATTTGACCCTTGTTCTTTCTTTATATCACTTTGATTTCTGTGATACGTAATAATTGCAATATATAGTCATCCGCCAATAGTTGTAGCTCTATGTACATCATTTGATTTGATCATTATCACATTTTTTCTAACTGTAGTACAAAATAAAAATACAACACTTGTATTGCCAACATTTGCTTTACATCTTCTAGATGTAGATATCGATTTTGATGTACACAAATTTTGTGTTATTTGTCCACTAGAAAATTTGCTTGTCTTTTCGTTTGCTGAGATAAAGATTTTGAATTTCTTGTGGAAGCAGAGTCCGTTCGTTCGTGTTGGCTATTGTTTGCTTTTACTTGCTAACCAAGTTTAAGATTAAAATATAAAATGGTAATATATTGTTGTTGCTTATTGCTGCAAAAATTGCAAAAACTGGCATTTAAAAGCAAGTATGAGTATTATATTGGATTTTAGATAACAACAAAATAATAAGCTTTTAAGCTTATTAGGGAGTAGGATTTTGTCTATATTTATTTTAAGTATATTTTGCAAGCTGTGCTATAAAGATTAATAATTGCTATTAAATTAAGAATAAAACTAACAATTTATTTAAATCAACAATAGAAACTTTCAAAAAAATTAAATTTGATATATATTTTTTTTAATTACATATTTTATTTATATGGCTAATAATTATGCAGTTCTTTTGTATGTTGCTGCATGCAGATTTTTTGGTTCTAACTGTGAATTGCTTAGATTATACTGCAACTCATACTGCTATAGTTCAAAGAAGCAAATTAAAGGTAAAAAAACAAGAAGACATCTACTTTCAATATATCTTAATCTTAAAAACTAATTTTTTTGTATGCACATTTAATGACTTAATTGACATTAACATTTGGCAAATATTTAATTAAATAAGCGAAAAATAAAATAAATAAAATAACAATGGATTGATAATAAAATTTGTTTAAACTTAAAGAAGAAAATATTAAATAAGCCTTTATTTATAAGGATAGAAATTTATATACAATTCGTCGCAAAAATTAAAGAAGCTGTAACTGACAAAACATAAAATGTTCACCAGAGCCAAAAAACCTGTATGAAAGTAGAAAAAATAAACATTTTACAAAAACTATACAGCTTAGAAACATTTTTATTTTTTCTCGCTTTATACATTGGCTGTAAATATTTCATTTTCTTCCACAGACCTATAAAATGCTGTAACTACAATTATTTTTTTATGGAAACAAAATCTAAGGAATTTAAAACGCTTTAAGTGACAAGTTTTTTTTTAAGTAAAACTTAATAGCTGTAAGTTAAAGTAAATAAGGTGGGAAAAATATTTTTTGAGCAAAACGCAAAGATTTGATTACATGTATTTAATAATCTAGAACTAAATACATTTATTTAATCATTTATAACTTCATTTATTTATTAGTATTAGCCCTTTTTTCTAAAAATATTCAGTCTTCCTTATCGGTTCGTGGTAGGCAAACTGATGCTTTATTGTTGTGATGCAGGTCCACAAATTCTTTTGCGTAGTTATACGAGAAAATTTTCTTTTTTACTAAACTTTTTAAATTATTGTATTTCCTTCTTCTGGATTGTTAAATTTTGTCAGTATTATTTATTTATTGTCGTTGTTATATTGGTTGCTACTTTCAGATATTGGAGAATTGTATTTGATGGAGTCATATGACATGCTTCGGGAAATAACTTGTTCATCTTTCGACTGCTTACTTAATTAAAATTATGAACAAGTATTTCACCGCGCACCTTCACGATGAGCGTCACACTGTTGAAATTTTATTACTGACAAAAAGTGGTATATTTAATAATTTTTAAAATAAGTGATATTTATTTTGTAATAAATGACACTTTATAATGAATCACATATTCTAAGAATGGCGTAAGCGTTAGTTTTAAAAATTTTGCTAACACAACGTGTCATCACCAACAATTGTAAACAAGTACCAGTTTTTGTAAGGCTTAAGACAAAGAAGACACTGGTATTTTTCAAAACGCAGACGGCGTAAGTGAATTTTTTTTTATTCATAAAAATATGGGACCGGGACCAATCGACGCAGTATTTTTTTCTGATAAAAGTGATGCAAAAAAACGTATTTTCGATTTATTGCCAGTTACAGCATTCTTTAGTTCTTGCGACAATATGTTTAGTGGTTCAATCTAAATTGACCATTATTTTTTTTTGTTTGTTTGTATTTTAAAATTTTTTTTAAGAAAAAGTTTTGGATTTCCTAATTTATTACAAGTTTTGAAATTTTTTAATAATAAAGTTTATAAATAATAATTTGTTTACTTTTAGCAATAAATTAATAAATTGCCTTCAAAACCTATTTAACAGAGGTTGTTAAGAAATTTGTCAAATAAGCCTTCAATAAACCTTAAATAATTTTTATGAATAAGGCAGTTAGACTCTTTTGTAGTTTTATTTTAATGTCTTCAAATTGTTTTTTACCTATTGTGAATTCCATTTTGATTTTCTTTTTTTTGAACCTTCAACAGCAACTTTTTCTGGCAACACTTATATGTAGCTCTAAAGAATATGCTGTAAATAACTCGTTCGCCCATTAAAATATTTATAATGCGTAAAATATGTAGTCTAAGAGGCATTCAATCATAAGTGATGTCTTTTGTTCGTGGATGTGTTTGAATATTTAACAGGATATAGGAAACTTCACAACTGCTACATTATGATAAAGCCAAACAGGAAATTAATATGTTTTTTTTTCTCTATCTCTCTCTCTTTTTTGGCTCAGAGAAGTGGTTTGTATTGAATTGGTTTTCTACATTTATACAAGTTATGTGGGGAAAATTTCAAAAAGAAAACACAAAACTAAACCAAAAATATGTGGCAAAAAGTACAACTAACAAATATCTTTTCAATTGTGTAAATTTTATATAAGACTTCTTTATAAAATGTTTGTAGTTTTTGAGTTTTGACTTTGTTTAGTACTGCATTTGGCATATTACAATTTTATTTAGGTTTCTAAAAACTTCAAAATAAATGTAATGGATGTACATACGAAACTAACATAAAGTTTTGTTATTCGTGTAATATGTTGTAACGATTTCATACATTACATTGTAATAAGAGTACGTCAACAATATTATTATTTTTATTTGATAAGGACTTTTCAAGCAAACATTCTCATTACTGAATAATGAATTGAAGGTACTATATTACGCTTAATAAATTGAGGTTCTACTGTAGTTAAAAAAGTACACTTTGTTATTTTATTTTCTTTTAGTACATCTATATATATAAACAAGTAAAAGCGCTATATTCGGCCGTGCCGAATCTTATATACCCTTCACAACGTGTAGTCATGCAATAACAGTAAATTCACGTATGTATGTTAAAAAAAAACAAAAAAAAAATAAAAAATAAAAAAAAAATTTAAAAAAAAAATTATTATATACATATATAATATATATAAAACAAAAAAAAAATAAAAAAAAAATCAAAAAAAAAAAAAATAAAAAAAAATAATAATAAAAATATATATAATATATTAAATAAAAAATAAAAAAAAAATAAAAAAAAAATTAAAAAAAAAAATTTTAAAAAAATTTTAAAAAAAAATTTTTTTGCCTCAGCTGGAATTCGATGCCACGTTTTCTCTAACCAGTATACACGTTTGTATGTATGTATGTTGTTGTTGTAATGTTGTTTTTATGAAAAGAAAATCGAGGTGGTCGTGGGTTTTTGCTCATATCTCAGTTGTTTATGTACCGATGTTTCTGATTTTCAATACCGATCTACTCCCGAATATTTCTGATATTTTAATACCTTACCCGGGTCCAACCTATGTCGGGGGGCTTCAAAAAGTTGATTTCAACATACACACGGACAGACGGTCAGACGGACAGACGGACAGACGGACAGACGGTCAGGGCTTAATCGACTCCTCTATTCATAAGCTTTCAGAAAATATATACTTTATGGGGTCGGAAATGAAAATTGTAGAAATTTCACACGGAATGACAAACCTATATATACCCTTTTTCACTGTGTGAAGGGTATAAAAATTGTTGAAAGTGCGTTGTGACTTTATAACTCACGAACTTTTTAACCGAATTCGATTCGATTCGATTTTTAGGGTTTGTTTTTATGGTCGTGCAGATGGTTTCTCTAAAGTTTGCACGAAATCGGTCGACGCGTTCGTGAGCTTAGACTTTTCTTATCATTGCACTACGAAGTGTGCAGGGGATTCGCTAGTTCGCTAGCAGTTTCAGAAATACATATAAATTTTTTTTAGAACGATCACTATTGTTTGACCACCTTGTAGAATTTATCCCAGAACACTTGAATGATAAAGCAAAATCATACTTTTCCCAATCTTTAATTTGTTTAACAAAATAATTTTGCTACAAAACCTACAAAATACCTTTTGCAAGATTCTTTTTAAAGCAAATCTCTTTAAAATTCAGCTTAAACATTGATTTATTGTATAACAGTATGAAAAAGAGAAGACACATTTCGTTTGAAAACTGTTTTGCATATTTTTCTTCTTCTTTTTATATTTACTTACAAGAGCTTTTTATCAATATTAATGACTGTCAAACGTTACACAATTTTGGTATCTTATTGCTGATAATTCTTGATACTTTTCTCCATCTCTTTTCATAGATACATACAAACATACCTTGAAAACATATTGCAAGTATTAAGCTTAAATATGCACAGTATCTGACATTAATCAATATGAAATTCAAACAACAGATGTTCATTAGACAGTACAAATATTTCTTTTGTTTAAAAAAGTGATTGACCTGAAAGAGAAAATTTTTTTTAACAGGTAGCATTATTAGAGTTACAAAATATGAAAAAAATAATAGTACTCCTATATATTTTACCTTTAACATTCGACATTCTGTTTTCTGATTTTTTTCTTTTCTTTTTTTTCTGAGTTAATTTACCAAGCCATTGATTCAGGTTTTTGATTTTAGAAAATAATGTCCTAGTGTCTTTTGTATGGATGAAATTTAATACATTTAGCCTGCAGACAATTATTCATTAAAAATTTACTAACACCATTTACTTGACAATAGTAAAGTGGCGATTAAAAATAAATGCAAGATTTCTAAGCGACATGTTAAATGTAATATTAAAAAATTTGTATTATACATGTATTAGTTTCAAACAAAAACAGCTAAGATCGCTATATTCGACCGTGTCGAATCTGATAATATCCTTCATCATAATGTAAACAGGTAAAATCTATATATATATAAAAGAGTAACGTGACTAACTGACTGATTCATCATCGCACAGCCCAAACGCAAAGAGCTAGAGACATGAAATTTGAACAATCGGTTCCTCTATCAATGTTTAGCTCCACTAAGAAGGGAATTTTGGAAATTCGTACTTAAAGGGGATAAAAAAGGGTAAACGCGGGTAAAATCGGTAATCTTACATCTGCTAAACTAAAAATGATACAAATTAAATTGAAAAGGTATTGTAATTTGCATAAAAAATAAAATGAAAGGGGTCTGGCCTTTTTTTGAATTTTCAACCCCTAAAGGGAAAAAACAGGTAAAAACTATAATTTGGTACTTTTTGGTACCCTATGTAACTTCCAAACGCATAAAGCTAAGAAAAAAATTTTAACTGTATTAAACTGTATTACGAAAAAATATTAATAGTAATTCAGCACTTTTTTCAAGTTCAAATGTTTAAGGGGTAAAAATTGTACCTTTTTTTGGTACTCTTTTTAAAAGAAACTTTTTTATATTATTCAATGGGACAAAATTTGACAATTATTATTTCCTAATAGAATATGGACAACTATTTAGGTGAAATTTTTGGAAACTTTTTTGGGGACAAAAAAGGTACCAAAAAAGTAGAAAATTCCGAAAAAGGTAAGTAATTCCTAATTAGACGGAAAATTTTCACAAAATTTTTAATTGGGATTTCACCAGACATAAAAAATTATGTAATTTAGTAAAAATTTTAACAAATTCATAACAGGGTAGAAAAGGGAAAAATCGGGAAGAGTTTGGTGCTTTTTAGAACATAATTACTTTTATGCAAAAAAGAGTAGATTTACTGACTTTAAATCATGTCTATTGAAATATTTTTTTACATACATAGATATTTGAACATTTTGAACTTGGAATTTGGAACTTGGACCAAAAATGTACTTTTTTTTTTTGTATTTTCTACGTTTATAAAGGTAGAATTGTAAAATAAAGGACTATTGATTCCAGGTAAGACTAAAAATGTTATGGATGACCAAAAAGGTATTTTTTTTTTAGTTTTTATGGTACTTTTTTGTATATTCTACGTTTGCAAAGCTAGAATTTTAAAATTAGTGGCTATTGATTCCAGGTGAGACTAAAAATGTTATGGGCGACTAAAAAGCTACTTTTTTTAATTTTTATGGTACTTTTTGTATTTTCAACGTTTGCGAAGCTAGAATTTTAAAATTAGTGGCTATTGATACAAGGTGAGACTAAAAATATTATGGTCAACCAAAAAGGTACTTTTTTGAATTTTTGTGGTACTTTTGCGAAAATTTTATCCATTCAAAGAAATCACAACGAAAATTTAAATATTTGTGTTGTATTATTACTCTAAAGTTTGCCTGAAGGCTTAAAATTGAGGCGAGGCAAAGTTCGCCGCGTCTGCTAGTTTATTATAATTATAGTAATTTTTTTACTTAAACTGGCGGTGGAAATGTCTAAAATCGTTGTTGCGAATTTTACTCAAGGTTTTTAGTGCAATTGATTAAAGTGAAGCAAATTAAAATGAGTACACTTTGTTGTTGTGTTTAAAAAAACAGTGCATATGGTTGCACCGTTAGAGAATAAATTTATTCAGAATTTGAGCAGTGTATATTTTTCATGTTGTTTTCTTTCGAGTCAAATCATCGTAAGCAACAGGGATTATTTACGACTTAACCCTTTCGACCCGACATTCGAATAGCAATGCTAAAATAAAATTTTTTATATCAGCAGGTTATTTAAGCAATATATAACTTGTTGGTAAAAGAAAAAATTGGAAAACTATTATGGGGGGACTTTTTTGCAAAAGGCACCACTTCCAACAGAGCTTTCGTCGTCTGGTGAATCTTCGTTGTCGCTGAAAACAGATACATCATTTGGTACAAATTCTTCAGAGATTCCTCCAGAAAAATCTTCTAAATCGCTAGTACTATCAGCTTCATCTTCCAAAACTTTTCGAATGTCTTCGGGATCCATTTTCTCGGAAAATAAAACATTTTCTTGAAGACAGGATATCATACTCAACGGACGAATGATACATATGTGTACCACCATACCATACGAATGGTACATATAGGAAGCATAAAACAAATGTTTGTTTATAAATATTTACCTGCCGCAAAAATTTAAATTCTTCTTTATTTTGAATATTTTCTGCAATTTCACGCACAATATTATGCAAAAACCAATTATACACTTCACTATAGTTGCGTTTCAAGTCACGAAAAGCGGTACCGTAAATATAAAAATAAAAAAAAACATAACGCCACATACTGGAATATGTTCAAGAGAACTTAAAGACTATATGGTTCTTTTCACAACCAAGCAACATTAAATTTGAACCTTTGCGAAATGTTTAAACTTTAAGTTGTACACATATGTACCATCCGGGTCGAAGGGGTTAATGGCCTTGTTGAAATGTCCATAATTGATATTTATATTTGGCATTTTTTTTTTGTAAATTTTATTTTCTATTTCTATATTCATGTAAATCATTTAATTCATTAAAAAGAAAAATGAGTTATCTCTTAATTGCTGTAGCATTATTTTCTAAGTACAAGCTATGATAGTAGTTTAATTCATGCTATTTATAATATTTTAAGAATAAAATTCTTATATACAAATTCATAGCCCTCATTTCATGCAATCTGTTCCAAACCACAAATCTATATTAATAGCTAATATTATAAACACAATATTTAATATCTTCATTATTAAAACATGTTCAAAAACCACGAATAGAAACACAAACTGTTATACCATGATTTTATGTGGGCTTGTAGAATAACAAAAAAACATTTAATTTATTTGTGTGTATTTTTTTCGTATGTTTAGATATTAGAGTGGCTGCAATAAGGATTGTTGGCTTTCCAACCAAAATAAATTATACTGTTCAATTGACAAATTTACTGCTTAATGTATATAAATATTATGTTTGAGTGATTAACAAATAGCTTTAATGTAAATAGAATTTAAGAATTATAAGTATGTTTTATCATTTTTATTTAAATTCATATGGATTTTATTTTAAATGTAGTGATATTGTAATTTCAAAATAACTAGAATTTAGACAATTCTTATTAATAGTTTTGCTTACATTTATTTAGCAGTACAATGGTGCTGGCGCAAGTGCAACTTTTATTGTCTTAAATTTGTCTGTAAAGATCATATGCATATTGCTTTGTAATTATGCCTGATTCCTTAATTTATTTTTTGTGAAATATGTTATTGATTTTTTAAATTGTCTTAAAAATAAAGGGAATTCTATATATAATGGGTTAATTCTTTTACTAAAACTTTAGAATTTTTTTTTTTACTGGATTATACTGTACTGTTTACGTTTTATTTAAAATTTAGTATAAACTACTGCAATCCATTAAACTTCGGTAAAAAATAGTAAATACTTTTAAGCAAACGAACATATGAACGAACACAATTAACTTTATTTATGAAAAGACACCCTAATACGTAAGAAAACACACAAACACAGTTAAATAGTGTAAATAATACAAAATAAAACCACTGAAAATAATACAAATCACACCTTAATAAAATAGAAATTTTCCTTCTGTTTAAATTTCAAAAGGATCAAAAAGTAAAACATAAACGTTAAATAATTTACATAAACACTATGTTATAATAATAAAAAGGACTTATGTGTACATTCAAAGGTAACTCTTTTGTACTTTAGGATACCAAAAGTTATCATGGGATTTAAAAGTTTAAAAATGTTTTTGTTTATATACATAAATATTATTTTTGAGAAAATGAAAACTTTTTTTTACTAAGTATCGAAAATAGTGTCACTTAAATTACATTTAAATACATATATTTTAAAATTTTAAAAAAATCCGGCGAAGACGATTACCAATTGATTTTTGAATTTTTGGAATTTATTCGATCTTCAAATATTTTACTTTAATTTTACATTTATGTCTCAGACAGTGTGGTCTTCATCACGATAAATCCACATCTCAGATTCGTTTTCAAGAGTAGAACGTAAAAACTTTCCTTTCATAATCTAATGCCGCTCTCCATTTACTGTTACAGCATTTTCATTTTTAGATGTAATGCCACAAAATACCGGGTTGTATTTTTGGAACCCTAGAATGAAGGTTCTTTTTATTAACAAAGATTTTTCAAACTTAAATGAGCTTTATTACTCATGATCAGATATTCAGTTAAATTGATTTCATTTCTGGCCCACTGTTTAAATTCAACTGCAAATTTGAGACTTTGCCGATAATTTTTAGGTCTTAATTCTTGCACCAATTGCACATTAAACGGTACGGCATTATTGTACCATGTTTCTGGATTGTACCATGTTTCTGGTGACGATAAACTAAACAACGAATCAATATTCAAATGGCGAAATTCTGACTTTAAAATATCGTGCTTTGAGTTAAAATAATTGATCACCAATTTATATAAATAACCTATTTTATGGAGAGAGCCTCTTAAAATTTCAAATTTTAACAACCGATTGTATTAACTTTGGAAGGTATTTAGAATAACATTTATTTTTATTTTCAGGTTTATGTTTGATGCTTGTAAACAAAATTGGGGAAAAAACCTTACCTCCTTGGAAATGAAACCTTATTAAAAAAGCTTCCCGTGTACGTTCTCCTCCCGTGCGTTTAATCGAAACTTCTCTGCTGTGGCTGAGAATGTGTAAGAGCGTCCATCAACATCGACTCAACAGCGATCTCAGAAACTGAGCAATTCTCGCCGAGCCAGTCATGGTAGCCACATATTTAAATGATATTGTTTTCCATTCTTATATGATAATAATACTACATTTGCACCTACACCAAATCTAGTACTTACGGGATTTTGAACGAAATCTTGTTCATTTCTACCAGATTTCCCATACAAAACGAAATCTACTTCACAACTAGATTTTGGCAAAATCTACTTAAAATCTAGTACTACCTTGTGATGCAACTGTGGTTTTTATTAAATTGTAACAAAATATACTACGCTGCACACAAAGAAATTCAATCATAATATATAAGGTTGTTGCAATCGCACAAGTACTTTATTGTTTACATTTTTTTCATATGGAATTTGAACTTTAGAGAAGTAGAATATAGAGAACCTCTCAGACCACCTTGTAAATAAATATATTGTTTTGAAAACGAAATCTTGCAAAATGTCAAAAAATAGTGGTGTAAACGGTTTAGATCTTAATAAAGATTTTAAATCAAATCTACTAGATTTCGCTCAGGTGTAAATGTAGTATAAAGTTCAACCTTTACAATAAATCTTAAAACAATAATCAGTATGGTTGTTTTTTTAATAGCCAAATCAAATTTAAAATTTAAAATCGCTAACCCTGTATTCTTGTTCTTTGTTCAGTTAAGAGCCCTTCCATTATTTTTTCTCCAAATGTTATTTATATAATAAAATAAAAAAAATGTATGTAAACGAAAGAGTTATAACATATTTAAATTAAGTTTATTTATTTACGATTACTAATAACACCTTTTAGTTAGATCTTTATTAATTTGCTACAGATAAATGAAAAATATTTATTTAAGATGTATCCTTAAAAAAAAAGTCCCAAAAGTTGTACTCATTTTGTAGTGCTTACCAGTTTCTATTACATTCCCATATAAAACTTCAATTAAACAATGAAACCTGACGTATTTATTTAATCAAACAATGAACAACTATGTAACTGAAAAGAAAAAGTTTTTAAAGTTTTGCAGCAAAACTAACTATACTATGTCCTTTTTAATAATAGAGCAAGCGAAATATGCTCACATTTTTTTATAATTACAGGTCGTCTTCGTTAAACACGTATTTCTTATAATATGGTGTTTATTTATAAGATTTATTTGAGCGAAGAATTCTCATTTAATATGAAATAAAAGGCTTTAAAATATGAGGTCGGCGAATTAAACGAATCTTATATATTTTGATTAAGGGAAACCTTTGTACATATAAAGTGTGTTTTTTATTGCTGTATAGAACTTTAAAATGAAAAACAGAGATGATTTTTTTATTGACATGAAATTTACTTTATTCGAAAGATAATCTGACATTTTAATTTAAATGTGACTTCTGGCATACAACCGCCAAAGCTGGCTCCGACATTATCTAATCTGGAAGTCCAATTTTCTATTTCCAATATTGTTGGCCATATATCGCCAATAATGCGTCAAATGTTATCCTTCTAGTAGTCAATCGCTTCGGGCATATCAGTATAGACTAGCGACTTCACATATCCCCACAGAAAATTTTCTAGCGACGAAAAATCTAGTCTGTTACGTGAAACTATGCGGTTACCAAACTTTCCGTCTATAAATCAATTGTGGCATGAGCTGTGTGACATGTTGCGCCGTCTTGTTGAAAGCACAACTCCTGCACATCATGCTGGTGAAATTTAAGAACGAAAAAGTCAGTTATATAGGTGGTCATTGTTAACTGTAACCTTCTGACAAGCATTGTTTTTAAAGAAATACTGGCCAATGCTTCTACCAGCCCATAAAGCACACCAAACAGTCAATTTTTCTGGATGTAACAAGGTATCAACATACACTTGAGGATTATCATCACTCTAAAAGTTGCAGTTTGTTTATTTTCGTATCCATTCATCCAAAAGTGAGCTTCATTGCTAAGCAAAATTTGCTTATGTAAACTGGGATCAACGGCAGTCTTGTTTTAGACGCATTAACCAAATCTACGCCTTGCTATTCATACGTCAGTCTATTCCTGTTGAAATGCCAAGCCAAACTAAACATAAATAACTTAACTTTACAAAAATGCAGCCAGTAAAAAAAGTGTTGCCTGCTTAATCTAATATACCTATTTAAAAAAACACCCGTTATAAAAAAAGATTATTAAGTCTTTGTTTCTAGTTTTTATACCGTGAATCGACAACTCTGGAATTAGAATTACACTGAAACCACATATTTTCTTTATTTACTTATCCTCTAAGTTGACCTACACTTAGGAAACTAAACAGTGTAATTACAGGTCATACAGAGTTAAGAACTCATCTAGCTCGCATGAGATTATCTGAGGAGACAACATGTAGAGCATGCTAGGAAAAGGATGAGACTTTGGTACACTACCTCTGTCATTGTCCTGCGTTTGGGCATATTAGGCGCTAAAAATTTTATAGTGGATACTACGCTAAACTTGGAATACATGGGGAACTTGAACTGGAGATCCATAAGGCGTTACATTGAGGGGACTGGGTTCTTGGACTAGTCCGTTAATTTTGGGAAAATATGTTTATGGTTTTTGTTTGGGAATTCCGTTTTCCATATGGAGCGCACAACATGCCAACTGGGCATAAGTGCATACCTGTCATGCGTTTGGGCTTTTATACCCCTCCTTTTCAACCTAACCTAACCTATCCTCTAAGATGGAAAAGTGTTTCATCACTCATTATTAAATTGTAAAAAGACTCATTATTTTCAAGAGTGAAATTTAATTCTCATTGGAAAATCAAGATTCTACTAATTTGATTCATTGAATTGAATAAATTGTCCATGGTGCAAAGCACGGTTCGTATGTTTCTCTTTTGCACTGTTTGCATATATATACATTCAAAAATGGTAACCCCCGTATTAATCGAGGACCACCTGTCAACAAAAATGTACTCTGTAAATTGTTAAACAGCTTTATTTTTCTTATCCACACAAACAGAGAGCGGCGTGGTAACGTGCAAGTTTTGTATCGTACAAAACGCGTGAGAAGAGTGGTATTTTATTTGTTGAAAATTTAATTTCAAAAGGTGTTGGGCTACAAATTGTTCTGCTGCAATACTTTCATTTATAAGAAAAAGTAAACCACATACTTAAACAAAAGTTTAGCTTATTTAAGGCAGTGTTACTTAAATTCTTAATTCTCTTCAGTCAAAATTTTATTTAATTACGGTACACAGTGAAAGCAATTGAAAAATTAATGATAATTCGATTGCAAAATGGCAGTTTTAAATAAATAGCGAAATATGTTTCACGAAGACGCCAAGACCAGACAAGACCATTTAGAAAACACGGCTGAAACAAATTTAGAATTCGAATAAATAGTTACGGAGAGTACTCAAGCCATTCAAGCATAAATTTTCTACTTTTTAAATTGGTATAGATTTTAAATCACGCTGACTACAGTATTGAGTAAAAATAACACAAAAATTACTAAAAAAAATTTACTGTTAAAAAAAATATATATAATTTGGCAGCATGTGTCTTAGTAATGCTGAAAATAAATTGTAATGAAGTTTAATCAACAAACATGGTTTTAATAGTAAAGCTCTCTTTTGTCAGCTGATAATGTTTAATGTTTATTTTTTCTTTAATTATTTTGTACTTCACTTGTCAAAGTCCACATTAAAAAATACCTCTCTCTCATCTCTCTCTTATTTCAAATTTCAAACTTCATCTATAGACAGTTGATATTTGAGGCATCATTTCAATTTAAATGAAAAAAAAAAATGTTTTAAACCATTAAATATTATTTTTATTTCAGTTTATTAAATAAGGGTTCCGGTTAAATAGAAAAAATTATGTCGGTCAAGTGACTGCATTTTCTGAAATATCCATTAGCAAAAAGAGAATTTTAAAAAAAGAACAAGAAACGAAATAAAACAAACCCAACCAAAAAATTTTTACCTTTAAATTTATTTTATTTTTCTACAATATTTAAAACTATTGGAACTTAAATTAAAAAATTTTTCAAATTAATATCTTATTTGTTAAAAGCACAGATTGTAAAATATTTTTATACCCACCACCAAAATATGGTGTGGGGGTATATTTATTTTTCTACAATCAAATAAACTTGATTAGGAATCCCAGCATTAAAGAAGAAAGAACTACTGTTAGTAAAAAGGCCTTTATTTGGCGCGTTGTTAAGTATTTATAAAATGCAATCATTTCGTTGTGGTTTTGGTAACCTTTTGGCTCATTTTAAACTCAATTAAACACAAATGGCAAATAGTTGATTTTATAAAAGAGCAGTTTACTTTTGCTGCGTAAAAGATATGAATAAACAAAAGAGTAAAAACTAAAAAATCTAAATCTGAATGGAACTTGTTATTTAAAGGGTTCCTACTTTCACTCTTTATTGTTAACAGAGCATTTAAATTCATATAATTTCAAATACAATATTTCACTTAAAAACTTATTAGTACTGCCACTATTTATTTAATTCTAATGCGACATCTGAAGACTATTGCTTTAATAACTGATGATTATCTCTTCAAAACCTTAAATGGAACAATAAAATTAAAATGAAAACTTTTTCAGAAACAAAACCACATTTCACAATAGCATACAATTAAAGCAAGATTCTCACCGCAAGTGTAACAATGCTTAAATGATGTAAAAAGCAATTTAAAAAAATGCTTGTCACGTTTACAAATAATTTTCCACACACGAGTGTGTGATAAAGAACAGCAAATTTTCCTGTTGAAGAAAAATATATAAAAAGGTGCCTTTAAATTAGCTTTTTTTATAACAAGTTAAATTGAATCAGTGATTATTTAAAAAACTTGAAAAAATTTTAATATTTTTTCGCATTTCAGTTGTTTCCTTATCAACCATCCAGGTGAATATTTGTATACTCGTTCCATTAAAAAATATTATTTGTTTTTTTGATATTTTTCTCTTTAATATTAAAATACGGTTTTTTCATATCGTTTGTAGTTTTTCCCCCCACATTGTGTGTGAAACATTTATAATTTAAGCCTTTGCTGTAGAGAAAAGGAATTTTAATTGTAGTTATAAATTAAAATGATATTTTTTTGTCACGTTTTACGAATGTAAAAAATACATGCACACAAACATACATTTGAAGATAAACATTTTATATTGCAACAATAAAAAGTAAATAACACAAAAATGTGTTATATTCGTAATGAATGAAATTTAAGATCTTTCAACTTGAGGTATGACTTATAAATGGAAATGCTTATTATACAATTCTGTAACCAAATTATTGTGAAATGTCTGTTAAGGTAGAACATAAAGGACAAAATTTGTAACGGTATTGTGTTATGTGTTAAGGAAACGTAGATTTTGCTTTAAATAAAAATTAAAAAATAAAACAAGCTTAATGGTCTTGTATAAACAATTTATATTACGGTTCCAGTCAGGTCAAACTTATTCATGTGGTAGGCTCGATTTGTCAGCTGATTATTAGTTTTTTCACTTATTATTATATGCTAATAAAGACAATAGATAAAAAAAATCTCTTTTCTTGCATTTATTTCCAATGTCAAACTTTACATCAATTTTAGAACATAAACAAAAAAAAAAATTCTCTCCGAACTGAGACTAATGTGTTTGGTCATAGTGTTATAAGTACAACTAAATATTAAAATTAAATTTTTGGGGTTCTTGTAAAAAAAAACTTATCGCAGCTTTCCGCAAAGTGTTCGTAGGTCTTAACTTAGAAAATCTTAATTTTATGCAAAATGTAAACTTTATTTTTATAAAACTTAATACACAATTTTTAAGAAAAGTCAGATAGTAAGTTAATGAAAAAGTTGCTATTGAAAAACAAAAGTTCTTTACTCATAATCGCGATTCATAAAAAAAGTATGAGTTTTATCTTATAATTCTCATATCTTAATTCCATTGAGTGAGTGAGTGAGTTAAAAAATTTTGTATCATCCAACGCTAAAAAGTACAAACCTAGAGAAGATAAAAACCAGCATGATTTGAAATGTAATTAAATTTAGGTAACAATATCATGTATTAAAAAATAAAATTTAGCACCAACAAAAAACTTTTGATTTAAAACTACTTAATTAATTAAAGCTTTATCCAAAATGCAAACCACAACTAATAGTTTGCAAATAAATAAAATAAAACTAAAATACTAAATGCCTTTTTTCGGCCTTTCATCGATTGGATACTAGTGTTATAAGTTTTGGCAATATAAAGGGTCCGCCATCTAACGTTTTTTTTTTCAACTAGTACTTATTTCGTGAATGGTAATACTTAGCTCATGTCTGATTTGACAGATAATTAGTTTTATTCTGGGAATTATTGCGAAATCACTTTGGCCGATTTTTCCAAAAAAATCATCCTTTCAGATGAAGCTCAGTTTGATCTTGGCGGGTATGTAAACAATCAAAAAATTGTCAAATTTGGGGCACAGAAAACCCGCGCGCATACATTGGAAAGGCGTTACATCCAAAACGAGTCACTGTTTGGTGCGGATTCTGGTCCAGAGGCATAATTGGGCCATTTTTCTTCGAAAATGAGCAAGGAGTGCCCGTAGTCAATGGCGATCGTTATCGGGCCACGTTGAACGAATTTTTGTTCACAAAAATTTAAAAGGAGGATATTGGCAACATTTGGTTTCAACACGACGGCTATACGTGCCACACAGCAGAAGCTACACTTTTTTATAGCTTTTTAAGGAAAAAAAAAAGTTATTTGGCGGACCCTTTATATATATTTTTTAACATGTTTCATTGATAAACTATGTAGTAAAAAGAATATAAATAGTGGCAGAGTCAGTTATAAAATGAAACAAGTAAGAGCACTATATTCGGCTGTGCCGAATCTTTTATACCCACCACCAATTTTGTGTACATTTAAAGCACAATAATTATTATTTTGTTAATGGCTTTCTTTGTAGAGGGTGGTTAAATTTTAAATTTAAAACAGAGGCCGAATTACGGCACTCGAACGTGATCGAAATTTGAAAACTCTTATTAGAATCTATATACCTAAAGCATACTCGATCGTTCGAGTAAAATTTCGATCGATATCGAATGCCGTAATTCGGCCCCAGGTCTGTATAAAATGTTAGAACATCTATAAATGCCTTCTAACTTCGTTAAATGAGAAGCATTGCTGTTTATCGCGATAGTGTGGCAAAAAAACAGTCAACTTCGACTCATCATCGTGCACAAACAATTGACCATCAGCAATGTTATTTAAAATTTGGACTATCGGATCGAGGTGTGCCGTTGAGGTCGCGGGGCCATTTGGCCGATATTTTGTTCCATACATAATTGAACCATACAAATATTATCATTAAAAAAGAAATGATAATAATTTCCTAAATAATTTGTGTTTTATTCAAAATCAACATCGGCCCTTAAAATTTAACCACCTTTTATAACTTGGATATGCTGGTAAAATGTTTTCGTAAATTAAGTGTTTCAGTGAAAATGGGCGTTAAAGTAAGCGTGTCAATAAAATTTCTGCTAATAAATACAACTTAGATATTTCAATATAGTCCGTAATTCTTCCAAAATATTTATTCATTGAGATATTATATGAATTTGAAATAAAGCATTATATAGGATGTGGGCGTAAGAGTGGGCGTGTCACCTAAATTTTCTGGCATAACAATAACATTGACTAGAAGGATTTCCGTAGCAAATTTTATCATCATACCTCTAATTTTGTCGGTTTTATAAATTTAAATTTCATTAACAGTAAATAACGTGGAAAGTGAGCGTTATAGTAGGTGTGTCGAAGTTATTTATGCTAATAAATACAACTTAGATATTTCAATAAAGTCCTTTATTATTCGATTTATAGAGAAATTATAAGAATTTGAGAGAAAACGTTGTATGGGAGGTTGGCGTGTCACATTTATTTTCCGTCAGAAGAAAGCCTTTGACCAAAAAGCAATTCCTGCAAAATTTCAGAATCGTAGATCTAAATTTGTCACTCTTATTAGGTTTAAAATTTTTAACATATTGGAAAATACACTGCGCGGTATAAATTTTCGTACATTTTGATCTCTAACTCCCTTCCTAATGCATGCATTTATGCAATTTTTCTTTCTTCCTTATACTCCGATTTAGCCAATTTTCTATTCCAAACAAACCTTGTGTATAAGACATTTTCTGGCAAAATTTGAGCCCACTAGCTTTTTCGATGGGACCTCTATCGTGCTTTTAACAGACGGACATACGGACGGACATAGCTAGATCGTCGTCAAATAAAACACCGATTAAGAATATACATACCATTTTTTTGGTGGCGGATATAAAAACTCAAATACTTCAAAAAAACACATTACAAAAAAATTTGTTTAGCTCTTTTACTAAAATTTTGCAAAAAATATTTGACCTTGTGTCACAAAAATTGGTCTGCTGATCACAGTCGGATCGTCCTGGGTATACAGTGGGGTATAGGGGTATAGAGGAGAGTTTTATCTACTAAATGGTGCTAATTTCTTTTTGTTATCTTATGTTTTCTAGAAGTTATGGTGTATTAAAAAAAGGAATTTAGGAAAATTTAGACCTAAAGATAAAAAAAAATTATTTCTAAACATTATAAACAATTTATTTTCATGTACTAATGGCTAACAAATTTTAAAATTATACAAAACTTATTTCGTTTGAAAATCTTTTAAAAGTAAAATGTTATAGAACTTTAAAAATCAAAATCTTACTAATAAATTTCCCGTTTTAGCAAAATGCTGAGCATGTCTATTTTGAATCACCCTGTGGCCCTTAAAATTTAACCACCCTTTACAAAAGAATAGATAGATAAAAATATAATTTGACTAAAAAATGTATTTTAAATATTCAAATACATATTTTAAATCTACTGATGCACATTTTTTTTAATATTTTTAAATCTTAAACCTCATAAGACTGTGTGTACAACTATATGTAAAGTTGGGCACAAATCATTACTCTAGTTAATTTTTGTCAACAAACTTCGGTCATTTTCGTTTTCACAAACCCCTATAAAATTCCTTTGTAGTTTGTGCAAAAAAATGTTACTAGAGTCATCTAGTGTTCTACGTGATGTTTAGCAAAGACATCATCCTCAGTGTTTGCAAAATGTAGTGGCGCCTTCAACAGATGTCGCCATCTGCAATGAATAAATGCTAATGAATATGACTAATATATTTTTATAAAAATTTAAAAAAAAAGTGGGCGTGGCATATTTATTTTCCGTTATAACGAAGACTTTGACCAAAAAACCATGTTTGCAAAATTTCAGAACCGTACATATAGTTTTGTCAGTTTTATTACGTTTTAAACTTCAAATATACACTGAGCGGTATAAATTTTCCGATTTAGCCCATTTTCAATACCAAACAAACCTTGTCTATAAGAAAGATTCTGGCAAAATTTGAGCCCTTTAGCTTTTTCGGTGCGACCTCTATCGTGCTTTCAACAGACGGACAGACGGACAGACGGACGGACATAGCTAGATCGTCATCAAATCAAACCCCGATTCAGAATATATATACTTTATGGGGTCTAAAATGGATATTTCGATGTGTTACAAACGGAATGACAAAATGAATATACCACCACCATTTTTTTGGTGGCGGGTATAATAAAATTTTATTTATTTGGTTGTTGGGTTTAAGCTGGTTTATATGCATTTCACTGGTGCTTATGCCAGATCATCAGTAAACCTTTACCCAAATTCTTTAAAAAAAAATAAATAAATAATAAAAAAAATAAAATAAATTAAAATTGAAAAATTGTTGGTTGGGTTTTTGAAAAAGTTTTTTATAGTTTTTTGTTTTATTTTTGAATTCTCATTTTGTTAATGAGAATTTGAAAATATAACTTATAACATTTTAAACTTTTTCAAGAATTTGGGTAAAGGTTTACTGATGATCTGGCATAAGCACCAGTGAAATGCATATAAACCAGCTTAAACCCAACAACCAAATAAATATTATTGAAAAATTAAGGGAGCATATCCCGAATAATTTAGTAAATATGAAATAAAATTATTTTTTTAAATAAACTTTATTCGAAAGTAAATAAAGGAATAACTTCAATAAATCAGATGAAAATAACATTTTTGTATAAAAGTTTGCAATTGTGATGTAAAAGAGGAAGAAATATTAGAGATGTTTTTTTAAAAATAAAAAATAAATCAAACTTCTAAAAGAAAACTTGACTATTGCTGTGAGTATAAAAGAGTATTTAATTTAAAACCAATATTTGAGTAACAAGTTTAAACAAATAAATCCGATTGCTTTAAACCACTGCTCCATCCGATGGTCCAAGTTTTCGATTACGCTGAGGCATAATTGAGGGTCTTTGCCGGTTATGTGCCAATTAATTTCATCCATAAGCTCCTGAATTGTTGCTAACTTACCGGCGTATACCTTTTCTTTCAAATAACCCCAAAGAAAGGAGTCCAACGGTGTCAAATCGCATGATCTTGGCGGCCAATTGACATCGGCACCACGTGGATAACACGACCATTGAATTTGTCGCGCAAAAGAGCCATTGTTTCGTTAGTTGTGTGGCAAATAGCACAGTGCTGTTGAAACCACATATCGTCTACATCTATATCTTCCAAATTGGGCCATAAAAAGTTCGTTATCATCTCACGATAGCGAACACTATGCACAGAAACTGCCTGACCAGCCTCATTTTGGAAAAAAATTCGGCCCGATGACGCCGCCAGCACATAAACCGCACTAAACAGTCACTCTATGTCGTTTTTCGATAATCAATCTTAAATTATCATTCGCTCAAATGTGGCAATTCTGCTTATTGATGAATCCACTGAGGTGAAAATGTGTCTCATAACTGAAGATGATTTTCTTAAATGATCATCCACGGTTGTCACTTCTTGGCTCCATTCTGACCATTGACAACGGTTGGAATGGTCAAGAGGCTTTAGTTCTTTCATCAATTGCACTTTATAAGCAAGTCTTTATGCATAATGTTCATCAACGACGAGCGTGAGAGATGCAATTGTTCACACGACGACGAGTTAAGGTGGACGGCTATTCAGCCACACTTTCGCGAACAGCAGCAATATTTTCTGCAGTACGACTTGCACAAGGTTTATTTAAATTTTTGCATGATTTTTCCGATTAAATCTTTCCATGGTTCAAATTGAGTTAGTCTAAAATTGAGACATGTCAAATGAAATGCGGAAAAACAACATGACGTTTAGGTGTTGTTCACATTCAAAATTGGTCCTTAAAAGTTTAACTACCCAAATAGAAATCAAAGATGGTATCAGAAATAATAAAGCAAAATGGCATATAACATTAAACCTAAGATCTAGGATCTGCTATGATGTGGCAATTACACCTATATACATGACGGTAAAAGTTATTTTCAGATTTCCTTCTGGAGAATTTAGCATTATATTACTCTGACTTTATCACAAATAATTAGATGTTATGGAGCGCACAACATGCCAACTGGGTATAAGTGCATACCTGTCATGGGTTTGGGCTTTTATACCCCTCCTTTTCAACCTAACCTAACCTAACCTAGATGTTATATTAGATTGACTCTTGATGTATATGTTAATATATACAGTTTCCCTGTCCCAGTTGAAACAATTTTGAGACATAATACAAAGACAACACACAATGTCATGGATCGATTTATATAATATTTTTTGTAACTAACGTACTGGTTATTTAATATTTTGGTTTAGTCATTGTTCCTCACAGTATTTTATCCATGCTCATCACACAAATTCAAACATAAATCAAATAGCATCAGCCATCCACCATGTGCTAAAAAAACCACGACTAGATAAAAGAAAGCTTTTGTTACATTATCTGCAGTGATAAATTACACTCAACATATAATACAATTGCAAATGATATCACTGTATTGTCTACGATGACAATGAACACAGTGAAATTTTATAATAATATTTAAAAAAATTAAAGCAAGCATTACTTGCTGTTTAATTTTGCTAGTTGAAATTCATTTACAATTTCTTTAATATAGTTTTACGAAAAAAATTCATGTTTTAAACATTGTTTTTGAGATTTAAAAAAAAATTTACCCTAAATCATTTACGTACTTGTGTTTGTATATTATTGGGTGGCCTTTTACAATTTACAATTTACACATGCTGCCTTAAATAATTTTTGTTTTTAAGATATGTATTTTTAACATTTTAGATTAAAAAAAATGTTCTTTTTGGAAACTTTAAACCCGGTTTTTTTATTCAGTAAAAAAATGTTGTCTTATTTCTTAAACTTAGGAACAGTGTTTTATAAAAATTATTTAATTTTTTTCCATAATTTTGTCATAACTTTGGCATTATATTTGCTGTTTTTGACTTGAATTCAATATTTCGCTACTACATCGGATAGCTTCTTTAGGGAAAATTATAAAAACTTAACCGAGATTTGTACAGCTACTTTAATGAAAACTTCGAAAAAAATATTATTAAAAATGTAGTATACCTAATAAAATACCATAAAATGTAAGTTGAAACAAAATTATAGTTACTACTTCAACTATTTAGTGATACAGATAATAACAAACAAAAAAGGGTTGCTCTTGATAAATTTAATTTTGACTCGATGTAGTAAAACTTGTGTGGTAAATAGATGTGTTTTACATCCAAAACTTAATCCTGGTCAAATATTACTGATGATAAAAACGTAAGTGTTTCCGCAAATGCAATTCATTTGGCAAGTGTCCCTAAATCATACCATTTGAGGTTATTCTTTCACTATCACAATTAAAAATTCTTTAAAAAAAATAAAGTTAAAAATTAACTCCAGCCTGAATAAAAATATAGATATTGGTTTAAACAAAAAATTTCAGCAAATTATACAAACTAAAAATTCTTCATATTATTATGGGATTTTCTATTTATGTGAGATGAAATTTTAAGTATTTGAAACTATCTTGTGCGCTTTTTAAATCATATGTGACAGCGCATAGAGAAAGGGACCTAAGAGTAACAAGTAAGAGCGCTATATTCGGCCGTGCCGAATCTTATATACCCTTCACAACGTGTAGTCATGCAATAACCGTAGTTTGTATCACCATTCCATATGATATACGTACATATGTACATATAAAAAACATACATATATAAAAACATCCCATTGTAAAATTATAAATTTACGTATGTATGTTAAAAAAAAAAAAAAATTAAAAAAAAAAAAAAAAAAAATTTTTCAAAAATAATTAAATATATAATATATATAAAACAAAAAAAATAAAAAAAAATATTTTAAAAAAAATTAAAAAAAAATGAAAAAAAAAAATTTTAAAAAATAATTAAATATATAATATATATAAAACAAAAAAAATAAAAAAAAAATATTTAAAAAAAAATTAAAAAAAAAATAATAAAAATATAAATAATATATTAAATAAAAAATAAAAAAAATAATAAAAAAAAATTATAAAAAAAAATATAAAGAAAAATATAAAAAAAATAAAAAAAATTTTTTTTTTGGCTCAGCTGGGATTCGATGCCACGTTTTCTCTAACCAGTATACACGTTTGTATGTATGTTGTTGTTGTAATGTTGTTTTTGTGAAAAAAAATCGAGGTGGTCGTGGGTTTTTGCTCATATCTCAGTTGTTTATGTACCGATGTTTCTGATTTTCAATTGCGATCTACTCCCGAATATTTCCGATATTTTAATACCTCACCCGAGGCCAAGCGATGTCTGGGGGCTTCAAAAAGTTGATTTCAACATACACACGGACAGACGGTCAGACGGACAGGTTAACAGACTGACAGACTGACCGAGCTTAATCGACTCCCCTATTAATAAGCTTTCAGAAAATATATATTTTATGGGGTCGGAAATGAAAATTGTAGAAATTTCATAGCTATATATACCCTTTTTCACTGTGTGAAGGGTATAAAAAAATATACTTTGTTTACTAATTGTTTCAAGTACTGGCTTACTACCATACACTTTTACATTTTAAATATCTCTATTCTTAAATGTTTTCACGATTACTTCTTAATCTTAAAGTTGATTTCAACATACACACGGACATACGGTCAGACGGACAGGTCTTAATCGACTCCCCTATTCATAAGCTTTTAGAAAATATATACTTTATGGGGTCGGAAATCAAAATTGTAGAAATTTCACACGGAATGACAAACCTATATATACCCTTTTTCACTGTGTGAAGGGTATAAAAACAGGTTTTGTTCAGGAGAGCCATTTTATAGATTAAATGATTTTTCTATTTTTTTAAATTGTTCATAAGGAAAAAAATTAATTTTTTGTAGTTTCGTAAAATCAAGTTATTTTGTTAATTTAGTAGGGGAAAAAACGAAAATAAATAAATTTTACCGTTAGATTCCATTCTATTTGCGCTTAGAATCGTCGAATTCACTTTTATAAAACGCACATATCTCTGGGAGGGAACACTTTTGGGGCATGGGATTGGTCTCATTCGATGCTCACATGTTGACCACATCAAAAAAAAAAGTGAAAAATTTTTTTTACCTACCCTTCCTCTATGCGCTGTCACATAATATGATTTCGTGATATTAAATTATTATATTATAATTATAAGAGATTATTTAATAGTTAAATGTAATCATAATACAGTAATAACGTATTACTTTAATTAAACATAATATTGTTTACTTGCAGCCATTATCAAATGCAAGTGCAAGTGCAAAAAAGTCAATACACCAGCACATTTTAACACAAAAACGCTTTTGCTACCCGCAACTAAGTTTTAACATAGATATCACTTTTTTATAAAAAAAATTTATTAACAAGTTGTATGCCTACAGGTAACGTTCAATAGTGACTACTTGCCAATACTTAACAATTGAAGTAGCACCATATATTTTGAATTACATTTCATATTTTTGAAACATAAAATGGAAAAAGTTAAACAAAGAATAAATTATAAAGTTAATTAATTTATATACTAACCAAAAGAGTCTTTACTCAATACCATCTTCATTTCTTCTTTAGTTTTTACGTTTGCTTTTTGATCTTTTTTTAATTCGATAAACACGGCAATTTTTGCCAGAACTTTAGTTGTTGACGACATTTTAAAAATTAACTTCTACTGTGTTGTGTAGTTCCCAAGAAATTGTTGTTGTTTTTGGTATTTCTGCTGATTTTCGTTAGTAATACATATACACGACTTGCAAGTACTTACTTGCTTGGGGCAACGAAGTGTTATAATGTGATATATAATATGAATATGACTTTTGTTAGCGTGTACTCAAATCAACTTTTCGCATTTTCAATACAACGGTGACGAGTTTCTGATTTGAACTCATTATCACAAACTACTTTAGCAACATTTTTCTATTGTTCCTATCCTCATCTCCTTTTTAATACTTATTAATTTTCATTATATTTTAATATTTCTTTCAATTTTTTATTTAAGGTTAAGCTTTGCAGTCATAAAACAATCTTTATGACGATCTGTCTTGTATGTTTAAAAACTATTTATATAAATTGCATCAACTCAACTCATCCTTATTATTTTCAAGATAAAAATTGTTATACTCGTTCATTTTTATACTAGAATATTTTCTAATTATTTCTTCGCTATTTACAAACTGCAAAAACTAATTAGAACTTTAACCACACACATACGTAGAAATGTCATTTAAAAGTTTTATTTTCCATTATTTATCTTTAGTGCTATAAGAACCAAATGATAATAAAAATAGTGGAAAAAAAGCATTAAAAGAAATATACCACAACGAAGAAAGCGATTAAAATTTAAAAGTTTTTCCTAATGTAATTAAGGAATGCGGTTAAACTTCGAAAAGGGATAAATATTCAAAGGTTAGAGGAAAAATTTTAAATCGCTTATAAATGCTTGTGTTTGATTTTAAATAATTTATAAAAGTTTTAAGAAAGTTTAACAATTTTAGTAATTTTTAACTCATTTAAAAGGGACAGTTTATAGTGTATAGTGTTAAAGACTTAATTAATAGCTTAATTTTGAAATACAGAATCAAAAACAAAAACAAAAAATAAAAATAAATATTTTATTTTTTTTAATTTTAACTAAAAGTCTATATTTAACCCCAAAAAGGCAAAGGGCCCAGCAAAAACTAGGTAGTGACTTGCTCTTACTAAACAACATACTTTTCAATGACATATCGTCAGTCTTAAGGCCATGACTGACTATCATACAAAGTCGTGCGATTAAGTGAAATAAAAATCTGATAGTTTTCTGTCCTACATGAAAAAATCGCAACAACTTGCTTACAAAAAGCAATTCTGATCGCACAGAAACTACTATTTTATGAAAAATTTCCAAAAGATTATCAAATCTGTAACACATGTGCACTTTTTGTCCACACTATCACACATTCTGAACACGCATACATATCGAACGACTAAATCTGATAGTCAGTCATGGCCTTTACTATGAACTGTTTTAGTAATGTCTTGATTTTTAAAGTGACACATCAGTAGTTATTTTTCAGACATTTGTTTAGATACACACACAATATAGTTTCTTTTTGCAACATTTGCTAGATGTCATTCAACTTCATAACTTTTTATAATTCTCATTTAGTTTAACACACTTAGGGTATAAGTAATAATGATTTTGACATCAGCGGCAAGGCATGTCATTAAAAAAATTATGGCTTTCACTGTTGTTTTCAAATTTTCAAATTACCGTATCGCAGAATAATAAAAGCGAATTTTCATCCTTAAATTTACCGAACGACTTCTGTATATCCATAATAGTAATGAGTTATTTAAGCTATTAAAATCAAGTACTTATTTATTGCTATAGTCCCTATTTGTAAGCCATTGTTAAAATGGCTCCACGAAAAGCCCCCCAATGAAATAACGCCCAAACGAAAAATGAAATATTCCCCAAATTTTTTTCATACATTTTTGGGTGTTATTTCATATGAAATAACTCCCAATTTTTTTGGGCCGTCTTTCATTTTTTTTGGAAATTATTTCATTTCTCATTTGGGGTTTTCAAATTATGAAATAATCTCCAATGAAATAACATCCAACAAATTTTTAAATTCGGGGCTTGTTTCATAGCGTGTATAATTTGGGTGATATTTCATTTTGCATTCGGGGGTTATTTCATTTTTAAAGCTTTTGGTTTTGGGGGTGCTTGTAAATAAATTATATAAAAATAGGCCTTTTACAAGAAAACTTTTAGCCTCTGAATATATTACAATATCTTTTTAAATACATAAATGATAACGTTCTGGATTTGGATGGTGCGACCTTCGTGACAGACTACGAAATAAGTCTACGGAAGGCAATAATGATTGTTTTCCCTAAATAAAAAGTAATCGGTTGTTGGTTCCACTTTTGCCAAGCAGTAAGGAGGTCCACAATAATAAAGTGTAACCAACTGGCAGCATTTGTACATACAACGCATATTTTCTCCATTTTGATTTCATGAGCAACCATTTTGTTTTTTTTTACCATTTCTTACGTATAATGTATTAAGATTATTATTTATGTATGCACATGAAAATAATTTTTTGGTAGTTGGGTTTCAAAAATTAATATATTGGAAATATTAAACAATTCTTTGTCCATACTTCCTCACATCTCCATTACAGAAAATTACTGCCTTCTTCACAATATTGTAACTATAAAAACGTCTCCCATGAGTTGTGTTTTCAAGCCATTCGTAAAGTTTTAGGTAAAGTTTAAAGTTTATTTCATATGAAATAACTCCCAAATATTGGGGGTTGTTTCGTGTTTGCTTTGGGGTTTATTTCATTTATTTTTGGATGTTATTTCATTCACTGTTTTTGGGTGCTATTTCCAATTTTTTGGGGTTTACTTCATTGGGGATTGTTTCCTGGGCGTTATTTCATTGGGGGGCTTTTCGTGGAGCCGTTAAAATTACTTATACGACTCCCTAATTTTAAGCGAGGGTGGTAAGTACTTGCCTCCAAAGACATCGCCGTGTTAAAAGAAAGGAGCTTAGATGCCAAAATGTTATTATTACATAATTGAACCATACCAATATTATCATAACAAAACGAAATGACAATAATTTCCTAAAGAATTTGTATTTTATTCAAAATCAATATCGTTTCTTAAAATTGAACCACCCTTTACATAAAAAGACTGAACTTAATTCTTAATAGTGCATATAACTCTTGCATATAAGCAGAACAGAAACCGATAATACTTTCCTCATAAATATATGACTGTTTAATCATCAAAAAAAATTCTGGAAAATCTTGTTTAATACAAGACTTAAAAACCAAACTAATTATGGTTTTAAAATATTGCGTACGCTTCAATAATAATTTAAATTTGCTGCAACAATTTTATTCCAATTTTTTATAAAATACATTTTTGATACAAATACAAAAGCTCTCTGTCAGAAATTAAAATAGTAACACACAAATGTAAATTTAAAAGTTGCATAAAATGCACTCTCTTCACAAAATCAGAAAAACTGATGAAAAGCTGTGGTTTTTATATGCAGTTTAATGTTAGTTTCAAAACATTTAGCTATTCTGCATCTATGAAGGTTATTGCTGTTAAGTAGATTCTTTTTGTTCTGGGTAGAACTGAAAATTTTACTGAGCATTTTTGTCTATGTCAAATTGTGGTCTACAAATTAAGCGACATATTTTGAATACAATTTGTGAATGTTAGTATTTAGTATGCAAATATAGATGCATTGGATAATTGAGAACATTTTCAAGATAAAAATGAGCCACATTAAAAATGATATATTTTGTGTCAAGTGTTATATTTTGTGTCAAATGTTAAAGAGATGAGCAGATGGATGCATCCCCTTAGAAATGCATGAACACTTAAGATGTTTAATGTTTTACAAGCAGAATAGCAAACTTGTACCGTTTTCTTTTGTAGAAGAAAATTTTTATTTTACTTTTCTACGCAAAATAGGAATTGAGTCCTATTAGAGATCAGTTAAGTAAAAAATAAAAGATAATTAAAAAGCCTCTGCCATGGCAAAAATTAGCGTTTCCAAAACTAAATCATTTGTTTAACCGAACCCGAAAAGTAGCTGGATCAGGAAAAACAATCCTCAAAGTTGGACAATTAACTATGAACAGCAAATTTAAAATAAAAGAAATAACACATCAAACATTTTCTAAAAGGGATATTTAATTTTAACACTTCCTCTGTTTTATTTTTTATACAATACCATACACGTAAAGCACTTTTTCGCAAAACCAATCCATTTTTTTAGGGTATACAATCAATTGTCTACAATGTGAAATCACGGTAATCTAAAGGAAATGCCCGTTTATGGAGCCAACACATTTGTCACTAATGTTTTGCACTTTAGCTAGAAAATTATTTTTAAATAGTTAGAGAACGTAAGTGCAAACTGTTATAAGAAATTAACTTGCTAATTAAATAATAATTATTAAGTTATTATTTTGAGTAAAACTCATGAAATGCACTACTATCTATTTAGCAGTATAGATTTGCAAAAGACGCTTAGTTTAATAAAAAAAAAGGTAAATATTGCAATTTAAGAAAGAATTCTTCATGAAGCAGAAACCTTGATATATCATACTTTATGATCCGCCAGTATGTCATAAATATAAAGAATAAATTTAAAAGCACATCCGTACCGTCGGCAAAAAAAATATAAATTTTTTTTTTTCAAAATTCCCTTATGGTACTTTTTGTGCCTATTACGTGGAAATACATAAATACAAACATATGTACATAGATATTTTGCTTCATTCGATGATAAAAATTTTATTTTGTGATTTAGTTCAAAAAGTACAACTACCTTAACCTGATGCTAAAATTTTGTATTTTCATTTAGCAGTCGTGATGCGAAATGTTGGCAAACATATTAAATTACAATTTCGTAGTTTCAAACATTTAACATATACATACACACATTGCTTACAATTTAACTCTTTCAACAGAGCATCTAGCATCCAATTAGTCTGGATGTTAATAACCGTGGGAGACCAAATTAAACTGGCAACTCTGATAGTAAACGATAAAATCACAAAACAAAAAATAAACGTAAAACTATTAAATAAAATGTCACACTGTTACGAATTTTGTATATCCTTCAGGATGTGTTATATAAATTATATTTTTATTAGATGACGAGTTTTTAATCTTTATTCAAAAAATAATAGATTTCGTTTGTCATACCCCAACTGAGGATTTTACTAAAGAAAAATTGATCATGCCTACCCTGACGCCTACTTTTTTTAAATTAATCTAAAGTTGGATAACGGCAAGGTTTAATTATCGATTTTTATAATCTTTGAAGCTCAAAAATTATCCTTACGACATTTCTTTTATCATAATCTTAAACAGGCGTGGCACCTCCCATACAAAATCGACAGTTCTTTCCGTATATCCAAAGTATTGTAATACCTCAAGTCTTTAAAATGGGTGGGGCATTATAGTGATAACTTTAATAGTTCAGTTAAAAAAAAACTAGAAGAGAACAGTAGGCGTGGCACCTTCAATATAAATAATATACATAATTTTAGATATCTAAAAAACTGTTATATCGAAACGATCGGAGCAGGGGAAGTGATACACCCCATATAAAAAATTAATTTTTTGACATATTTCATGACTATAAATATCAGAGTAACCAAACCTGGCATTAGGCATTTTGATAAAAATTTTAAGATTAATTTAAATAATTGAATAGGGTCAAGAGAGGGCGTGGCAGCATCCAAACAAAGGATATTTACTTAATAATATATTTGCAGAACAATAATTTTTATAGGCGTTATATTCTGTGTAATTAACTGCGATATTTCTGGATCAGGCTAGGGATCTTGGCACTCTATACAAAAAAATACATTTGATTCTAAGTTGTAACGAGCTACTTTTTATGTCCTAATTAAAATCGAAAATGTTAAGGATCGGAGGAGGGGCAGTAATGCCTTCATACTAAAAAAAATACTACTTATGACAAGTATTATATACCTAAAAAATATTGTCAGGTAATATTGATATCAATCTTCTAGCAAATACAATGTAAAAGCTTCAGTGCTGTGGGTTGTCCTAGTTTATTTTAAAATCGCTTCTCTTACCTAACTATTAACATAGATATTACATGCAACAAAGATATAAATTTTATAAATAGCAAATTAAATGCCCAACATAAATTCCTCTACCACTTATGGCGAAGGGTATTAAAACAGATTAAGTTGATACTGCGAAGCGAGCAACATGATATGACAGCATCTGAAATCAACAACACAATTAAATTGATATCACGCATAGTGACATGGTCAACGCCAAATAAAACTAAAAGCAAAAAAAAAACAGCTTATTTAAACTGTAGCTGCATGGTAACAAAAAACAACAATAATCAAATTAAAATGAACGTGTCTTTTCTATTAGCCGCATTTAAGAAATATTAAATAGAAAATTGCGACTCGATGAAAATTCGTGAGGGAAAACAATACACAAAAAGATACAATAATCTAATTTACAACAAATATTTACTAACTTGTAGCAAAAATATGTATATAAAAATAAAATACATAAGTTTGTATTAAAAATATATAAGGGGCATTCACTTAATCTGTTTAATACCTCTTTAAAGTCTTAAACTTTAAAATTACTTTTTTTGCTTTTTTGCTTGTTGTTGGCAATATTTCTTAAGCATGATTACAAAATCATCTAGTTTTTGAAGTTCATTAAATGCAAACAATTTAAGGATTGCCAGAAATAATAGTTTAAGCAAATACCCGTAACATTTTTCAAGTTTTTCCACTTATTATATTTAAGCTAAGTGGGAAGATCATTGAAAATATATGTTTTGATTAAATTACCACTAAATTATTTATGATCTTGCTCCTTACAATTTACAAACTCCTTCAGTGCGACCACCCATTGGTAGGAACTTATGTAACTTATTCCATATGTTAGGTTAAGTGTGGAAAGGTATTTGATCAAATATTTAATAAAATATTTATATTAAAAATGTATAGTAAATACTAAAGATGTTAATGACTTTATAAAATATTTTAAGGATTTATAAAATTCTCTTAATTTTCTTAGCATCAACTAATGTAAACTTATGGCTTACAATGTCACTGTGCAACACAATAAAAAATTATAAAAAATTTATTGTTTTAACAAGGGATTCTGAATGAGAGGGCAAAGTTTAGTTTTGAGTTTTACTTTTTGCGGGTGTTAAAATATCCACTTTTTATAAATTTGTTGTGAATCAGTACATAAAACCATGTGACGACCTTTTAATTTTATTTTATGTAAAAAGTATCAGAGTTTATTTTTACGGATCATCTTAACCATCCGGCTCTTAAATTATTGGTCAATTTTGTCCCATTTATGAAAAGCGTCAAAAAGCCCCTAAGTAATACGGCAAAAAAAAACTCCTATTAGTTCAAAAAGGATATTTTCTATTAAATTTTGCTAAAAGTCACTGAATATACAAAGACTTAAAAGTCGACTTGGACCCCACAAACAAGTTAAGACTTAAAATATTATTAACAGTTAATCCAGTACTTTTTCAGAGTTGATGCTAAAATGTCCCTTAAACTTAAAGCTTAAATGCAAAAAATGTATTATATAAAATCGCATTACATCATCATACAGAAGAAGCTCTAAGAATAATATCTCGAAATTTAAATTAAGTATTATTAAAAGTATAGCTTTTCTTCTAAAATAATTGTTACTGTCCTTGTTGGTTGTAGTTTAAACACCGCAAAATAGCATTAGAATTATATGCGATACTGCACTCTTTATCAGTGTTCATACTGTCTCCTATTTAGCTTACGTTGACAGCTAAACAAAAACCATTCTAGCAATAATATTAACTACAAAATATAAACAATCCTATAAATCATTTGTGTGCCTCTATAAATTAAAATTTACCATTGAATACTGCTTGCAAAATAACAATGTATATTTCGGTGACAAATTACTATTTTACCAAAATTACGTATTGTGTGAACATAATAAGCTTTCTACATAATTACCAAATATAAAATGGTCAGTGCCCTAACAAACACTGTCATTATTAAATACAAGGCAACTACATTCAAACCAACAAACCGCAGCATTTACAATATGTTGCACATATCGTATGGCAACAATAGGGATTTATAATACATATTACAGTCAGGGCATTGAGTACATGTAAAATGTAAATAGTTGTAAATTAAATCGATATTAATTTCCTATTATTGATTGTATTTGTTTAAGATCATTTCATGTATGTAGTTTGCAAAGCACTGTGAAAAAAAAAACTATGAAATAGGCAAATGGTATATTGAAGATCTTTGCAAAAATTTATAATACAGGCAACATTTGGTTTTAGCAAAACATTGCTAATAGCCAATCAATTTAGTTAGTTTCGTGTAAAGAATGTAACCAATAAGCCATCTGAATTAGGTGTTAAACAACTCTTTTTTTTTTTGATATCATATGAATCACCGATAAAACAGCTACGATTCAAGACCATGTAGCCAATAATACTCGAGATACCGAGAGCAATCTAGCTTAGTCTTGGTCAACATTCGAATAAAAATATATTTAAATAGTAAATATGAGAGATGGTTTTCAAGTCATGGTATAGATTACGTTATCTATATCGTTTATAAATCCTACCTGTTCTACCTCACCTAACCTAGAATGAAGAAAGCGAAATGCAAAAACAAAAACACGAAATTTGTATACCCCCCCTAACCTGTGGTACGAAATTTATATACACATGGCTCTGTCATTCCGCATGTTATTTCTGCAATATTAATTTTTGATTCCATAAAGTATATATTTTTGTAAAGCTAAAGGGAGTTGACTGAGCGATGTCCGTCTGTCCTTTTGTTTGTGTATTGGTTTCAATCAACTACCAGAATCCCTCTCATGTTGTTTGGATATACCCAGAAATTAATTGCTTTAAAATCCAGCACAGTCGTCAGTATGGCAATTGAATTAAAGGACTTTACTAGCAATATAATGCACAATAAAAAGTTAAACTTTGCAACTGTGGTCACTACAAAATGGTGTAATACAAAATTAAACACTGCCCAATCTAGTGTTTTAAAATGTTCGACCTCTAACAAACAAAAATTTTGCTATAAAATAAAATAGCTTGACCAGCAGAATATTAGACATTATTTAAAAAATTTAAAAACTATGGTAGCTACTGCTACAAAATGGCGTAAAATAAATAAATAAATATATGTATGGATAAATTTTAGTTATATTGATATCAAACTAAGGAGCCTCACCATTACGGCGTCCGAAATAAAATGGCGGATATATGGAACAGATATAGTAATTACGTCTTTGCTTACCTTCAACCCCACATTATTTGTAGTAGAATAATACAGTTAACTATGAAAACGATAAAATCATAAGCTCTCCAAACAAAATAAAGGATAATTTAATTTCTCAACCCCATCAATATCAATATATGATACCCATATTGAGAGGGAAAAGGAAGTAAAATACAAATAACTTTTTAAAAATTAAAAATCAAAGAAGGCGTTGAAAATCATAAAACCAAATGGCGTATATCATTAAACACAAAATTTAAGCTAACCTACGATGAGTGGCCACATTTACCTACAGATGTACATGATGATGAAAGGTATTATTAGATTCGGCACGGCGAATAGAGCATTCTTACTTACTCATTACAATTGGCGATGTGATAAGGACAAAACAAATTTGTTTAAAATAAAGTCAGCGGACTAGAAGCAAAACAATTAAGTGTTACACAACACAGTAACTTTTTTGTTAACATTGCAGCCACACGTTCAAGTTTTTCTCTCAAGTTTTTCACACATACTACTTGTCAAACTTAATTTTATTTGATTGCTGTGACGTAGGCTGCACGCAATTTTAAAGTAATATTATTATTGAAAATGTCTTTGTCAAGAAAAAAACTTATTAATTAAATTTAATTAAAATTGCGGCAGAATATTAGTAAAACACAAAACAAAAAATTATGGCGGCAGAATAGTTGTCAAAAAAAAACCAAAAATTCGTCACAACAATTGCACTCAGCTGTTTTATTGACTGTAAATTGAAACATTCGATGGAAAGAGAATTTCAAAAGCAAGTTCGCATTAAGTTCTAAAAGTATGAATGTATTCGTTAAAAAGGGTGAGTGTATTAAAACTTGGTACACAAACCTTGATCGTGTAACCCCTGTGTAAATTAAATGTATTGAATATAAATTTTTAAATATTAATTATTCATGTATGTTATGTAGATGCGACCATACAAGAAGAATTAATTTTCTTCTGTTTTCATTTTACCTTTTAACATCTTTCATTATATATTTGGTATTAAGAGCAAAAAACTTAAACTTAAATTTTTATAATATGATAAAAAATTTTTATCTTTTATTCTGCCGAACGTAGAGATTATGCTTCTAAATTTTTCTTAAAACTAGTGACCCCTACAGCAAAATATTAGTCATCTCGAGATAGAAAATTAATATATCACTCTTTGAAATCTGATTGTAAAGGGTGTTTTTTTAAGCCCGATAGAACTTGAAATTGTAAAAAATAACACAAAAAATTAAATTGTAATCAAAATTTTTTTTTTATTCGAAAGATCAATACGTGACATTAACATTTGAAAATGATTTCGGGCATATGGGCACCGCGGCTGTTCTTGACGAAGCGCATTCTGGACGTCCAATTTTGGGCCAATTTTTCGAGCACTGCTGGCCGTATGTCACGAATAACACGAACAATGCCGGCCTCCAAGGCGTCAATTGTTGCTGGTTTATCAGCATAAACCAGTGACTTCACGTAGCCCCAGAGGAATTAATCGAGAGGTGTCAAATCGCACGACCTTGGAGGCCAATTGACAGGTCAATTTCTCGAAATCAACTTATCGCCAAATTTTGATTTCAATAAGTCGATGGTTGCATTCGCCGTATGGCACGTAGCGCCATCCTGTTGAAACCACATCTCTTCCGGATCAATGTCATCCATATTTTCAAACAAAAAATCATTGATCATGGTGCGGTAACGATCTCCATTGACCGTAACGCGAGCTCCGGCCTCATTTTTGAAGAAATAAGGTCCGATGATGCCACCAGCGTGAAAACCGCACCAAACGGTGCATTTTTCTGGATGTAATGGAGTCTGTAGGGTCTCTTGTGGATTGGTCTCGCTCCATATGCGGCAATTTTGCTTATTAACAAACCCGTTAAGCCAAAAATGCGCCTCATCGCTGAACACAATTTTGCGATAAAACAACGGACGTCCAGAATGCGCTTCGTCAAGAACAGCTGCGGTGCCCATATGCCCGAAATCATTTTCAAATGTTAATGTCACGTATTGATCTTTCGAATAAAAAAAAAATTTTGATTACAATTTAATTTTTTGTGTTATTTTTTACAATTTCAAGTTCTATCGGGCTTAAAAAAACACCCTTTATATGTTTCCAACGTTCCAAGAAGGAGCATAGGGCCTCAAAAATCTAAGTGCAAATAATAAAAAATGTAAAATCGTCTTACAAAAATTCTTTATATTCGAATGTGTGCGTCAGGCATTTTTTTTGTACATTTGTATGAAGTTAAACCAACACTTATTAAGAGTTGTGCTTGTTATGTTGCTTTGTGTATTCAAATATTTTTGTAGATAATTTTATGCTGCCATTACTATTAAAATAATAGCAAAATGAGTTCTTCAGTGTTATAATATATACCCTATATTTATATATACGCACAAATGCTACAATATCAGTATTAATGTTTAAATATGAATTCTTGTGCAGAAGCAACGAAGCAATTTTATTTTCCCAAAAGGTTTCTTTAATGTCGTATAATATTTTGCATTTAACGATTGTAGTGTGTCATTTAACTGTTATCAAGTATTTTAAGGTTTTAGTATTAAATACGTTTAAGTAATAATTACACATAATAAGCATGTAACCTAAATACGTACATACATATATAATAATAATAAAGTATTTATAATATAACACTTATTTAAACTTAAATTTCCTAATGTTCAAGGAAAAAGCAATTGCAACGAATATACTTTGATATAATATGACAAGAAATATTCGCTTTAACATGATACATAAACATTTGTTACAGGTTTAATTTGTGTTCCATTACCCACAAACTTACATTATTTTTTACCTACGATTAAATATAAATCAATGAGCTTTTTTAGCAATGAATTGCGCACCATGTTGGTCTAGTTAAGTAAAATATATTTCTTGCAGAAAGTGATGAAAATTACACTTTAGTCAAATAATTTTATATTACATTGTACACTAGTTCTCAATTTTAATTTTTAAGGCAAACCTAAAAACGGTTAATGCTAAATAATAATTTCTAAATTTATTATAAAAAGTAATAAAGATGGTATTCAATAAGAAAAAATATAAAAATCTCAAACTCAGTATTTTTTTTTTTTTTAAATAATGTTCATGGAATATTAGAACGATAGAGTATATTATGTTTCAAAATTATTCGCACCAACAAATTTCTGATTTATGTTCTAGAGGTTATAGAGATTTTATTACCACAGGCCAGTTAATATTATCCATTGGCCTTAAAACACCCTTGCATCATAGAAACCTCTGAACACAATCACAGTAATGTATCACTTTATTAAGCTGCAAGAACCTTTCGAAAATTTTGTCTATAAAAAATATTTGTACATTTATAGACATTTGTACAGACGCGGTTCAGCTTACGACTTTAGGAAGAAAGTTTTTATTTAAATATATGAGTTGTTTTTGTAATGACTATCAAAACTTGTTTATACCAATCCGGCTCAAAGGACCATGTATAAAATAGCATTTATTTGGCAAATTAAATATTTGAATTATTAACCAAACCGTATAAAATAATAAAACTAGAGTCGCATGACGAGCTGTGGTGTATAGCCAATACGTATTTAAGTAGAGGAGGGTTAGTCAAGCAAATGCTAAAATTACATATTGCTTAAATAAGTTAAATAAACTAACCAAAACCAAGTATTAATTTTTTCATTAAAAAACATTAACGCATACGAGCCTGGATTTATTTGAATAAAACTCTTATATACTAAAATAAAAAATTTGGTTCTTAAATATAAATTCTCCTTTCACCTGGATCTTATATGCAAAATGATAAAAATGCAGATGGTAAGACGAAAGTACAAACTGATGAACGTAATTAAATTTAATTAATGGTAAATAAAACAAAAAGTTTTCAGAGAATTATTTTAGTATTTTTTATTACGATGTGGCCACTGACAAAGCGATACTGAGACATAATGTACCAAATTATCTCATCCTTTAGCTCTTGAATTGCTCCTGGTTTATTGACGTATTATTGACGCCACTAGATGGTTTTCTTTTTAAATTCACCATTCACTTATGTCGGTTCAACCAACCATTCGGCGTACTGACGACGCTGAAATGGTCTGTAGTCTTAAGCTCTTGAGTCAATTGAACTTGTAAGCGTGTAAATTTACTATCGCGAAAACAGCTAGGTTTTTGCAGATCAAACTAGGTGAGCATCTACAGGAGTTTTCACATTTCCTACCGATCCAGTTTGCAAAAATTTGGGCAATTTGTACAATTCTTCCAAACGTGAACACGTGAACGAAAAGAATTTTGATTTAAAGGCCAGTTTTCGTAAAAGGCTTCAATAATTCTAATGCGCTGCTCAATTGTGTAACTCTTCATGATTGAATTTTTCAAAAACTGAAATAAAGAAATGTCAAATTAGGTTCTGCAAAAAACTTTACATTAAGGTGTGACTCATATTTATCATCGTGCACCCTTTATAAGAATATATTTCTTATTAACTTTTTAAAACTATTTATTTATATACCATTGATTGTAGAAATATTATAAATAAATGATTATTTTTCTCTTATTTCTGTAAATGCAAAAGTTTATCAACTTTGACACTGAATAACAAAAATTATATTCACAAGCGAATAAACCAAAACTATACACTTTAATCGACGATACGAAATACGTACCTTTATAATAAATATATTATTTATTATATAGATCTATTTTACAACTAATCATTATAATTTGACAAGAAAAGAGAACTGTTGCTAATAGTTAAATATATAATGGTAAATGTGGAGTAAATTATACGTCTTTTTAGCTTTACCTGGGTTAAAAATATTTCCTTTTATTGAAACTTAAAAAAAGAAATATTTATTACTACCAATTGTGTTTATCATTTTAATACTTGCGTATATGTGATCTATTTATTTTTTACTAAAAATGATACACTCCAGACCTATGTGCATTCTCAATGTCAACTACGTTCGGCGAAATTTTTTCTAAATCTTAATGAATGTTGTTGTTAACCTTTCTTTAAAAAAATTTGCATAAATATGTACCACTTTCTGGTATGCAAGTGCATACGTTTTATATTTTCAGTTGGTAAAGCTTAGATTCGTATATTTTTAGACATTTCTTTTAATTGCTATAAAATTAATGTGTTTAAAATATGTTTATAAAATGCCGCCGTATTTAAAGTTTCATAAAGAGGGGGTTCGTGACCTTAACTTTTACAAAAATAATAATAACTTAAAAATGGTGTTTCATAAATATTTTGAATGGCATTTATAACACTTTATTTAATTTAACATTTTTTTAGCTTACATTTTAGGTAATTTTTAGATTATTGGCCATAAATTGTTAGATCAAAGAACACACACATTGTTGCCTGTTACTCTCAGCCTTAAAGCTTTTATTACACAATAATAAAAATTTTTATTTTTAGAATAACACCTTGATAAATGTTGGTTTATTTTCTTAAAATTATGCAAGAAACAGTACTCCATTAAATGAAATTTTCACTTTATATTATAATTTAGTAATTAAATTATAAAATTCAACCTGATATTCCCCTAATGACTCCATATGTTTACTCCAGCCACATAAAATCCGTGAAAGGTAATCCGGTTCCATTTTCAATTGACATTAACATTAAAACGAAAAATGTTGACCTAATAAAACATAGTAATGATAACGTGCAATCATTATATATTTAAAACACAATGATATAATTCAATCATAGTATTTATCTTCCTCTTCGATTATAATTACCACAAACATGTATCCCTTTTGTGTGTAATTTTAATAATTATGAATAAATTTAATAAAAAACAGTAAACTAGAAGAGTATAAGGTTTACAAAAATAACAATTTTTAAATCTAAAGGAAACTTTCATTTTATTTACAATTCAAATTTCGTCTTTTTAACTCAAATTCGCATTATTCCATTTGCCTTCAAAAGCAGCCACACAAAGTAACCAAAACATGCATAATTATTTTTATCTTCATTTTATTACATTAAAGTTTCATATATTTGTAATAGTTTTTTTTTAACATTTTTAAGCGTAATAATTTTTCCTCTGAGCTTTACATACTGAATTGAATGCTTTTAAAACAGATAAGAAAAAAGTTAAATGAAAGTATCAACTATATTGCCATTAATGCATTTATCTGTAGAAAGAAAAAATTATAGAAACTTTACACTCAAATATTGTGGTTATATTCTATAACCGCGTATGTCTTAAGATAGAAAAAAATTTTTCGGATTGTTTATATAAACCCAGGAGTAAATCAGATTTCTAATAAGTAGCTTAAAAACTCGCCTAAGCTTATAAAACCAACCAGTTGAGTATCAAATTTTTACAACAGTAACTTAAAATCGCCAATTATAGACATATTCTGTTTTTTGAGAAAACAACAGAATTATTACAACAGAATTATTATTTGTGAAAAAATCTTACATGGGTAAGTACGAAACTGAACAATAAAACATTTACATTTGGGGTCGGAAAATTAAATCTTTTAGTAGATTTGTCAGATAATGTAAAAATTTTCAAGGAGATGCATTTTATTTATATTGGTTAAATTCTTATTACTTTTTAACGTCTTGAACGATTTTTCCTGGCCAGGATTAAATCTGTTTTAGATATCTCAAATATAAATGAATTCGCAATACTGTTGAGAATTAACAATGCCAAGATCTTCAGACGATTTCTTAAGAAGCTGAAAACAGTTAGCGTGGAATAAATATATGTAGGGTGGACAGGCTTACGTATATCTCTTTTGATAACAAGCGTACATGTCAAATAAAGATCCGTAGTCGGTAGTACATCTGTAGGTTGTTAGCAGTATTGACCGGTCACTGAATGTTGGTGACTCATACTTTTGAACAACGATTATCCTGGCTGTCTAGATTTGGATAAAGAGAAATGGGTTTTTTATCTTCTCTGTGAATTTCCTGCCCTGGCTGCAAAGAATGCTACATAAAAATATACTGGATATCCTTTATGAGATATCCGAGGTCTGAGACTGAGCGATCTTCTGAGACACCTTATGGCTACGGGGTGAATCTAGTATCCCCACTCTTAAAGACTTAATCGAAAAGTCACTAAATTTAGTGAGTGATGTACTCTTATCAACACGGTGTCATATAGACTCCACTTGAAAGTTCGCACGTAGTGAACTACTATGATAACTAACCACAAAAAATTTTGAACCTTCGAACTCCTTGTCTTGTACAATCTTATTAAAAAGATATACAAACCAAATTAATATATATGTATTCCTTTTGCTTCCGTGGGGAGTATAGGGTTTTCTATTAATATAGACCTAAGTTTAACGTAAATATAAGCTTGAATTTTAAGTCTCCATTTATATTACCGCCGACTTCTTATGCGGCTTCCCTGTTGATAGCCTCTCTTTTGATGCCATACTCATGTCAATTTGATTTTAACATGGATTTGCTGTGGTTATATGTTTGCCACAGATGATTTTTCGTAATAGTAGTGGGTCAAAATATGCACAAGATTTTTCGTAGGTGCTAATTTTGAAATATTTGAGAGATGCCTTTATGAAGAAAAATATTTATTAAATATTGAAATTTAGTTTAAATTAAAATTGTTTTTGACTTCCATACACGATCTAAAAATATAAACGACTGCCGAGCTTCATTAATACTACGGAATATATCTTGGTTACGTTAATCTGTATTATCTATAAGACTTCACAAGTAATAGAACTATTTAGAGTCGACTAGGCCCACACTTCTCGCCGCCACTTGTACTAGTGTCAGTTTTAGTTGCATGTCTTCAAATGTATAGATCAGATGGCAGTTATCGTGCAAAAAGTTTGGGTTTTCTCATTTGAAAGACTTTGGCATTACTAGATCTAGAATACAGTTGAAAAGTAATTGTGACAACACACATCCAATTGATAATATATCCATCCTATCATCTAAGATATCCTTCAAAACCACTTTATATAACTAGAAGAAACTTTAATAATTTTTAACTACATTACCCTGTAATCCGTTCACATTATTGAAAATGGCCGTACAAGAATAAAACCAGATAAAATAAAAAAGAATTAATTTTATAAGAGCTATAAGTATTGGAATGAATGTGTATGTATGTGTAAGGGCATTAATATCGATGTTGTATTTTTATGAAGTTTATAACATTGTTGCATGTATGCATGTCTACTTTATATGTATGTATATTCTTTTGTGAATATTTATGCTGCATTAATGTTTAACGTTGCATAAACTGACTATTGTTTCAGCAGAATAATTTTTTATGAAAATCAATTAATATTGTGTATAAACTAGCAAATATTTTGCCAGTGCGTGTATGTTTTTGAAGGGAAATAAATTATTTAATTCGAGTAGCTACAAAGAGATAATTAAAAAACAGAAAACTTTTATTATTGTATTATAGTATTACAACAATAATAATTGTAATAGTTGTATAATTATGAATATTAGTGGAAAAATAACACTTAGTAATATGCTGCATTTTATTGGTTTAATTTAGCTTAATTTCATCTCATGCTTCTGTTTTAAAGAAGATATTTTTTTACTATTCATCTGTGTTTATATATTTATATTTATAATATTTATTTCCGACCCCATAAAGTTTTTATTTCCTAAAAGCCTATGAATAGAGGAGTCGATTGATCTGTCTGTCCGTCTCTCTATTTGCTGGTTGAAATAACTGTTTTGTTTCTCCCACATGTTTCAAATATCTATATTTAGTATCAATTTTTTAAATATATTCGGGAATGAATTACATTTGAAATCCAACATAATTGACAGAAGGCTCGTCGTCGGAATGGCGTACTCCTTTAATTGCATATATATTGTGTTTGCTTTCGACATCCTCCACCACCAGGCCATTTAGCTTGAATGCAAAGAGGTTTTAAGTAAAATTGTCCATCTTATTAAAACCTTATACCAAGATTTAACATACAAAGTGCTGTACGAACGATTTTGAACATTGTAAGAGTATGTCAAGCTTGTGTTCAATTCCCACTTCTATTCAAAATAGTAATCGATGTGATATAATGTAACAGGCAGCCAACGTAAGAAGGGTCATCATACGGGTCACGTATAGGCGAATACCTCGACTTTCTTGACGACATATGTATGTCTACTCGTCATAATTTGTTGGATATGACAGCGAAATTGCTGGAAATAAAGTATTGCGAGAAGCGCCAGTCTACATATTAACATTGGAAAGACCAAGGTTATACGCACTTCTAAACACCGCCAACACCTCAATGTTCAAAATAAACAACATCGAGCTCAAAATCGTTCAATCCTTTACGTACTTAGGCAGCAACATATCCTACACAGGTAGCTCACGTGAGGATAGGACAAACTGCATTAAAATCGCATGCCAGACTTTTATAGCCCTGTCAAAGGCATGAAGAAATCTACAAATGCACTTAAAATCTAAACTTTGTCATTTCTCTTCAAACATACGAACCGTACTATGGCTCTATGTCATAAAATACCTCGGCGAACGATCTATATGCTCTTCATGTTTTCATAAGCTAGTCTCTCCGCGTTCTCAAACATGCTATTATGGGCAATAATAGGCGAGTCTCCAATTCGTATCCAAATAACAGAAAGAAATCGGAAGTGAAACGGACTTTTTTTAGAAGACCATGTGACGAGGTGGCGAAAAAATTAAAATCGTGTAATTTTCAAGAGAATGGTTAGACCAGCAAAAACCAGAAGGAGACAAATAGTGGCGGAAGCTGGTGCTAAGGGCGTCAAATACTTCTATTTAAAAAAATTATAGAATCTTCTCATAGTCTGATGACTTTTGCGCCGTCTGATATCCTACAATTCAAAAAATTAATTGTCATGTCTTTCTAGGAGCCATAAATATACAAAAACTTTCGCCGTACACCACCGAATCTAAAGTATTGTTGCAAGGCAGTTTCGGAAAAAAAATTTTTTTGCCAAATTAGGGGCCGGTAAAATAAATTTTTCGTTCGGCATTTACAGTCGGATCTTAAAGTGTGATATATCGATATTTTTGCCTTAAAGAGACAAATGATTTGATTAAACAATCATTGTTACCAAATATATCGCTTCCACCAGATCCTAAATTACCACCCAAATAACAGAAAATTAAAGCTCGTATTATGTCATTAAACTTTTAGCTACTTACTTAATTCCTTATAATTCTCCCTTTAAAAATCAAACAAGTAATAACTTATTTTAGTTTAAATGCAATTTTTATATTTTTATACTTATTTATTTTTTTGTTAATATTTTCATATTTATATTAAATACATTATTTATCTAACAATTATATTTATTGTTTATGATTTTAAAATTTATGAAAAATATATTCAGAATATTCAGGGGGGTCTTCACATAATTGTTATGCTTTTAAGTATTACATTCTTTAGCAAATTATAAATAGTATTATTTTCTATTCGTACTAAAGTTTTAAATGTATTTTTATTGTTCCTTCACAATGTTTAACAACATTTAGTTGGCATAATCATCAATAAATGTATCAATTATATAGCGTTTTACTTCATTTATGGATGTACGTTTCTCCGAACACTGATAACGTTCCTGATGTTCGGGCAGTATAAGCAATTGTTGTAGTTCGCCCTGTAAATGAACAAAAAATAAAATTATAAGAGTTTTTAGATTTTTATAAGTCATATCTTATAGTTTTTTCTTTTAATCTATTTACTAAAGAAACAAGTAAGAGCACTACATTCGGCTGTGCCGAATCTTTTATACCCACCACTAATTTGATGTACTTTTATAGCACAGAATTTATTATTTTGTTATTAGTTAACAGTAATCGCTATGGAATAATATCTTTATACTAAAATATGTATCACTTTCTTTGTATAACTTCGATATGTTAGTAAAATGTTTTCGTAATTTTAGTCTTTCAATGAAAGTGGCCATTAAAGTAGGCGTGTCAATAAAGTTTCTACTAATAAATACAACTTAGTTATTTCAACATAGTCGTTAATTCTTCTTAAATCTTTATTCATAGAGAAATTATATGAATTTGAGATAAAGCGTTATATGGTAATTGGGCGTTAAATTATGTGTGTAACATTTATTTTCTATTAGTATAAATCCTTTGACCAAAAAGCAATGGCTGCAAAATTTAAGAATCATACATCTTGTTTTGCCAGGTTTATTAAGTTTTAAATTTTGAATATACCGAAAAATACACTGCGCGGTATACGTACGTTTTGATCTATAACTCCTTTCCTAATTCATTATTTTGGAAATTTTTGAGGAAAAATATTTTTTTTTTCAGGAAATATACATTCGAAATTTCATGACTCTACGTTGATGCGTTTGGACACAATTCCATTTTATTCGATGTTGGAAGGACACGGTTTTTTCGACCCACTCTTGCATTATGAGCTATAACTCTCTTCCTAATATTCCGATTTAGCCAATTTTCAATACCAACTAAACCTTGTGTATAAGAAATATTCTGGCAAAATTTGACACCCCTAGCTTTTTCGGTCCGACCTCTATCGTGCTTTCAACAGACGGACAGACATAGCTAGATCGTCATGAAATGAAACCCCGATTCAGAATATATATACTTTGTGGGGTTTAAAATGGATATTTTGATGTGTTACAAACGGAATGACAAAATGAATATACTTCCACCATTTTTTTAATGGCGGGTATAAAAATTATTAACATGGTTGGATTCGAATTTATTTCTTTTTAAATTTATAATAATAACGTATGTGAAGTATTATATATTTTTAACTTACATTAAAGCCTCTTCCAATTTCCACATCCGCCATGACAGGCAGTGAAAACAATCGCTTCGATACCACAAAACTATTTGTCCAGGAACAGTCAACATAAATTGATATGAAATCGCCATTTTGTATGCTATCAGATGCAATTAAATTAAAAGAAATTAATTTAAACTAAATGAAAATAATGTATTTTTTGTTATAAAATAGATTTTTCTACTTTAAAATAATTAAAATTGTCTCAAAATATACAGTCGATATTTTCTATATTAAAATCACATCAGCAAAATATCCTCTTTCAATGAATGGAATTTCTTTAAAAGCAGATCGAAATACCTTAAAATAAATTCATAATATAGAACTTCGCTTTAAAAAAGTTCAACAATAAAAAAATTTAAAAAACGTGTTGAAATCTTCTAAGTAAATTCTGTTCACTTATGATGGATTACAAGTCTATCGATATATATTTGCAAATTAAATCGTAATATTTTATATTAGAGCTGCACTAAATCATTTTGATTTCAGTGATAATTTTTATGTTTTTTTATAAATTTCTTTGAAAGAAAAGGATGGTTATAGAAAGCTTAACAAAAATGTATTAAGAATAGGAAAGAATATGAAAGAATACGAACATGTAGAAAAATGTCATTTGATAGGAAAATAAAGACAAATTTGCAAATCAAGATTATGATTCTCAAATTCCAATTTCATTAAGTTTTAACAAAATTAGTAGTTAAAAAAATTACATATGATAACACGGATAAAAAGTGCTGATGATAAATCTTAGCTGGTTTGGAAACTGCATTCAACTCGGATAACAGGGATATTATGTTGAAAATATTAGTAAAATGATGACAACAGAATTTACTTTAGAAAATGTTTTTAGGAAATTAAATAATAGATTAAATGAATTTGAGCCTGTATAAAAAATGATTTGCAATAAATTTAAGATATAAAGTTCAAATAAATATTAATTTATAATTTAAAATAAAGGGTCTGCCATCTAACGTTTTTTTTCAACTAGTGTTTTTTTCGTGAATGGTAACACTTAGCTCATGTCTGATTTAACAGATAATTAGTTTTATCCTTCCGCTGAACGAATATGGTTGTGTATACGCTTGAACAACTCTGGGAAATATTGCGAAATTACTTTGGCTGATTTTGCCAAAAAAAATCATCTCTTCAGATTTAGCTCATTTTCATCTTGGCGGGTATGTAAACAAGCAAAGTTGTCGCATTTGGGGCACAGAAAACCCGCACACATACATTGAAAAGCCGGTAAACCAAAAACGAGTCACTGTTTGGTGTAGATTTTGGTCCAGAGGCTTAATTGGGCCATTTTTCTTCGAAAATGAGCAAGGAGTGGCCGTAGTCAATGGCGATCGTTATCGGGCCATGGTGAAGAAAGTTTTGTTCAGAAAAATTGAAGAGGACGATATTGGCAACATTTGGTTTCAACACGACGGCTCTACGTGTCACACAGCCGAAGCTACACTTTTTTATAGCATAATTAATTTATTAATTTTTAAGTAAATTTCGATTCAACTTTATTTTACTTTATTTTCATTGTACTTCAAAATGACCTTACAAATGAACTTCAGTATCACAAGCACAAAATCAGTTTCAGTTTTAAAATCAAGCCAAAATTTTCAAATATGTAATACGCACACATACATACATACTTACACTAAGTATGTCTGCATGTATATACGCAAATATTTATATAATAAAACACATAAAAACACTTACCTTATAGCCACTTGATGCCAATGGTAGTCGTATAAATTAAATTTAATGGGCAACATTTCGGTAGTTTTATCTCGTTCTAAATACAAACGTAAACCATCTTTGCAGGATTCCAAATAGAGATTATGTGTGGTATTGCGTATAGAGAATATTGTCGCTGTTGTATAGCTATCATTCTATACTTATGAAATAATGACGGCCAAAGGCAACCGGAGACACATTCAAACAAACGCCATATAATATCAAAAGATAAAACAGAATATAAAATAAAGAGAAGCGAAGAGAAAAGCAAACCAAAGATAAAGAGTTATTACAAAAGGGTTAGAGGGCTTTTTGGTAGTAAAATAATAAATTTGTTTGTCAAATTTGCATAATAAAATCCAATGGGACTTAAAGAAAGTCACATGAGTTTTAACAAACATTTACTGAAACACTTTTGGTTTTCTGTTTTTCTCCCTCTATTTACCCGTGCTGGTGTGTTTTTATTTTCTTGTTCCGTTTGTAACATTTTAAATGAAGTTTTTGCCCAATTTACCGCCACACTTACCTTAACTCTTAAAGTCAACATTACAGTAAAATTTAATGTATTGTGCCAACTTTGTACATAGCCCATATTGATGGGTGTTGTGAATGTATTGCCATTTTGATTATTTATATCAGTCCCATCAGTATCACTGTTCGCAGAACCACTCATGGTTGAGTATGATAAAGATGATGCTGCCGCCATTGTATTTAATTCCATAGTTATTGTTTGTGTGGAGGCTGTATTTGTTTCATCAGTTGTGGGATATTTGCGATAAAATTTCAATAAGTCATTAATATCATCTGAAAGAATAAGTAAAAGAAAATTCCATTAATATAATGATAATTTTGCGCATGTTCTTGATTGCGCATTTGAAAATTAATTAAAGTCTATGTTTTATTCAAGATTATCGATTATTAGATGCTATTGTCAGTTGAGTAGTATAAAGACATATGTTAACGATACAGTTGGAGATAGGACTTAATTTGCTGATGTTGTGAGGGAGATATTAATATAATTATATTTGGCAATCAATTATGCTTATAATGCAATGTTCTTAAATAGATTAAAGTATTTTTTTCAACTTAAATTATACACCAGGGAAACTTGTTTTTGTTTTTATGCTTTCACTGGAAATAAGATGTTCATATGTTACCACAGCTGCCTAAATAATATATATTATATTATACCAACACCACTCTATTTGTCTCTTTAGTTAATAGGCGAATACAAAATTTTTTTGCATAAGAATGGGAATACCTTTTCTTTAAACAAATTTATAAAAAAAAAAGGACGGTGTATATATTATTAAAAACATTGGGTGTTTGAGTTCATTTAATTCTATATCTAACTTGCTGCCGTAACCCTTAGACATAAAGACAACTAGGTCAACACGAGGGTTGTCTTTTATATTTCTGGATTGAGCAATTCCAGTGCTGCAATCTGGGAACTGACATTATTAAAGTAAAATTTGATAAAATTTATAATATACGTACTCAAAACATTTTGACGTACTGACGCAATTGGCCAAAAAATTTTATTTAATCGTGAAGATTTATGTGCGATTATTTTTTACAACTTTTGACATGGATTAAATCAACAACAGCATATCAATGAACTCAGTTTAACTTTTAGCAATGAAGCACCATTAATGGCTAGTATTTTGTTAACCGAATTTAATTCTGGTCGACGAGTTTCGTAAAAGCCGTTCAAAATTGGTTGTTGTTCCGAAAAACATTGATGTTGTGCGTGAAATGATACTGCAAGATCATAATGAAATTGAGGCAACATGAACCAGCATGCATTCAATATTTTATAAGCATTTGGCTGTAAAAAAGATTTGTTCGCATTGGATTGACCTAATGTGACAATCGTTAAAAAAACGCTGGATGCTATTGCTCGCAAGAATTGTTAAAAAAAATAAGATCGCGGTGCTTCAAAATAGGTGACAAATTGTGGAGCTACTCGTTAACGGACATAGACTGTATGCATTGGCAGAATGGTCTAGGTTTTTGTGCAGAATTTAAACTGAATTTAAATTTAATATAAGATTAACTCAGCTTAAGACACCCCAGAAAAAAATTTTTATCTACGCCAATGACTGACTGTATGCGTAGTTCAAAACTAGCAAAACCCTTCCAAAGTCTTTCAAAATGTATGCTTTCGAGGAATGGAAAATTTGGATCACACATATGCAAAGTGTATTGATCTTCATGGAGAATATTTTGAAAAGCACCAAAGCCATTTTCAATGATTTTTTTAATGATTGGTTATCTCTAATACTGAAATATGAAAGCAACCTTCGAATAACCAAACGACTGTAATTGCCGTTGGCAGTAGTCGCCAGAGTGTAGTTAGCTACTGACAGTCGATCCTAAGCACAGCTTTCTTTAGCATTCAAAAATTGTTATGACCAAACAATTAGTAAAACGCAAACAGTTATTACGTGGCATTAATTTAAAGTGTTTGGAAAATCAAATTTGAACAGAACTTTAGAAAACTTTATTTAGAAAAACTATAATTGTTCAAAAATTTTAAGAGCCAAACAATATAAATTAACGTCTTTGATAAAAAGATTTTTATTCTGAGCAGATGAACATAAGTAATTTTGGTTTTTTTTAAAGCTGCTTGTTTCTCTTATACATTTCTTTATTTTCTTTATTTTAAATTTATAATTTAAGTGAACAATATCGCTTACAATAATATTGCTTTTCGAGAATTGTCTAAGCTGTTGTCACAGCGTTGTCGCTTTTATTTCATTTTGACACTACAGTGTTAGCGCTAATCGGTTTGTCTATTGGTTACATTTAAATAAAACCACTTTGGAAATATTTAATTCAACTGTGTGTAATTTTGAAATTAAGTTATTTAACCACGTAAAATTCTAAAAACAAATCGACTTATTAGTTTAAAACTACTTGATTTTAAAATTATAAATAAAGCATAGAATTTTTCAATTCTATGGATAATTTTTTTTTTTTTTAATTTAATATTTTTTTAGACGCTGCTCCACATAATCAATAATAACTCGAAACGGTTAGTCCAATATTCTTAAAATAAACTTAAAAAAAATTATTAAATTTGCATAGCCTTTAATCCGTTTATATATTGCGTTTTAATCGGCTCAGTGGTTTCGGAGTTATAATAAAAAATTAAAACAAAAAATATATTTTTTACGTGAAAATAGCAATTTTTTTGTTTCAAAAAATCATGAAAAATTGAAAACGGCAAAAACTTTTCTAATTTATTACTTAATCACAAAGCCGCATGTAATAGGAACAAAATAAGATATCGATCATAAAATTCGGTTGATTTCTTTCGAATTTACCTTCAATTAAGTGATCTAGCTCATTTTCACAAAATTTTAGTTTTTTTGTTCGATATACATCAAACTGAGTAGTTAAAGTTCTTCTCCTAGAAAAATTGTTTAGAAAAAACCTTTTTGACATGTTTGCGATTCTCACAATTAAAAAAAAAAAAAACATGTAAGAACACTATATTCGGCTGTAACGAATTTTTTATACCCACCACCAATTTGATGTACTTTTAAAGGTCAGAATTTATTATTTTGTTATTAACAGTAATCGCTATGGAATAATCTCTTAATACTAAAATATGTATCACTTTCTTTTTATAACATCGATATGTTAGTAAAATATTTTAGTAAATTTAGTCTTTCAATGAAAGTGGACGTCAAAGTTGGCGTGTCAATAAAGTTTCTGCTAATGAATACAACTTATATATTTCAATGTATTTAGTCCTTTATTCTTCCAAAATTTTTATTTATAGAGAAATTATAGGAATTTGAGATAAAGCGTTATATGGTAGGTGGGCGTAAAAGTGGGCGTGTAACATTTATTTTCCATTAGTACAAAGCGTTTGACCAAAAAGCAATGGTTGCAAAATTTCAAAATCATAAATCTAATTTTGTCAGTTTTATTAGGTCTTAAATTGCAAATAAACACTGTGCGGTATAAATTTTCGTACATTTTGATATATAACTCCTTTCCTAATGTATAGATTTAAGCAATTTTCAAAGCAAAATATTGCGTTTACTCGTGAAATATATATTTGGAGTTTCATGACCCTACGTTAATGCGTTTGGACACAATTGTATTTTATTCGATCTTGGAAGGACACGGTTTTTTAGACCCACTCTTGCATTACGAGCTATAACTCTCTTCCTAATATTCCAATTTAGCCCAATTTCAATACCATATGAATCTTCTGTATATAAAATATTCTGTCGATATTTGAGCCCCCTAGCTTTTTCGGTCCGACCTCTATCGTGCGTTCAACAGGCGGAAAGACAGACGGACATAGCTAGATCGTCATAAAATGAAACTCCGATTCAGAGTATAAATACTTAATGGGGTTCAAAATGAATAATTAGATGTGTTACAAACGGAATGACAAAATGAATAAACCCCCACCATTTTTTTGGTGGCGGGTATAAAATGAAACAAATTCACTTACTTACCACTACATTCAAAACTGTTGCAATTCCTTTGCTCAATATTATAGCCCTCACAAAACATGGTTGAATATAATTTTGCTGATTTATGTTTTTTACGCTTAACCTTCGGTTGTTGTTTCTGCTGCTGTTTTCTTAATTTCTTAGTGTCCTTTGCTACTGCTGACTGTGATCTAAATGATTTTTCATTGTTCATTGTTAACGTGTCCACAACTGCTGTTGGCATTGCTATTGGTAATTCATTTATACTAAAATTATCATTGAAATTACCCTCAAATATGCGCATAACTTCAGGCTCTTCTGTTGTCGAACCTTCATCTCTAATATCCGCTTGTTCTGTTGTAACGAAATGCAACATGTTGCCAGTTATTAAAGTATCCGTATTAAACAACACATTGTCATTACTATGATAACGCTGACTGACATTCATTTTAGATGGTGCAACTGCAGTTGTTTCAGTTTTTGTTCCTTTTTTATTTAATCCAACAGTTGTGTTACCTTTGTAACTCAAACTCTTATTGTCACTCTTGCTAGCAATCTCAGCTATTGTATTATGCTGCTGTTTACTTATATCATCATCAATAATCATGTTGTCATTATCGTCATCTTCGTCCTCATCATCTAGTTCAACTACAATATCGGTATCAACATCTATGTCCACATCGACATCATCGTCATCCTCATCATCATTATTGTTAAAATTCATGTTCAAGTTAACCATTGGATTATCAAGCAGACAACGACGAAAACGTTGTTGTACACCTCTACCGCAAGCCACACTACACACAGTAAAATCACTCCAATCGTCCCAACCTGAAAATGAGAAGAAAATTTGTTAAACAATAAATGTACAGTTAATTTATTTTTAATGTTATTTAATAATTACAGTAACTCTTTTAATATAAAAATGCAATTAAAAGCTGGGTTTATTATTTACATTTTCCAAATGACTTAAGGGTGATTGGAATATTTTATGTTTTTAAACAGTTTGTTTCTTTAAAGAATCATAAAATTGTTTTCTAGTTACACATTAGTCTAATTCACATATTTGTGCTTCTTTTAAATTGCAAGTTGGTATAAAGGCAAATGTGTTTTATCTGTTTATATTTTTTTTGGTTCAAAGCCACGATCGGCACATCAGGACTCCAGGTATATTTTCTCTCTTAATATGACATGTACGTCTCACATGCATTGACTGGAAACATACAAACTCATCTTTACCGCATCAGCTTTTCAGCAAAGTGAAAACGTTTAAGGCTTTTTGTATGAATTGCTATACAGAATGTTTGATAACATTTTTTTAAGTATTTAAGTTGTTAGAGGAAGAGTGTGGAAATCAACATTATTATCGCGCTATTGCAAATTAGAAATATACTCTACAGTCCGCAAATCCAGTGCTGCAGGACAATTTTCACACGATTGTGAAGAGGACTGTCTTAATAAATAGGTGTGTATGTGGTCTTTAGTACGTTACTTACATGTGAAAGAATTAAGTATTTGCCACATGAAAATTCACATAGACCTCTTAAACAAACAATTAAATTTACTTAAAAGTTGTAATAAGAAGTCAGGTTTTAGATTAGATGATTTCTTAGTCATTTCACAAGACAGTGCTGTATTAGTATATGCAGTGTCATGCGAACTACATCAAGAGTGGTTATTAAGAACAAGCCTTTAATTTTGCCGAATGAGACACAGGTGAAATATTAAGTGTCCTTGGCTGCTACGATATTAATGGCAGTGAGAAAAACAGTCCCTAAAACCAGATACCGGAGACTAATCGATATCTTACTGATGGGAAACATAACAGAGGAAACATGTGGCAAAATCTTAATTTGACATAAGAGCCATAACTATTTACAACACCATAATACCACAATAATAAATAATAAATAATAACTGTAAGAAATTCTTTTATATGGACGAATAAAAAGCTTGTCACTGAACTGAAATGGGTTTATATTTATAACAAAAGCCAAATCTAATGTAAATATTTCAGTCTACCGGATCACAGTTTTGATTATGACAATTGCGGAAGGCATTAAAAGGATGAAGTAGACTGATAATGAACCTCCATTTCATATCTTTACGGTTATTAGGGCACTAGTGAACGAAAAGTTCCGGAATATTCTGCAATACAAGGAAGAAAGATAAAGCCTCATGTATATTGCGAACGTCTATAGATAATCAATATGCATCAAGGCATAATCGGGAACGAAGAAGTCGACACATTATCCAAAATTTGATCATTTTTGAACGCCATCACTTTGAAAAATGTTAAAACCTTTCAGTGGTTTAAAAATAAAGTAAATGGTTGAAAACGTCAAAAAATTGAAAAATACAGATATCGGCTAATTAACGAACTTAGTATAGGGTGACCCAAAACTTGATAAATCAAAGGATATTCCAAAACTGATTAGACCATACTTATCATATTAATAAGTGTAATAACAGATCATGCAGAGATGAGAACTCATAGAGCACTCATGGGACTGGCGGATGAAGCGACAAGTAGAATATATACAAAGAAAACAGTAAGGCTTTACAGCACTACCTTTGTCAATTTCCTGTGTGTGGACGTATTAGACTTTTTTTTGGACTCCATGCCGATTTTTGAATACCTAAGGAATTACCGGATTTTCAATTATGGTTTGTATTAGGTTTATTTCGTTCATTTAAAGCACACTTCATGCCAATTTGACATACGTACACACCTGTCATTGGTTGGAAATTTTAACGGCCCTGTTTCAGTATAACATATTTATTTCATTATTATCTTGCAACCATTGAAGAAATTTGCTCGAAAATTTCAACTTCGAAGATAGTCTGTTTTACTGGACAAGTTATCGTTGAAGCTCGATAATTTCTTTCACAAGAGATAAATTGAATAAATTTAAAAAAGCCCTGAAACTAACTTTATTAACTAAATGATTTTATGTCAATAATATTTAATTATGATGTCGGGAATATGATCGCCGTAATAAGTGCGTACATAACATAAATTGGTAATCAAATTTTCACACACCTTTCGCAGTAATTCTGCCTATTCAGACCAAGGACTTTATATAATTCTAGGAAAAAAATATTCTAATAGTTTCAAACCCCAAGAATGAGGTGGCCAGTTAACAGGTTTATTTCTGAATATTTTTCACTCGTCAAATGTTTCCCGCAGTATATTGATTTTATCGTGCATTGGGAAGCATGTGGCACTATCTTGCTGAAGCAACTTGTCTGAAATAATAGTAGGTCTCGAAATTGTTATTTAGCCCTCTACTGATAAACATTTACTGTAATCATTTTGACCATCGGCAAACGGTGCTCTAGCATAGGTTTATCAGAAATTCAAAACAACCGAGAACTGTCAAATCAGCTGTAGGATAAAATAATGGTAACAATTTAAATTTCTACGCCTTAAGAAGATACATTTTACAATAAATGCAAAAAAAGGTGTCACAATTAGGACGGGTCAGGTCTTTGTAATTAACAACAAGTTGCGTGTGAGGTTTTATCCAATTTAGATTTAGTTGGTATATTAACATATTGAAATTTTGCGGTTTTAGTTTGAGTTAACTTTGAATTTTTGATCATTTAAATCCTCAGAGTTTTAATAGTTTAATATGTATTTCTTTATATTTTCACTTTAATTATCCACAGGAAATATACCACCCTATATTTGTATTTTGTTTTTTTTAAATCCCAGAATAGTGTCAATTCAAATGTAGCAAATAGATAAAAACAACACAAAAAATATTTAATGTTCATTAGGGAGTAACTTTTCTGACAATTTCATTATTGTACTGCGCCAAAAACAACTGACTCCAAATGCCACAAAACTCATACAGGATTTTTTATTTTAACGAAATTAAAAACCAAACAAATCTTAATATTTCTTTGTGCAATTGTTTACGATTTTTACTTATCAACAGTTAGCAATATAATATCCCGATTTTTTACACTTTTCATTTAATATTAAATTACTGTTGTATATATAAAAATTATTTTTATTCTTAGTTGTGCGTAGACTTTGTAGACAATTGTGGAAAAAAGATTATAGTGAGCGTGAAAACAATAAGGTCACTTACTTTTTAATACTTTACAAAAAGCACTGAGGTTCCGTTACATAAAATATCTTTTATTTAAATTTTATTTATCCATCAAATTTTGATCATATTTGTTTACCGTTAGTTGTTTTTTTACAGGAAAATTAAAATCAATGTGTCTTTTATTATGAATCAAAATAATAAGGTCAGTAATACCATTAGAGTAAAACATGACATTTTGATATCTTTTTAACAAATACAAATAATGGCCATTTTTATTTATTTTTTTATATACATATACAATTTGACATAGAATTATTTAAATTTTCGAAACCGTTTGGACAATCAAGATTAAATTTTTTAACTGAAAAAATATTCTTTAAAATAAAAGCAAAAATTTGTTATTAACAAAAAAATAATAAAAAAATTTATCAGAAGTGAATTTCTAAACATTTATTATTTCGCATTATGACTTTTACTCAAACATGGAGATTTCTTTAATGTAGCCCATATAGTACGAGACTGTGAAATACTAGTTCTCAAAACTGTTCTTTTAAATTTAATTCCACCTAAAGGTATTAGCGCTGCTTACACTATTTGACACCATTCTGGAAAACAAATTTTGCGAAAATAAAACAATTTGGAGTCTTATTTATGCCATAATTTTCCTGATCTTTTAAATAATCTCACACGACTCAAAGCAAACTACCAACCTTTTGGAAATTTCTCGCTTTTTAACTGTCAAAAATTAAAAAAAAAATATTTTTTTTTCAAATTAAAAAAAAAGCAAATCGAAAATAGTAGCAAAAGAAATTCGTTAATAACTGTAGGTTTATAAGTACTGACCTTATAATTTTGATTCATCAAAAAATTAAAATTTTTTTTAGTTTTGTTTATAAAAAGTACTAACGGATAACAAAAGTGTGAAAAAGAAATTAAGTATGAATAATATTTGATTAAGTAGTATTTTAGTTAGCGGTGCAAATCAGTTATCTATGTATGTGTTTTTGCAATAAGAAAATATAAAGGAAGTGACCTTTTCATTTTGACGCTTACCCTAAATGTACGTACGTATAATATTATACATGGTTTAAAAAATTTTCAGTTTGCAAAAAACTAAAAAAGTTATTACCCTAATAAACATATATGTGTATTATGTACATACGAGCACAAATCTATAAAAACAAAAAACAAATATAAAACATGAACTCAACATGTCAATGTACTTCACTATACTCAGCTCCGAATGTAAAATAAAGTCAATTGTAACCTAATGCAAAATAGAAAATAAAAGGAAAATTTAAAATATACTCCAGTATGAATATTAGGAGGGTGGCAAGGTTGTTTAAATTTTTTTCAAACTAAAACGTAAGTTCAATTTTTTTCAAAACACTTAAGCAATGAAAAATTGTGTGCTTCCTATCGACTTAAAACAAACTACTCTTAATATTAAAATCAAAAAAGAAACTTTCAACACAACAACGCTAGGGGCTACCCTGTTAATTATATGTATGTAGATATTTGAAGTCAAACAAAATTCTATTCGTACCACAAGGTATTTGGTTAAACGAGTAAGTGGAGATAAAAAATATAAAAAAAAATCAATAAGATAAAAATAATAGAAGTGATTCCAAATGAAATGTAAATAAAAAAAAATTACTTTTAAATAAAAAGCTACAAATGAAGTTCATACTCTGGGATTCATTTAGTAGATATAAAGAAACTAAAGGAATCTTGCTTAATATTGTTCTCATACTCACAGAAGGTAAATTGAAAAAACAAACACAAAGATTTTTATCAATTATTTTAAGTGATCTTATAGTTTGTATGTAAATTGGAAGAAAATCAGAATATTTGGAAAAACAAAAACCTTTTTTTACTCATCTTTCCGGCTGTAGATTATTGAGAAAATTTAGAATTTTAATATTTTCCCTTTTTTGTCAGAAGCAATGTTTATCAGGAAATTTGTTAAAAATTCTCCATGACTATTCTGCATCGTTAATGGAGTCAAATTTTGTTGATGCATTGTTTTATTTCATCATGCAATTTAAGACAATTTGTGACTTGTATATTTATTATATTAAAGGTACTACGCCTACCGGTTGAGTTTTTAGAACTTATAACTAAACTTGGAAAGTTTTAATAGGCGCAGAACTTAAAGTTGGTAGCACTCAAGGTCTATTAAATAAGGTCTGTTCAACTAATCAGCTGATCGTTTTTTGCTCCCCTATGTTTACTACTCGAAGTTGTCAAAATTTGTTTACCTTTTTAGGGCGACATTTATGTTTTCCAATTTTTTAATTTTATGATTGAATTTTCTCCTTAATAAAACACTCGATGATTTTGTTACCTAAATTGTAATTGGTTTCCATTTCGGTGGTTTTTAGGGTGACCTTAACAAAACTAATTTTAATAAACTTATTTTGCAGGTAACTATGTTATCTATCTGCTCCTTAATAAGTACACCAAAATTTTTACGCAAAGCCTGTGACAGATCCTGCTTTATTAATTTCTAACGAATATATTTCCGAGCCGGACATGCTGGTAAAAGGCGTTTCTGTACCCAAGGACTGAGCCACACCAACAGCTATAGCAGCCTTGCCATTACTTGGCTCACAGGCCAAGAAAATACAACGATTAGCTATTTTGCCTTCACGCACCATTTGTACAGCACCAGCAGCGAAACGAGCATCTTTCTGGCCCAACATACCTTGTGAAACAGCACGCTTCTTCAAGGCATCGTCTACACTTCTATTTTTCTTTATCAGCCATATTTTTAGCAAATATTTACTATTAACACAATTTATTTTTGTTGTCTTGAAAAAATTGTTAAACAAAATGAAAACACAAAATTTAATAGGCGTTGGGCATATTCATACAGGTATATGCAACGGCGAATTTGCTGTGCTGCTCTCTGTCAAATACCTCATAAAAAATAATTTTTTATACATAGAGTTTGACAGTAACGTTTCCCATCAGATGGACTGATAATTTCACCTGGATGAATTTTTTGGTATTTTAGTCAGCTGTTTTTGACTACCTTAGAGTAATTTTACACTAACAAAATTCCCGTATATTTTTTTTTGCTTTTTGTTTTTGTAGAGTTGCACAGACCTTATTTAATAGACCTTGGTAGCACTGTTTTCTTTGACTGCTAATGGTGAAGTCAAAAGCAGACTCCAGACTTTGGAGTGACTTTTGCCAATTGTTGCAATTTATCTTGAAAAACATGATTCAGTTCGACAAACCCAACGTTAAACAAAATTGCAATATTGGTAGCGATAAAAATGTTTAAGCTATTTTGAAAACTCCATTCCATTCAGAAAAAATAAGTCTTTCTTGAACCTTATGTATAATTGAAATCGTTGGACTATATATCTTCACAAACGACGAACAAACAGAACGTTACAGACAACGATGCGCACTATAAAGACATACATACGCGATTTTTCGACGCGAAATACCTGATTTTGCAATACAAATGCCTAATTAATAAAGCTAGTTAAATTTTCCTTCTTTTGAAGTTTAAAGTACCTCAAACCTATAAAATATACTCTTTATTAATCTAGACAAGACGAAAAAAAAATTTCACTGTGTGGTATTAAATAGAGTATTAATTTAAAGAAAATTTTTGTTTAGAACCAAACGATTATTTGAAAAAAAAACATTTATCGAAAACAGTTCGGCCATTCTCAAGTTATGAAGTTACTAATGTATAGAGTGTTCATTCGTCCTGTTTTTAGAGCATCCAATTGCTTGTTATTCAATATTTCCATTGAATATGATTAACGGGATATAAATTGCCAGAGTTGGGCATAAATCGTTACTTTAGTTCATTTTTGCCAACAACCTATTTCGATCGTTTTTTTTTCACGAACACTTATTAAATTACATTTTGGTTTGTGCAAAAACTAAACTAGGTTGTTGTTAAGAACGACCTAAAGTAACCGATTGACCCAACTCTATAAACTACCGGTAGCGACATTAATTGATTTTTAATTTTTTTTCTTTTTTTCTTTCAAAACAAAAAAATAACGCTTTAATAAAACAAAGAAAAAAACTGAGGAGTTTCTTCTGCAGCTATTATTGTTATTGAAAAATATGTTAAAGTTTTTTTTTATTAAAAAAATATATTTTAATAATATTTTTACCTTTTGAAGGGCAAATATTTTATCATTTGAGACCAACGTTCTCTTTTCCCCATAATAAAAATTTTTATATTTTTCTAATAAAAAAATTAAGAGAAATTTAATTTAAAACTCTTACCCAAGTGTTTCCATATGTAATTTTCAAACTGCGGTGACCAACGATGCAAACCATTAATACTGATTTTTAAAATATCCTTTGCTGGATGCAGCTGTTGCTGTTGACGACGCTGTGATAATGTCGCCGCTGCAGGCGATGCGTAGTCATGGAAATTCATTAATAAATCATCCTCATGTCGTTGTTGTTCTTCTATTGTTATCAATTTGCCAAAAATAATTAAATCACTTGGCAGCATTTTTAATAAATTTTCATCAAAACATGATAATGGTTGAACAGTTGCGTTTAATTGGCTGTGAAATTTTTAAAAATAAGAGAAAAAAAAACTTTTTAATAAAAACACAGCAAAAAGGAGTTCATAATAAAAAAAAAAAAATTAAAGAACAATTTTTATAGAAAAATCAACATTGGACTTTGGTTTGTTTAATAACAGTGTGTAAAATAATTTTTAGGACATACAAATTAATTGATCTCTATTACAAAGAAAAAATTTTCAATCCTTTTTAGAAGACGTTACATAAGTACTTGAGAACACAAAATATAATTTTTTTTATATAAACATCTTTAACAATTACTCTTGAGAAATTACAAATTATTTTAGTATTTTTTTTAATAATTCTAAAGGATTCATATCTGATAAACTGATTTCTGGCAATCACCATTAATAAATAATACTTTACTTAAAAAAATATATACTTTGTTTACTAATTGTTTCAAGTACTGGCTTACTACCATACACTTTTACATTTTAAATATCTCTATTCTTAAATGTTTTCACGATTACTTCTTAATCTTACATTCTTCTCCACATCTCTATAAAAAAAAATTAATTTTTGCTTTTGTTGCGAACATAATGTTACATTTATCCTTAATTGTTAAAAATTCTCTTTTTAAACGAAACGAAAACAAAATGATTGTTGCAACTTAAACCTCACTATAAATTAATTCCCAAAGAAAATAAAATGCAAAAATAAAATGTAGTTACCAACAACAAAAAAAAACAATAATCCAAAAATTTAAACTTTTTATTTACTCTTTGCATTGTTTTATTTTCCACTTACCCATCATACAGATACGATGCCTCTGATGAATTAATAGTGCCACTGTTGTAGCCAGAGTCAGTACTTTCATTAGCACTGTCAATCCTACTAGTGCTGCTGCTCGCACCGCTACCACTAGTACTATCAATATTGGCGAAATTGTTGCTACTAGCGCTGGTACTACCACTAGTGCTACTTTGTGATGTTGCATGCTCAGCAGCATTGGGTGTCATTTTTAGTAACGATGCTCCTTTGTAGATGGTTTCCGGTGTTAATGTTATTAAAATGGCATCAGCATTCATAGACGCCAGCATGGCGGCTCTATTTGTAGCGGCATCACTGAAAGTTTGCTGCTCTTTTTGTTTGTTTTGTTTCTGTCTTGTTATTTTTTCACCAGTTTCTGTTGACGATGAGGACAATAATGATGATGATATTTTTTGTGTTCTTTTTACAGATGTAAGAACTTTATTTTGTTCATTTTGCCACTTTAACATTAAGGCATCATTACTATTGTGCAAAATACGTAAATCTTCATCATCGTCATGATTAAAAATGTGGGCACCCAAGGCCTTAAGTATCACTGGACTTGTTTTGATGAGTTCACTAAGACTTTTATGTTCACATGGTGAATTGCCAGTACTAGTAGCAACTTTAATGTCACCAGCTTTTATATGCCCCGGCCCTACCCTTTCTATTCGTTCTCCTTCTATGGTGGTCCTTGCATGATTCCTTAACCTTCTAGTGGCTGTTACTGATGATGTCGTTACAATGGGTATTGCTAAAGTAGCCTGCCATTCTAACACAAGTACCAAATAACTAAATAAAAGGCAGGTTACAACATGCAGACACTTTGGCTGTTGAAATTTTCGTTGTTTTTTGTGCATATTTTTTTTCTTTCTTATTTTGTCTATGTCTTACAAAAATGTAGAAAACTGTTTATTTTTATGCTAAAAAAAATCTTGAGCAATTAATTTTTTTTCTCCGCTTATGTGTGCATGTTTTCCATTTCTTTTTTACTTTTACTAAATAGATTTTTTTCTTGTTGCGCTTTTTTATTTGGCTTGTTTTATCCAACACCCCCTAGATTCTTGCTGTTGTATTTCATGGTGGTATTTATACTTGTAACATTTAAAAATTTCATTCCTGAAAGTCACGTAATGAAATTGTACTTCATTGTGAATTCAGCTGATAAAAATTTATCGCAGATACTTTTGCAAATATTGCGGTTTTTGATAATTTAGTTGTTGAATCTGTAAATAAAGGAAGAAATATATTTGTATTTGTGGTAAAGGAGCAGCTAGTTAATTAAGTTTAATAAGTTTTGAATTTGAAATTATGTTAAAGACTATTTTAGCACTTAATATAAAGTTTAAAAATTAAATGAGTGACTGTATTGAAACTTAATTTAAAACTTTGGGACTATTTATTTTAGATGGTCAAGCCTTAAGATATAACACCCTTCATTTTAATATAAAAATTACTTGTTGCCCATTTTTTGAGCGACAGTTGGCATTATTCTGCTAAGAAGTATTTATTATATTCTCAACAGTTTTATGAAGATTCTATTAATGTCACACTGATAGCATCTAACATTTACCATTAATTTGCAAAGATGTTAACATCTTTCTATAAGAATTGTACAGGTTCGTGTGTCAACATTTTTCTATATATTTAAAAGATTTTTATATCCCAGCTAAAACTCACATTACAAAATAATGAGTTTAATTACCAAAAGAAGAGTTCTACCCACTTACAATTTGATTTCTAAGACCATTTTTTTTTGTCACTGTAGACAGGTAAAAGGTCCGCCAAATTACTTTTTTTTGAAAATGTTATAAAAAAAATCACTGAATATTTTCTCAAATTTCTTTGTTTAATTGAAAATACAAACTTTTCGGTTAATAATGGAAAATAATTTTATTAAAATGGCTGCCTCGGATGGCCATGCAATAGCCCACACGATCGGTCCAATTTTTAAGCACATTATCGGTTGTGTGCATACAGCTTCACCAATGGCGTCACGAATATTATCGTTTAAAGCGTCAATTGTCTCTGGCTTATTGGCGTAACACTTATATTTGACGGCAAATAATAGTCCAACGGTGTCAAATCACAACTCTGAGGTGGCCAAACGACATCAGCTCTGCGACTGATAATGCGATCTTCAAAAACAGGGCGCAAAACATCGGGTGTAGCTTCGGCTGTATGGCACGTAGCGCCGTCCTGTTGAAACCAAATGTTGCCAATATCCTCCTCTTCAATTTTTGTGAACAAAAATTTTTTCAACATGGCCCGATAACGATCGCCATTGACTGTAACGGCCACTCCTTGCTTATTTTCAACAAAAAATCGCCCAATTATGCCTCTGGACCAAAATCCGCACCAAGCAGTGACTCGTTTTGGGTGTATCGGCTTTTCAATGTATAAGTGCGGGTTTTCTGTGTCCCAAATGCGACAATTTTGTTTGTTTACATACCCGCCAAGATCAAAATGAGCTTCATCTGAAAAGATGATTTTTTTTACAAAATAGGCATCTTCTGTAAGTCGATCGCAGGCCCACTTTGGATTGGATTGAACTCGTTCAGCGAAAGGATAAAACTAATTATCTGTCAAATCAGACATGAGTTAAGTGTTACCATTCACGAAATAAGCACTAGTTGAAAAAAAGAACGTTAAATGGTGGACCCTTTACTTTCCATGCTCGCTAACAAATAGGGGTCCAAATAACTTGAATAACGTAAATAACCCATTATTATTATGAACTTACAGAAGTTGGTTGGTTTTTTTAAGGATAAAAAATCGGTTTGATTACTCTGCCATACGTTAATTTTGCAATTTAAAATCAGTGAAAACTTATGAGTCGTCAGTGTGTTAAAAAGCTACTTTGACGCTGTTGTCAAAAACATTATTACTTATACTCTAAGTATGTTAATGTAAATGACAATTATAAAAAATTATATTTAACGAATTTCGTAATAAGAAATTTTTTTTGTGTGTATCAAAAGTGAATCAAAAATTTTTTACAGTTCAATCAAAATAAATATTTATTAAACAACAACGAAAAAAAATATAAAATAAAATATAACAAATCTTCTGCCATAAAGTTAAAAAAAACATTTATGTATATTATATATTATTATCTATATATATAAAAGTGAAACTCTGTGTGTGTGTGTGTGTGTGTGTTAGCTATAGACTCTGAAACTGTAAAACCGATCGGGCTCAAACTTTAATAAGTTGTTGTACACATACCAGGGAGTGTTTATGGGTGAAAAAAAGTGGGCGGGGCCACGCCCATAAAAAATTAGTTATCAGTTTTAGCTACTTGCACTTGACCGATTTTTCTGAAATTTTGCACACATATCGAGCTGTCACGACTTTATATTTTCGTGATTAAAAAAGTGGGCAGGGCCACGCCCATAAAAGAAAGTTATAATTTTGAGGTTCTTGTACTAGACCGATTTTTCTGAAACTTTGCACACATATTGAGCTGTTATGACTTTACAATTTCGTGATTAGAAAAGTGGGCAGGGCTACGCCCATAAAAAAAATTATAATTTTGAGGTACTTGCACTGGCCCGATTCTTCTGAAACTTTGCACACATATTGAGCTGTAATAACTTTACAATTTCGTGATTAGAAAAGTGGGAAGTGCCACGCCCATAAAAAAAATTATAATTTTTAGGTTTTCGCACTTGATATTCAATTAAAATTCAGAATGCATTTTGATTCATTAAGGGGCGTAGCAACGCGCGCCGGGCTTTTCTAGTATTATATAAGGCACAACTGCTGGACTAACTTCGATTTGGTTGTAAATATGTAATACGGCTAGCCCGTTTAGCCTGCCCTCTGTCATGGTTGATCTTAGCCATACTTTAATGCGACGAATAGTAGAATTTACTTACCGGCATTTAAACGAAAATGGTAAATATTTTTCTTAAATTTGGACAAATACTGTGTCACAAATAATTAAAACATCTATTAAATTTTCTGGAAGTCCTTGGTAGATCTTCCATATCTGCTGCATGACTCTACGTTTATCCGTTTGAACACAATTACATTTTATTCGATGTTAAAAGGACACGTTTTTTTCGACCTACTCTTACATTACGAGGTAAAACTCTCTCTTCCTGATATTCCAATTAAGCCAATTTAAGAAATATGCTGTCGAAATCTGAACCCCCTAGCTTTTTCGGTTCGATCTCTATCGTGCTTTCAACAGACGGACAGAGAAACGGACATAACTAGATCGTCATATAATAAAACCGGGCGCCGTGTTGCAATCCCATATACCATAACCCCATATTGGCTTTATAGCACCAGCGATGTGTTATAGTCCCATATGGGTTTATTTCCTTCAAATAAGTGAGATAATACCATATTAAAAATTTGAAATTTATGCTATAACCCCATATTGGCTTTATTGCACTTTTTTATTGAGTTTCATTTATTGCGTTGAATATTATACTCTTTGTTGAATAAATATATTTTGTTATGTTTTTGTAAAAGACAAAATAATTTGGTTTCCTTTTTATAGAAATAACATAGTATGACTGATTTTAACTTTTCGTAAAAGGGAAAATTCCCTTCTATTATAATATTTTTTTGCAAAATTATGGTTTCCCCTTTTACGAAATGCGCAATATAAGTGATTTTAACTTTTCATATATTTTGAAAATAATCGAAATCAATCCCTTACAACTATTTTTTCATGGCATACTGAATTTTCTGCTGGGTTTTTTTTTGCAATCAATAATAGAGAGTGAACTAACTGTTAAACCTGTTTTGCATTGAATTGCCTAATAACTATGTTATCACATAAAAAGCGAATATTAAAAACAGTTTTGCGTATGCTGCTTAAAAATAAATATGGAAAATTTTAAAAGAATGGAGAGTAATCGTTTAAACGCAAGGAAGATCTTACTAAATAAAAGCGATATTATAAATTTTTCTAATGTTCCCGGATTTATAATTGATTCTTTTTTCGGAAAAAGAACTTATAAAGCGCAACTAATAGCTTGTGCTTTTGCTTTTGTTAATGGAATCAGCGAGTCGCAAATCCTTCAACTCATACGATGGATACCTTTCACAAAAACTCACGAAAAAAAAATAACAGAATTACTCTTATGGCTGGCATATTCTCCGAACGCTCACAAGTACTATAGCTATAATGTCGAACTTAATCAAGTAATATTTTGTAACGGAGATTTACGAAAATATGGCGTAAGAAAACAAAGAAATTAAATAAAATTTTTAATTTATAACTGTTCGTGGGGGCTAATTCGTACACCCTACAAAATCATTTGGTTTCATTTGTATACAAATGTCTAATAATACAATATGAGTTTATTCCCTTCAAATAAGTGAGGTAATACCATGTTTAAAATTTAAAATTTGTGCTATAACCCCATATTGGCTTTATTGCATTTTATTTTGTGCGATAACCCCAAACCCAAATTATGGGTTTATAGCATAGGAAAAAGTGCTATAAAGCCAATATGGGGTTATGGTATATGGGATTGCAACACGGCGCCTAAAACCGCGATTCATAATATATATACTTTATGGGGTCTAAAACGGATTTTTCGATGTGCTACAAACGGAATGATAAAATTAATATACCCTCACCATATTTTTGGTGGCGGGTATAAAAAACGTGAAGCTTCCAAAATGTCATTAGTCATATAAAAAGAATGTTTCTGGCATTAGATTTTTTTGGGACTGTATAGCCGCTTTTCTTTATAAACCTGCTTACAGGTAAGCACTAAATATAACTTTTTAAAACTAAGTGACTTCCCCCAAAAGTTAAGTTTTTAACTTATCATATAAATATCTCTTTTAATTATTTATTTAAATGAATAATTAAAACTGCTCAAGTGTCCTTGATACTTTTTTCTCTCATTTCTTGCCACTTTTTCTATTTGCATGTAACTAGAAAAGGTCAGAAACTTTCACTTAAGTATTGTTAATTTAATCATTTTTTTGCCTTTTTGGGATCATCTTTAATGTATTTTAAAAGTATTTCGAAGTCTTCCTATTTCTCCAACCTTAAGAATAGGATAAAATACAATACAAAATCTTTTAGAAATTCCAAATGAATTGAGTTTTATTCAATGTGTGTATTATTAAGTTATTTGACATTCCACTTTTACAACAACAAAAAAAGAAGCAAAATACGTACGTATGTATGTATGTATGTATGTATGTATGTATGTATGTGAATGTATTAAAGCATGTCGCCCTGAATTAAATTGTGTTACATGTTTGCGTCCGTAAGAGTCATTTTGTAATGTAAGAAATAGAGGTTAATCTTCAATTTTTTGTTTTGTTTTATAAATTTTTTAAATTATGCAAAATTTTTTAAGTGGGTATGAATAAGTATTAATGCTAATTTTATTATTCTATTCACAATAGGAGTAGAGTTTTAGTAGCAAAAAATCTTAAGCAATTAACTATACGATAATTTAAATCTTGAAAGCTTAAATTTAAATTTTTAAATGTTGAATAGTAACAAATTCAATTAAAATTCCTTTTTCTAATTACGTAATTTATATAAAATAAAAACAGATATGTTTTCATGTTTTTTTTAACTGGGAATTTTTAATATATTTCGTATGTGTTTATAATGATAATTGTATTTTTAATTGCGTGTGCTTCAGTTAATTTATTAATTTATTTTATTATGTAATCGGTATTTTTATTTTTTTAAATATTACCTATATACATATGTAAGTAGATTGTTGTGTAACAAAAGAAAAACAATTACTATTAAATAATGTTGCAGAGATGGATATTAAACAACATTGAACTTTGGCTACCCAGGTATGTGGTGGTGTAATGAATTCATACGTGATTTGTATATATAAAAAACATGCAACTTAATAGGATAAAGGCAAAAATAATAATTCTTGACTTGTTATTAGTGTGGCAGAACAGAAAAATCTTAAAAAGTTTTGCTCACACAACTAACTTGTACAACATGTTCCAGTAAATATTTGTTCTTATAATTTAATGAATTAGTAAAGGCCTTCTTTTACAGAACATTATCTGTGTCAATTTCGGGATCGATGAAAAAAGGTTTTTCTTTAGTTTTGTACTCCAGATCAATATCAGGGAAAGTGCTTGGTGTTGGAGCCTTTTTCCTACATTTTAGTAAAAAAAAAATGCCTTTCAGGCTACCGAATCACTGCTTTTCTGTGAGAATTATCACGATGATATTCAAATGGTACTACCAGTTTTTTTAAGAAAATTTTCTTTACGATTTAGCGAATCACCCCGCATTAATGTGGGGCAGATATACTTGTTTCCTTGTACAATGCATTGGTTTTGAATTTTTGTCTAAGGTGGAGGAAGAACAAACTACACACCTCATCCCATATAATAAGAATCATCAAAGATCGAATATGGATCGCATTGTTATCCTTTTCAACCCAACCTAATGTCGATTTAAAATTTAACATTATAGATTGATACGATCACATGCATCTATTTGTTTTGCCTTAATTTTGTTATGCCTACCTTAAGATAATTAGAAGAATTCAGTTAAGTTATATATACATAGTTCCTTAATAAAGCACTTCTTAAGTTGTCTCAACTTACATATGTATTGACAAGCAAAATATTTTCGACTTCGCCAGCGCAGTTTTTGCTATTATTATTGAATATTTCTTTTTTTTATTACTAAATACTTTTCCGTTATATTTATGAAAAATTAAATGTACTGTAAGGATATATCGGGGACATACCTTTTCAAGATTTTAGATTCATAAATTCAGAATAAGCATAAACGATTATAAAAATAAAAAAAGTAGCATTTTATTCTTCTCTATATTCTTAAAACTCAAGTTGGATTAATAGTATCTTATTTAAAACTTCTATGTATAATCCAAAACGTTAAAAATACAAAAAATCCCTTTAAATAGAGAAAAAGTTTCTTTTCGAGTCCCACTTTGAAGCAGTAGTCACTTATTTAAAGGATTTAAAAAAAAATTCAATAAAAATGTAAAAATAATTTCTGTCTCGCCGAAAATACTTTTTTTCTCAACTTAAATCAATAGTCCCTAATTTTATAATTCTTCCATCATAAACGTAGAAAACACAAAAAGTACCATTGAAATGTGAAAGAGTACCTTTTCGATCGCTCATATCATTTTCAATCCTACCTTGAATCAATTGTCACTAATTTCGAAATTCCAACCTGATAAGCATTGAGAATACAAAAAAAAAACACCATTAAAATGCAAAAAAGTACTTTTTCTCTCACTAAATATTTTTTATCTCAAAATTAGTCAAGGTCCCAATATTACAATTCTACCTTTATAAATATATAAATTACAAAAATTACTATAAAAATCAAAAAAAAAACCCTTTCGGTCGCCTATATAATTTTCAGTATCACCACAAATCAATAGTCACTGACTTCGAAACTCCATCTTCATAAACGTATAAAATACAAAAAGTAACATAAAAATCCGAAAGAGTACATTTTCGGTCTCTAATTTAAAAATTTTAGTTTCGCAAATGAAAAAAATATAAAAATTACCTTCTGTACCCCTTAGTCAGTCATTAACGTTACTCTTGTATATATATATAAGTAGATTTGTAAGAGCAAGAATATATTACTTATATTAGTCCCATCCTTGACATTATTTTATAAATATTTTTTACCCTCTTTCCACATTTCCTAATACATATTTAAGCAGAGCTACAATATCAACTTATAAATAAATTAATAAAATAAACAATTTTCCATTTTTGCTGCTATTCAGCATACACAAAATCAAAATATTTTAATTAAATTTCAACGAGAATATATTGAATTATTTCGTAAATTCAATAGCAACGTCAGCAACAGAACTACGATATTAACAGCATTGTTATTTATAACATCATCAGCATTTAGCATCATCGCCTTCATCCACATTATTTTCTTTTATATGGTTTTGTATGTACATACATTAGGGTGGTTGGTCAAAAACAACATTTGTTTTTTTCTTTGGTTACTCAATTATTAAAAAATAAATAAAAAATTTTTTAATTATCGAACAAATTAAGTAATTCCAAAGTTTCTAGCAAATAAAAAGTGTTCAAAAACTATATCTTCCTCAAGAATTGCATTATTGCACAGTTTTACTTTCTGTTATAAAAATGATTATTACAAACAATTTAGAAAGTTAATTTCAGCAATTACACAAAATTTCAAAAAATAATTTTTTAGGATGATTTTAGGTTTTTTTAATTAAGTTTTAATAAGTTGATGGTTTATTTGAAAAAAATATAAATTTTTACATAATAAAATATAAATTTTTACATAATAAATTGCCCCTATAAAGCCTTTAAGGCGCTGGGGCACCAAATTGTAAATTTGTAAAAATATATATGAATAAATGAAAATAATTAAAAAAAAAAAAAAAAAAAAAAAAAATATTTATTGTATAATTAAATAATTTATTTAGTTTCAGCAATTAAGAAAAAATTAAAATAACCTAAAGAAAAATTGTTGTTTTTAAGTCGATTTAAAACTTTTAAAATTTTACTAAAAGCTTTTGATGAAACACCCTAATGTAATACATGGATTATACTTAAATGCTGTTACAAGGAAAAGAATATGTACGAATGTATGCTTTACAGATACGAAACTTACTTAACTTTTTCTACGAAGAAACAGTAGAAAGAACAATAACAACAAATTATTTCTCAGTTGTCAGTTACAATCATTACTTGGATGATAAACGTAATTATGTAAAGGATTTTCCAATAAGTGCGGATCCACGTTACCACTCCGTTCGGTGATGTTTTATTTTTATTAGTTTAAGATAAATTTTTTGTTTATATTAAAAAATACTACGAATCTATTATAATGAGTAACAAAATTAAGCATCACATCTCAATAATTAAAATGTATTATTTAAGTAAGTTTTCTTTACGCTGCACAAATTTGTAGACCATTCAAAGTCGTCTGTTTTATATTTGTTGGATTTATTTGAGATTGGCGGTTTTTTTTTTAAATTGGTGACATACTTTTGTCACCGAAGCTTAAGATCGACACTTTTATAAAACCTAAAAAAAAGCAAAAACAGTAGACTTCTTGCCATTGTCATATACAATAACTTGATCTACTGCAGGCTTAAACTTGAACAATTTTTGTATCGATCGAATGAGTAATAAGTGGTTATTAATACGGTGATTGAACTATGTGGCATTGGTGCATGAAAATCGAGTTCTTACAGACATACATGTATTATTGCACTCCAACGTTCTTCTTTGAAAATTAGAAATCAACAGATCAACTCCTCTCAAAGAGGAGAGTGGTTCGCTTGAAATGTGTACTATCTAATCGAAATAAGGGAAGAGGTGGAGCAGTATCTTATTTCCCATTTTGTACTCATCGATGGATATTTCTATATGCCTATAGGCATAATTTTGCACGATTGAGGTATTAAAATAATCATACCCAATTAATTTTTCTAATACAAAAAAATACTAGATCTCTTTTATTACCATTTCACTACCTGGGGTCCCATTTTGGCTCCCCCCTTTCGCTACACAGAAATTTCAAGGCTACCTAACGGTTTTCCCTCTTTCTTTAATATCGGTTGCTTTAGACTAGAAAACAATTTCGTACTTCCGACTATTCAAGTAATATAATAGAGCTTACCAATTTAAAGACCTTCGCTCACACTTAGTCTTCACCTAGAAAGACTAGGGTTTCTGGTTCACAGAATACTGACTCAAAGTGCAATAGTCTTCACTTGAGTTATGCGCTCCATCTTCTTAGTTGCGAGGTCCAGGATTCTCCTATACCCCAAAGCTATACCATGTGTCATCGTTTTGCATCCGAATTGCTGATTTTGAAACCATTTCCCTTATAAATAAGTCTTACGGTATCAATCCTATCATTGAATCCATTACTTGCATTTACTCATGTAAGCAATCCTCTTAAGCCCATCCAACTTCCGCCTAGTCGTCCTCTAAAAGATCATTGGCTACCAGTCAATAGATGCGTAACCCCCATACCTAAACAAGAGCGTTGAGCGTCAAGCGTTGGAGTTTTACATGTGTTTTGTTTTTGTTACAATAAAAAAATACATGCAAAATTGCAACGCTTGACGCTCAACGCTCTTGTTTAGGTATGGGCCTAACTGATCGTTGGTTTGACCTTATAAATCCAGTACACTGGCTTAGGTGAGATTCTCATCTTTGACCGCAAAGCCGTTTACACTGATGCAAATACCTGTTTGCACCAATATAACCATTTCAGGCTAGTTCCGATTCGTTTCTTGTACGCTAAGCGCTTGACTCACGCAAACCTAATATAGTCTCGTTGAACTTACCACTAACCAAAATGTTTACATCATCCGAAAGCACTATCGTATGTCTGGCCATGGCCTCCACTCTTTCGAGCTAGCCGCAGACTCTCCTTTTCGGTCAACCCCTGACCAACGTTTCCCCAAATACTGGTCAACAGGGAGATTATCTATTTTACTCTAATAAAATCAACTCCTCACATATCAAGAGTAATTCTCAGTAACAGTAATATTAAATAGTAAGTATATGTATGGCGATTACCTATCCTTTCTTAAAATCGAATACTTTTACTGCTCTAGCATGGAATTACGACAATGGAATACTAGATATACACAAAAGATATGTCAAAATTAGAATGTCATATAAGCGCTGTTTTCGTGATTCTCATTTTAAATGAAATATAAGAGATGAGCTTTTTGGCTTATATAAAAACTACAAATATTAGTTTTATTTTTAAAAATTAAATAAATTATAAGATATTCCTTATTTTCCATATTTACATACATCATTTGCTCTATTACAATTTTAAAGTTTTTTAAAACCAATAAAAGATTATACAAAAACTACATACATATATTGTTGTATAAATTCCTAGCAATCTTTCACTTTATCAAAATTCAATATTATATGCATATGTTCACTGAAAGTCTTTACCGTTCTATTAGATAAAACAAAGCTCGAGATAAAAAGTATGCAATATTCCATAACTTTACATTTATCCTTTGAGTTTAAATTGTTTTTGTACTCAGTAGTTTTATGAATTGTTCACTTAAAAACGTTTTCTTCTTGTTTGCATTCTCTTTTTAACAAGTTTTTTTTTAAACAGAAAGACATACATACACAAGCACACACCTATGCACAAAAAGACACAAAATAAAATGGCTGAAGTTAAAAGGTTTCAATAGATAATAACAATTACGGATTAGGAACATAAAATACTCTAAAATGAAAATATTTTACAAAAGCAATGACTTGTAAATAATTCCCATTTAGTTAAGTTACCTACCTACTTATACATACACACACATGCACAAACAAGCACATACACATTCATTTATTTATTTTAGAAAGTTGGCTATAGACAACGTATGTATGTGTATGCATAGTAACAGCAAAAATACACAATTTGAGAAAAAAAGGGAAATGTAAAATAGAAAAAACCAAAACTAAAAGAAATTTGTGTAGTTTAAATATACACATACAATTATAGACCCGGATATATACATTGTTATGCTTTTACTAATACTATTCAATTACTAAATAAAACGAATTATGTTTTCAGTAAAACCTTTTCTGCTCTTTTAGAAGTTTGACAGAAATTGAATATATTTTAATGTATAAGTATCTGTAATTTAAAACTTTTTAAACTTGCTTAAGAGTTTATAAATAGTAAAAGGATATTCGCTTCCCAAATAGGGGTGTTTACAACTTTTAAAGTGAATCGCTTAGTACTTAACAATATCATTTCGTAAAAGCAAAATTATTGTCAATTTTAACTTTATTTAATCAAATAAAACATATGTGCCTACCGTAAACCACTAAAGAGCAAAATGTGCTGAATGAACATAAAAATAATAATTTTTATTCAATAAAAAATACATAATACCGATTTTATTTAGTATTCCAAAGCACAAAGTACGGACATGTACATGCACATAGAAACCAATATCGGTTGTGAGTATAAGATTTATTAACACGCGAATCGATTACTCGTGATAGTAGAATTTTATGGCTTATCTTAAAAATTCCGTTTCGTAATCTCAGCCCTAAGAATTATAATTTTTATACATAATAGAAATTTTCTAAGCCCAATTGCAAGAACTAAACCCTTCTATTGACAAAGAATTTATGTGCCTTTCAAGACTGTGCCAGTACAAGAATATTTATATTTATAGTGCTAACGTTATGCTCTGCATTTAGTAAGCTGCTGAAATCTGGTACAACCAACAAAGGAAACCTTCGTCGAATACAAATATGATACAATAACTGTTAAGAATTATTTAAAACAAAAATAAAAGTTATAAGGAAGTTTTGTCTTACGTGGCTAATAAACCGGAGCTTGTCTATTTGCTTCAATTCGATGCAGAATGCTCTACCTGGAATATACTTCAGAACATGGTACCTAAAATTGGATATTTGGTCTAAAAATATGAGCAGCTATTTTTGCATAAAATCCATTTGTTGCAGGAGACAATGGCTTTCTTAAGACAAATTTTTAGAGAGCAAATATTTTCCACAAATTTGGAAAAAAAATTCCAACAAATTCGACAGATTTGTCAGCGCCCGACTATTTTTTTTTTTTTTTTTTGGTTATTCTTAGGATCAAGTATATGTAAACAATCCGGAGACAATGCTTTAACTAAAGGCTAAATATAACGGAAAATATTCTAAAAAATTCCCATTATCACGAATCTGTAAACGGGATCATTTAAGTGTCATTATTTTCCACATTTAATGTAAAAAAAATTTATGTTTTAAAATTTGGCACAAAAAAATTATTAAAAATTAATGAAATACTTGATTCCTGAAATTTTAACGTTAAGCTCTGCTTTCGACAAGACGGCACTACAGCGCGTGAAACAATGGAATTATTGAGAAATAATTTTGGTGAGCATGTAACTTCACGTCTTTCTTAAAAACTTTTCCATCTTGTTGTTTTCTCTGGAGAAAAGCAAGTCTGAAATTTTCCTTAATAAGCCAGCTAAGGTTTACGCTATAAAAGCAAACATTATTTGTATTATACTCGAATGGTTCTCTTTCAAATGCATGTGCTTTTTACATTATAAATCAAACCTCACGTTGAATTACCCGATACAATCTAAAAATGATTTAGTTTTTTTGCTTTGCTTTAACTATGAAATCATACTCTATTATGTGTACTTCCATAACCTTTTAAGATCCAATCAAAATGGAAACAGCAAGAATTTAAATTACTTGTCATTGTTTGTCTTATTTTTGTTTTTCACAACTAATAGTATTTTTTGTTTTAATTGACAACTGCTGTTGTACTTAAGTTTTCATTTTTGGCAAAAATTCAACACACATCAATTATCAAAAGACAAAGGAAGAAAAACCAAAAACCATCAAAAGGGAAGTACAGTTTACATTGACAATTAGCAAGTTTTGTATACTTTTTTGATATTGATTGTAGATGTCTGTGTTAAAGGAATAGGCAGTAACTTCACTCAAGAGAGAGAGACGGTCTTATAGCATATACATATGTGCATATATACACGCAAAGCAAAACCATGGTTACGACATAATCACGATGGTCATATTATATTCGCTATAACAATATTTGGTTGTCGAAAACAAGTAAAAGTTATTTCTATTTTATTTCATCATATATTATGTTACGATAACAAAGCATTTGTTTGCATTTTATAATTTAATGTTTAGTTTTCCAAAAATTCGATACGGTTGTCGTTTAAAAATATTATGATTTAAAAAAAATTAATCCGACAAAAATAACATTATATTCAAAAGTATTAAAAATTAAAAATAATCATTAAATAATAAGGGGAGACAACAGTATGATTGCAGATTAATCAAGCTATGATTTTCATTAACAATAATTTGATTTCAACCGTTATTCTTACTGAATAAATTTTATTATTTTAATAGTTTGAGATGTCAAGAAAATACCCAAAAATTGTGAAAAAAAATTTGAGAAAATTAAAAAATAAACAATAAAATTTGTAAAAAATATTGGTATACAAATTGCAATTAAAAAGGTAAGTAAATCATTATATGCAACTAACAGCTCAAGACAATATTTTGCAGTAAAAAGGAAAGATTGGCGATTTCCACTGTAGTCATAAATATTGTTATTGCATTATGCTTCAATTAAACATAATACTGATAGTTGGCAACCATTGTATGTTTTAACCACAATCATACAATTCAATCATAGTATGCTGCTCTTCGATTATGGTTAAAACAAACATATTTTTTTTTGCGTGTAGAACGATGTATATATATACTTTTGTTAAAGATTTTTGTTTTTATGAAATAGTAATACATATGAATATAGTAATACATATGAATATAGTAATACATATGAATATTTTTAAAAACAGTTACTAAAGTTTATTTTAAAGTTTGTTACCTTTTAAAATTATGTCTTTTAAAATTGAAACTATTGAGAAGCATTTGCACTATAAGAGTGACTTTGTAACACATCGAAATATATATCCAGAATATTGGCGCCGTCTGTGAAAGTGGCAGTCGAGTTTTTACCGACCAACACTTCTCAATATGCAACTGTTCCGTAGGCCATTACCATTGACAATTTTTAACATAAAATTTTATGAAAGTAGTGCTCAATTTTGATCGAAATATGACTAAGTTAATTCTTTAATTAATGCCTATGTTAAAGAGCCTTATTTCCATATGATTGATGGTATTAACCCACATTATAATTACCAGGTAATGTTTTCTTTTCAAAAACTATTTTTTATGGTTTTAAATTAATGAATCTATGATATCTTTTTATAGTACTTCACGTTTAACGTTCTTCTCCTTGTTAAATACTTTTTTTACTATTTTAACAGTTTGATATGTGAAGAAAAATGCACAGAAATTAAAAAAAAAATCAATAAATCACAAAACTAAACGATAAAAATAAAAAAATTTAATTTTAAAAGACTAGTGCAATCAGTATAAATATCAGTAAAAAAAATAGATTGTTCATATTATTTGTAGTCATAACATGATTATTACAAAATACCTTATTTGAACACAATAATAATAACTTGCAACCATTATATGTTTCAAAACACAATCATACAAATTCAATCATAGTATGTTGCTCTTTGAATACGATAACAATAACAATATTTTCTCTTTGCATGTGTTGTGTGTAACATACTAAATACCGTATGTTATTGTTTCTAGTTTTAAAAATATTGTATATGTAATTAACAAAATGTAATCATAATATTTAAATTTTTTTATTTTTAATTTATGAATTATTTTGACATGATTTCAATTATAATCGTTAATAAATTAATTAAAATTATTTTTACAAACTATAACAATTTTAATTAAATTGTTTACACTAGCCTAATCTAAAGGATTGATTTTTAATTATAAGTATCATTTTGATGACTGTAGAAAAATAAAATAAGATTTTAATTAAAACAATAATTTTTTATTTTTCCTGTGTAGGTTTAAAGAAATTATTTTACAATTTTAAAGCTTTCGTGAAAGAAGTGTTAAAAATATTTATTTGTACCAAACTTTTTATTATAGGGTGAAAAATATACCGAAAGTTTTAAACTATTTTATTGTTTTAAACAGCTTCTTATTTGTTGTTGTGTGCTACAATCTTAAAATGTGCTTTAGTTTCCCATAAACTAAATACCTTTTTCGTTTTAATTAGGTTACACTCCTTAGAATTAACGCTTTAGGTAAGACACAATAATTTCTTAAGAAATACAAATACTTAAACTAAAAGGCTAGACAGTATAATATGAGCAACCATTGTTGTTTAACAGCAAATCAAAGGCATTTGTTTTCGTCTTCAAATCATAACATACTTGAATCTTAGAGGATTAAATAAGACTTTATAAAATACAAACCACTAAGATACATTTTTATTTAAATTTTAAAACTTGTAACCATGTTAAAACTATAAATTCAATAAAATAACAATAAGAATTAACCATTTATAACAATTTAAATATGTAAAAGCTAATATTTATCTTAAATAAAAACAGTGTTGCTCAAGACATCATTTTATCGTTTACAACTTTTTGGTTTTAAATTTACTTTTTCTTTGTTTGTTTGAAAAACGAAAAAAAAATTAAATGATCTTTACACCAAAGATGTTAAAAAAACTGCGAAATGTAATGCTAAACGTTTTTTTCGAAACGAATTATTTTCATATCATAACTTGGCATGTAGCTTGTCTTTTAAAATCCACATTTTATATAGCATTTAAACGACTTTAATTTTTAAAGGATTTTTTTATATAAACTGTTTTTGATCTGTATGAGCATTATTTGATAGAGAACAACGCATATAATGAAAGAAATATTTTTTTATTATCAGCTTTGCGCTGACTATAAGTACAGGGTTGCCCATATTCGACGGACCCATGTTTTTTTTAAAAAAATCAAAGAAAAAAATAAAAATTTGGCGGTTGGCAATCTTAATCATTTAATTTTTTCCAAGTAGATTTGTTTACATCAATTTTTGAATATGATATCTCTCAAATGGCCGCCTCTGGCGTTGATGGCGCATTGTGCCCTTTTTGCAGCATTTTCCATCGTTTTCGCCAACATTTCGGCCGGAATAGCGGCTATTTGTTCACGAATGTTGTCCTTGAGCTCTTCTAAGGTCCTTGGCTTGTTAACGTAAACCTTTGACTTCAAATATCCCCACAAGAAGAAGTCAGGCGGCGTCAAATCGGGCGAACGCGGTGGCCAGTCCAAATCACCACTTTTCGACATCAAACGGCCCGGAAACAAATTCTTCAGAAAATCGATTGTTATGCGACTTGTGTGCGGTGGAGCGCCGTCTTGTTGAAACCAGAACTGCCTCATACACTTTCGACGAATAATTGGCATCACAAAATTGGTCATCATGTCGCGATAACGCTCCTGGTTGATGGTAACAGCATGGCCATTTTCATTTTGGAAGAAAAACGGCCCAATGACCGTTTTCGCACTAACGCCGCACCAAACTGTGACTTTTTCGTCATGAAGAGGCACTTCTTGAATCTCCTGAGGATTTTCAGTGGCGTAAATACGGCAATTTTGCTTATTTACGGTCCCATTCAATGTGAAATGGGCTTCATCGGACATGATAATTTTGTTCCAAAATTGCTCGTCATCTTCGGCCATTTCGATGACTCTTTGGGCCCATTCCAATCGACGAGGCTTGTCCACAGGCAACAATCTTTGCGTCAATTGAATTTTGTACGGGAACAAATGCAAATCAACGTGAATAATCCGTTGTAAAGTGGACCGAGCCATGCCCAACTGCTGAGAACGGCGTTTTTGGGATGTTCTTGGGGACCTCTCAACACTGGCTCGTACGGCAGCGATATTCTCGGCCGATCGCCTTGGTCGACTTTTATTTGGCCTCTTCGGATTAGAAAGAGCCTCACCAGTCGAAAATTTTTCGTATAAACGCTTAATGGTGTTCTTAGAAGGCGCACTTCTCACATTTTTTAATATTTTAAAAGCACGTTGAGTTTTCACAATTGACTTGTTCTGTTGAATGTAAATTTCAACTATTTCAGAGCGCTCGCGTCTCGTGTATTGTTGCATGGTAAAAATCTGCTTGGACTGACGCTTCAAACGCGGTATGTCATTAAGCGATCTGACATCTCTGTCAAAAGTTATGGCGTTGCCAGATGGGTCCGTCGAATATGGGCAACCCTGTACAAGTACATTTTATAAGTACATTACTTAGTATAATTAAAATTTCATTACATTAATTTCTAGCTGTTAGCACAATAAATTTATATTTATTTCTTTTGTTGTGATAAATCATTCAATGTCATCAAGAATGAGAGAAGAAAAAGCAAAGATTTAAAAAAGACTATTATTATTAATTGAGTTTTGAAATAACAATAAATGTTTTGATTTATGTTTATTTTCTTTCTTTAGAAATAATTGTAGAGAAGATTTTGGTTTATTTTTGTATTTCATTAAATTTTTTTCTTTAAGCATTTTTGTAGAAATCAAATATTGTTGTTAAGAAATTCAATAAATTTTCTTGGTGGCATATGAGTAAATGTATGTTAATATACCAGTAATTCTATTTTTATTAGAAATTTTTCTTGTCTAAATATTTCAACACAATAAGCAAAGAAAATGGCAATAAGGAAAAACTACTTATGTCGTTTTTTACAAATTTTCAGAAAAGTGCTTTTTAATTTTTGAGTTATTTTTTATAAATTGATTTCTTTTAAATTAAAAACTATTATATAAATTCCGTGCTGTATTAATTTAAGAGCATATCGTATTGCGTATATTTAATTAAATTGTAGTTAAAATAGGTTATTCTTCCAACTTATATTGTTCCTTGAAATAATATACACCATAAATTCTTATGCTATAACACCCTGTAAAGTTGTCCAAAATAGTTGAAAATTCGATAGAATTGCATTGAAGTTATTATCTCAACTTAAGCTTACGTCGTCTTAATAGATATAGTAGTTTTTGAAAAAATTTCCTTTTATATTTTTCTTTAAAAACACATTTCGTAATAATAGTTACATATAAGAATACTTTTGAAAAAATTATATATATATTTAAATAATATGCCAAACTACTTTGCTTGGGACTCTTATACCCCACACCAATTGTATAGTTTTATTCATAGCTTGGATATGTGGTACAATTGTACCAAATTCGGTACAATCGGTCTAGTAGTACACTGGTACACTCAATGGCTTTTCGGTACAATTTTATTATTTTAAATCTATTTTTTTGTACTTCTGTTAAGTTAATATATATAGATTAAGTCTAGCCAAGTAAATTTTTAATTTTCTTTAAAAACAACATTAAATTTATTTGTCATACAAAATTAAAGTAGACTTTAGCCAGAAAAAATAATAAATATTTAATAAAGAGATTCTTACATTTTCTTAAATGTTATCAAAATCATGTTTTCAAACATCACGAGGAAAATTACGCATTCGATCAGGTTAAAAATTTATATCGAACGTTCAAGTTCACTTTTATCATAGAGATTCTTACAGGAATTTTAAAATTTTTATCACGTTCAAATGCCGTAATCTACTTCCAAATTAGTTTTTGTATTTTTAGTAAACTCCAGAACAATGAAATAAGAAAGGCAAAAATTTATTGATATTTGTTTAAAGATAATGAGCCATAATAATAGTCCCACATTAAAGTCGGCTTTTTTGTAAACGACTTGCAAAAAAAGCTTTTTTTTTCAATCTTGCTATTATAGACAAAAATAAAGTCAACTTTAAACTAAACCAGCATTAAATTGGTTACACGTGAAATATTTGCAGCTTTGATAAATGAAAGTTAATTTTAATATTATAAATAGTGGCTGTCCCAACTAGATTGCAATTTTTAAATTTGGCGCCATTCGAAGTGTCATTGTTTGACATTTGAACAATTGTTATTGTTTGCTAGTAGAAGGTACGAGGTTAGTAAAAATGGAGCGCTACACGAATGAACAACGCATTCTCATTGTGAAATTGTTTTACTAAAATGGTGAAAGTTTTGCGTCTACAGTTCGCAAATTGCGATCATCCCATTTCCATCTTGATGGCTTCGTCAATAGGCAGAATTATCGCATTTGGGGTGAGGAAAATCCTCGATTGATTCACGAGAAGCAAACGAATCCTCAACGTGTCACTGTGTGGTGTGGTTTTTGGGCTGGAGGAATCATTGGACCTTTTTTTCTATGAAAATGAGGCAGGCCAAGCGCAAACAGTCAATGGTGTTCGGTATCGTGAAATGATAACCAGTTTTTTCTTGCCTAAAATTGAAGAAATGAATGTGGAGGGCATGTACACTCAAAGAAAAAATATGGTTGTGGTAACCATAATCGAAGAGCAACATACTATGATTGAATTGTATGATTATGGTTAAAAATAATAATGGTTACCCGTTATCACTATTATGTTTAATTAAAGTATCATTCAATAATCATATATATGACTACAATTGAAATCGGCAATCTTTGCTTTTTTACGGCAAATTATTGTCTTTTGCTGCAACATACACATATTGATTGTACTCACCAATTATTTGCAATTTTTTACCAATATTTTTTTAAGTTTTCTCGTTTATTTTTTAATTTTCTTCAATTTTTCAAAATTTTTTTTCATTTTTTTGACATCTCAAATTTTTAAAATAATAAAAAATTTTTCAGCAAGAAGAAGAACAGTTGAAATCAAATTATTATTAAATAAAAATCATAGCTTGATTATTTTGTAATCATACTGTTGTCTCACTTATTATTTAATGATTATTTTTAATTTTTAATGATTTTGAATATAATGTTATTTTTGTCAAATTAATTTTTTTAAATCATACTATTTTTAAATGATAACCATTTTGAAATTTTTACGAGAAGTAATCATTAAATGATACAATTTAAACAAATGCTTGATTATCGTGACAAAATATATGATGAAATGAAACAAAAATAACTATTACTTGTTTTCGACAAACAAATATTGTTTTAGAAAAAATAATATGACCGTCGTGATCATGTCGTAACCATGGTTTTTGTTTGCGTGTATTTTCAACAATATGGCGCCACATGTCATACAGCCACAGAAACAATTCAATTGCTGCATCAGTCATTTCCCGGTCGTGTTATTTCGCGTTTTGGAGACCAGAATTGGCCGCCTAGATCGTGTGACTTAACACCTTTAGATTTTTTTCTTTGGGGTTTTTTGAAGTCGATGGTTTACGCGAATAAGCCGACGACGACTCAAGCCTTAAAAGAGGAAATTGGACGCTGCATTAATGAAATACCGCAGCATTTATGCAAAAAGGTCATTGAAAATTTCATTAAAAGATCGCGTGTGTGCCAGTAAAGCCGCGGCGGCCATCTGCACGATATATTGTTCCATACATAACCTCATTCTGTCTACGATGTTTACGATATAATAAAGTTTCACGATATGTTTTTTAAATATCTGTGTTTTATTTAAAATTTAAAAATTGCGTTCTAGTTGGGACACCCGAGATATATAATATTTTGTGTAATCGGAATTATTACAATTGAAGTTTTGTAGCAAAACAAGCCAAGGGATAGAGTGCCTAAAGCAGATTTTAACTACTTAAAAACAACATCAGTTTATCATAAATAATTTAAGGTAAAATGCATTTCCGCACTTAAATTGAATTCCTACTCTTTTTAGACTAGGAGTTTACTTCTGAGAAAAGCAAACTTTATAGCTTCAAAATTTACTCTACTTCTGAATATGAATATGGGCCTTTATTTTTAAAGTCTAAAATATTAACTGAAATCCCTTTTTAGTTCTTTTAATTTTTGTTCTGCTAAATCGTTGTTTATGAATTGAAAAACATAAGTTTTATTTGTGTTATTTGCAAAATTTTGCTACAATTAAAATTACTATTGAGACGGCTCATTCTTAAAATTTTCAGATTTCAACAGTGGTTTAATTTACTAAGAACTATTAAATTCGTTAAACCTTCTCACTTTAAGTTCAAGCGTAAGGCCAAAAGGCAGGATAATGGCAATGTCCACTTTCACGCATGCTCTACATATCAATTACTGTGACAATTCCATGCAAGCGGGATGAGTTCTCAACTCCATGTGACCTGTTATTACATTAATTAATCTTCTAAGTATTCACATTGTTTCATAATCTCCTTCGGTTTTTTCAGGTTAGGGTCACCCCTTAATATATTCGTCATTTTGCCGACATCAGTATTTTGTTATTTTCTGTAACATTCCTTCAACGCCCAAGCTTTAGGCCATTATGATATTATTGTAACAGATAATATAGGCAATTCTGGCTATGTACAATTAACACTGGAAATCCAGTTGTGAAATTTCGACAAACGAACCAAAGTAAAATTCTACTTAGATTCTCTGCTTAGTGTTTGACTTCAAAATTTTTTTTCTCTAGTTTTTTTTCTAAGTTTACAAGATTTTGTAATAGTGTCAACTAAAAACATTTATAACGTGTGTTTTATACTTTTGAATTGAAATAAAGCAATAAGTTTATGGCATTTATTTTATTGCAAATTAGTCCTACTCCTGATTTAATGCGAATTGATTTATTATGTTTTATTATTAATTAAAACTATTTAATAACTTTACGATTAATAGTTTAAGCTAACGATCTTTTGAGAAAAAATATGAACAAAAGTTGTTAATGGAACGTATTAGAAACCATTGACCACATTATGTGTCACAGCCTAAGGTTCCAGAATCATAGATTAAGATGGTTGGTTAAACGATTCCACGACGAGTTAGGTGTTGTCTCTAACTGTAAATTGGAGCACATCGTTGAAATCATTATGGAAACCAGGAGGCTAGTATGTAGGCAGTGATTAGAGAGATTCCTTCACCTTTTTTTTCATAACCTCTTTTTTTTCTAACTGATTTTTCTACTTTACAATGGAACTTTTGAGTCTGTAGGTGTGAGTAGTCGTAAAATGCACTTTATACCTCCCTTTCTAATCTAATCTGTTGAGGGAACGTAAGGATTCTTGGACGCTCCTTTAATCGCACTCGAACTGATTAGAAATCCCCTAGCTTACCTCAAGCTGATTTTGCTCAAAGAGTTGTCATCACAAAAAAAAGAACTTTATAACAAAAGCTTTATTGTTTATGTTAAAATAGGTTCCTCTACCGTTCCCATTTTAAGTATCGCCTAATTTCCGTAGGTAACCAATAGCGGCAGATTTAAAATTATACGCATTTTAGCCGATTAAACTCTTAAATATTAATTAATTAGTTTAGTAGTTCCTTCTAAAAACTTTATTTTTACGTTTGCATGTGCCAACTTCAAACAGTGTCAATGTACGATATTGACATTTAGTATTAAGATGACCGCAAATATGGCAAAAGTTATCCAAATAGTACAGTTGCAAAAGTTATTTTTTTATTTCAATAATTTAATATAGATTTATCGTAAATATATGCCGTTAAACAAAATTCACATAATCACTGTAGTGTGCGCTTTAATAAAACCATATGTGAAAGTTTCATGCAGCTTGTTATTTTTATTGCCATGGCAATATTTCGATTGTAATGGCTTACGATTTATGATTTTGGTAATAAAAACTTTATGATGCCGTGCTGTTGTAATAACTGAATCGTTTAATTAAAAGATGGGTAATAATACAAATGTCACAACAACAAATATACCTTTTGTGTTTGTAAAGAATTTGTAAGAATTTTGTAATTACTGAAAGCCTTACTGAAGCATTTTTTTTTTTTTGCAAAAGCAGCATATATCCTAAAGATTCTTTAATACATGAAATATATAACATTTATTTCAATTATTTATTTACCTAATATTAATATAATTAATTTCTAACGATAATCCTCTGTGTAAGCCGTTGTATAATTTATGATTTTTTTTTTTTTAATTACAGTATCAATAGTTTAGCAGTTATGCATTTGTGTTTTAATGACCTTTAATAATAATATTGATTAGCATTTCACTTATTTGTTTTGCACATTCACAATACAAAGCGTATGAGTAATTTTTATAAATTAAATACTACACACACCACACTTTTAGTAAACACTTCAAATATATGTTTTATTAATAAATTTTTTATATATATATATATATATATTTTAATTATTATTATTTAAAAACATTTTAAATTAAAAATTCACATTACTTCAAATGTAATAACATTATTTATTATGAGCTGTTTTTTTTTTGCATATTTTGCATTTAATTTTTTTTCTTTTTGTGTGGCTATATTTATTTTTAAGCTTTTTTTCTAATTTAAATTTAATCCTTTAACTGTTGCTTAATTTACTCAAAAAAAAATATATCCGAAATGTTTATTTGTCACCCGTCCACGTCCAACTGTCTAGTTTATTACAAATTCCGGCATTTTTATACTGTTGTTATAAGCACACAAAAAAGCTTTATTTTATCCTTAAAGCTTTTAAGGGAAAATATTTTGAGAGCCATTGAGAGCTTGGATAATTTCTTCAGACAATTTACCGGCTTAATTTTTGTTTACATTAAATATAACACGTGCTGAACTGAAGAACAGAATGTGTTTTCATTTTAATATCAGCCTGCTAAAATGTATCGGTATGAATAATATGTATGCACAAATACATACATTGTTCATATGTGGGCCAACAACAAATAACAAGATGCGGAAGAAACTATGTGAACATACGTACATAAATGACAACAGCAAGCACGTGCTTGAGAACATGAAAACATCAACAAACTAAAGAATTAAAACAAAAACATATTTATAAACGTGAAAAGATACAATATGTGACTGTTTTAATGCTATTATATACACTTACTAAATATAAATATAAACACTTATATGTTTGCAGTGAGAGTATGTAAAATTTATATAACATAACAGTATGTTTAGTATTAAATACAGTGCAGTGCAATTTAATGGTCGTTAGCATTTTTCTATTTCATATATATTTGTAAGAAATTAAAAACCTTTTGAGTAAATTTAAAATTAAAAAAAAAAAAAAAACTGAAATAAGTGGTGCACTGCTTTTCTTAATGTTTAATTTTATAACTATTTAGGACCATTATTACAACTTCCCGTTAGTTAAAGGCAGGATTTTATCGGACCGATAAATGGCTTTGCATTATAAAGCCTTCATTTATTTATTTTTTTATCTATTAAATATTATAATTATTATTATTATTATTATTATTATTATTATTATTATTATTATTATTATTATTATTATTAACAATAATTACAATAAAAAATGGAAGTTTTAATAATGGTACGCTAGTAATTTATCGAGCACAAAAAATCCTACCTTTAACTTAAGGCCCTTAGAAGCTTAAATGTTCCTACATTGCAATTTAAATTATCATTATTTTTAAATAACAAAAAAGAAACAAAAAAATAAGAAAAAGATTTGTTTTCAAATGCTACGAGTGTCTAAAAAAAGATTAAAAATATATAACAAAATATTGTTTTAATAAATTACGCAATAATACATAGATATTTAATTGCACGGTACTGCATATGATGTGCATTACACTACTACATGTATTTCATTTTACTTATTTTATTCATAATGTGTACAATATTTATCATACATGTACAGTTACAGCAAATACAACTTTTTTTTTTAATTATTGTTAAAGTTTTTATTTCTAATATTAGATTTTAGCATCAAAATTAATTTAGAATTTTATTAAAAATTTTTAAAAAATAATAGTAATACTAGGATTGTTTACATTAAATTGATTGATTGATTGATTGATTGAATACTACCATATTTTTAATAAAATTAAAGTTAAAAGGTTGTAGTTATATTAAATATTTTAAGATCAGTAGAATTAGCTTCATATTCAAGTTGTAATAGCGGCTTATAAGGCACTCTGATAAGCCGCTCAGAAATAGGCTTTTACCTGTGAATAGTCATGATATAGTTTGGAAATAGAATAATTCAATATATGTAGTTTTAATAAACTAACTTACATGATAAACTTCGAATCACTTTTTACAATTTTATTGGTTTTATAATTTCTATATTTTTTTGGTTTCTCATGTTCTTATGGCGAAGATGTAGTTGTGTATTTCGCTTGGAGTCACTGGTGCTATGAGAAGTACACGTCAGAGAGCACTGGACATTAAAAGATACCTCCAATTGAAATCTACGAAAGGAATTGTTTTAGAGCGTAGTCTTCATAGATTAATAATTACTATAAGCATAGGACCGGTTATCTTCATCACTAAGAGAACATCGGGGGTCTTACAAACTTTCTGATAATTGTAGTGTGTACCACGCAGAGACATTGACCATCTATAAGATTTTATAATCTTATCTTATAATTGAAAATGTGCGGAGGAGTCAAGCAGTCAGACAGCTAGATAGCGCCTAAAACCTTGAGAGGAAACTATATCAAATTTAGGCTGGTTAAGGACTATAGGAGAGCTTCTGGTAGCATTGTCTTAAAATTGAAAATGTGCAGAGGAGTCGGGCAGTCAGACAGTCAGGTAGGGCTTAAGACCTTGAGAGGAAACTATATCAAATCAAGGCAGGACTATAGGAGACCTTCCGGTAGTATTGTTAGTTTGTTCAACGTCAGGCTATATTGGGTACCGGGACACTTTGTTGTTGTCGGCAATGAAATTGATCAGCAGATTCTAAAATACTTCAGGGAATAAAAAGGGCTAAAAAGACATAGAAATGGTATAGCATGTTGTCTGGCACTACCTGAGATTGCAAAATCAAAAAGTTAAGTGGCTGCATAAACATTTATACAATAAAGCTTGCGTGGTGGTGGTTAGTATTTATTTAGATAAGTAGGCAATATTGATTTAATACGACTGCTTTTTAAAGGTTCATTCCTTCCAACTTCTTATTTTTTGCATCCTCATCTTACCCTATTTCAAATACTTGCTTTTGTTACCATTTCTCTCTCTCTCTCTGTTTTGAAAGGAATAAAGAAACACACAATGGACCTTAGTGGTCTCCGAGTTTTTCTTTTGGAAATGATTCTCAGCTTCCTGCACTTGACTATCTAACTGACATTTATATCATCCTACTGCTTCTTCTACATTTCATTTAAAAATAAATCTTGCTAGAGTTCCAATTTACAAGTGTATCATTTAGTTTGTCAACCACTGTGTTAGAAGTATTTATTTGAGGTATGCGTCACATTTTATGAATTGTTTTATTTCGGTCTTAATTCAAATAGGTATGTACATATGACTGTATATGTTTATTAAGTTAAGTATGTATTTAGGTTTGTAGAAAAACATTTTTAAACCATGTTTTCCTTTTCCGGTTTTTGTTGTGCTTTAAATTCTAAAAACAATGGACTCTCCTCCTTCAACGACAAACAATGAGGGATTTTTTTTTTGCTTTTTTGCATAGATAAAGAACTTTTAGTCATTATAATGCTAACATTTATATACTACTTATATGTTTTTTTAATTTTTAGTGTGCAATTTCGTTGAATACCTTAAATAATAAATTTCCAAATGTATTGAATTATATTCAGAAAATGTTTAAAAAATCTTTTCATATATTTTATACAGAAATATGTAGTCGATTTAAGTAATGATTTCATTTTTTAATTAAATAAATATTATTAAATTAATATTTTATTTGTTTTACTATTAGGGTTCAGTAAGTGTCTACGCTGTATGTATAGAAACTAGCGAGTGTGTTTATTATCATTGAATGTGTGTGAGGAGAAAAGATATTTATAAATTCATTTAAAGCCCTCATTTTTCGAATACGATCTTAAACCACAACTAATTTTAGGGACAAAGTTGATAGAAATTAGTTAGTTTTTTAATTAATTTAAAGATTGTGATATTAACAAAAAATTCGTTTGCCATAAGTTTAATCAAATTAATTATCAAATTTTACACCATCCTGTTTAAAGATTTCTGGACACCCAGTTAAATTACTAGTCTTAAATAACATCAGCTGCTTAACTATCAGTTAGGATTCTGGAACTTATTATAACATTTGACTACTGTCGAAACTTCACTCGAACTGGCCAGTTGTCTGTACCTTATTTGTAGGAATTCTAGCTTTATATTCTCGCACGCAATGGAATGCTGTTATTATTATATCTGATATTTTGTGGAATATCCTATCGGAGCCAATATGCCAAAATTTTCTTTTCAATATCTTGGACTGTTTTTATATATAAAAATTTTGTTTATACTTCCTCTTTACTAATATTAAAATACTCCTCAACTAAGATGAAATCTTGTACTTGATCGTTTAAAGTGCAAATTCTGTTTTCAAAAGATTAATATTAAAAACAATATTTACTCTTCACTCGCTAAGTCATCATAATACAATTTTTTTATAACTTAAAATAGTTTTAAAACGGATGTTAGATAACATAATGCATATAACGTCGCAGTCCTCTATCAAATCCTCTACCAACCTGCTAAAATATTTTCTTTAAATATCGCAACAAAGAACTCTGCTAAAATAATAATATTGTATTTTTATCTGAAAATATAATAAAAGAAACTATTTTAAACTTACAAAACAACAGCAGCAACAGCAAAAAACTTATTAAATTAATAGCTTTGTTGAAGACTGTGCTTTATCAAACCACTAGTCGAAACGTGTTTAAGTGTGCGATTGTGTCACTGCATATTACACAACATAATATTTTCTTCGTTATTCTCTTTTATCCCTTTATAATAAATGTCTTACGTGGAGTTATCTCTCAAACACCTGTTGTTGTATTATTTGCTGTGCAATACACAAAAACACTTAATGGCTGCTTTTATGAGATTCTCCATTTTGTCTTTCATAGTTATTATTGCTGTTTGTAGTTGTTGTTATTGTTGATGTTCTTTTTATCTTTTACTATAAGATATTTCTTCTTTGCACTTTAGATTTTGTTTTGTCTTTTTCATATACATGAATATAAAATACATACACAACAAACAAAAAAGATAGACAAAAGATAATAAAAACAAGTGTTATTAAACCCTGGGGTCTTGTTATGACTTTCTGTCAAACACATCTATGGCCAAGTCTTTAATTTGTTTATGTAAAACATACAGACAACCTAAGAAGGTACAGAAGATATGGCTGGTATTACATTTGGCTTACAAGTACATCGTTTCAATTATAACCAGCAGGTGTTCAGACAATTTAATATGATTTATTAAAATTAATATACAACAACAATTATAAATGATGAATAAATTAAAATAGATTTAATTAATGGTATGACTGCATGTGAAAAATTGCAAACAATTGAACATACTTTCTTTGAAGGTACTATTTTGAAAATGTAGAGAATGAATATAATGTAAAAAAAGAAAGCTGAAAATTGATTGCAACACAATAATTTTTCTTAATCTTTTATATTTACATAGTGCGTATAAATTCCATTAAAAATTAAAAAAAAATATTTAATGAGATTTATCTTGTTGTTGAAGTCAGGGTTTTTTCTTTCATTTAAGAAAAAAATACATGTAATATGATGTTTATGAACCAAATAGAAGTGTATTGTATTCTCAAAATATTTTTTGTACTAAAAGAAGAACTTAGAAAGAAATGTATATTGTTGTGTGCGGTATTTTATTTACCCCAATAGAACTTAACATTCTAAAACGTGCACAAGAAAGTAAATAAATAGAATTTACATGTTTTAAAATATTCGATCCATTGTAATAAGATATATACAGTATAAATTGAAGGAGTTGGAGTATTCGTATATAAGACATATATTAAGTTATACTAAATAATACTCAAAAATTAATTAAACTGTTGTAATATTTGATTGTGTTGAAACAAATAAACTTTTATAACGTAAATTTTAAAAGTGATAATTATTGATTGCAATTAAAAGAATCCGAGTTTATTTAAAGAAAATACACCGACGTTTATGAAAGGTATATACGCAACAATGTGTATTTCTTGTAGTCTGCAGCAAAAATCGCCCTTGAATACAAATATGTGGACTATAGAGATTTTGACGCGCTTAATTGAAATTCGTTTTCAGTTTTTTTAATTTGTCTGGTATTTTTATCAAAATCCCACTAATCTTTCTCAATGTGATAATGACAAAATATCTATATTTATTAATTTTTAATATTATTTTTTATTTTAATATATTTATATTTTATTCGAACTTTTTCTATATATTAAATTTTAATGTGAATCATTTTTATTCTGGCTTAAGTTCATTTATTCTTTATTTATTCTTTTATTTAATTTTAAATAGATAGTTTGGAATTCAAAAATTTATACTAATTTGCCCAACTTACAAATCCATTCGTATACACAGTTGGAGGTTCTAAGACAAGTTTATAAAAAAAAATTGTTAACAAATTAAAAAAAAACACATACAACAATACCACATCATCACATAAACGAAACACAAGAAATTCAAAATGTACCATGCAAATTGTATATGGAAAAGTTACCACGTATGCAATTAATATTTGCATTAGGAATGTGTAAGTATAATTGAACATTTTCTAGATAATAAACAATTAAATTTATTTATATATTCCATAAAACAAAAACAAATTTTCATATAATCTAATCAAGTAACGTAATTTTGTAGTTAACCTTAATATTTAGTGTTTAAACGTTTAACGTCTTGCTTCATAACAATGCAAATTTTGCAAGGATGACTTATAAATTTGAATGAATGTATGTATGTGAGTAGTTTTGTCACAGTTCTTATATGCATACATATATTAAATAAATGAAAACATATATTATTTCACTCTAATTTATTCACTAACAATAAGCTTAAAATGCAGAAATACATTTAAGTATTAAGTCATGGTAAATGGTTGAACAATAGTACAGTAGATCTTGGTATCAATTGTTTGATGTTTGTATGAAAAACATTATGCCGGTAGCTTAAGGTTGATATTAATTTTCAAGCAAAAAAAGTTCAGCTAAGTCCCAATTTAAAATTTTAGGTTTTTACATACAAAGTTTTATTATGACAGATAATATTAAATTGCTTTACCTATTAATATATGAGATTTAAGAATTTGCAATAATTGCGTAAATAACTAAGTTATTGCGTAAATAACTAAGTTAAAGAACATGTAAGAACATTTAGTAATATATATAATGACATCTAAAGAAAAAGAAAAAGAATACATTAAATATAAAAATATATAAGTAAACAAGTTTAAAATTATTAATTTCTTACTATAAAATTATGTACCTCCCTACTTCACTATTTATTACAAGTGTATATACTTATGTTCTTATATGTATGTATATGTATAAAAGAATTCTGTTCTACTGCATGAACCTCTTAAACTAATGCCTGGTATTTTACTTTGCACGTAATCCATTCTAATGAGTAATGCATTTCTGCACAACATTAATATGTACATACATATGTACATACGTGAAGTAGTTGGAATAGACCTGTAAGTTTGTAATAAGAATGATTGGTCATGTCACAAATTAAGCCGAGGTGAATGAGACAACAACAGAGTGACGCAAAATAAGCCATATGTTTGGAATTGTTTATGACCGTTTTGTTAAGGTTATTACTGTTAAGTATTTTTTTTTATTTCAGTTTCGTAATTCACAACCCCCGGAAGTATACTATTGGTACTGTTTTTGTATTATTTTACACTATTGAATATTTTTTGTTGGTAATTTCCATTAAAAGATTTCGTCAAAGAATACAATTTAATTTCATATGGTTTTGAAATATTATATTGGATTCACCAATACGAAAAATTAAAAAAAAATCAAAAGTAAATTTTGCAGTATTTTTTGTTTGTTTTTGTTTTTAACACAAACAAAATATTATTATTTTTAATTACCCCAAGACTTAAAAAAACGCATAAAAAAGACAATAAAAAATAATAATGTATTAAAACTGTTTTCAATAATTTTTATTCTGTATGTAGCTCATTCTACGCCACCCTGTATGACGGAACACACACGTATTTTTAGGCTTCAGGGCACTTTTATTAGACATGTTAATTAAATTTTAAACCAAATGTGGGTCAAATTATAAGTTATAATAAACAACTACTTTATCAACATACATAAACAAATAGAGTACCTGAGAAAGTATGATAATGTTTAAAATTGTTTCCGGCTCTAAAATGTAGTTAAGTATTTGATATTACAAAAAAATTTAAATATACAGAAAGCACAATGCTCCTGTTTGCTAAAACATTTTATTGCTGTTAATGTTATTATCGGTTATGTGACAATTTTGAAAAATTTTGTCCTCTTTTTGAACCTTTATTGGTGTTACATCTATCTACCATACCGCTTAAGGATTTTTTGATTTGTTTGAAAAATAATAAGTACTAACCTTTTAAAGTTTTATGTTATTCTTAGAAATCGTTGGATCAGAAAAAATAATTCTCAATTTGGATATAAGGTCTTAGCCAAATTTCTAATGTTTAAAATGAAATGTGGTGGTTATATGTATATAATTTTTTTATAATTCTTTGTAAAAATGTTTAGTATATTGTTTGATCAAAAATAAATAGATGAATGAGCTAACATTTTTTATTTAAAGAAATAGTTGAGTTATTTTATTGCTATATTACAAAATTAACAAAAAAAAACTTATTAATATTTTTAAAAATTTTCCTTAAAACACTAATATTAAATGAAGATCTATAATTACGCAAAATAATAAAAAAAAAGAAAACCAGATATACTTTGGAATGTCAAAAAATTTTATTTTAATTTAATTTTCTTTTATAAAAATGTATTTCAGGCAACTTAAAAAGGAAAATTTATTAAAAATAAACGTAAATATTTAATAAAAGAAAAAAAGTAAATTATTATCATTAATCTTACAACTATCGACTATAGAGAATGTCCTCAGGATAATTCCCTGTCTCTAAAAGGAACTTGTTGTTCCCAAAAAAGTGTAAATAATTTCAATACTGTAAGTCCCCATTGTATACTTAGCAAGTTTCACTTATAAGCACCAAATTTTGTTTCTTAAATTAAATCCTTAAATGTAGTATAAATCCCCCATCAAAAAACACTGAGATAAGGTAACACTATATTAACACAATTTCTTTTACATAATATTAATATAAATTATAAATTATTATTAATTACAAATAATTAATGAGTTCATTAAATAATAAAATGTGTTATAATGAGATTAGTCTCTTATATTAAATATTTCATTTTAACCGCCACACGTAATACTACTTGCTTATAGCCAGCATTCATCGAAAATTCAGGTCAATTCGTAAAACAAAAACAATTGTAAATTTTATTTCCATAAATTAACAACTGTAGAGAATACCAAAAATTCACACAAACTAATAGTAGTGACAACAACCAAATATATAAAATCAAAATAAAAACGTGGAGAGAAAATTCACTATATGTATAAACTAGAGGAGGCACAAACCTCAAAGTGTTTTATAAAAAACATAAGTCCAGCCACATATATTATATACTCAACGCCATCTATTTCTCATAAGTTAAAATTTATCATTGAGAGACATTTATAAAAACCACCCAATTTTTTTCCCATACCCAACAATTTTCATTAGCCAATGAAATTTCGAAGAGCTGTTGCCAATTGGAACATAAACATGGCGACTAAACATATATGTATGCACCATTTATTATATGAGGGGTAGTTTTATTTTCTACCTAAATTCCAACAAGGATAACATCAAAACAAAAAGGGATATAAAAGTAAAATCTAGCTAGATGCCAGCTTACATTCAAACTTTAACTTCCAAGTAGAAAAGACTGAACAGATTTAAATAAATCTTATAGGACTAAATTAAATAAGAAATTAAGTGTATAGGTACAGGCATACATATATATGTTTGTATGTATTAATTTTCAAAGTGTTTTTAAAGAACCATAAAATGCAACATCATACAGAATCTGGTTATATGTCAGAGGTGCCCTTTCAACCGTTATGGAATCAAGAGGCACCTCCTCCGCCACCAATCGTACCATACCAGGAATTAATAACAGGATTTCCCTGTACAGATTTAGGTAAGTAAAAAGCATTTCATTATTTTTCCTAAAACTAATTTTAAAAAATTATTTATTATTGTAACAGCTATTTGGCAGCGTTCTCAGGTTAACAGTTTAGTTAATCCTCGTACCAGCAGCAGCTCCCGCACCAATGGCTCATCTAATGGTTCCGCCTCTACAAATGGTAATCCTACCAAAAAAACTCGACGTCGCACAGCATCCATGGCCCAACGGCGAGCAGCCAATATACGCGAACGCCGACGGATGTTCAATTTAAATGAAGCATTCGACAAGTTGAGACGCAAGGTACCTACATTTGCTTACGAGAAACGTCTATCACGCATTGAAACTTTACGCCTGGCTATTACCTATATTGGCTTTATGACAGAACTTCTAACTGGTACACCCATGAACTCAATAAAGACCCGTTCGAACGATATTTATGGTGGCATGAATGGCCATCATCATCATCATCATCCCGGCGCTATACCACATCATCTGCATCCATCGGCATTTCAAAGAGATTTTGTGTCACCTTATGGTCATAATTTAACCTAAGGTTAACCTCATCATTTTCAGATTTCTTATCGTATTTGTTGCTTACTGTGTTAGCGTTTTGTTTTTGTTTTAAATAAAAGTTAAAAAAATATAAAGTTAATTTTAGTTACGAATATGACCTGTTAAAAACACTGACAACTAATTTAACTGGTTTATTCTGTTAAAACAAAATTTAAAAACATATATTTTTACAACTATGGAAGCTTTAAAGCTTATTTAAACAAAGTGCACACCAATGGAACTTGCCGATTGGAAAAGCATTGAAGGAGTTATTTGCAATATTCTAGGCAAAAATTGTTGTCATGCTGCTGAAATATACGTTGACTCTAACAAATAACATTATTAAAGTGAACAAAAATTCATATGAAATAAATCCACTATTAATCATGTTTTTTATACCCTTTATCTGTGGTGCCAAGGGTATATATATTAATGTAGCTTTTTCATTACGTTTTTAATGTAAAAGTATATATTTTCTGAAAGCTTATGACGTCGAGTCGTTCATTACTATTTGTAGGTACGATATAAATCTATAGATATTTTAAAATTTTTTAATGAATCGGTTACTAACCGAAAAAGTTATAGGCAAAAATAATTTTGAAAAATATATTTATTTATATGTTCAAATATGTATATCAAATTGAAAAGTTGCTTATTTAATTCTAAACAAGATATTAAAACGCAAGTCGCAGCCATGAAAATTATTGCTGAGAAAAACTGACAAATCGTTTAGAAACCAACTGAGATATAAGCACGAATATACAAATTATTTGGTGTGTTTCTTAAAATTAAACAAAAATCGATTATTTTCAGCTTTTTAACAACAGACAGGACTGATACGGCAATTAACTGAACGGACTAGACGATCAGATTACAAGACACCTTAAAAAAGTTTAAAATCCAAAATGGCCGCCATTAAATGACGTACAATTAAATTTTATATGAGTCAAATCTAGTAATTAAAAATGTACCCAAAAAGCTTAAATCCAAGATGGCATCGGCGACTTTGCCCCTTTAAACCCCACAACATGGTTATCAAATAAAAGGGTTGACCAGTACAATACAGTAACTTAATCTATGGAAAAGTTAAAATCAAACATGGCGTCCTTAACAATATGGCGAAATATTTTTTTGTTTTTCAACACATAAATATGGATATCAAATGAAAGGGTTTGAATACTAAAATACAGCTAGATATGCAAAAATTTTAAATCAAAGATGCCGTCAGAAATTATAATGCAAAATGGCATATAATCTTAAATCGAAGCTACAATAATTCACTAAAAAAACTGTACACAAAATATTTCTACATTCTACATTCTACGATCTTAAATACAAAACGATAATTATTCATATTCTTGTTCTTCTGTCTGACTTCCTAAATTCAATAGCTTCAAAAACTACTATCGCAAAAAAATAGCTCGTTTTTAACAAAAGATAGAAAAAATGGAAATTAAATGATATTTTGATAAAATGCTTATAAGGTCACAGCAGAAGAAAGAAATATAAAAAGAATTATTATATATAAGCTATTGTTTCTTACTTACAATGAAATAAGAATATATATTATTTGGGCCAGCAATGTGCATCTAATTCAACTAGTCAATATAAGTAACAGCAAATGTCGTTCGTTTATAATCGCAGTACTTAAGAACAGCTGCACTTGCTTCGCTTTTTTTTCATTTATGTTTGTCATAATCCAATTTAGGTTTTACAGAAAATCGAAGAACGGCTTGACCGATTTGTGTAATTTTTCGTTCGCTGTTCGTAATTCCTATTGGGTATTATAACAACACCTTGAATAGTTAAGCTGAAAATGAGCAGAAAAGGAACACTGAGCGTGTCGCCTTCTGTATAAAGAAAATTAATTTTATCAAATATTTACACAAAAAAAATTATTAAACTAATATTTGAATTTTTATTATTGCTTAAAATTTGTAATTACTTGACTAATGATATACATATTTACAAATTTCAGTTATTTCCTTAAATTCATTGATTTTCCGAAAACCAAGTTGCTAATATTACGCGCAGTTTAAATAAAATCCACTTTTTTGAACTAATTTTTCATAGAATTCCTTAATATCCATAAACTTTTTTTATTATTATCCAATTTTTTGAAATTTTTCACCAGTGCTCTAGGTATATCCTTCGAACGGTCATAGGCTATATTTTTGTGTAATTTTTTAGGTTAGTGTTATACCTTCCATACAAATTGAACACATTTTACGACTCTGTACGAGATAACAATTTCTTTATCCGAGAAAAAACATGGTTAGGATCGGAGTAGGGGGCATGATATCTCCCATACAAAAAAAAAATACTTTTGATGTAATATACAGGAAACTATAAACGAAATTTGGTTGAAACTTTGTACGAGCATTTTGACGACAAATTGATTATTACCGCCAAAAATTATAACGATCGGTGCAGAGGTATTGTTATACCCCAAGAATAAAATACTTTCTATAAATAATCATCAATCAATCAATAAACTGAATTAAAAGATCCCTTGAAATTATAAAAATTAAAACTACACATACAACATATATAAAACAATTGCATATAAATATAAATAAAACAATAAAAATTTCCTGGAGGGTCTAGCGAAACACAACGGTTTGGCTAGTTTTGAATAAAAAAAAGTTTCTTTTTGTTGGCAATGTACTTGCTACTGCTAGCATTTTTTAAAATATTAATTTTATAAATGTTTAATAAATGATTTTGTAACATTAATTATCGCATTATAAACAATTTATGAATTCTCAAGGTGTGTCATCATTTCATATTTTCATAATGTCATAATTTCATAAATTAAAAATGGTTAAAATAAAAATATTTAATTGTTAAATAACTTAGTTGTAATAAAATATTTATATTTAAAAATATTATGATATACGACATAATATTACATTTTGTGAATTTACAAAATATGTGTTAGAAATATTTTTTTTAAATTAAGAAAATAAATCATTGATTAATTATTTTTATGGGCATTTCCATGAATATGTCAACCACGGCTGTAAAAATAAAAATCTTGAAAGTTTTTCAATTAAAGTTTATTGACAAAAAAAACGATCAAATGTTAATATGCGCAGGTATTAAGAGCTTATTAAATTATTTTAAGAGCAATAATAAGAGTTTAATCTGATTATCTCTTTGACTTATTTTAAAGAATTGCAATCACCAATTTTTTTTTAGCGACTAAATTTTAAAAATAAATTATAATTGTAAATATGCTTTAAAATTAAGGTAACAACAACAATTAACAAGATCCATAAGAAAAAAAAATATAGAGTCCATTTAGCGATATTTTTTGTATTACCCTTGGATGCTATTTTAATGTCACGTACGTAGTGCAAAAACATTATTTGTCTCCGTCATTCGTATTTGAACAGTCGCAAGATAACCTAATTTAGAATTTAACTTTTTTTCTTAACATAATAAAAATTTCATTACCTAAAAATACTATTACAGAAAAGTCTGTCACGTGCGATATGTCATGAACGATATTAAATTAAATTTTTTACTAAATCATTTAAAGATTTTAGTATAAGAAATTAAAAAAAAAACATACCTCCCAATATTCGCAGATTTTTTCATATTTCCATATATACCTCATAATCACTTCTGTTTTATGTCACATACGATATATTCTTATTTTCTGGATATTTTAGACCACAATGATTCGAATATAATTAAATTTTTTTTTTGTTTTAATAAAATTCCCTTTAAATGGAACATAAAGATCTAATTTTGTTTAAGTTACTCTTACTTTTGCAAAAATTACTCCACTTTATAGGAGTACATATGTCACGTACATATGTCACGTGAATTATCAAAAGCTACAAATAACAAGTAAGAGCACTATATTCGGCTGTGCCGAATCTTTTATACCCACCACCAATTTTGTGTACATTTAAAGCACAATATTTATTATTTTGTTAATAGCTATAGAATAATCTCTTTATAATAAAATATGTATCACTTACTTTGTAGAGTGTGGTTAAATTTTAAGGGCAGATGTTTAAGGTGAACCACATCTAAACTTCAACTTTTTTCTTGATACGCAATCGAGCAACGCTTTTAAATATTAAAGATTTTTATAAAAATGGGCGTTCAAATCAAAATGCATTTTGTGCACTTCGTGATTCTTTTGGTCAACATAATCGTTCGAATTCGTCCACAATCGTGAGAATTGTAAAAAATATTTAAATGTCTGCAAAGCAGGTCTGTATGAAATGTGAAAACATCTGTGAATGCCATCTTAGTTCGTTGAATGGGAAACATTGCTGTTTTTCACGATAACGTGGCAAAAGAGCAAGCAACCTCGACTCATCATCGTGCCCAACAATCGAGCATCAACAGTGTCATTGAAAATTTGGACTATCGGATCGTGGTGTGCCGCCTAGGTTGGGGGCCATTTGGCCGATATTTTGTTCCATACATAATTGAAGCATACAAATATTATCATTATAAAAATAAATGATAATAATTTCATAATAATTTTATTCAAAATCAACATAGTCCCTTAAAATTAAACCACCCATTATAACTTCGGTATGCTAGTAAAATGTTTTCGTAAATTTAGTCTTTCAATCAAAGTGGCCGTTAAAATACGCGTGTCAATAAAGTTTCTGCTAAGAAACATAACTTAGATATTTCAATATAGTCCTTTAGTATTCCAAAATCTTTATTCATAGAGAAATTACATGAATTTAAGAGGAAGAAAGTGAATTTAAGGTTAAATTTTAAGGGCCACAGGGTGATTTAAAATATACATTCTCTGCATTTTTCTAAAACGGGAAATTTATTAGTAAGATTTTGATTTTTAAACTTCTATAACATTTTGCTTTTAAAAGATATTCAAACGAAATAAATTTTGTATAATTTTAAAATTTGTTAGCCATTAGTACATAAAATTAATTGTTTATAATGTTTGGAGATATTTTTTTTACTTAGGTCAAAATTTTCCTAAATTCCCATTTTTAATAGAGCATAACTTCAGGAGAACATAAGCATAAGTTGTTAGCATGCCATCTAGTAGTTGCTAGTAGAGTCATCTATCTTATCATCTTTATCTTATATATAGCTACAGTACAATAAAAGGCGCAGTGTAAGATGAATAAATGCTAATATATATGACTAATATATTTTTATAAAAATTTAAAGAAAAAAGTGTGCGTGGCACACCTATTTTCCGTTATAACGAAGACTTTGACCAAAAAGCCATGTTTGCAAAATTTCAGAATCGTACATATAGTTTTGTCAGTTTTATTACGTTCTAAATTTGAAATATACACTTTGCGGTATAAATTTTCGTACATTTTTATCTATAACTCTTTTCCTAATTCATAGATTTAAGCGATTTTCAGGGAAAAATATTCTTTTGACTCGATAAATATATATTCGAAGTTTCGTGACTACGTTTATGCGTCTGGACACAATTGAAAAGTGAAAGTGGGCCTTATAGTAGGCGTGTCAAAGTTGTTTTTGCTAATGAGTACAACTTAGGTGTTTCAATATAGTCCTTTATTATTCCAAAATCTTTATTAATAGAGAAATTATATGAATTTTAGGTAAAACGTTATATGGGAGGTGGGCGTGGCACCTTAATTTTTTGGCATAGTAATGAGATTGCCTAGGGGGATAGACGTAGCAAAATTTATCATCATACCTCTAATTACCATCATAATCTAATAGCGGTTTTATGAGCTTTTAAATTTCATTAACGGTAGATAACGTGAAAAGTGGGCGTTATAGTAGGCGTGTCAAAGTTATTTTTGCGAATGAGTACAACTGAGGTGTTTCAATATAGGCCTTTATTATTCCAAAATCTTTATTAATAGAGAAATTATATGAATTTTAGTTAAAACGTTATATGGGAGGTGGGCGTAAAAGTGGGCGTGGCACATTAATTTGCCGTTACAGGAAAGCGCGTCACCAAAATGCAAAGTGTGCAAAATTTCAGAGTCGTACATCCAATTTTGTTGCTTTTATGACGTTTTTGTTTTTAAATATACCGAAAAGTACACTGTGCGGTATAAATTTTCGTACATTTTGATCGATAACTCCTCTCCTAATGCATAGATTTATACAATTTTCGGGGGAAAATATTTTCTTTACCCAGGAAATATATATTCGAAGTTTCATGAGTCTACCTTAAGGCGTTTGGACACAATTCCATTTTATTCGATGTTCGAAGGACACGGTTTTTTCGACCTACTCTTGCTTTTCGAGCTATAACTCTCTTCCTAATATTTCGATTTAGCCCATTTTCAATACCAAACAAACCTTGTCTATAAGAAAGATTCTGGCAAAATTTGAGCCCCCTAGCTTTTTCGGTGCGACCTCTATCGTGCTTTCAACAGACGGACAGACGGACGGACATAGCTAGATCGTCATAAAATCAATCAATATTTCGATGTGTTACAAACGGAATGACAAAATGAATATACCCCCACCATTTTTTTGGTGGCGGGTATAAAAAACAAAAATTATTACCAGCTCTTTTACATTGTAATATTTGTGGGAAGTTTTTTAAATACCCTTATAAAAGAAATAAGTGACATTGGACTTCTCAGCAGGTGGTAGCCTACATTTGACTTAAAAATGTATCAGAACTATTGGTTAAACATTTAATATTTGTTTAATAATTTTATAATAATCCTTAGAGATAAAGCATTGTTATACTATAAAGTGCTAATAGCAGACACGTGAATCCTCTTAACAATTATACAAGTTATTAAATAAATGCAAGTGTATGAAACTCTTTCCAATTATACTAATATTTAAAGCAACCCTTAAATAAGACAGTGATTTTTTAACGAATTGCTAATTTCACATGAAGTGTTACTAATAATCTTTTCCGTAATACTCGTACATACACAAAAACATATTGTCCACCAAGTGTTGCATCTTAGAAATCGCAACACTAACAAGGGTGTTATGCGTTGCTGTAAATCTTATTACGGCGGATTGACTTTTAGACCTTTTTTAAGCTACCCTCCCCAGTTGAAATGTATGATACATATCACAGTGGAGCAAAATTTATATTCCTAACATGTTAGATCGATACTTATTAATTTTTTCTTGGGTATTTATCGCTTATATGCATATCAAACACTGCACGATTTTTTTTATTATTATAAGCGAGAAACGCATTTACAAAGACTCGCTTTAGTGTTGCATATCAAAAAAATCAAAATAAAAAAATTATTAAAATTATAAGATTCGGCATGACCGAATATAGCATACTTACATGTTTTTTTTTGCCTTTAGTTTCGAAAGGCTTTCAGAGAAGTTTCCCATTAATACTTTTATTAGAAGATCATTTTAAAACTTGTAAAATATCATGCCAGCAGTTACAGCCAGTTTTAAGTTTGTATTTTTATTCAAAATATATTGATTTCGTCACACTGTGAGTAGTCATACGTTTATGCAGTATTAGAAGTTAAATGTTGTTGATGATTTAAACAAAAGGGAGGAAATTCCTTTTATTTTTATAATTTGTTTGGAATTTATGACAGCAAGGACGTTTGACATGAGGTTTATTCGCATATATTTTGTGGTGGTTAGGGTAAAATCAAAACAATACAATGCTACAAATCTAGTGATGTAGAATTATCTATGAAATTTTAGGCAGACGAGTAATATTCAAAATATTTACTAAAAGCTACATATGAGTGTAAAAATAATCGAAAAGAAAACGTGTGTCGAAGTAAGTTATTATAGATATTTGCATAATAAACTTTTAAACAGTCACTTTCTCCAAAAAAATATTTAGGTCACTTTTACTTTCTTAAAAAAATATTTAGGTATTACTTAACAAAGATAGCCGTTAAAAATATTTTTCAAAATGAACGGAGTTTATTGTATTAAATATAATAAGAATATAAAAGTTTATGACAAATTGAAGTAAAATTTTCACGACTTTTGATCTTACCAAAAAATAACCATTAACCAGTTCTCGCTAATTAAACCACCCTAAGAAAAGTATCATTAAAGCGCGTTAAAGCATGAAATTGTAACAAAAATTGTATGAGATTACGTATGTGTATAAATTGTTTTTGTTTTCATTTCAATTCAATTTAGTCAAGTATAAATTACCAACAAATATGTTTGCTGACTTAACAAACTGAACACTTGTTTAACATACAAACATAAATAGACAGACAATAAGTTTAACACTTTGGGTCAGTGTTACAACAAATTACAAAAATATTGCATTTTCTGAACCACTAACTCAAAGAAAAATTCGTTTAAAATTATTTAGAATTTTATGAATTAAAATCTTGGTTCACTTTTGTTAAAGTATGAGATGACAAAGTTTTTTTAATTAGGCTTTCAATGTTATAAAAAGTAGTGAAAATACTTTTTGTTTTCATTATTAATTAATTTTGACATTACATTGATATTTTTTTAACTTCACAAGGGATTTAATATTTAGTTTTTATAGTTGAAACTTTACAATAAACAACATAAAACTTTTCAATAATTAAATTTTTTTTTTTTGGAAATTATGAATTTATTTCATTGCGAAAAATTTTTAGTATAATTAAAAGACTAGAAGACCGATGATTCCAATTTATGCTATTAATTCGCAATTTTAAAAGTTATAAAATGGTATTATTAAAGTTATAAAATGTATTTTATAAAAAATGTTTTCCTGTAATCCATCCCATTGTGCACTAGCAGTAAGAAAGACACATGGTTATTTATAAATAATTTTATTATAAAATTGCATACATATTACCGCACCCATCATAAAATACTATTTAGCTATAAGTTTTATAAAAAATTAATTATAATTTAACGCTTTGTTAGTGTTGTCATTGCGTAGTGTTGTTGCAGAGGGATGGAAGAAGGCAGGTGGAGATTTTCTCACACACATTCATTTTTCGTTACGTTCAATTAAGTTTTTTGTTTGCGGTTAAAAAAAAGGTTTGTTTATGTAAAAAAATAAGTCTAACAAGTGTTTAGATAAGATACTTAAGGGAAATTAAAAGCATTATCAGGTGGATTTTAGCTAAGTTCATGGTTATTAGGAAGAATTTTAAAGGATTATAAGGCAATTAGATGTGATTGTAATCTGTAATGCACTGTTACCTTAATGATAAAAGGTTTGAACAGTTAATTGATGAAGAATCACCTCTTAGGCCCATTTTATTATATTCGTCTTTTATTTTTGATTTGTTTAAGCGGTCCACATTTGATCAAAAATTTTCAAATAGAATTAACTGCTGAACAAAATTTTACACTATGTGCTGCGAAAATTTTGCATTTGAGATTTTATATTTAATGCTATATGTCATTTTGCTCCATTATATGCGACGCAGACCTGGGGGGTCTCAATTACATTTTGTATTTAATTACACCTATAATTACACAATTACATGTAATTGTAATTGAATTGTTTTAATTACAATTACACGTAATTGTAATTGAAAAAGAAGTAAAAATCAATTACAATTACATGTAATTGTAATTGAAGTTTTCTTAAATTACAATTACATGTAATTGTAATTGAAAAAATTCCAATTACAATTACATGTAATTGTAATTGGAAAAAAATCCAATTACAATTACATTTAATTGGAAAAAAAAATTTTTCATTAAGTAATTTAAAAAAAAACAAGTAATCATTACTTTTTTATGTATTTATTGTCAAAAAAGTATTTAATTACAAAAATTATCAATTACATATTATATAAGCCAGTCTTTACCATTTAATAATTTTCAGTTTAAAAATGTTACGAACACGTCCGAATTGAAATTTCAATAATGATCGAAATGAAATCGATCGTTTTTCATCACATACCTGATTGAAAAATAATTAAGACAAGGAACCAATTTAAAAAAATTTATTATTTGCTTTAAATAACACAATTTTTTTTCATATAATTTAGAAAATCGTTTTAAGAATTTTAAGTTTTATTTTATGGTTTTAAAAATGTAATTGAATTTTGTTCAATTACTAGTAATTATTTGTTGATTAATTACAATTACAATTACTTGTAATTAGTAATTAAACATTTTCAATTACAATTACATGTAATGTGTATTTGATTTTTTTCAATTAACAATTACAAGTAATTGTAATTGACATTTTTCAATTACAATTACATTTTATTGTAATTGAGTTAAGTCCTTGCTTTCAATTACAATTACTTGTAATTGTAATTTAGACTACCTCAATTACAAATTACATGTAATTGTATTTGTAATTGAAATGTAATTGAGATCCCCCAGGTCTGATGCGACGCCATCTTCAATTTTGACTGTTATATAGTTAGTTGTATGCTACTAATCAATACCTTTAATTTGACACCAATTGTGTGGTACTTAAAGGGTGAAAAGATGTAATTACCATATTTTACCCATATATCCGGTATTTAATTTCGTACGCCATTTTAAGTTTTAACATTTTAATAATTTTCTGTATTCTCGTTTGTTACCAATATTGAGGGGGTTTAATTGGGTAAATTTTTAAATGGCTGATTTGACCCATATATATGTTTATTATACGATGTTTTCCAGAAGCTTTAAAAGGATTTTCGTTTGTAAGTTTTACGAAAAATACCGAAGTATTTGTATTTTTATGCTTTGATTTCAACTGATTTATCAGTTTTTCTCGGCAATATTTTTGGAGATAACAGTTTGTATATTAATGTCTCTTCGTGTCCAAAAAGAATTAAGAGCTTTAGTAACTTGATAAATTTAAAATATACATGTACATATTTTTAAAAACTATTTTTGCCTGTAACTGTGGCGATTAGTGACCGATTTGTCAAAAACTTGTAACGAATAGCACTAGAGGCATATCATATCTACAAATAGTGGTAAATGTTACTATTAATTATCCTAGAGCAAAATTTTTTTTATTTTTATTTCTATGGTAAAAAATTGTCACAAAACAGAAGCAGTTGCAAGATGTATTCATACAGGTATATGCAACGGCGAATTAATACAACAAAGCAAACTTTTTAGTGGTGTTTTCTGTCAAAGGCAATTCGTATATCAGGGATGGACGAGTTGTTATGTTAGGCTTAATTTAATGAAATTTAATTTAAAAAAAGGATATATATATGTGAAACACATTATAAATTATGCAATAGCAACAAATAAAAATAAATTTTTTAAATTTCTTATCAAAAATACACTTAAGTTAAATGTTTAATACCGAAACCAAAATCTCATTTTCCATACCTGCATTAATAAATAAAATCAAGGCAAATTCAAAATGTTTCCCTATCAGCTGGGCTGATAATTTCACCTGTATGAATTCGCCTTGAGCAGTCGTGTTTATTTACTGTAATCTCAGAAATTTACACGGTGATTGTGCTGGATTTCAATAGCGACTCAATCTCGAATATTTGCAGAAGGAGCAAATATTTGTAGGGACTTTTAAAAGTAAGCAAAAGCTATACCTATATACCCTTGGTACCACAGGTGGAGGATATTAAAATTTTAATTATCTGTGGGATATGTTTAACATCGCAATGAAAATCGATCTTGCACAAATTGTCTTTACTGACAACTTAAAACAAATTTCTAAAAGTGGGTACGGTACCTACCTTTAACATTTGTTTCATAATAAAACAATTCGCATAACAAATTTGAAAAAAAAAACCTTTCAATGATTTATCATTATTATACAATGGTTAAACGCCCAGACTTTTTTTTTTTGCTTAGTTACAATAATACACCCACCCTCTTTACAATAGAAAAAAAATACACATTAATTTACCTACTGTTTTTAGAATACAAGCAAACGATTTGAGTGATGTGTTTTGTTTGCATGTGTTTTGTTATTTTAGCAAAAACTTAACATTAAAAAATTCATCCAAATGGCTCGCTTGGTTTTCAAAAACAGAACTGAAATTCAAACAACCAACACCCCTTTTATAATTCTCTAACAAGCAACTTTTTCAATCAAACTAATCTTGTCAACTAATATGACAAATTAATTGAATATATTTGCAAAATCTGCACCAATTTTCCTCAAAAAATGTTATTAAATTTTGTTCTAAATATTTTCTTTTATAAAAGTATTGTCTAAATGTGTACCTACATAAGTACTACTATACATACATACATACCTACATATTTGATTTTTTATAAGGGAACAAAACTTCTTTGATTGTTTTAGCTGTTTTTGTTGTTTTATATATTGTATAAAAAGTTCGTGGTGGGTTTTACTTTAAACTCACCATTATTCTGTTCTATACTTACAGTTGTTATTGTTCTATTTTATTTAATGGCTTGAGTGTAAGAACATTATAAATAAATCCAAACACAACTGCCTCCGTGGCGCAATTGGCTAGCGCGTTCGGCTGTTAACCGAAAGGTTGGTGGTTCGAGCCCACCCGGGGGCGGCAAATATTTTTATTAGTTTTTCACTTTAAAATCATGCTGAAACTATTTATTGAGGTACATAATTAAATAAATTATATAATTTATCCAATTCAAAAAAATTCTAAAAGGATTAAATTTTTTTACAACATCTGTTTCGACCGTAAGCTTTAAAGGGAAACAAAGACAAAATAATTTTTTTTCAATTAACCTTAAAAAAATGTTCTGCCATCGAAAAGAAAGTATTCTTTCTATATTTCTTTTTAATTAACTTTAAAAAAATACAATTTTAATAAAAGTTTTATGTAATTTCGGCAACTCTGTCTGAAAAAATCTTATCAAAAATCAAGTGCAACGCTTTCACAACAAAAATTTTAATTATACACAGCCAAAACTCGGAAAAACGAATTGTCACTCTACATAACAAGCGGCATACATAAATAATTGATGGGTTGATTGCATAAATTTATAATTAATTACAATTAATATGAATTATATATTCTTTGAAATGTGTTTAAAATATATTCCACAGATTTGGTTGGAATTTGTATGTAAATAAAAAAATATGTTTAACATTATTTTTGCGAAATAATTTTTCATGCACTGAATAAGAAAATTATTAAAGTTATGTCGTATCATCTTTTGATATATATTTTCACGTTTTTCCACCATCTTAAGTGGAACTTAACAAATTTAATTCTGCACTCTCTATTCTTTTAATTTCGTTTTATATAATCAAAATTTTAAAATACTTTCAATAATATCAAACATATAACGTAAAATATCGCATTTTTTTTTTGTTAGCAGTGTAGACTTTATTCGCTTACCCTATTATACACATGATAATGGTAAAACTGTTTGCATACGAAAGCCCAAAAAGCTGGCTCAAATTTCCGCAGTGTACATAATTATCAGCTACAACATTATTTTTATAACTAAAGAAGCACCAAAGCAAAAATTTTTAAAGAGTTTGTTGTAGAAATTTTCATTTCAGTAGTGCCACATTCGAGTATTTCACTTTGGTAAAAAAATAAATTTGCTTATTTTAAATATACGTGTACCACTTAGAAATTTTAATGCAAATAAGTTTATTTGCTCAAAACCTCGTTATTTTTATATAAAAATTAATAAAATCATATATGTATACAGTTTTTGATGCCCTTTTCTGGTTAATAAATGTAGCCGTGATGGCATCAGATCAGCAGGTTGTAGTCGACAGCCTGCTATTGTTTATGTGTTTAATACTTTACTGAAATTGATAAAATTGTTGTTTTTATTATTACCGATTATAGTTAAAATAAGAATCGCACTAAAGAGCTAAAAGGACTTACTGATTTTTTCTTATTTTTGAAAACTTTTATCTTTGTTTAAATACGTTTCAAACATAAGGATTTTGGAACGTAGCGGCTATGTCAGTTAAAATTTCTTCGCTTTGCGTGAAATTTCTGTGACAAAACAGCGTAAAGCATGAGGCTGGTCATGGACAACACTTAACATTGTTTGTTACGGTTAGAAATTTTTATAAAAAATATTGATTTTTAATTAAAATTTACTAAGGGTTTAATAAAGTTTTATTATCACATACGAATTTAACACCAAATAAATTAATTAATTCATCTTTAATGTTAAAGCGAATATGTAGCGCAACGCCAAGCAAAAGTTTAAAATGGCATGGCCTACGTCAACGGAAATAGGGCCTAGTGTAATGATGTATGTTTATTGATATTGTCCAACGCTTTACTAAATGGTAAAATCGGACAGTAATACAACTGATAATAATCAATACAAACTAAATTGCTCTCTCTTTTTGTTGTAGATCGTAACATATTAATTTACACTCTGAGCTGTCAGTGTTATACTACTGGTTAAGCTGTGCTAACCAGTATGAAAAGTTTTTTTTTTTTATTAGTGTATTAGAGGCTGGCTCAATTTTTCGGTAATTTTTAGGAGTCCTTAAGTAAAGTCTGGCGTTTTTAGATAAAATCTTATTTATTACAATAATTAGGAGATACCACTCACGCACAGCATGTAAAGAATGCGAAAGAAAGATGTGAACAATCAATTTGGATGATAGAACGCTTAATGTATTTAATGTACTTTTTATTTTATTTTAGAATGTAAAAAGCCACATGCACATGTGGGTCTGACGTCACTAATATGTTCAGCACTTTGGTTACATTTGTTCAAATAGTCGTAGTAACTGCATGCGGTAACATTTTGATATTTTACGAAATGTATTTATGTTACATTTATGCTTTATGATGACGTCAAAATTACGTCGCAGCCACATGTGTATGTGTTTTTTTTACTTTTCGTTGCAGGCTCAAATAATTGTAACGTTACAGGAGAATGTATAAACGTAATAGACACTGTATTATCGTAATGAAATTTGTTTTTTTTTAAATTATTAGAAAACTGTTATTTTTTATATTAAAGCATTAAATTTTTGTGACGAGATGTTTTTGCAGCAAATCACTCATGAACTTCATTTCGTTAAAAAAAAATACGAGTTTGGCCCTTCTACTTGAGACCATTTCGAAATGTTTTTTTTTTAATGTTAAAAAATAACCCTCAATTATGAGAAACTGAAACTGCAGTTTTTTCATCAATAACGTTTATATATATCGTTTATTATAACCTGGCAATAAATTGTTTGTTATAACCAGTCTTAACTGTACTAATTTAGTTTTTTTGTTAGATAAGATTTGGAATGTTTGTAACAAAAAGCTAATGAGAGAGAAAGAGCTTGTAGCTTATTTTTGTCAGTGTTTAGTCAGTCATACGTAAAAATGTTTTATGTATATAAAAATATTTTATTGACCCTAAATATTAGTTTATTTACACAATCACACCCAAGCAGTTGGACAAGTTTAAGACAATTTATTGAATGATGGCAACTACAATCTCCGAGCCCGAATGGCTAAATGCTGAACTGTTTGTTAGTGTTTTAGACAAATGCACCAAGAATTTTTACCAAATACAAGAGTTTTTGGCTAAGCCAGCATTTAGTGCTGGAGAAAATTATCTATCCACATTATGGTCTATAGAAATTAGGGCAAAACTAAAAGGTAGCTTAAACAAAAATCTTTAAATTTATTAATATATTATTTTTTGTATGCATTGTTTAAGATGGTTCTACAACATGCCTTAAATACATGTTAAAAGTACCGCCCGAATCTTCTCAAGCCCTGGCTATAATTACAATGCTAAACTCTTTTAAACGTGAAATGATTTCATATTATGAACTTTTGCCGGTATTTAACGAAATGTATCAGCAGCAGGGCCATCAAGTGAAAATAGCGCCAAACGCGTTTAAATTCGCAAAAGATTTGGGCATGGATGTAATACTAATGGAAGATATACGTGTTGAGGGTTACATGACTATGAATCGCTTGGAGGGTCTTGATATAGATCATACAAAATGGGCTTTAAAGAAATTAGCATTATTTCATGCTGCCTCAGCTACTTATATTGCTGAAAAGGGAAGCTTACCGGAACTGCTTATGAAACCAATGCTAAATGAGGAAAAATTAAACGTTTTGGTACAATCGCAAAAACCTTTAGTTGCAAAATTATTGGAAAATTTAGCATTGTATAATGCAGCACATTTAAAGGATAAACTTGTAAGTTTTATAATTTGTGTTTTAAGTTAAAGATAATCTAATTTTTAATTTTTGTTTTCTTCAATGTCGACTTAAGTCATTATTCCTTTTTCTAACATGTGAATATAGATATTTTAAGTAATCAATTTAAAGGGACTATTTCTTTGTATGTATTTTTTTAATCGGCTGTTCCGTCTTTTCCGCTTATGTCTGTTACTTGCAAATCTATTAAGATTTGCAACGTGCTTTTATCTGCTTACAATATCTACTAAAAAATATTTTACTATATATTAAATACGAATTGCGACTTTCTATTTTACATTTCAAATGCAATTCATTGTTTAATATATTAACTTTATTATATAACATTTAACAACTAAAGGGCCTTCCAATAGGAACTTTCTAACTTGACACTTGAAAGCAGCCATATTAATTAAGCAGCCTCTGTCAAATTGGCATAGTGTTTTGTAAAATCACTATGGATATAGATAGCTTCCAACAACATGTACAAATCAAATAATTGGTCTTTTAAATAATACATTTATTGACGAGGTCCATTCTTTCATAAACGGCTACGTTAGCAAACAAACTACATCCTAAAACAATCACTTTTTAAAGTGAATTAAAGGTTTCGGTTTACATTTTTTTGTAATAGATATTGGCCAGTCCATCATCGTCAATGGCATGCCCTATAAGTCGATAATTAAAAAATTTTTTTTTTACAATAATTGATATGGACACCAACAGCATGTGGTTTAAACAGGACGTGTCACACAGCGAATGACATATTGAATATTTTGCACGAGCGATTTGTCTACATGGTCATCTCACATTAACGTAGACTTGCGGAGTTAGATTCAAGTAACATGTCTATGCGAAACAAAACACAAAACACAGTGGCTCTTAAAGCCAACACAACCCATGCCATACGATAAATTCAATCTGAATTATGCTTTAAGGTATTAAAAATTCGAACAGCAGCAAACATTTACATGAAGCTTATTTCATACATAATAGCATCGATAGGCCTTTTAAGCATACAAAAACTTAAAATATCTCAACACATTTTGATTTATTTAAATTAAGAGATAGAAAGTGCTTAATAAAAACCCGTAAGAAATAAAAAATTTCTGTTTATATTGTTTGGAAAATATTTGAATTTGATTAACACATGCAGCAACGTGTAACAAAAATCAAATTTTTTACTCATCATAAATAACTCGAAATACACATTAAATCACAAACATAAATACACACTTACACACATACAGCCAAACCATGCCTAACATAGCTAGGGGAAATACGGCAGATGCAAGGTTAAACATCAAGACGCATTTCGATTCTATCTGCCAAAAAGCATTAAATGTAAGAGCTAAACATTGGAGGTCTTGGAGAAAGCAAGAAAAATTGTAAGCCCTGTTGTTAACTTGCTGATGTTGTATGGGGTGAAGCTCTTAAGAAGAAAACTGCAGCGAGGAAATTCCTATCAGTAGCGCCATCTGAACGGTTTCTGATGAACCAGCTTTTGCGAAAGAATAATTCCTTTAGACACCATAGCAGAGAAACAAAACATCTCTACGAAAGTAAAAGAAGGAGATAACAGAATAAAAATACAGTACGTAAACTAGAGAGAGATATTTCACTGAGATTATGGCAGTCACAATAGGAAGAAACGCTAAAAGGAAGGTGGTCTTACAAACTCCTCATAACAAATATCGAGGTATAAATAAAGAGAAAACACGGAAAGATAAATTACAACGCACTACAGTTCGTATCTGGGCATTGTGGTTATTTATATAGGTTTGGACTTTGGACCAAACTTCTATATGTCCACCGTGTCCACACATAATGGAATAACCTGATTACGTAGTGTTTCACTGCCCTCGGTTTAATGAACCACGGCGAAGAACAATGGAACATCAACTGAGCGTAGAGAATATGGTCGATACTGTACTGAGTAAACGTGTTTATGTGAAATTAAAAAAGGAAGAGGAAGAAAGAAGACTATCGCATATGAGCACAGAAAAGGCTGACCTTCCCTGTGCCATCTCTGATCTTAACTTTTTCATAATTTACTGAATTCTACAGGTCAAGCATTTTATATTAATATCGTGTTGGTTGAAGAATGCAAATCCGTAATCACTATATTTGACCCATTTATCCCATATACTCGTTTTGGGTTTATCGGCTTTTCAATGTATGCGTGCGGGTTTTCTGTGCACCAAATGCGACAATTTTGCTTGTTTACATACCCGCCAAGATCAAAATGAGCTTCATCTGAAAAGATGATTTTTTTGGCAAGATCGGCCAAATTAATGTCGCAATATTTCCCAGCATTGTTTAAGCGTATGCACAACCATATTCGTTTAGCGGAAGGATAAAACTAATTATCTGTCAAATCAGACATGAGCTAAGTGTTACCATTCACGAAATAAGCACTAGTTGAAAAAAAACGTTAGATTTCAGACCCTTTATATAGTTTTAAAAATTATTTTTGCCTATAACTTTAACGTGTTAGTGACTAATTTATATCTTAAGCTATAAATGGTAACACACGTGTCCATAAATTATCAGAAGAGCAGAGGCAGTCGTGTTTATTTGCTCATAACTCAGAAAGTCATAAAAGGGTGACGATTTCAACCAATCAACTCACCTAGTCGTAAGCTTTTAGAAAATACATACTTTATGGGGTCGAAAATGAGTATTTTAGAAATTACAAACGTAATGACAAAGTAATATATACCCTTGGCATCTTAAAACCACAGATGAAGGGTATTAAAATGTATTCTTCCATATTCATATCCATTGCTAGGCATATTGAAATTTTTATATAAAAAAATAGCTGTTACACGGTGTTATTGAATGGTATTTTAAGTTGAGTGGAGTAAAACAACACGCATCTACTAATTATACCATTAGTTTATACAGTTTGTTATGCGCAGTGGAAAAGAAAAACAAACCAATAAATCTTTTTTATTTGTATTTTCTCTTTTTACAGATAAACTATCAATCCACTTATATCAAGCATATTCGTGATAACGATAATTATAGCACTAAAAATCCAGATGGTTTTTATGTTTTCAGTCATGGTGACTGTTGGTCTAACAACATAATGTTTCAACACAACGACAAGGGTCATATAATCGATGCGTTATTTGTTGACTTTCAGGCAGGTCGTTATGTGACACCAGCACTGGACTTGCAATATTTTTTACTGTCGTGTCCCAGTTTAAATTTGAAAATTAAATGTTTTGATTATTTCGTACAACATTACCACCAGGAGTTAGTGAAGCACTTGAAAATTTTGAATTATCCTAAACTGATGCCAACATTAATGGAAATTCATAAATGGATTTACAAAACCAGTTCTGTGGGTAAGTAACAAAATTTTTCTTATGAAATCTTAAATTTACTCAAATGCTACAGAAGTGTCTCATTGTCATGAACTGCAAAATTTTCTTTTAGGTTACACTGTAATATTAAATGCATTACCTGCTTTTCTATTGGATCCCTCGTCAACAAATGATATTTCCATGGACAATATGATGGGCGATAATTCGAATGGCAGCGATATGCAACATGCCATGTATACAAATGAACGCTATGTCCAACATATGCAGCAAATTTTACCTTGGATGGAAAATCGAGGCTATTTTGATTGAAGTTTTTATCTCTCGTGTAGGCAAAGCGCGCTTATCTGTTACAATATTGTCTAAAATATTATTTAATTATTTAATATAGATAACATTAATTTTGTTTACTTGGTAAGTAAATAAAATTGTCATAATATAAAGAGTCAGTATAATTTATGCATTTGACTTATCAAATCTTATACTAACATACATATACCCTAAATAAATCTGAAAAATAACCACGTTTAAACATTGAAAACGTAATGAACGTTTTATGAAGATGGAGGTTTTAAACCACTCAAAATGAAAATTGTTTATTAAGTGTTTGTCTATGTAAAAACATTTTTAATTTAAAGACACTTTTCGTTTAAAAAACAAAGCTAAATCAACAATGTTATCTTCTTATTGTTTCTTAATTAGCTAATAATTAAGTAGTAGACATAATTTGAAAGGTCTATGACTTACTAATGGCTGAGATATAAACAATAATGTCATAAAGCTGCAAAGCTTTATTTTTAACAATCTTTAAAAATGACATAAATAAGATAAATATTCATAATTAACAACACTGCAACAAAAATTACTACACAGATCTCACAATTATTTTTTTAGTGTAAAACTGAATGCAAAATTTTGTGAATAAAGGCCAGCATTCAGATCTAATTAAATTTCGGGAAATAAAAATATTAATTTTCTTTGTTCACGAAAAAGTAGTATCGTAGACAATATTATTTATATTCAAACAAATAACAAAACAAACAAAAAATACGAAACATCGAAAATTCAAGAACATTCGTTTTTGTTTTAGTTGACGGAAAAAAAGTCTCCGCTAAGTATAATAGCAGCCCTATATTAGCTAACAGATGTCAATTGTGCAAGATCGCGTTAAAATTTTGTTTCATCTGAGTACTAGCAACTAAAAATTGTCTAAAAAATTTTCAAAACTAAACCATTCGGGTGAGTTCAATACCACCACCCTTGAATTATTTTTATTTATTTATTTAAATTTTGGCAACCAAGCCTCTAGGCCATAACTGGCTACAAACTTCTACTAAAAAAAAATTACAATACTCTTTACTTAAACTATAAAAATATAATGTAGTAATTTAAATATAAATATAATGGAATTAAAAATATAATGAAAAGAAAATTGCACAGAAAATATAAGCCAAACTAACCAAACTTGAGACCAAGATTGAAATATGTAAATGGATAGAGAATGGTCATTCTATGAAAAAGTTTTGAAATAATTAACCATTTACATATAATATTCATATAAAATAAGATAAGATTTTGTCCCCCACCCTCCAGAAACAGATTTTTTAGGCTTTTGTCACCCTCAGAAAAAATTTCTAGCTACTCTAATGGTCCAAAGACAACTGACTAATACATTATTAAATGAAGGCTTTGTTATAAAATAAAGGAGTTCACCTTGAAAATATTCTAAGTCCAAGATAGTGTCCGAAACAAAACGGTGGTATTATGAGACAAACGTAGTAATTTTAAATGGTTCCACCTCAGCCCTTTTAATAATTAATAAAATCTAAAATGGCATCGTGAACAAACTGGATTACATTTACTTATACAAAATTTATAAAATCCAAGATGGCGTCTGAAACAAAATGCAAAATACATACATACATATATTGTTTTTCCTACCTTCGTCAGTAAGGAGATCAAATAAAAGAGCTTTATTAGTACAATATAATTTAGCTATTTCAAAATTAAGAAATCAAGATGTCGGATGCACTTTTTTCCAAACCCAGTTAATATAGTTATCAAATAAAAGGGCTTCAATGGAAGAACTCAATACACCATTAATATAAGTATTTAAGTCCAAGTTGGTATCAGAAGCTAAAAAACTAATTTATTATAAAATGAAAGTGGTTAAGAAGTAGAATATAATACATTAAAAACAAAATGGCTCATTCTATGGTTTGGGTAATATATACCGTAAGAAATTTTTGGTAAGGGTATATTAGATTCGACTCTGTCGAATATAGCATTCGTACTTACTTGTTTATTTTTAATTTGACAATATTCATACCCTCCAACAGTAAATACCAGTTATAATGGAGGACATATCAAAGTTTGTTATTTTAAAATCAAGTTAGCTTTGTGATAATGGGTGATTCTTTAACCGTGAGGCATGCACGGTATCTTGCTCTATAGAGTGTATAATTGCGTTTTTTATTGGACTTGAAGAAATATTATTCAATAATGCCGTAGAACAACAAACCTCATAGAGTGTACTAAAAGAACTTAAGCTGCCTCTGTCTGCTATTCACTTGAACAGCTTCAATTGCCTGTTCGGTAATTTAAGAAACTCATATCTCCCAGAGTATGAATTTTGGTATAAAACCTCTAAAACCTAATTTGTTAGTCTATTTAACGCAAATTAGCAAAACTTTCTAAGCATTTTTGACATTGCCACATGTAGCGAATGTTTTTTCTTTACGCTGGGTCTCCACGTAGCAATTTTCATTGCTAAGCATAAGCAAAAACGTCGGCGGAATAACGGCACTTTATTGCTAAAGTGTGTTTATTTTCATTGGGTGGAGAACACGATACAAGTAATTTATTTAAAAATTTAATATTTTTGTTTTAATTTTTATTGGTGTTTTTTAAATACCTCACTCTAAATTATTATCAGGTAAAATTATTTTAATTTTCCTTTGATTCTGCAAAGAAAAACACAAACTTCAAAGAAAATTAAAAGGATTTTGACAGCTAATTGCAGCAATAATTGCTCAAGCAATCAGCAGAGCAATGATTGCGCAATGCATTGCTACATATATCAATTCGCCGTCTACACATCGCAATTTCTATGGACGCAATCAAATTTGACAATTGCGGTAATAAATATTGCTATGTGGAGATTCATCCGTTATTAAAACATGTTTAAAATTTTATGATGCAGTGATTGTTGTAAAATACCTATCAAATCGGTTTAAAAACAAATGCTTAAAACAAAATGTGAACTAAATAATAATTTTATATTTATAGTCGAGACGTTTATTGTTATAATAACAAGTAAGAGCACTATATTCGGCTGTGCCGAATCTTTTATACCCACCACCAATTTTGTTTACATTTAAAGCACAATATTTATTATTTTGTTACTCATTATGGAATAATCTTTTTATAATAAAATATGTATCACTTTCTTTGTAGAGGGTGGTTAAATTTTAAGGGCCCATGTTGAAGGTGAACTACAGCTAGTCTTTAAATTAGTTTTCTGCATTTCATTTTACATTTCTCAATCTCAAACTTACTCAATTTGATCCGTGGAAAGATACGCAAATGAGCAACGCTTTAAAGTTATTTAGGTTTTTTATGAAAATGGGCATTCAAATCAAAATGCATTTTGTGCACTTCGTAATTCTTTTGATCAACATAATCATTCAAATTCATCCACAATCGGGAAAATTTAAAAAAATTTTTAAATTTCTGCAAAACAGGTCTGTATAAAATGTTAGAAAATCTGTGAATGCCTTCTTAGTTCGTTGAATGGGAACCATTGCTGTTTTTTGCGATAGTGTGGCAAAAGAGCAGTCAACCTCGACTCATCATCGTGCCCAACAATTGAGCATCAACATTGTCATTGAAAATTTGGACCATCAGATAGTGGAGTGGCGCCAAGGATGGGGGGGGGGGTCATTTGGCCGATATTTTGTTAAATACATAATTTAACCGTTCAAATATTATCATTACAAAAAGAAATAACAATAATGTCCTAAATAATTTGTGTTTTATTTAAATTCAACATAAAATTTAACCACCCTTTATTACTGCGATATGCTACTGAAATGCTTTTGTAAATGTAGTCTTTCAATGAAAGTTGGCGTTAAAGTAGGCGTGTCAATAAAGTTTCTGCTAATAAATACAACTTAGATATTTCAATATAGTTCTTTATTTTCCCAAAAACTTTGTCAATAGAGAAATTACATGAATTTAAGAAAACCCGTTATATGGGATGTAGGCGTTATAGTGGGCGTGTCACCTAAACTTTTTGGCACAACAACTACATTGACTAGAAGGATATATGTAGTAAATTTCCTCATCATACCTCTAATTTTGTCGGTTTTATGAGCTTGAACATTTCATTAACGGTAGATAACGTGAAAAGTGGGCGTTATAGTAGGCATGTCAAAGTTATTTTTACGCATGAGTACATTTTAGATGTTTCAATATAGCCCTGTATTATTCCAAAATCTTTATTAATAGAGAAATTATATGAATTTTAGGTAAAGCGTTATATGGGAGGTGGGCGTAAAAGTGGGCGTGGCACCTTAATTTTTTTTTACAATAATGACACTGCTTAGGGGGATATACGTAGCAAATTTGATCGTCATACATCACATTTTGGCGGTTTTATGAGCTTTGAAATTTCATTAACGGTAGATAACGTGAAAAGTGGGCGTTATAGTAGGCGTGTCAAAGTTATTTTTGCGAATGAGTACATTTTAGATGTTTCAATATAGCCTTTTATTATTCCAAAATCTTTTTTAATAGAGAAATTATAAGAATTTTAGGTAAAACGTTATATGGGAGGTGGGCGTAAAAGTGGGCGTGGCATCTTAATTTTTTGGCACAATAATGACATTGCCTAGGGGGATATACGTAGCAAATTTGATCATCATACCTCTAATTTCGGCGGTTTTATGAGCTTTTAAATTTCATTAACGGTATATAACGTGAAAAGTGGGCGTTATAGTAGGCGTGTCAAAGTTATTTCTGCGAATGAGTACATTTTAGATGTTTCAATATAGCCCTGTATTATTCCAAATCTTTATTAATAAAGAAATTATATGAATTTTAGGTAAAACGTTATATGGGAGGTGGGCGTAAAAGTGGGCGTGGCACATTGATTGTCCGTTAAAAAAAAGCCTCTCACCAAAAAGCAAAGTGTGCAAAATTTCAGAGTCGTACATCCAATTTTGTTGCTTTTATGACGTTTTTGTTTTTAAATATACCGAAAAATACACTGTGCGGTATAAATTTTCGTACATTTTGATCGATAACTCCTTTCCTAATAGTTAGATTTAGGTAATTTTTGGTGAGAAATATTGTTTTGACTCGAGAAATATATATTCGAAGTTTCATGACTCTACGTTAATTCGTTTGGACACAATACCATTTTATTCGATGTTCGTAGGACACGGTTTTTTCGACCTACTCTTGCGTTCCGAGCTATAACTCACTTCCTAATATTCCGATATAGCCCATTTTCAATACCAAACAAACCTTGTCTATAAGAAAGATTCTGGCAAAATTTGAGCCTCCTAGCTTTTTCGGTGCGACCTCTATCGTGCTTTCAACAGACGGACAGACGGACAGACGGACAGACGGACAGACGGACGGACATAGCTAGATCGTCATCAAATCAAACCCTGATTCAGAATATATATACTTTATGGGGTCTAAAATGGATATTTCGATGTGTTACAAACGGAATGACAAAATGAATATACCCCCACCATTTTTTTGGTGGCGGGTATAAAAATAATTAGATATTAGTTTCTTGGCAATAGACGACGAGTAAAATGCAATTTCGAAAACAGCTACGGTCATTATCAGCATACTTTAAGCAAAAATATCAGTGTTGCATGTATCATCTATTTAACTGAATATTTTAAATGTTAAATTTGCAAATTTTTCACGTAGATATTTTGTTTTTGTTACAATTGTTTAAGTTCCAAAAACAAACCCATTAAACATACGTGACAACCTTCACCATACAAATTACAACAACAATCTGGATTTACATACACTCGATTTACACGATGATTTGAAAAGTCAAGACGTTATATTTTGGGAACGAGAAGGGCAGAAAAGTGTAGTAGAAATAACGTATTCTGTTTTTGAAAATTTTATTGTTTTTCTCTTTACACTCATTTGCGTCTTCTTATTTTGCTTTACTATTATTTTTTATTTGAAGTGACAAGTGCGTTTTAAAAGAAATATAAAGCGGAAAGTATAAAAAAAGTTTTTGGAAAAATATTTTGCATTAAAAATATTTATACTTGTAATATCAGAATAAATTAACTTGAGCCAAAATAAAAATAATTCACAGTAAAGTTCGAAAATTTTTATATTTTCCTATACGAGCGAGAGAGTAAAGAAGATTCACAGATTATCAAAAAAAGATCATCGTAGAAATTAAAAGAGAAATTGGTTGATTCTTTAAAAGAAAATTTAAAAAATAAACGATTTTAAACCATCGTCTGAATGAAGTTATACATGACAGATCTCACACCCACAAATTGAAATTTTCAAACTTCTTGATTTTGTTGGTGAGAGAGGAAGGAAGAATAGAGAGGAAGTACAGATTTAAAATTTCTGCACAAAATGTAAGAATCATCATGATAAATTTTAATAAGATTTTTGTTTTATATATTTTACTTAACAAAATAAAAAACAAGTTGTAAGTTGCGTATATTCAGGTGTACCAAATCTGATAATGCCCTACACCATCATGTACATATTTATAATGACCACATCGTAACTTAGCCTAGATTTTTTTATTTTATTTAATACGCCATTTTATTTATTATTTCTGATGCCATTTTTGAATTTTCGCCATTCTGTTTCAGAAGCTATCTTGGATTATATACTTTTCAATAGTTTACTGGATTTAAAAAACAAAAAAATATTCAGCAAAATTCCAAAAATGAAATGTATACATAAACAGCTCTCATACGCATAAAATATGCAAACACTTAAGTCTGTTGGTGAGAGAAGCAGAGATAATATTGCGGGCATACAGTCTATCTTCTTCTTTCAACCAGAAAAATATTTTTCTATTATATTTTTATTTTTGAGTAAAATATATAATTATGATTGTTACATCTTGTGCAGAGAATTTAAGATTCGGCACGATTGAATATTGTATTCTGACATATTTTCATAACAGACTATTTGTTTGTTTAAATTCGTATCTCTTTATTAAAAAGCTTTACGAATATTTAAAAGTCAAATAAATATCAGTGAAGTCATAGAAACACATTTCATTGTAACGTTCTTATAGAATGTAATATGAAATTAAAAATTTAATTTGTGGCGTAATTAGTATGAGTACGTACTTCGTAACATAATAAAATAAAAACAAGATAATTACTGATGCATTTATTTAAATAATTAAACACAAAATATTTTTTATTACAAAATGTATAAAAACACAAAGAGTTAGTTATTTGGGAAACTTAGAATCGTTCAGTACAATATTAAGACGCGTTGATAAAATGGATAATTATAATGATGATGAAGAAATAGAAAATACCGGTTTCAAAGATGTACCAGATTGGTTAAACGAACATTTATTTATAGAGTTTTTAGACAAAGATTTTCCAAATTATCGCAAAATAACCAAGTTCATAGTTAAGCCAGCCGTTAAGACGGGAGAAAATTTTATGACCGTCATGCTGAGAATAACAATAAATTTGGAATTAAACAATAATACAAAAACTACAACTTCATATATGGTTAAAATAAAACCGACACCGGAAAAACTGCAATGCCTGATTAAGGAATGGAGAATATTTTTTAAAGAGCGTAACACCTACATCAAATACATAACAGCGTTTGAGGAATATTATCGAGAAGCTGGTTGTAACATTAAATTGGCACCTCGCTTCTTAGATCCTATAAAAACCAATATAAATGACGATGTACTTATATTGGAAGATTTAAGGCTTAGAGGCTTTAAAAATTTTAGCCGACATTTAGGCTTAGATCTTGTGCATACAAAAGCTGTATTACAAAAATTAGCACAATTTCATGCTGCCTCAGCTCATCATTTTATTAGGGCAGGTCCTTATCCGAAGATTTATGAAAAATGTTTCTCAAGTGAAACTGATTTAAATGAAAGTTATCGCAAAAAGTCAAATCAGATATTTCAAGAAAATTTGGATTTATATGGAAATTTCAATTACATGAAAGAAAAATTGGTGAGATAATTTGAATGCAATAAAACCTATATTTCTGTTTAAGAAGCAACTACTTTTTAATGACAGTTTGTTCCTGTTGTACCAAGTCTATTTACAGTCTAAACATTCCGTTTTCAATTTTTGCAATATACATTTCCGACCTCATAAGGTACATATTTTCTGAAAGCTTTTTAAGTGGTTAAGTTGTGCCCATCACTTCGCGTTGAAGTCCATATATTTTTGAGATTCGAGCAACAAATAAACACGTCTGCCGTCACAGCAAAATTTACTGTTTATATATCCATTCAACTCAATCAATACTGGTATCAAATAAAAGAGCTTAAACAGTAGAATGTGTAAACAGTTAAAAAATAAATAAAATCCAAGATGGCCTCCAAGCTAAAATGGTGAATTGTTGGTCAAATATAGTAGTGACGGCTTTGTCCCTTCAATTATCACGATATTAACAACACATGAAAGTGCTTGACCAGTAAAATACTGTCACTGTGGAAAAGTGTAATATCTAAGATGGCGTAGCGAATAAGGTTTTTTCTTAAATTCATCACTATAAGTATAAAGTATAAGGGCTTGACTTTTTTAAATTTTAAGTCCAAAATGGCATCCTAAACAAAAAAATCGTATCTTGCCGTCTGAACAATCAATACATTAAATTAAAAATCTAACTTATTTTAACGATAATTGCAACGTTAAAAAAAGTTAACAGCAATTTTTATTGATTTCGGTATTATGTAACATATCTTAATGACAGTTGTTATTGTCATCTTAACGACAATATTTTGTTTATTTTATTAAGAAAAAAGTTAAGCTTTATACACGACTCAAAAATCGCTTGTTTAGGTCTCGGCTATGGCGTGTCAACCTGTCAAAGATGCCACTTAAATACAACAGTTGTCGAGTATCGTTGAAAAGTTTTTAGTGAATCGCAAGATCGATATTGCAAACAACATCAAATTTCCACAAATTTAACGATAATTGTCGGATCGTTAAAAATAAGTGTATCGAACCAATTAGCTAATCTAAGATCAGGTCACTTTTTGAATTTTGGTATACATTTGAATATGATGGTAATGGATGTTTAAGATTAGGCACGGGTGAATATTTCACCCATGTTTGTTTTTCTTTTATACCATTTTAACAGAACCTTAAAATAATTAACTTTTATCTTTGGATGTTAATTTTCTTTTAGACATTTTGTTATCATTACACTTTTTTTAATATTTAATTATTTTATTTTCAGAAACTCTATGGCAAAACTCAACCGAATCCCTTTGAATTGAAATCTGATTGGAAAACCAACACTTTTAATGTTCTTAACCATGGGGATTGTTGGACCAATAATATTATGTTTCAGTATGACCATGAAGGTCGGCTGAATGAAACATTGTTAATTGATTTTCAAATAAGTCGTTTTGGATCACCAGCTCAAGATCTTTACTATTTTCTATTGTCATCAACAAATTTAGAAGTGAAATTAAAATATTTTGATTATTTCATTTATTATTATCACCAGCAGTTGGTCCAGCATTTACAATTATTACAGTACAAAGGGCAAATACCAACTCTTAAAGATATTCACCTAGAGCTATTCAAGCATGATTATTGGGGTATGTTAATATCATGGACTTAATAAAAAATTATAAATTCAATTCAATTATTTCTATATATTTACTTAATCTTAGCCTATCTCACTGTTTGTGCTATAATGCCAATTATACTTTTTGAATCCCGAGATGATGCCAATGTCGATAATCTGTTGAAAGAAGATGGTAATTTGAAAAGATCCATGTATACAAATGATTTATATGTTCAGAACATGAATTTTTTGCTGCCATGGCTGAATAATCGTGGTGCCTTTGATATCTAGAATATAATAATAAAACCGTAAAAGATAGTTTTGTTTATTCGCTATAAATATATATTAGTCACAATAGTGTTGTATAGTTTGCGTCATAAATAAATATTCTTATCAACGACCTTAACAAGTACATTTACTTGACAGACTTTCTAAGTTATCACTGAATTGATTAGATTAAAACGTTTTCTTAACAAAATTAGACAAACAAATTGTAACACTGTACGATTTTGCTTTAACTTTAGAAGTCAAAATTATAAATTTTTAACTCTATAATGCTTTGAATTTTACATGCCATTACATTACTTTTACATTTACATTACATTTACAATACTTGCATAATTTTTAATATATGAAAAGTACTGAAGTATGAAGTTTTTTGTTTTTTTTATCCAGCAAAAAAAATTTTCACAAGATCAATGTGAAAAAGATTTTCTTGATTTCTAATTTATAAGCGCAGAAAAGCCACGATGGATGCCTTCTCGAAATACAAAATAGTTAGCCATTATTGTTATGCTTCAAAATACATGCAAAATATCTAAAACAATTCTGATAAACATAAATAACTCATGAAACATGGGTTTCTATTCATCTACTATGCATGCGTTCTATGCACTTATTAGAATCCAATAAATTTTATTAATAAATTCATATAAACAAGTGCTTTCCAATGGCTCGTATATGTTAAGATCATGCATGTTTGACTAAAATTGAGACACTTCATCATGAGTTAAACTCATATATTCACTATTTCTTTTTCATGTCCTTTTGAGCTGGGTTTTAATGCTTTAAAGTTTAGGTGACTGCAAAAATTGTAAGTCTTTAAAATAAATTTTTTATTTGTAGCACTATGTAACTTTTGTATTTACATTTTGTTATCAGCACAATAAATTTAAAATTTTGTCACACTTATTCAATTGCTTACAAGTTTAAATCGCTGCAATTAAAAAGCAGAAATCATTATAAATTTACGAACTTACATTTTTGAGTTGTATAACTTCCCATCACATCTTTGTTATGGTTTTATTTTTATACAAAAACCAGTAGGTGTTCTATACTCGGCTATGCCGAATCTTATATAGCCTTCACATAGTTTGTACCATCATACATATTGACATGGGTATATATCAGGGACAGTTTGGTTTTGTTGTTTCAGCTAAATCGACTTTCCTATCTACAAGTATTTGGAATATGTATGTATATGTACTTTCTGGGGCTCACAATTCAATACTGTAGTATTTACAAACATAATGAGAAAATAAAATATCGTCGTCTTTCTTCTTAGAACATGTTATCGCCAATGGCAAATTTTTCGGAAAACGAAAAAAACCTAATAACTTTTTTATATGGGTTGTCAAACAAAAAAGAACAAAAAGCATGACTTTGCGACTCTCTTTTTGGAAAAAAATTTTAACTTACAAGTAACTCTAAGTTTATCTCTAACTTGTTTAGCGATTTGCAAGTTTTGACGCTTATATTTAACCCCTAGGTTTTATGGAGTGCCAAAGATTCATTAGAAACATTTTCATTTGAGACCAATATGTTAATTTGTAAATATATATCACAAATATTCTTAAGAGCATAACTGAAAACTCTAAATATAATGTTAAGGATTGTTTACAATTTAGAGAAAAGATGGAGAAATGAAAGATACGAGCTGATGAAAAGTTAATTTCACTTGGTGTCTTATCTTTATTTTCAAGAATTCTTAAAGATAAAATATACAAAAAAGGGAAAAGAGCTTTTTTTTTTTTTACGTATTTAAAAATTTTCTACAATAGATAACAGATATTTTAAATATGAAGACAGAGTATACATTTGCAACTAAAGGAACTTTCAATTAGATCTCCAGCCAACAGAACTATTTAGAAAATCAAGATATAAAATTGATAAATTAGAAATGTCTAATTCAGTTTATAAAATACCATGTAATGAACAACAAAAAATAAATAAACTTAAAACTATACTTGATGGACATATATCAGATCAAAAATACGGCAAAACTACATTGACACAAAAACAATATTATTATAACATTGCTCTAATTGAAATCATTATTCTGATGTCAAAAACACATTAAGTTTAATCAAAGAAAATAACTACAGACGAAGAAATATAAATGTTAGAACTATAACTGACTTTGCAAATGTTACCCAAAATTATAGGTTTTTAGTTGAAACGGTAGTCCAATAGTGTTTATTATTATTATTATTTTTAGGTTAACTTTATTAGCAAATACGATCATATTCTTAAACATTTTATACAATATTATTTAATATAATTTAAAATGGCTTGCTTTCTTTAATTTATTTATTCTACCATAATATATACAATATTATCAGTATTTGACCATATTCTAAACTTATTGGCAACAATATAAAAAGTCCTACCAATTTTTCGTTACCTCTTAAAAACTCAAGAAATTGGTATCAGTTGTTTTTATAATTGGTGAATTCACTAAAAGGGTGTTAGCTATCGTATTGTCATAATTTTTTAAAATTTTAAAATGATTAAAAAGTGTTTTACTAATTATTGTTATAATTTTAGGCCATTTTAAGACTTTAAATTATTATGATTGTATGACAATACGACACTTAGTACACCTTGTGAAACAGAAACAGAGTAATTCAAACATAAAATGCACCCAATTGATTTAAATTTAAAATTTGAGAATAACTAGTCAAGTGTAAAGTAACAAAATAGCATGAGCTTTTTAAAAATAAAAAATGATATCAAATTGATAAACGCGCAAAATATTCTAAATAAAGCTTATCTTTAATAGAAAAATATTTATTGTATTTGTCGTTATAACCAAATAAAAAAAAAACAATAAATATTTTGAAGTACATACAAACAATCGTAGAAAACAAAAATTAGGTTTGTAATTATTTTGTATTTAGTTAAAAAGTTAAAGTGAAGCGTTAATGTTGTTATTTAATTTAAGTACAGCAAATACTTAACAAAAACGGATTGAAAAAAAAAACGCCATATTGCAACAAAAAAACACACTCATGGGTCTGCGAAGTTCAAAACATAAAAGCAATAGCTATGATATAGCTCCAGTGGTGTCTAATAAAGACTTTAGTTACAAAAAACATCCCAGGCTATTGTCTAAAGTAGAATTAATACCTGGCCAGCCAGCTATCATGGAGGAAAATGAAGAGTCTACTGTCAGCAATCAGGAAGAAGTTAAAGCTTTGCCAACTGTAGAAACAACAACAAATTTTAGTGTAGAAATTGGTGAAAATAGCAAAATTCAAGACCCCCGTATACCGGAATGGGTAAATGAGAGCAATTTTAAAAAGCTTTTGATAAAGACTCATCCAGACATTAGAGAAATTGTGGCTTTTAAGGCTTACCCTGCCTTGGCAGCTGGTGAAAATTATGCTACACTTTTAATTAGAGTTCAAATGACAGCCATATTTGAGAATAATTCAACGAAAGACTTCTCCTTTATGCTTAAGGTGTCACATGATACCAAAGAAATGAAAGACATGTTACAGGCCATGAACTTCTTTATAACAGAAAATATTGTCTACTCTGAGGTCATGCCAGAATTGGAAGAAATGTATCGTCAAGCAGGAACTGAAATCACTTTTGGTCCCAAGTCCCATCGACTAGAGCTCGAAGACGACAACATCCACTATGTTCTATTAGAAGATCTATGTGTACATGGTTTTAAGAATGTCAATCGCTTAGAATGTTTGAATATGGAACACACTTTAGGTGTTTTGCGTAAAATGGCACAATTTCATGCCGCTTCAGCATGTCGTGTGGCAAAGAAAGGTGCTTATTCAGCCGTTTTTTCACCAGACATAGATAATGAAATGGCCCGTGCTATGATGCAACAAATGTTTATGGCTTTTAAGAAACCATTTTTAAATAATTTAACAACTTACGATAATGGAGAGAAATACTACGATTTAATGGTGAGAACACTTGAAGAAAGTTGATGTATTGTAACAGCTAAGATAGAAAAATTAACTACTTTTTTTTGTAAATCATTAACTCACTTTAAGAAAAACATTATAAAGGGTCCGCCATCTAACCTTTTTTTTAACTAGTGCTTATTTTGTGAATGGTAACACTTAGCTCATTTCAGATTTGACAGATAATTACTTTTATCCTTCCGCTAAACGAATATGGTTCAGTATACGCTTGAACAATGCTCGAAAATATTGCGACATTACTTTGGCCGATTTTGCCAAAAAAAAATCATCTTTTCAGATGAAGCTCAGTTTGATCTTGGCGGGTATGTAAACAAGCAAAATTGTCGCATTTGGGGCACAGATAACCCGCACGCATACATACATTGAAAAGCCGATACACCCAAAACGAGTCACTGTTTGGTGCGGAGGCATAATTGGGCACAAAAATTGAAGAGGAGGATATTAGCAACATTTGGTTTCAACAGGACGGCACTACGTGCCACACAGCCAAAGCTACACTTTTTTTATAGCATTTTCAAAAAAAAAAGTTATTTGGCGGACCCTTTATATAGGCGTAAATTATTTTAGATTTAGGTCTCAAAACAACTAGTTCATTACAAATTAAAAAAATTTTCTGTTGGTAAAATTTAAAGTGAAGTGACTTACAAAATATCTTTAATGATCATATATAACTTGGTATTTATAAAAGTTTTTATGAAAATTGTGTTTTTCTAAGGGCCATTATTACAATCTGCCTTTAGGTAAAGGTAGGATTTTGTCTGCCTGATAAATAGCTTTGCATTATTACAACTTTCATTTTTTATTGTTATTATTATTAATTTTAATAATATTTAATGGATAAAAAAATAATAAATTAAGGGTTTATAATGCAAAGCCATTTACCTGTCCGACAAAATCCTGCCTTTAGTGAACGGCAAGTTGTAATAATGGCCCTAAATCTATTTAAAATTTATAAATGTTTCTGAATATAGAGGTAAGAGTTTATGCAAGACAACAAAATTAATATCTACGCAAATTATTGTGTTCTGTTAACTATATCTTTTTCGCTTCTTTACTTTCTAGGATCGATTCTTCGATAATTTAATCGACCTTTTTGTAAACAGTCGCAAACTATTGCCCGCCTATTTTAGTGTACTCAATCATGGTGACTCGTGGTCGAATAACATACTTTTTAAATACACATCCGATGGCAAAGTGGAGGAAACCCAGTTTGTTGATTTTCAAAACACCAACTGGGGTTCACCAGCTATGGATTTGTACTATTTCATTATTTCCTCAGTACAAATTGATATAAAGCTCTCACAATTTGATTATTTCGTACGTTACTATCATGATAACTTAAGCAAACACTTGAAATTGCTAGAATATCCTTTGGAAATACCAAACCTTAGGGAGTTTCACCTGCAAATGCTTGATTTTGGTTCAATGGCTACCATGACATCATTCTTTACTCTCGGTGTCGTGTTGCTTGACCCTACCGATAATGCTAAATTTGAAAATTTCCTAGGTGATTCAGAAGAGTGCTACAACTTTAAGAATGCCATGTATTCGAATGAACGGTATCGCAAATACATTAATGAAATCTTACCTTGGCTATATAATCGCGGTTTTATGGAAATCAATTTGACGTAAGCATTATTTAACTAAGACACAACACAAAATAATCAGTTTATTTCAAGTATTTATATCTAAGTTAAATGTTATTGATTTTCTTAAAAATATTTCAATATGTTCATTTTATTACTTCTCTTTTATGCTATTTAATGCAGTGATTTAGATAATAGAATTGCGGCGGCTGATAAGTTAAAAAAACAAGCAACAACCATTGCCGTACAAACATTTGAAGGTGCTGAAAATATCGAAAAACCTTCATTTTATGTTCCAGAATGGGTTAATGAAACCTTATGTATTGATGTCGTACGTGCTGATTTTAAAAGTTATCATAAAATATTAAAGTTTGTCGTTAGTCCGGCTACCAATGCCGGTGATACTTATTTATCGATATTGCTGAAAGTTGATATCGAGATTGAACTTACAGGTAGATTTAAATATAAAGTCTTTAGTTAATAGCAAGTCTGTAAACAATTTATACAAAAATACTTACTGTTAATTGTACTGCTAAAGCATCAATTTTGAATCCCTTAAAAATAGCTAAACGAGACTAAATTAAATTTGGTACAGAGACATAAAGCAACCTTAATTAATACATAGGAAACCTCTCATCGCGATAACTACGCAGACGAAGGCCTGGGAACATTTATTTTTATACCCTTCACACAGTGAAAAAGGATATATATAGGTTTGTCATTCCGTGTGAAATTTCTACAATTTTGATTTCCGACCCCATAAAGTATATATTTTCTGAAAGCTTATGAATAGGGAAGTCGATTAAGCGCTGTCAGTCTGTTAGTCTGTCAGTCTGTCCGCCTGACCGTCTGTCCGTGTGTATGTTGAAATCAACTTTTTGAAGCCCCCCGACATCGCTTGGACTCGGGTGAGGTATTAAAATATCAGAAATATTCGGGAGTAGATCGCTATTGAAAATCAGAAACATCGGTACATAAACAACTGAGATATGAGCAAAAACCCACGACCACCTCGATTTTTTTTTCACAAAAACAGCATTACAACAACATACATACATACAAACGTGTATACTGGTTAGAGAAAAAAAAAATTTTTTATTTTTTTTTATTTTTATTTTTTTTTAATTTTTTTTTATTTTTTTTTATTTTTTATTTAATATATTATTTATATTTTTATTATTATTTTTTTAAATTTTTTTTTTTATATATTTTTTTTTAATTTTTTTGTTTTATATTTATTATATATATTTTAAATATTTTTAAAAAATTTTTTTTTTTAAATTTTTTTTTTTAAGTTTTTTTTTAAATTTTTTTTTTTAATTTTTTTTTATTTTTTTTAACATACATATGTACGTAAATTTATAATTTTACAATGGGATGTTTTTATATATGTATGTTTTTTATATGTATGTTTTTTATATGTATGTACGTATATCATATGGAATGGTGATACAAACTACTGTTATTGCATGACTACACGTCATGAAGGGTATATAAGATTCGGCACGGCCGAATATAGCGCTCTTACTTGTTTATAATGTAAAATATATCGTCTAAATTTCTTGATCTTTTTTATTGATTATATATGATTTTTCCAAGCTTGAGATCAACTTTTTTAGTTTTTTTTATAAAAAAATTATTTATTTTAACCAAATATTTCGCTACCAAACAATGGGTAGCTTCTTCAGGGTAATATGTATACAAATTTTATAAAAACAAAAAACAAATTCAAAACAATTTCAAATTGAAAAAATATTTTGTAAAAAGGCGGGAAAATATTTTTTCAATATAAACAATTTTTGAAATATACAAACAAACAAACATACAAAAATAATTCATTCACATATTTATAGTAATAATTTACAAAAATAAAAACTAATACTATTAGACTACCGTTTTCAGATCTTATTAACTAATAATCTATAATTTTGGGCAACATTTGCAGTATCAGTCTTATAATTAATTCTCTGTGTAGGTGGTACTTTAATAATGTGTAACATTTCTAACATATTCCTACGTCTGTAATTGTTTTCCTTGTTTAAAATTAATGTTTTATTATTATATCATCATGAAATGAATCAAATCATCTCAAATTCACAATTGAGATGGAATGTGACTCTAGAATTCCATATTTAGATACATTAGTGATAAGAAGGGGTAAGAGCGCTATATTCGGCCGTGCCGAATCTTATATACCCTTCACAACGTGTAGTCATGCAATAACAGTAGTTTGTATCACCATGCATCCCATATGAATTACGTACATACATATAAATAAAAAAATACACATATATAAAAACATCCTATTGTAAAATTATAAATTTACGTATGTATGTTAAAAAGAAAATAAAAAAAAATAAATTTTAAAAAAAATTTAAAAAAAAATTAAAAAAAAAATAATTGTAATATATATAATAAATATAAAACAAAAAAAAAATATATAAATAAAATATTTAAAAAAAATTAAAAAAAAATAAAAGAAAAATTATAATAAAAATATAAATAATATATTAAATAAAAAATAAAAAAAATAGAAAAAAACAAGTAACAGTGCTATATTCGGTCATGCCGAATCTTATATACCCTTCACAACGTGTAGTCATGCAATAACAATTGTTTGTATCACCATTCATCTCATATCAAATACGTACATATGTATATACTGGTTAGAATAAATGCGGCATCGAATCCCAGCTGAGCCAAAAAAATTTTATTTTATTTAATATATTATTTATATTTTGTTTTTATTTTTTTTATATTTTTTTTTTTAATTTTTTTAAAAATTTTTTTAAAAGAATTTTTAAAAAATTTTTAAAATTTTTTTTTAAATTTTTTAAAATTTTTTTTTTTGTAATTTTTTTTTATTATTTTTTTTTTATTTTTAGTATTTTTTCTTTTTGTAATTTCTTCTTTTTTTGTATGGTTTTTACATATATTTATGTATGTATGTTGTTGTTGTAATTGTGTAAAAGAACGAGGTGGTCGTGGTTTTTTGCTCATATCTCAGAAAGTTATTGGGCGATTGTGCTGAAATTCAATAGCGATTCATTCCTGAATATTTCCAAGAGATTGATACCATATAGAGATCTGAGGAACATACAGTTGCTTCTAAAAGTTTATTTCAACCAACACACGGACAGACGGGCAGACGGACAGACGGATAGACGGACAGACGGTCAGGGCTTAATCGACTCCTCTATTCATAAGCTTTCAGAAAATATATACTTTATGGGGTCGGAAATGAAAATTGTAGGAATTACAAACGGAATGACAAAGCTATATATACCCTTGTGCACCACAGGTGAAGGGTATAAAAATTAAAAAAATATAAAAACTTTTTTTTTGGCTCAGCTGGGATTCGATGCCACGTTTTCTCTAGCCAGTATACACATTTGTATGTATGTATGTTGTTGTTGTACTGCCTGTTCAACGATGTCGAAAGAAAACACAAGCGAACTTTCATTCGTACAAATATATTGAAAACAACAACAAAAACTAAAAATTTGTTTTTGTTTTCAACGTATTTGTACGAATGAAAGTTCGCTTGTGTTTTCTTTCGACATCGTTGAACAGGCAGGTAATGTTTTTTTTTGTTAAAAAAAATCATGGTGGTCGTGGGTTTTTGCTCATGTCTCAGTTGTTTATGTACCGATGTTTCTGATTTTCAAAACCGATCTACTCCCGAATATTTCTGATATATTAATACCGCACCCGGGTCCAAGCGATGTCAACATACACACGGACAGACTGACAGAGCTTAATCGACTCCCCTATTCATAAGCTTTCAGAAAATATATACTTTATGGGGTCGGAAATGAAAATTGTAGAAATTTCACACGGAATGACAAACCTATATATGTATACCCTTTTCCACTGTGTGAAGGGTATAAAAAGACAGTTTTTAAAAACCAGAACTGCTACATTGGCAAATAAATGGACACTAGTACTCACAGTCATAATAACAATAATAACAATAATAATAATAATAATAATAATAATAATAATAATAATAATAATAATAATAATAATAATAATAAAGGCCAAGACTAAAATTAAAGTCTTAAATTTATATGTTTCATTTATTGCTTTGTAAATGCAGTGATTTTTTTTTTTAGATCATACTACTCGCTGTTTATCGTATATGTTGAAAATTCCTCCACAGGGAGATAAAGCTAAAGTTTACGCTGCAATGTTGAATACATTTGAAAAAGAAACAACAATGTACAAAGAAATTTTACCCAAATTTGAAAAGCTTTATAAGGAACAAGCTGATGTCGTTAATGTATTTGCACCAAAAAGCTGCCAGATTACTCAAGACTTTGGAAGTGACGTGTTAATGCTGGAAAATGTTAGAGCTAAAAGTTTTAGAAATTGTAATCCTCTGGAAGGCTTAGATATGAAACATACAGAAGCAGTTTTAAAAAAACTAGCAGAATTCCATGCATCCTCAGCATGTGTGTTTCAAAGCGGCAAAAAGTTTCCTAAAGTTTTTGAACGTTCCATTTACACAGAAGAAGTAAGGAAAATGAGGGAAAAAATTATCAAATCTTACGAAAAAACATATATAGAAAGCCTTAAGCAATATCAGGACAATAAAGATTATATTGAAGATGTGGTAAGTTGTCGCTATTTAATTTTTATATTTAAAAACAGAGAAAAAACCAACACAACTTCTTTTTTACATTTAACAATACCTCTCTAGGAATATTGTTTAAAAGACTTTACCACTCATCTGTCTAATGCCAGTAATATTGATTTTAATAAATTTAATGTTTTAAATCATGGAGACTGTTGGACCAACAATATTATGTTTCAATATGACAATCAAGGCAATATAATTGATACGTACTTTGTAGACTTTCAATTAACGAAATATGATACACCCTGTTATGATATATATTACTTCCTTTTAACCTCACCAAAATTGAAAATTAAATTGGAGAAATTTGATCATTTCATACGTTATTATCATGAAAATCTTAAGTCCAATTTGGAATTATTAAAATATCCCCTAGAAATTCCCAGTTTAAATGAATTACATATTGAACTATTGAAGAACGGAATTTGGGGTAAGTGTTTGGTTGCATGATTTTGATTACTTATGGCATTTCACTTTATTTCTCACAGCATTTACAACAACTGTAAACGTTCTGCCAGCTGTACTCTTGGATCCCAGTGATAAGCCTAATTTAGAAAAAATAGTGTTTGCTGATGATGATAGTCTTGGTTTAAAGCATCAAATGTTTTCGAATAAGCTTTATCGTTCCCATATTGAAGTCATATTTCCTTGGATGAAAAGAAGAGGCCTTTTGAATTTTAACAATGATATTCTATAGTACATAAATTGTTAAAAAAAATTATTTGAATAATATTTTATATTATAGATTCAGTTAAGATTCGCATGTTAAGAAACTCCGAAGGCGGAATATTTTTTACAATAACTATCATAAACTGACAAAATTCTGTAACGTCCAGAATTTTTAAGGTTTTAAAGCGCAGAAATTTACTTTTTTATTTAATACTAGCGAACTCACTGCACACTTCGTAGTGCAAAAAAGAAAATTACAATAACAATTCGAATTCATTTAAATAAATGATAAATTGCTTTTATTGTAATGCTCTGTGGAAAACAACATTTGTTGTTTTTTAAATATTTCGAAATGAATGCAGTGTTCACTAAAAAATCGGTTCACGTATTCCAGAGAATATCAATTATTTACTAACACAATTCAACTTATTTTTTTTTTATAAAATATTTCTTTTTATACAAAACGCATTAAAATTTTTTATTACAACAATTTTACAATATATAGAGAAATCTAATATAATTATAACCACTCCCATGGCTCCCACTACAAACGTATTTACGAATTCTTAACGTTTACTTTAGAGTATTTTTGTTTCATCTACATACGTTCTTAAGTAAATCTAAAAGCTTTTCATTAAGCACTTGAATATAAAAGTTTTACTATGGTGAAATTAAGTTTATAACAGACAGCTTTCAATGAATACATTTAAGTTTATTAAAGTTTAGTCTATATTCAACTGTTGTCACTATATTTGGTAAATTCACAACCTTGTATTGTATTCCGTCTATTGAAAATACAGTTTTAATTTTTTTTACTTGTGAGCACAGGTGTATGCTTGTTTTGTTATATGTGAAATAATATTAAACGTCAGTTAAGTTAGAAAAGCTACAATAAATATTTAAAAGCAATTTAAAAAAAAAAAATTTTAGCAAATAAATAAAAACAACAAAACATTGAAGATAAAAATTTATTATATATTTATTTTTTTGGAAGCCAAAAAATTCTACAAAAACAATTTTTTTGCTCTGCAAAAAATTTTCAATTCCCATCCCTGTATAAATCCATTACACCACTTTAAAAACATATGAAATGAAATTGTATTGTTATACAAAATGTTTCAATGGAAATTACTAACAACATGCATACAATATTGTAAACAATTACAAAAATAAAACCTATAGAACGATACAACTAGAATTGTGAATTAATTTATTATATTTAGTAACTTATTATTAGATTTTGCTTATATAAACAATAGCATTTAGTACTAAATATTTACGAATAAGATATAAACATATAAAAGCAACACAAACATGTGTGACAATAAAAAATTAAACATCGTCACCAAACAAACAACAACAAAATTTCCATCATGGATTGAATCTTCACTGTTTGAAGGTCTTTTAAAAGAACTTGATAACAATTTTGCACAAATCGTAAATTTTAGTGTTGACAACGCATTAGCACCTGGAGAAAATTATGCTACGCTGATGTTAAAAGTGGAAATTGTTATGAAATTAAAAGGTAATTATTGAAGGTACATATTTTATACGTCGTTATACTGTCATATGATATTTAAGACTTTTAACCACTCGGCCCCTGGAATCTTGAAAATATATGTATATCCGTTACTTTAAGTTTATACAACTTTAATCGTTTAAACAAACGTTAAAAAGCATTAAACTACTTAAAGAAAATTTTGTACTTTTTTATTTGGAGAACTCTTAAATCAAGAAATCAAACGGTTAAATTGTTGTAAAAAAATTTTAAGACGTTAAGTGGATTTTTCTTAATTAATTATACGATCACAGTTAATTACCTTAAACATAAGCATCTTAATAAAATCGAACTTTTGTCGATGTACTTTGCAGATGCCACCACAAAATCCATTAGTTTTATGTTAAAAATACGTCACGACAGCAAACTTTTCGATGAACTAATGAAAAATCATAATGTATTTGCTATTGAAGCCGGAATGTACAGTAATTTTGTACCAGAATTTGAACAACTGTATGCTGATGCTGGGGTTCATGTGAAATTTGGTCCAAAGTCTTACCAACTACCCACTAAGGAAAATTATATACTATTGGAGAATCTTAAAACGCAGGGTTTCACAAATACAAACCGTTTGGAGGGTCTAGATATGGAACATACTAAAAGTGTTTTAAAAAAATTGTCAAAATGGCATGCTGCCTCAGCGGTAAGAGTTACCCAAAAAGGTCCATATCCCAGAGACTTCTGTACGGCCTATATGAAGCCAGAAGGTTATGATATAGTTAAAAACATGTTTGATGGCACTACGAAGACCCTTTTGGCATGTGTTAGACAGTATAGTAATTCTGAGTTGTATTATGATAAAGTTGAAAAGCTTCAAAATCAAATAACGGATGAAATCTTTAAACTTATTAAAGTGGAACCAAATGAGTTTAATGTTTTAAATCATGGCGATTGTTGGTCGAACAATATAATGTTTAAATACGATGAACGGGGAAACATTTTTGAAACTTATTTGATTGATTATCAAATGCCACATTACACCACTCCGGCACAAGATCTTTTGTACTTCCTATTGTCCTCAACGAAATTCGAAATTAAATTAAATCAATTTGATTATTTCATTAAATTTTATCACGACAAGTTGGTGGAAAGTTTAAAAATTCTTAACTTTAGCAAAGCAATACCAAGTTTGAAGGATATCCATAGAATGATTTACAAATATGGTGTTTATGGTAGATTGTTTAACAATCGCAAATTTTTTTTTACTAAATTTAATTGTTTTTTTTTTGCTATTTGTTTCTACTAGGTTATATGACCACTACCAATGTCATGGCTGCGGTTCTGTGTGACCCCAACGATAATGCTTGTTTGGATAATTTTGTAAATGACTCAGAGGTTGGTTTAAATTTCCAGAAAGAAATGTTTTCGAATGCCCGCTATCGTAAACATATGGAAGCAATATTTCCTTGGCTGTTATACAAAGGACTTTTAGATTGTTAAAATATTTTTCAATATAAATATATTTCAAAACAAAATTGGTAAAAACAGTATAGTAATTGTTAAAAAATAATAAATTATTTGATACCTAAATAAATACATTTTATATGTGCACATGTGTTTATACTTTTATTATGTTTAATATCTTTTTGAGCGCCGAGAAAAAATGCATTTAAATTATTGTTGTTACTAGTGAATATAAATATTTTAATTTATCTTATATACTGACTTACTGAATGACTGGCAAAAAATATTCTGGTCTTTTTTAGTATTTTCAAACACTGAAGGGAAAAAACCGGTTAAAACTACAATTTGGTACTTTTTTGGTACCCTTTGTTACTTCTAAACACATAAAGCTAGGAAAAAAATGTTAATTGTATTTAACAATAATACATTAATTAATTCATAATATTAATCCGCGAAAAAGAGTTATTAGGATTTCGACACTTTATCAAAATCCAAATTTTTATTATACGGTGTATTCACAAAAAGTTGTACATGAGGTATTGTCATAATGTGATAATATCCCAAAAATTTTAAGCTAAATGAAAATTATTGTAATATTTAATGTAATATTATTTAATTTTTTTTCAAAATTCAAAAACTATGACATAACCACAATACGACAGTAAGGACTGGCTTACTGCTGAAATGCTTAATTGATCACTGGATATTATCGAACCCAGAGTTGACATAAAAAGAGAGGATGTTAAGAATACTTACAAGGCACTTCTTTAGGCAGACTAAGGAATGAATGAAAGATAAAACAGAACTTGAGTTGAAAATCAGAAGTGACTGCAGAGCGAAATTTGGCCAAAAGAAAGCTCAAAGAAACTAAGGTACACCTGTGATTGAAGAGGGCTTGACAGGATAAAATGTAGAAGGAAAATAGTTTCTCTATTTATTTATTATATATTAATTAATACTAGCCAATCCCGGCACGCGTTGCTACGTCCCTTCATGAATTTTAATCGCATTCTGAATTTTAATCGAATATCAATTGTAAGGCTAAAAACTATAACTTTTTTTTTATGAGCGTGGCACTGCCCACTTTTCTAATTACGAAACTGTATTGTCAAGACAAATCAATAAGCGTGCAAAGTTTCAGAAAAATCGGTCCAGTAAAAGTACATTAAAATTATAACTTTTTTAATGGGCGTAGCCCTGCCCACTTTTCTAATCACGAAATTATATAGTCATGACAGCTTAATATGTGTGTGCAAAGTTTTAGAAAAATCGGTCAAGTGCAAGTAGCTAAAATGATAACTAATTTTTTATGGGCGTGGTCCCACCCACTTTTCCAATCCAGAAATTGTAAAGTCATGATAATTCAATATGTTTAACAAAAATCGGTTCAGGGCAATTACCTCAAAATTATAACTTTTTTTATGGGCGTGGCACTTCCCACTTTTCTACTCACGAAATTGTAAAGTCAAAACAGCTCACTATGAGTGCACAGTTTCAAAAAAATCGGTCCAGTGCAAGTACCTCAAAATTATAACTTTTTTTTATGGGTGTGGCCCCGCCCACTTTTCTAATCACGAAATTATAAAGTCATGACAGCTTAATATGTGTGCGAAATTTCAGAAAAATCAGTCCAGTGCAAGTACCAAAAAACTAAAACTTTTTTATGGGCGTAGCTCCGCCCACTTTTCTTATCACAAAAATTTAAAGTCATGACAGCTCAATATGTGTGCAAAGTTTCAGAAAAATCGGTCAAGTGCAAGTAGCTAAAAATTATAACTAATTTTTTATGGGCGTGGCACCGCCCACTTTTTTCCACCCACAAACCCTCCCTGGTATGTGTAAAACAACTTACCAAAGTTTGAGCCGGATCGGTTTAACAGTTTCGGAGTCTATAGCTAACACACACACACACAGAGTTTCACTTTTATATATATAGCTTAAAGAAAAAATACTTCTACAGACAACGATGGATTTTTCGCCAGTACGTGTAAATTTTGGACACTCGAAACTTTTGAACAACTGATTAACTGAATACAAAAAAATATTTTTCGCATGATTCCGCGAAATCGCCTAATAAAAGATAGCTTATGTGTTAATCAAGGGTTTTGCCTATTTTTGTGCCAAATTTCATATATTTTCGTTCAGCCATTTTCACGTGATTATGTAACAAACATCCGAACATACAAACATTCACATTTATTATGTTAGTAGGAAGTAGGATTATTAACAATTTTTATACCCTTCACACAGTGAAAAAGGGTATATATAGGTTTCTCATTCCGTGTGAAATTTCTACAATTTTCATTTCCGACCCCATAAAGTATATATTTTCTGAAAGCTTATGAACAGGGGAGTCTATTAAGCTCTGTCCGTCTGACCGTCTAACCGTGTGTATGTTAAAATCAACTTTTTGAGGCCCCCCGACATCGCTTGGACCCGGGTGAGGTATTAAAATATCAATATTTGGGAGTAGATCGGTATTGAAAATCAGAAATATCGGTACATAAACAACTGAGATATAAGCAAAAACCCATGACCACCTCGATTTTTTTTTTTCACAAAAACAACATTACAACAACAACATACATACAAACGTGTATACTGGTTAGAGAAAACGTAGCATCGAATCCCAGCTGAGCCAAAAAAAAATTTTTTTTTTATTTTTTATTTAATATAATAGTTATATTTTTATTATTATTTTTTTTTATTTTTTTTGTTTTATATTTATTATATATATTTTAATTATTTTTTTTTAAATTTTTTTTTTAATTTTTTTTAAATATTTTTTTTTATTTTATTTTATTTTTTTTTTGTTTTTTTAACATACATACGTGAATTTATACGTATGTTTATATATGTATGTACGTATTTTATATGGGATGAATGGTGACACAAACTACTGTTATTGCATGACTACACGTTGTGAAGGTTATATAAGATTCGGCACGGCCGAATATAGCGCTGTTACTTGTTTTTTTATTGAATTAGGTCGAGTAAATAATGGTTATATGGTATCTCGCTTAAGATTACTTTTATATTTTCCAAATAGCATTAACAAATATGAAGTAAATTTTACATTTGATTTACTTTACTTTTCTAATGCTCCTCTATAACACAACCACGGCAAGACGACTTTAAGATGCTGCACATAACGATCGTTCGAATATAGGATTTCCTTAAACTTATCACCCTCTTCCGAAACACCAGCAAAATTATCAATATTGGCAGTATCGGTAGGATCACACAAAACTGCACTCATTACAGTTACAAGCGTTACAAAACCTAAATGTAAAAAAATACCAAATTTAAAATATGTTTAAATGCATATCTATATGTTTGTTAAAAGCATCGTGTTGCTTTTTATAGATTTACCCCATATTCCATATTTAATTAAAGCTTCATGTATGTCACGTAGCTTGGGCAGAGGCTTTGTATATTTTAGTTGTCGTAAATGCTCAATTAAATGATCACTATAGTACTTAATCATGTAATCAAATTCGTTAACTTTTATATCTATATGAGCTGATGACGTTATAAAATATAGTAAATCTTGAGCTGGAGACCCATAGCGCGGCATTTGTAAGTCCACTAAATATGTTTCTTTTAACTTGCCCTCATTGTCGTACTGAAACATTATATTGTTGGCCCAGCAGTCACCATGATTTAAAACATTAAACTCAGTTGCATCAACTGAACACTGTTCAAACATGAAATCTGTTATATTAAGAGCTAAATTTCTAATTTGCTCATAATATGTTTGATGACTTTCTAACTTTTTTATGGTTTTCAAAATATGTGGTATAGAGGTGTCAAACATTGTCTTGCAGAAGTTTTTACTTTCTTCTATTAGAAAACCATGTAAATAGGGCTTTTTAAACATGCCTTTTTGTTCTATCCTCACAACAGAGGCAGCATGAAACTGAGCGATTTTCTTCAACACTGCCTTGCAATGTTCCATGTCCAGACAGTCTTGCCTTTTTGCGTTCTTAAAACCTTTCACCGATAGATCTTCCAATAAAATATATTCCTCATCAACAGGCAGTTTGTAGCTTTTAGCACCAAATTGTACATTTAGTCCAGCATCAGCATAGAGTTTCTCAAATTCTGGTATTACATCACAATACATGCCAGACTCTGAGATAAACATTTCTAATTTGGATATTTCATTTCGATACAACTCACTATCGTGTGCAACTTTTAACATAAAACTTTGACTTTGTTCAAAGCCTGTTGTAAGTAAAACCTTGACTTGTACTTTTAACATGACCGTGGCATAATTTTCACCTGGCGCTAAAGCTGGGAAGACCTTGAAATTTCTTATTTCTTGAAAATCCTTAACAGTTTCACTTAAAACATTTTCAAATAACTTGGCCTCAATCCATGCTGGTACTTTTATATTGGCCATAATATTATAATTTAAATGTTTGTTAATTTTATTTAATGGCTGTTCGGCAAGAAAATCTAAATTTATGTTTATACATATGCTTTGTATTAACTACTGAAAACAAGTATTTGTTAAAATGATTTATTTGATATTTCCAACAAACAACTTGTTTAATAGAATAATTGCATTGGAGAGCTTTAACAAGTATGTATGTACTTATGATTATAGATGCTTAAGCTTTTTGAAATAATTGGTGGAGTCACAAGGAGTGATAAAGCATTTTATTATCATATTATTTAAATTAACCAAATATAAAAAATGTTTTTTAACATTTTACAAATAACAACACTTTTTTTATAAAACCTAATTCAAAGTTTTACAAAAATAGTACTATGTGACATAATAACAAATGTAACTTATCAAATTCACCAATTATAAAATAATGGAAATCGCTTTTATTTATTTAAATTGTAAAAAATATTATGAGTAGAAAGATAAAATTATTAGAGTAATTAATAACAAGTAAGAATCTTATATTCGGCCCCTCTGAATTTATAAATACCCTTTACGATTATGTAATTTCGTTTCCGACCGCATAAAGTATATATTTTCTGAGAGCTTATGATTAGGGGAGTCGATTAAGCTCAGTCAGTCTGTCCGCCTGTCCGTGTGTATGTTGAAATCAACTTTTTGAAGCCCCCGACATTGCCTGGACCCAGGTGAGATATTTAAATATCATAAATATTCGGTAGTAGATCGGTATTGAAAGTCAGAAACATCGGTACATAAAGAACTGAGATATGAGCCATTTTTTATATATTTTATTATTAATTTTTTTTTAAATTTTTTTTTTATATCTGTTTTTATTTTTTTAAATTTTTTTTTAATCTTTTTTTAACATACATACGTAAATTTATATGTATGTATTAATGAGATGAATGGTAATACAAACAAAAGTTATTGTATGACTACACGTTGTGAAGGGTATATAAGATTCGGCATGGCACTCTTACTTGTTTTTTTTTATTATTTTTAAATGCTACAGTAAAATCTACGCCATCCGAATTGTAATAAGACATTATATTTCTGTTAAAATAAACTAGGGGCCGAATTAAGACATTCGAACGTAATCAAAATTTGAAAATTATTATTAGAACCTCTATACCTAAATCACAGCGAACTGGATCTTTCGATTAAAATTTCGATCGATATCGAATGCCATAAATCAGCCCCAGATTTGATTTCCCTCGAAACTCGTTTACACAAAATTCATAACTTATAACGGGTTAAATTATTTTGTTAGAATTTAAATAAAATATTAGTTGAGGCACATACGAGATCAAACGGTTTGTTTGTTTTGTATTTGTTTAATCAGACAAAAGCTTTTCAATGAAAAATTAATTATTTATTTGTTTATATACATATATACATTTTTAATAAAATGTTGTAAAAAGAAAAAGTATTTTTTTTTTTAAATTAAAATAACAATACCCAATACTTATAGTGTTACCTCTTTATCCCTCAATTGTTATTGTATAACACCCTATTCCTAAAAGAAGCTTTATATGTATAGTTTATTAAAATTTATGATAATATTATATGCTCAATTACGTGCATATTTACTTCAGTACTTTTATCTCTAAATGGTTATAATATTTACTGGCTGATTAAAATATATCTGCCATTTGTGAAAAGAAATTACTATCTTGCCAATTACTGACAATAATTTAATAACAACAAGTAAGAGCACTATATTCGGCTGTGCCGAATCTTTTATACCCACCACCAATTTTGTGTACATTTAAAGCACAATATTTATTATTTTGTTAATCGCTATAGAATAATCTCTTTATAATAAAATATGTATCACTTTCTTTGTAGAGGGTGGTTAAATTTTAAGGGCCCATATGAACCACACCTAAACTTCAACTTTTTTCTTGCATATTTTTATAAAAATGGGCGTTCAAATCAAAATTAATTTTGTGCACTTCGTGATTCTTTTGGTCAACATAATCGTTCGAATTCGTCCACAATCGTGAGAATTGGAAAAAATATTTAAATGTCTGCAAAGCAGGTCTGTATGAAATGTGAAAACATCTGTGAATGCCATCTTAGTTCGTTGAATGGGAAACATTGCTGTTTTTCACGATAACGTGGCAAAAGAGCAAGCAACCTCGACTCATCATCGTGCCCAACAATTGAGCATCAACAGTGTCATTGAAAATTTGGACTATCGGATCGAGGTGTGCCGCCTAGGTTGGGGGGGCCATTTGGCCGATATTTTGTTCCATACATAATTGAAGCATGCAAATATTATCATTATAAAAATAAATGATAATAATTTTATTCAGAATCAACATAGTCCCTTAAACCACCCATTATAACTTCGGTATGCTAGTAAAATGTTTTCGTAAATTTAGTCTTTCAATGAAAGTGGCCGTTAAAATACGCGTGTCAATAAAGTTTCTGCTAATAAACATAACTTAGATATTTCAATATAGTCCTTTAGTATTCCAAAATCTTTATCCATAGAGAAATTACATGAATTTAAGAGGAAAGTTTTATCTACGAAATAGTGCTAATTTGTTTTTGTTATCTTATGTTCTCCTGAAGTTATGCTCTATTAAAAATGGGAATTTAGGAAAATTTTGACCTAAGTAAAAAAAATTATCTCTAAACATTATAAACAATTTATTTTCATGTACTAGTGGCTAACAAATTTTAAAATTATACAAAACTTATTTCGTTTAAAAATCTTTTAAAAGCAAAATGTTATAGAAGTTTAAAAATCAAAATCTTACTAATAAATTTCCCGTTTTAGAAAAATGCTGAGAATGTATATTTTGAATCAACCTGTGGCCCTTAAAATTTAACCACCCTTTACAAAAGAATAGATAGATAAAAATATAATTTGACTAAAAAATGTATATTAAATATTCAAATACATATTTTAAACCTACTGATGCACATTTTTTTTATATTTTTAAATCTATAACCTCATAAAACTGTGGGAACAAATATGTATGTTTAGAGTTGGGCACAAATTGTTACTCTAGCTAATTTTTTGTCAACAACCTCGGTCATTTTCGTTTTCACGAACCCTCATTAAAAATCTCATGTGGAACGAAAAAGGTTGTTAGCATGCCATCTAGTAGTTGCTAGTAGAGTCATCTATCTTATATTTAGCTACAGTACAATAAATGGCGCAGTGTAAGATGAATAAATGCTAATATATATGACTAATATATTTTTATAAAAATTTTAAAAAAAAAGTGGGTGTGGCACATCTATTTTCCGTTATAACGAAGAGTTTGACCAAAAAGTCATGTTTGCAAAATTTCAGAATCGTACATATAGTTTTGTCAGTTTTATTACGTTTTAAAGTTTAAATATACACTGTGCGGTATAAATTTTCGTACATTTTGATCGATAACTCTTTTCCTAATTCGTAGATTTAAGCGATTTTCAGGGAAAAATATTCTTTTGACTTGATAAATATTCGAAGTTTCATGACTCTACGTTTATGCGTCTGGACACAATTCTATTTTATTCGATGTGCGAAGGACACGGTTTTTTCGACCTACTCTTGCTTTACGAGCTATAACTCTCTTCCTAATATTCCAATTTAGCGTATTTTCAATACTAAACAAACCTTGTCTATAAGAAAGATTCTGGCGAAATTTGAGCCCCCTAGCTTTTTCGGTGCGACCTCTATCGTGCTTTCAACAGACGGACAGACGGACGGGCATAGCCAGATCGTCATAAAATCAAACCCCGATTCAGAATATATATAAAGGGTGGCCCAAAAGTCGCCCCTTAAACAGGCGTTTTGCATAACTGCACGCAAGGTTTCAGGCTCTATTGCCCTGATCTCAGCTTCAATATTGTTCTTTAGCTGCTCTATAGTTTGAGGCTTGTTTACATACACTCGTTCTTTGAGATAACCCCATAGAAAATAATCAGGGGCAGTTAAATCCGGTGAACGTGCTGGCCAATTAAATTCTGAATTTTTCGAGATAATTCGGTCGTCAAAAATTTCATTTAAAAGCGTCATTGTGGCACGGGCCGTGTGTGCTGTTGCTCCATCCTGCTGAAACCACTTGTTGGCTGCCTCAGGGCGTACAAAATTATGAGGCATAGCGCGATATCTGTCCCCATTCACCGTTACTGTATTACCAACTTCATCCTCGAAGAACGATTAAAAGTAAAATTCTACCACTTTCGTTCGTTGCTCAGTCGTTAAATTTTGCATGGTGGTGTAACAGAGATCGATGAATAAAATCTGAAAAAAAATAAAAAATATTAATAAACAAAAAAGTTATTAAATTTTTACACGCAGGCGTGACTTTTGGTCCACCCTGTACTTTATGGGGTCTAAAATGGATATTTCGATGTGTTACAAACGGAATGACAAAATGAATATACCCCCACCATTTTTTTGGTGGCGGGTATAAAAATGCATACTTGTTGTACTATTCACTTCTCACTCAGCTAACAACCCCCCGAAAAAACTTCGTTACCAGCGCTTCTTAAATCGTTTAGTAAGTGCTCACCTGCTTACAATAGCGCTTTTAAAAGGCATGATATATATATGCGGTATCCCACCTCGTAGGCTTCTTTTTTGCAGTTAATAAGCGCTAATATTATCTCTACCAAGAACAGCTTAATGACTACCCCTTACACTCAGCTGAAAGAGGAAGCTGCAAGTAATAATAAATAAAGAAGTAATAAGCAGTAAAGAAGACATTTTTTTTATTTATTCAAAGATATTTACAACAATATTTATATTTACACCCCAGCACCAAATATGGCTTTACAGGGGCTTATAACAAGACATACTTTGTTGTACTTTGGTACAAAAACACAAGTAAGAGCGCTATATTCGGCCGTGCCGAATCTTATATACCCTTCACAACAAGTAGTCATGTAATAACAGTAGTTTGTATCACCATTCATCCCATATGAAATACGTACATACATATAAAGAACATACATATATAAAAACAACCCATTGTAAAATTATAACTTTACGTATGTATGTTAAAAACAAAAATAAAAAAAATAAATAAAAAAAAAATTAAAAAAAAATTAAAAAAATTAAAAAAAAAAAATTAAATTATATATAATAAATATAAAACAAAAATAAATAAAAAATTATAAAAATATAAATTATATATTAAATAAACAATAAAAAAAATAGAAAAAAAATTTTTGTGGCTCAGCTGGGATTCGATGCCACGTTTTCTCTAACCAGTATACACGTTTGTATGTATGTATGTTGTTGTTAAAATGTTGTTTTGTGAAAATAAATCGAGGTGGTCGTGGATTTTTGCTTATATCTCAGTTGTTTATGTACCGATGTTTCTGATTTTCAATACCGATCTACTCCCGAATATTTCTGATATTTTAATACCTCAACCGGGTCCAAGCGATGTCGGGGGGCTTCAAAAAGTTGATTTTAACATACACACGGACAGACGGTCAGACGGACAGACTGACAGAGCTTAATCGACTCCACTATTCATAAGCTTTCAAAAAATTTATACTTTATGGGGTCGGAAATGAAAATTTTAGAAATTTCACACAGAATGACAAACCTATATACCCTTTTTCACTGTGTGAAGGGTATAATAAATATGAAACAAAAAAAAAATAAAAACAAAAAAAATTAAAAAAAAGAATAATAATAAAAATAAAAATAATATATAAAATAAAGTATAAAAAAATAAGAAAAATTAGAAAAAAATATAAACAAAGAAATTAAAAAGAAATTTTTTGGCTCAGCTGGGATTCGATGCCATGTTTACTCTAAGCAGTATTCATGTTTGTATGTATGTATGTTGTTGTTGTAATGTTGTTTTTGTAAAAAAAATAGAGGTGGTCGTGGTTTTTTGCTCATATCTCAGTTGTTTATGTACCAATGTCTCTGATTTTCAATACCGATCTACCCCCAAATATTTCTAATATTTTAATACCTCAACTGGGTCCAGGCGATATCGGAGGGCTTCAAAAAGTTGATTTCAACATACACACGGACAGACGGATAGACTGAAAGAGCTTAATCAACTCCCCTGTTCATAAGCTTTTAGAAAATTTATACTTTATGGGGTCGGAAATGAAAATTGTAGAAATTTCACACGGAATGACGCTGATGATGACGTTTCTATTTCCAATTTGTTTGCTGATTTTTTTTCAACTACCTACTCTAAAAAGTATATAATAACATAACATCTTACCCATTTAATATACCTCAATCATCTGGTGTACAATTCTCTTTTATTACTTATAAAACGAGTCTTTCAAATTTATTATCACTAAATAATTCGTTTAATGCTGGTCCAGATGAAATACCAAATTGCGTTCTAAAAAATTGTGCAGAAAATTTATGTTACCTGATTACTGCTATATTTAACAAATCCATTAAATTAGGATACGTACCATTGATTTGGAAATTATCGTATATAATTCCGTTGTTTAAAAATGGAAGCAAAATTGAGATATCAAATTATCGTGGCATTGCTAAGCTGAGTGATATTCCCAAACTTTTTGAAAAACTTTTAACTGATAATTTATACTATCAAATTTCTTCGATTTTGTCACCGTGCCAACATGGTTTTTGTATACATCGCTCTACAACGACTAATATTTTGGAGCTAACTACCACAATAAATGATGGTTTTATAAATAATATGCAAACTGATGCTATCTACACAGAGTTTAGTAAAGCTTTTGATAAGGTAAACCATGATCTCTTGCTTAACAAATTGTCATTAATGGGATTTACGGATATGACAATAAAATGGTTAAGATCATACTTGTCTTTAAGAACTCAACAAGTTAAGTATGGAAGTGCTACGTCTAATGCTATCAAAATTCCTTCTGGTGTTCCGCAAGGTAGCCACCTTGGTCCTATTTTATTTACCTTATTCATAAACGATCTACCTTTAGTTATTCAGCACTCTAAAGTTTTGATGTATGCCGATGATGTCAAAATTTTTCGTTCTTCTAATAATCCCGAAGATTAACTTTTCCTTCAATCTGATATTGACAAATTGGTAAATTGGTGTGAAATCAACTTAATGGAGCTGAATATAAAAAAATGTAAGCATATGTCCTTTTTCAGAATTAAGAAATTGGATTTATTTTATTGCATTAATGAGTGTAAACTTGATAAAGTTCTAAATTTTCTTGATCTTGGTATTTTTCTTGATCACCAATTAAATTTTCGTGACCATATTTCTTTAATTGTTAACAAAGCAAATAGTGTACTTGGATTTATGAAGAGGTGGTGCAAGGAATTTCTAGATCCTTATATTACGAAACAATTATATTCATCGTTAGTTCGACCTATTCTAGAATATGGATCGATTATTTGGGATCCTTGCTATAATATTCATATTGAAAGTATCGAGTCTGAACAAAAGAAGTTTTTAATATTTTGTCTTTGTGGCCTTGGATGGAATTCGTTTTTACTACCTTCATACGAAAGCAGACTCTGTCTTATAAAATTACCAACTTTAAAAAGTCGTCGTTCAATGCTGAGTTTTTCTTTTGTGCTGGGCCTAATTCAAGGCGATATCGACTCTGAATTCCTGCTAAGTAAAATATCGTTTAATGGTCCAACCAGACCAACTCGAAATTTCCGTTTTATTAACTTAAAATACTATAGATCCAACTATTCTAATAATGATCCTCTTCGTCGTATATGTGAAAACTTTAATAACTTAATTTTATTTTGTTATTTTACATACTTTAGTCTGTAAGGATTTATAATCTATAGACAATAAATTAAATAAATAAATAAATAAAATGACAAACCTATATATAACCCTTTTTCACTGTGTGAAGGGTATAATAAAGACTACAATGCTTACAAAATTCAAAAAAAATTTTTGGTGGGAACTGCTGAATCGCTTTATAAATATTTTACATTTTTACAGTTTTTAAAATTGAAAATAAAAAATTCCAAGGTTTCCAAAAGTCATTTAAATATTTGTTTAAGGCAATAAATGATTGACGCGAATTTATTTTTTTTTTTATACCCGCCACCAAAAAAATGGTGGGGGTATATTCATTTTGTCATTCCGTTTGTAACACATCGAAATATCCATTTTAGACCCCATAAAGTATATATATTCTGAATCTGGGTTTGATTTGATGACGATCTAGCTATGTCCGTCCGTCTGTCCGTCTGTTGAAAGCACGATAGAGGTCGCACCGAAAAAGCTAGGAGGCTCAAATTTTGCCAGAATCTTTCTTATAGACAAGGTTTATTTGGTATTGAAAATGGGCTATATCGGAATATTAGGAAGTGAGTTATAGCTCGGAATGCAAGAGTAGGTCGAAAAAACCGTGTCCTACGAACATCGAATAAAATGGTATTGTGTCCAAACGGATTAACGTACAGTCATGAAACTTCGAATATATATTTCTCGAGTCAAAACTATATTTCTCACCAAAAATTACCTAAATCTAATCATTAGGAAAGGAGTTATCGATCAAAATGTACGAAAATTTATACCGCACAGTGTATTTTTCGGTATATTTAAAAACAAAAACGTCATAAAAGCAACAAAATTTTATGTACGACTCTGAAATTTTGCACACTTTGCTTTTTGGTGAGACGCTTTTTTGTAACGGAAAATCAATGTGCCACGCCCACTTTTACGCCCACCTCCCATATAACGTTTTACCTAAAATTCAGATAATTTCTCTATTAATAAAGATTTTGGAATAATAAAGTGCTATATTGAAACATCTAAAATGTACTCATTCGCAAAAATAACTTTGACACGCCTACTATAACGCCCACTTTTCACGTTATCTACCGTTAATGAAATTTAAAAGCTCATAAAACCGCCAAAATTAGAGGTATGATGATCAAATTTGCTACGTATATCCCCCTAGGCAATGTCATTATTGTGCCAAAAAATTAAAATGCCACGCCCACTTTTACGCCCACCTCCCATATAACGTTTTACCTAAAATTCAGATAATTTTTCTATTAATAAAGATTTTGGAATAATAAAGTGCTATATTGAAACATCTAAAATGTATTCATTCGCAAAAATAACTTTGACACGCCTACTATAACGCCCACTTTTCACGTTATCTACCGTTAATGAAATGTTAAAGCTCATAAAACCGACAAAATTTGATGTATGATGATCAAATTTGCTACGTATATCCCCCTAGGCAGTGTCATTATTGTACAAAAAAATTAAGGTGCCACGCCCACTTTTACGCCCACCTCCCATATAACACTTTACCTAAAATTCATATAATTTCTCTATTAATAAAGATTTTGGAATAATAAAAGGCTATATTGAAACATCCAAAATGTACTCATGCGCAAAAACAACCTTGACACGCCTACTATAACGCCCACTTTTCACGTTATCTACCGTTAATGAAATGTTAAAGCTCATAAAACCGACAAAATTAGAGGTATGATGAGGAAATTTACTACATATATCCTTCTAGTCAATGTAGTTGTTGTGCCAAAAAGTTTAGGTGACACGCCCACTATAACGCCTACCTCCCATATAACGGGTTTTCTTAAATTCATGTAATTTCTCTATTGATAAAGTTTTTGGGAAAATAAAGAACTATATTGAAATATCTAAGTTGTATTTATTAGCAGAAACTTTATTGACACGCCTACTTTAACGCCCACTTTCATTGAAAGACTACATTTACAAAAGCATTTTAGTAGCATATCGAAGTTATAAAGGGTGGTTAAATTTTAAGGGCCGATGTTGGATTTAAATAAAAAACAAATTATTTAGGAAATTATTATTATTTCTTTTATTTATTATTTCTTTTGGCCCCACTCCTCTATCTGATGGTCCAAATTTTCAATGACAATGTTGATGCTCAATTGTTGGGCACGATGATGAGTCGAGGTTGACTGCTCTTTTGCCACACTAACGCAAAAAAAGGCAATGGTTCCCATTCAACGAACTAAGAAGGCATTCACAGATTTTCTAACATTTTATACAGACCTGTTTTGCAGAAATTTAAATATTTTTTACAATTTTCCCGATTGTGGATGAATTTGAATGATTATGTTGATCAAAAGAATTACGAAGTGCACAAAATGCATTTTGAATTGAACGCCCATTTTCATAAAAAACCTAAATAACTTTAAAGCGTTGATCATTTGCGTATCTTTCCACGGATCAAATTGAGTAAGTTTGAGATTGAGAAATGTCAAATGAAATGCAGAAAACTAATTTAAAGACTGGCTGTAGTTCACCTTCAACATGGGCCCTTAAAATTTAACCACCCTCTACAAAGAAAGTGATACATATTTTATTATAAAAAGATTATTCCATAATGAGTAACAAAATAATAAATATTGTGCTTTAAATGTACACAAAATTGGTGGTGGGTATAAAAGATTCGGCACAGCCGAATATAGTGCTCTTACTTGTTAATATTTCATTTAAATGTTGCCCGCGGTTACGCCAAAGATTGTCCATCTGTAAGCTACAATTTTTGCACATTTTTTGCAGTATATTGGTTTTAAGCAACGTGTCTTTGCTGTAATGTTATCTTCCTGGATTGGGTGTTTTGCTTACTTGTCCTTCTACATAAGAGATTTTTACGTACGCCGACAAGAAATAATCTTTTATTTTGAGCCGAATAAAGTCGGTTATTTTCGCAGGGTACCTTGCTGCATTGACTTTACCGTTGCCATTTTTATAGTTCTGGAACAAGTATAGTTCAGTAATGCCGCCAGCCTACAAACCGCATCAAACAGAATATCTTTCAGTGTACATTAGAAGATCCGTTTGTTGACGTACCTATTGAGACAAATATTATGACAACCATATAATGGATGTAATTATTTAAATATACAAAATCAATGATTTGCAAGTATTGTTCGTTTATTAGTCTATACATGGTGAAATGACAATTCTTACTGAACATTTCTGGCATTGCCACATGTGGCGCATAATATTTTTACACTGAAAAACTTAATATCAAAAAAATACCCTCATGTCAATGAAATAATTTATAATTTTGTAAGTATAAAGCTTAAATTTTGTTTTTCTTTTTATAAAACCACTGAAAGGTTTTATCTCCTGGACCAGAGAACGGTTTGGTTGGCCTGTTTTATGACATTGAATACAATCTCCAAAAACGAACCTTGTGTTTACAATATTCACCAATTCAGTAGAGCAATACGTGACATGATTCAGAATAACGAAGTGTAACGAATAACGAACCATGCATTGCATGTCTTCCAAAGAAATAAACCAACAGTTTCAAAAGAAGCGAATACTTATCGATTGTAACGAATGATTTTTTGTTGATTAAATTAATTTCTGTACATGTTATAAGTTGAATTATACAAAACTTTAACTTGTTATTTTTCTTGGTTGATTCTTTGAAAAAAAATCTGAAGTGTAATTACCAAATCATTGATTTTTTTTAATTAGTTACAGAAATATAATTGGTTTTAGATAATTCATAGGTCAACAAAAGTATACGTATAAGTTTACAAGCTTTACTTACAAATGTTATCGAATGCTGAATGAATGGTGTGAATGTTTTTAGTTTTTTCATATGGCATCATGTTTATTTCAATGGGATTGTACGTATTCATACATTAGAATTAATACATTTAGAATTAGGCAGAAAATGTGTATGGTGTCGTTATGATCTCTGCCCAGGACCAATCTAATAATTAGTTAAACTCTTACCACCTTGCCAGTTGAGGGTTAATAAAATTATTATGAACCTAACGCAGTTTAGCAACTAAAATGAGAAATTCTAATCTAAAGTAACGAACATCTTTTAACAAAGCAAAAAGCTTTTGTTGGGCATGGAAAAACTAAAAACAACAAATAATCACTAAACAAACTGTAAACCCATATAATTTGATTTAAGTACTAGTAGATATAAAGTGCTTCACATTAATAAAAAAAATTATATCATTTATAGTTATAATTTTAGTAGTTAACCGATGTCCAAATAGAAAACACTCTAAACGCAACGTTATAAATAACACATTCATTTATTATGTCTAATAATACCGATAATATTCCAGCTTGGATTGAACCAACACTATTTGTAGATGCATTGCACGATACAGTGGGAGAATTCAAAAAAATACTTAATTTTAAAGCATTTCATGCTCTAGCACCAGGAGAGAATTATGCTACCGTTATGATAAAAGTAGAAATAGAAGTTCTGCTTAAGAATGGCAAGAATCGTAAAGAAAGTTTTATGCTGAAAGTGGCACACGATAATGAATTCTATCGCCAAGAAATGACCAAGTGGGACATGTTCAGCACCGAGTCGGGTATGTATCAAGAAATTGTACCGGAATTTGAACACATATACGAAAAGATTGGTTTGTATGTTAAATTTGGTGCCAAGTCCTTTAACTTGCCCATACAACAGGACTTTATACTGCTGGAAGATCTTACCAAGAAAGGTTTCAAGAATGCTCCAAGACAAAATTGTTTAGATATGGAACACTGTAAAGCTGTTTTGAAAAAGATGGCCCAATGGCATGCTGCTTCAGCGGTTAGAATCGAAAATAAAGGACCTTATGAAAACAAATACACAATAGGCATGTTAAAAGAAAATCTTAAAGAGATTTTCAAAACTATGCTCGAGAGTTCGCTTAAGTATTTACTGAACTCTGTTAAGAAGTTGCCAAATCATAAAGAATACCTGCTGCAGCTGGAAGACTTAAGGGGAAATATAACAGATTTACTTTACCAACAATGTTCTTTTGATGAGAACGAATTTAATATTTTAAATCATGGTGATTGCTGGTCCAATAATATTATGTTTCAATATGACGAAGAGGGAAAACTGCAAGAAACCTATTTAGTAGATCTGCAAATACCGAATTACGGTTCTCCAGCTCAAGATTTAATATATTTCATTATATCGTCGGCTCAATTGGATATAAAAATAAGTAAATTTAATTATATGATTAAATACTATTACGACAATTTAATAGAGCATTTAAAGCTCTTGAATTATACAAAGCCCTGCCCAAAACTAAAGGATTTACATATGAGCTTAATAAGACATGGCATGTGGGGTGAGTATGTCAACGCCTTAATACTTCAACTAAAAGTCATTAATCTTGAATTTATTTTTAAGGTTTTTTTGCTGCTCTTGTTACAATGGCTGCCGTTTTGTGTGATCCTACCGATCAGGCCAACATAGAGAACTTAATTGGTGACTCTCAAGATGCTGACAAATTTAAAGAATTTATGTATTCGAATGAACGTATTGCAAAACATTTAGAAGTGATCTTACCTTGGCTTTGTAATAGAGGAGTTTTCGAGCATTAATTACAAATTGCGACCGAACGTTATTTGTATTTAAAATACGTCGCAGAATTCAGTGCCGTGATAGATTCTTATTAAATCAAATCGATTTTTTTAAAATTTTACAATAATAATAAATATATTCGTAATATTATAAATATGTATAAAGATATATATGATGACTATTGGGTGTTATATTTGCTGACAAAACGTCTAAGATTTTTACACTTTAAAATAATAAATAGAAAAAAGACAAAAATTTCTCAGTTAAATTATTTTAGATAATGAACTGTAGTTTAGTTTTTCATTTAAAAATAAATATTTTAATTTGATAAGATAAAAAGAATTAAAAGTGAAGATTACAAACACTAAAATGAACTGGTGAAAATCTGGTTTCAATGTCGCATATGGTCCCATAACAACTACTTAGTCAGTGGTTCTAATATCACTAGTGGATTTTTAATGACAAACACATGTTAAAGAACATTGTCTGGAATATAATTTATACAAAGAAGTGGTGAAAGAGTCAATAGTGAATCAGTACTGTTTCACTATAGTGCAGGTTTGTTAGCTTAAATGTAAGAAGGCAAAGTCCAATCAGAAAGTGTTGTATAACAGTCAAATACTCTCATTTCAGAATATTTTTTTAAATATGAAACTTTTATTTGTTCAATTCACAACCCTCTTGTAATGTACTTCTTTTATATCGCATTACAGCATTGTGTACCGTCTGGTGTTTTAAATTAATACAATATTGTATTGGATTATTAATTAATATTAATAATAATGATAATAATAATAATAATTATAATAATAATAATAATAATAATAATTTTTTTTTTGTGTTGAGGTAGGAAAATCCCTTCGGATCATCAGATGTCATCACATCCGGTATGTGGTGTTACCACTAAAAACCTACCTCCTTCTCAGAATTTCTCTATCCGGAACCGCGTTCGCATTACTGCGGATAGAGAATCAGAGTGATTCAGCCACGTTACTCTATTGGCTGCGTCCAGGCGGATCACAGTGATCCCCTATCAAGATCAATCTTCTTCGTCTTTAGTACGTTCTCCACGTATTTCGCGACCATTTGCCAATTTCCATTTCCGCGTAACATTTGGCTGACAATACTCCCAACAGTTACGGGACCAATCTCCTCCTCCAACTTCTTTCTCTCATTTTGCCATCGTTCGCAATCGAAGAAAGTATGTTCCGCATCGTCAGTAGCTCCGTCGCCATTTATACAGCTTGGATCCTCGGCTTTTCCCATTTTATAAAGGCATTTTCTGTAATAGCCGTGTCCCGACAGCATTTGGGTTAAGTAATAATTTACCTCTCCCTCCTTTCTATTGAACCATTCATTAATCCTTGGAATTAGTTTTGCGGTCCATCTTCCCTTTGCAGAGCTGTTCCACTTCTCTTGCCACTTCCTTAGTGTTTCCATTCGTAACTCTCCTTGATCTACTTCGTTCCCCTGCTTTCGTTTTGCATATATTTTAACTCTTTCCTCAATCAAAAGATCTATGGAAATTGTACTGCTGATTATAAAAACGGCTTCCTGTGAAACTGTCCGATATGCTGATGCTACTCTTAGCTCTGTGTCGCAGATAGTATGTTTCGTCTTTTTTTTTGGTAATAAGATATGTTCCCCAAACTTCGCTGCCGTATAAAAGCACTGAATTTGTAGTATCCAAATCTGCTATCAAATCTGACTCCCAAGTATTTTAGCATATTAGCAGTCGTTATCCTTGTGTCTAGAATGTCGAAAACTGTCTCTAGTTGTATATGCTTTTTTGTCAAAAATATAAGCTCTGTTTTCTTCGTAGCGAGGCTTAACCCATGCTGTTCGAGCCATGTTTTACTCCGTAGCATTACCATATTTAGTTTTCGTTTAATGTCGTCTACATTTCTACCAGTAATAACAGCTGCTATATCGTCTGCATAGCCTACCAGGTGACAGTCATCGGGCATTTCCAGTGTAAGGATTTGATCGTATGTAATATTCCACAGATCTGGTCCAAGTATGGAACCCTGTGCCGCTCCTGACGTTATTTTCCTTGATTTCAGTCCGCTTGTTATATCGTAAAGAAGAGTACGATCGCTTAGGTAACTTTTGATTATATTAAGTAAATATGCAGGGATTTTGATATCAACTTTCAAAGCTCCTATAATGTCCTTCCATTGTAGGCTGTTAAATGCATTTCGGACGTCTAATGTGGCTAACAAAGCGATATTTCTGGAATAGTTATTTCCTTGCTGAGCTTGTTCGACACTTAAAACCACATCTTCCAGTGCTCCGAGTGTTGATTTTTCCTTTCTGAAGCCATGTTGTCTTACTGATAGACCTCCTAACCTCTCAACTTCTAATGTAAGTCTGCCCTTAATTAGCTTTTCAAAAAGCTTTCCGGTCACATCAAGCATGCATAGTGGTCTGTATGCTGAGGGGTGTGTTGGATCTTCTTTCACTTTACTAATCAAAACCAACTTCTGTTTCTTCCATACTTCCGGAAATGTTCCATGTGCCCAGCACAAATTAAACATTCCCAAAAGTATGTTTGGACGTTCTTCAGCTACGCATCTTAAAACCTCGGCTGGGATTCCGTCCGGCCCTGGAGCTTTATTCCGTTTGAAGCTTTTGGCTGCTAGCAAAAGCTCGTTCTCTGTAAAAGGCGGTGGAGCCTCACTTATTATTTCAAAATTTTTCTCAAGTTCCTCATGGTTCGGAAAGAAGGCGTCCACTATACGCTTCGCGTTTTCGCAAACCATCGGCTCCGTTCCAGATTTTGCAATAAGTTTCTGAGTAACTAGCATATACCCAAGTCCCCAAGGGTTGTTGTTTATATCCTTTCTCAATTCTTCTAACTTATTCCTTTTACTTCTTTCTATTGCCAATTTCAGCTCCATCTTGGCCTTCTTGTGGTTTGATTGCTCTGTTATAGCTAGGCCTGTTTTCCTTGCTCTGGTAAGTTTTCTTCTTGTTTTTAGGCATACTTGCTTTAGTTCGGCTATCTCTGTTGTCCACCAGTGCACTGCTTTTCGTTTTCCCCTTCCTCTGTTTTTTGGCATAGATGCGTCACAGCTTTAGATTATGCTTTGCATCGTTTTTCCTATTACTTGCAAAATGCCGCCAGTCCGCTCGAAATTTTCCATACGTCTATCAATATTCGCGATTAGTATCTCGGTATTCAGTTTGGATACATTCCACTTCCTCCTCCCAAGATATTTTCCTAGGTTTGGTCGGTCGTGGGCACTTCCTTTATTCATAGTGTAGGTAATGTATTGATGACCACTACCAGTAAATTCCTCCATCACTTTCCAATTTTCCACTCTTGAAGCTATTGTCTCGGAAACAAGTGTTATATCTGGGGTAGTTTCCTGACATCCAGGTCGTCTAAATGTGGTTGTACCACCTGTATTTGGATTCAGTCTTCCCGCCATATCAAGTATCAGACGGCCCCTAGAATTTGTACTTGGTGCGCCCCATTCCATTGCCTTAGAACTAAAGTCTCCAGCGATTATCCAAGATCCACCGATTTCCCTGGCCGTGTCCTCGATGATATTCAGCTTTCTTTTAAACTCATCCATAGTATCACTAGGTGTTAGATAGCAGCTCATTAGATTACATGACGTTGTTTTAACATATACTAGACAGTCGTTATTTCCTCTCCGTGTTATAATTGCGGCGATACTACATGGTTTCCATATTGCCGCTGTTCCTGTACAGTCATCTAGCCAAATGCCAATGTTCTTAGGTCCATAGTGTTTGCTTATTATAGCAATGTCTATCTCCTTCTCCACAACAATTTGGTCTATTAATGCATGTGCTGTCTTGCTCCTATGCTCATATTATTTTCCCCTATTTTAATTGCATCTCCAATGGCCTGAGCTACCTCTTCGGAGGTTGTCATTGCATCTAGATTTCGAATATTCAAGGTAACATTTGCGGTACCGCTACGTACTTCAGCTGAGTCTTTCATCACATCTCTCATTTTGTTGAAAAGTTCTGGATTTACTCGTTCTCCTCTCTCAAGCTCAATTAACATCGATCCGGTTTTTGTTTTTCTGATCGTTTTGACCTTTATATTTGTTTCTATGTTCCCATTCACTCTCAGGGTTTTAAGAACGTCTGCGTAGCTATGTCCTTCTGTTGGCTTTATTATGAGCGCTTCTGGTTTATGTTTGAGTGGTATTTTCCTCTTTCCTTTATTTTTGGGGGTTTCTTAAGAGATTTCATCCATATTTTTCTTCGTTCCCCGGTCTGTTTTTTGTTTCATTGTCTTCCTGTATCTAACAGTCTTCCACTGCTCAAAGTTCTTGACTTCAACATTTCTTTTCTTTTTCGTTTCTTCCGTTTGTTCAAGTGGGCTCTCTGCAGTTCTTTTGGCTATAATTGTGAGCGGTGTATTTTCCCCATTTCCAGCTCTATTTTTTTCTAAATCTCTTTGTCTTTCCTTTTCTACTTTTGTCCAGCTAGACCTGCTAGTTTCCGCGATGCAGATTAGTTCATCAATCTCCTGAATCCCTTCTCTCACATCCATACTGATGTTCTTCTGCCTTTTAAGAGCTGCCTTAATTTTAACCATTACTTTCCTTATATTTGCCATGGCCGAGGCTTCCTCTTTTCTCATTTTAGATATACAATCTTGGTTTGGAGAACTTCTGATTTGTTGTAACCTACTTGCTGGAAGGTTTTCGGTCGTCACCATAAATGCCTTCGGGGTCTCAAAGAGATTTTCCTTAGTCATATCAACAACAGAAGAAGTTTTATTTCTAGGATGCGCAGTTGCAGTCACTTGAGTATTACCGGTTCTCGCTGTGGGACTTCTTCTCAGTCCTCCACTAGATCGAAACGGGTTTGATGTTTCCTCATTCAAAATGTTCCTTAGAGTTTTTATTGTTTTATTTGTTTTGTCAGTCATTTTCGCTTTTCTAGGGTCCCATCTTGAGGCCGTTATCCATGGTCGTCATGCAGTTGTCCTTAATGACCCCGAGGGTCCCTTTGCAAGCAGTGAGGTCCTCGCGATGGTTGACAAGAGACTTTATGAGAACTCTTGTTCAGAGCCAGGTCGGACATTAATCGGGAGTCGTCTCAACCGAACCTACATGGTCAGATCAGTGACTACGAGCCATTAAGCGTTCCACAAGCCCTGCCAAGGATTTAACGGGACGGAAGACAACTGAGACATTAACCTGAAAGCCGTTTCCACGAGATATCACTCTCGTGTATTAAGGTAACAGACTGCCACAATTGTCGGCCCAATTTCGCCATCTCCAATTCGGGGTCCAAATTCATGTCCTTGCCATTTCCGGGTCGTCATCGTGCCCTGCTAGTTTTTGGTCCGCCCCGAGTATTTAATTTCCTCGGTACCTGCTATTTCTAGCAGGCGTTCCCCTATCCGCCACCTGGGGAGGCGCCCGATGGGGAACTAGCAACCCCACACGGGGTTATAATAATAATAACAATAACAAGAATAATATTGATAATAATTATAATAATACAGTCAGTAAGCTTATAGTATTCAGACTTATTTGAAGCTCAGAAGAACTCAGAAATTTAAAATTAAATTTTCGGTGAAAAATTTACTTTACCAACAATGTTCCTTTGATGAGAACGAATTTAATATTTTAAATCATGGTGATTGCTGGTCCAATAATATTATGTTTCAATATGACGAAGAGGGAAAACTGCAAGAAACCTATTTAGTAGATCTGCAAATACCGAATTACGGTTCTCCAGATCAAGATTTAATATCTTTCATTATATCGTCGGCTCAATTGGATATAAAAATAAGTAAATTTAATTATATGATTAAATACTATTACGACAATTTAATAGAGCATTTAAAGCTCTTGAATTATACAAAGCCCTGCCCAAAACTAAAGGATTTACACATGAGCTTAATAAGACATGGCATGTGGGGTGAGTATGTCAACGCCATAATACGTCAACTAAAAGTCATTAATCTTGAATTTATTTTTAAGGTTTTTTGCTGCTCTTGTTACAATGGCTGCCGTTTTGTGTAATCCTACCGAACAGGCCAACATAGAGAACTTAATTGGTGACTCTCAAGATGCTGACAAATTTAAAGAATTAATGTATTCGAATGAACGTATTGCAAAACATATGGAAGTGATCTTACCTTGGCTCTGTAATAGAGGAGTTTTCGAGCATTAATTACAAATTGCGACCGAACGTTATTTGTATTTAAAATACGTCGCAGAATTCAGTGCCGTGATAGAATCTTATTAAATGAATTCGATTTTTTCAAAATTTTACAATAATAATAAATATATTCGTAATATTATAAATATGTATATAGATATATATGATGACTATTGGGTGTTATATTTGCTGACAAAACGTCTAAGATTTTTACACTTTAAAATAATAAATAAAAAAAAGACAAAAATTTCTCAGTTAAATTATTTTAGATAATAAACTGTAGTTTAGTTTTTCATTTAAAAATAAATATTTTAATTTGATAAGATAAAAAGAATTAAAAGTGAAGATTACAAACACTAAAATGAACTGGTGAAAATCTGGTTTCAATGTCGCACATGGTCCCATAACAACTACTTAGTCAGTGGTTCTAATATCACTAGTGGATTTTTAATGACCAGCACATGTTAAAGAACATTGTCTGGAATATAATTTATACAAAGAAGTGGTGAAAGAGTCAATAGTGAATCAGTACTGTTTCACTATAGTGTAGGTTTGTTAGCTTAAATGTAAGAAGGTACAAAGTCCAATCAGAAAGTGTTGTATAACAGTCAAATACTTTCATTTCAGAATATTTTTTTAAATATGAAACTTTTATTTGTTCAATTCACAACCCTCTTGTAATGTACTTCTTTTATATCACATTACAGCATTGTGTACCGTCTGGTGTTTTAAATTAATACAATATTGTATGGATTTATAACAATGATGGGGAATAAAATTTTTTGGGGAAATAAAAACTGATTTTGTAGTGTTTGTTTTAGTGTCAAAACAAAAACAATTTATGATTTTTTCGCCTCAAATTTCTGTTAACAAAGTATTTTATTTATTTTTATTGGTTAATAATAAATAATTTTTTATAAAAAAAAAAAATTGATCTCAAGCTTAAATAAAAATCAAATATTGAAAATATCTTACGGAATTTTTTTTTAATTTCCTTTAAAAATAATAATAATAATAATAATAATAATAATAATAATAATAATAATAATGCCTAACGCATCTCAGATACTGTCGTCATAGTTCTGGTATGTGGAGCTTGCATCCACTAAAAACCCCCCTTTTTCGAGCCGTTCTCCACCCTGAGACCGCTTTCGCATTACTTCAGGTCGGGGCTCCTCTTCTGTTTCTATCGAACAGCCGTCGTTATGCCTACGACTAGGTCCCGCTTTTTCGCGCTTAGTAGCCTTTCAACATATGCTGCCACGTGTTCCCATTTAGTCTCATTTTCTATCATGAGATCCACGATATTTTCTGGGGATATTTCCCCTACGGTTTCCTCTAAGTTGTGTCGTTCCACACTCCATCTCTCACACTTGAAGAAATTGTGCTCTGCATCGTTTATGCAGTTGTTTCCATACATACAGGTTCCTGTGTTTACCTTTCCCATTCTGTGTAGGTAATATAGAAAGTATCCATGTCCAGAAAGCATCTGTGTCATGAAATAGTTTATTTCGCCATGCTTTCTGTTTACCCATTTATCAAGGTCTGTTATCAGCCTTGCTGTCCATCTGCCTCGAGATTCGCTGTCCCATCTGTCTTGCCACCTTCGCATGGTATGCGTTCGTCTTGTTGTTTCCGATTCCCTGTTCGTTCTTTCAATAATCCTTCGATCTTTCCAAAGATCTTTTCTTTCCTCGGCCAGTAAGTCAATAGGGATACAGCCACTTATAACGAGTATTGTTGGTTCCGATACTGTACGATATGCTGAGGCTACTCTCAGAGCAGAGGTGCGTTGTACATCAGCCAGCATCTTTCTTCTATACTTTGCCCTTAAAGCATCAGCACAGATTTCGCACCCATACAAAAGGATTGACTGGGTCGTTGCCATCATCAGTTTTCTCTTGGAATAGCTTGGGCCCCCAGTATTTGCCATAAGTCTGCTGAGAGAAACCGTCACCTGAGCCGCTTTAGTTGCAGCATATTCGAGTTGGTCTCGAAACGTTAATCTATTATCTAGCCTTAAACCTAGATATTTAATCCACTTGCTTGTCTTAATTGTCTCAGACAAGACCCTCATGTCCACTTCTAAAGGGGTATGCTTCCTTGTAATGATTAGAAGTTCCGTTTTCTCCGTGGCTAGCTTAAGGTTGTGGATATCCAGCCATAACTTCGCCTTAAGCACAACTTGGTTAAGCTTTCTCTGAGCTTCTTCCATGTTACGTGCTGCAATAACGGCCACAATGTCGTCGGCATAACCCACCAGGTAGGTGTCATCTGGCATCTCGATATGCAGGATATCATCATAACTGATATTCCACAGTCCAGGACCTAGAATCGAGCCCTGTGCTGCTCCTGCGGTAATCTGCTTTTCCCGTGTCCTACCAGCATTTTCGTATATAAGTATACGGTTGCTCAGGTAACTCTTTATCATCCTCATTATGTATGCTGGTGCTCTAAACCGTGTCTCCAGAGCCTCTATCATGTCGGCCCATGTTGCGCTGTTGAAGGCATTTCTAACGTCAAGAGTCGCCAATAAGACAATGCGTCTTGAAAAATGGTTCCCCGTCTGTGCTCGTTGGATACCCTCTATAACTTCTTCGATCGCGCCTATTGTGGACCTTCCAGTCCTAAATCCATATTGTCTCGTGGAAAGGCCTCCAGCACTTTCCACAGCCGCATGTATCCGAGGTTTAAGCAGTAGTAATAATAATAATAATAATAATAATAATAATAATAATAATAACAATAACAAGAATAATATTGATAATAATTATAATAATACAGCTCAGAACAACTCAGAAATTCAAAATTTAATTTTCAAATATATTTCGGTCCTTTTTAATTGATATTAGATTTTGGATCGTTTCAAATAAAAAACAAAAACACTATATTCGGCTGTGCCGAAGTTTTTATTCCCACCACCAAATTTATGTACTTTTATTGTACAAAATTTATTATTTTGTTATTTACTGTAATCTTTAAACTAAAATATGTATCACTTTTTTTCTGTAACTTCTAATTTGAGATAAAGCGTTACATGAGAGGTGGGCGTGTCAATTTATTCTCCGTTAGTACTAAGCCATTGATTAAAAGATCACTTTTATTAGGTTTTAAGTTTTAAATATACCGAAAAATACACTGTGCGGTATAAATTTTCGTTTATTTTGATCTATAAGTCCTTTCTTGCATAGAATTTAGCAATTTTCAGGAAAAAATTTTTTTTTGCTCACGAAATATACATTCGAAATTTCATTGATCTACGTTAATGCGTTTGGACACAATTGCATTTTATTCGATGTTGGAAGGACACCATATTTTTGACCTACTCTTTCATTACGAGCTATAACTCTCTTCCTAATATTCCGATATAGCTCATTTTTAATACCAAATAAACCTTGTGTATAGTGAATATTCTTGCAAAATTTGAGCCCCCCCCCAGCTTTTTCGGTGCGACCTCTTTCGTGCTTTAAACTGACGGACGGACCGATGGACGGACATAGCTATATCGTCATAAAATGAAACCCCGACTTAGAAAATATATACTTTATGAGGTATAAACTGGATGTTTCGATGTGTTACGAACGGAATGACAAAATGAATATACCCCCACCATTTTTTTGGTGACGGTTATAATCATTTCATTATTTTTTGCAAGATCGAATAAAAGTGCTTTTAAAACTTTTTGTCTTTTTAAGTCAAATTTTGAATGTTGTGTATGATACTTGACAACCTTTAAACAGACTTATCTTAAATTTTATTATCAGTTAAATTATGAAATAGTCAAACAAATATATTGTTACAGATTTATTTTTAAGTAGCTTAATTTACATTATCATTTATTTTAGTTGTAGTAGTTTAAGTTACTGTAGTTTTATTTGTATTAGTTTATTTTGCTGGTTGTTAGAAACTGTTGTTTGCTATTATGTGTAGCATACTTTTAGGCACTTATATTATTCGTGCATATTACTTAACGTCTTAATTTAAATGTAACGGTTTTCGAATATACTAGAATGTATGTACGAGAACTTTGTCGAATGTTACCGAACACCACTATAAATAGCCGAACAACACAGCTAACATAATCAGTATTACAGTAGAGCTTGTTAATTGTGTGTCAAAGTGAGTTTGACAATAAAGGTCTATAACAATAAGTAAAGTGCTATAAAAGCAATCTCTGAATGTGTTTAAGTAAATAAAGTGCTCTTGATTTTATAACGAATTTCAACTGTTTTTGATTGCAATAAAAGAACTCAAGGTCTATTTAAAGTATCCAACGTTTATAAAAGGTATAAACGTAACAATATTTATTTTGGTTTGCGCTGAAATTTCAACATATACAAATACATAATTGATTTTATAAATCTTCTATTGCCTTTTGTTATTAAATTTATTCTTAATTTTGTAATATTTTATCTTGAAGTTATTGGCTCAAATACTTACAAAATAAGCCATGTGACGTTTGAGTCAAATGACTTTAACAAATTTGGAACCATGTTTGAAATAAAACTAAGTTTTTCTTTTATTATAAAATATATAATTATCGAATTCACAAGGTGTACTCTCTTGTCGTAATGTCTTTATATCTTATTAAAATAAATATATATTTTTTTTTATTTATTAAAAAATTCTTAAACCATTTTAAAACTAGTGACAATGCAAAACCAAACAAATTAAAGTGCCAACACACAATAAAATATAGAAATAAAATAGTAATTATGAATTAGAAATTCCTTTAAATAAAATAATAATAAGTAATAAACAAAAGAAAATACTTGAACTCTTTAGCAAAGTTTTTTTTATGGTGTAATTGGCAGTAATTATTTCATGCATTACTTAGTAATGAGGTGTTGTTAACAAAATCACTATGTTAAAATAGAGAGTAACGATCTCAGCAAATACTTTCTACATCATTACTTTAAACAATATACAAATATAATAATACAAATTATTTTTCAGAATGCTATATTCAGCTATACCATTACCATCATGTACATAATATGTCTACATTTCATGTTTTACGCCATTTGCTTTTTAATTTCCGATGCCATCGTTAATTTTTCATTTTTACGTAGTAAAATGTATTCTACTAGTCAAGCCCATAATGATGGAAAAATATCCGCCATTTCGTTTCAGACGCCATCTTAAATTATACACTTTCTTTAATAGTTACCTGTATTTTACTGGTCGAGCCCTTTCATTTAATATCAATATTGCGGGAGTTAAATGGGACCAAGTCGAAACTGTTTTAATTGACTCATATATTCTCCATTTAATTTAGCACGCCATCTTGGATTTTTAATTTTTCATAATAAACTGTATTTATGCGGTCAAGCCTTTTCAGTTGATACCCACATTGACTCTCTAGGTGGTAAGGAAACTTATAAAAAAAATATTTTCTTTTGTAAATTTTAGGAAAAACACCAAAGCAGTTGTGTTTCAATCAATTTATTATTTTTTTTCTTAGAAATAAATTTTGGAACCATGGCAAATGATTTGGTGTCTTTATGAAGAAGCTTAAAAAAATCAACTTTTAAGTTATTTATGTATAACTAGTAGTTTGTTTGTTTTTTGTAATTACATTTGTAAGCGATAGTAGTGAATTTTTGGAACAACTCAAACAAAAATAAGTAGTTTAAATATATCTTCAATATTAAGTGTTAAGTTACTAGATCAATAAAAATATTGCTGGGTAATTTTTAAAATTGTTAGACACTAATAAACACTGAAAACTATTGGTTCACGATAAAATTTATTTTTAACAAAAGTTAATTGAAGACTAAAGTCAAATGCTTGAAATGTCTGCGTAACAGGTTTATTCCATGTGAAAAAATTATTTAGGTCAACTAAAAGAAAATGTAAAATTCTATACAAAAAATTGATCAGACAATATTTACATTCATATGTATGTACCCACAAAGTACTTTAAATTTGCAGTTGTAATAGATAACCAAACACAAGAAAATTAAATAAAAAATCAAAAATTTTAAAAGCTCTTTAAATTTGTGTATAAAAAAAAGCTTTCGACTGCGGAAGTATTTATCATACAATTTTAATTTCAGTGTCACTTGCTTAACGAAAAGTTCTAAATTCAAATTTATCTCTAGTTACTTTTTAAGCTAGAAATGAAAATATTTAACCGATTTACTCAGTTAGAACATAGAACTAAGCGCAACAACGTTAAATTATACGTCGCATTAAAAAGAGTTTGGTTATTTTGTTTTTTACTTATTGTTTTTTTTTAATTGTTCTAAGTAATTAATAGTATTTAAATATATTTTATAACTACAATTATGGCTAATTATCAGGGAACGCCTGCTAATGGTGCTGACATACCATCATGGGTTGAAGCTTCCATATTTGAATCAGTTTTTAGGGAAATAGTTCCGGAATTTCATCAAACAAAGGATTTTAAAGCTAGACGAGCTTTAAGTGCTGGTGAAAATTATGCCACTATAATGCTGCGTATAACAGCGGAGATCGAATTAAAGGGTATGTATGTCAATACATTTAAAACAAATTTGTTTATGTCCAAAAGAGTTTTAAGGTTTTAAATTTATTGAAAACCATTTTATACCTTTGACAGAGAATGTAAAGTTAGGTTTGTAATTCTCTGTGTATTTTCTACAATATTCATTTTCGATCCCAGGTATAAAGATATAAGGTTTGACATTTGAAATAAATGAGAGAAGAGAGAGAATTATTTTTTATTTCTGGGCTTTGACAGCTGAATTTAAAATAAGTGAAGAAAAAAATAATCAGCTGACAAAACAAGACTACCTGATGAATGCATTTGCCTTGTTCCGACACCATAGAGTATAAATTTTCCAAAACCTTATGCATATGTTGAAATCAGTTTTTTAAGCCCCCCGACAACAACAAGACCTGTGTATGGTATCAAAATAGAAGAAATATTCGGAAGCAGAACGGTATTGAAAATAAGCAAAATCGCCATATAAGCTACCATGTGGTCTTTACACCTATGAATATGATGGTGAAGCGTATAATCAGAAAACGATGTTAAATTACTATTTTTTTATGAATTATTTACCTAAAGAATTTTGATATTTTGTATAACTTTTCAAAAATTCAATTTTAAAATTTTTAATTAACCATTCTGGAAAAAATTAGTTTAAGCAAAGAATTTTAGATTTTTTAATGAAAAAGTTCGAAATGTACTTCTTTCTATCTTTAAACAGTTTTCAAATTTCCTTATCTTTAAAATTTTCTTAAATTTTTTTTTATTTCTTTAAAAAATATTTAAAAGTTACCAGAATGATCTTTCAATATATAAAAGTGAATATAAGTTTGTTTGTTCGTATATAATGTGCGGTCAAACCTCTAAACTGCAGATTTCGGCATTCAAACGTGATCAAAATTTTAGATGTCGCATTACAGTCTTTATACCAAATGCACAAAGAACGATAGAGTAAAATTTTACATTTGATCGGATGCCGTAATGTGACTTTTTGATGCAAAAAAACTTTTCTGAAAAGGTTATAAACCATATTTTGCGAATACTTTGCTTTAGTACCTCCATTTAACATTATTAATCGGAAACGCTCTTCCAATGCTGGATTTATACTTCTATTTTTTGGCTGCGACAGCAACGTGCAGTGTATTAATAACGATTTTATAAATTTATTTTTAATAAATTATCTGTTTTTGGAAAATATGGACATTATTTATAATTTTCCTTTCAGATGGCTCATCGCAGACAATAACACTAATGTTAAAGGCAGCTCACGACAATGAGTTGTTCCGTGAAATGATGAAAAGTCATAATGTTTTTGATATCGAAGCTACCATGTATCGCGAAGTAGTGCCAGAGTTTGAACAGATGTACAAAGATGTAGGAACTGAAGTGAAATTCGGTGCCAAGTCATATCAGCTCACAATCGATCAACCTTACATACTCTTGGAGGATTTACAACCTAAAGGCTTTATAAACCTAAATCGGCTAGAAGGTTTGGACATGGAGCATACACATGCTGTGCTAAAAAAAATAGCACAATGGCACGCAGCTTCCGCGGTACGTGTTGCGACCAAAGGACCCTATCATCGTAATCTGTGTGAAAGTTTTTTTAAAGAAGAAACACGTGAAATGATGAAGTCAATGTTCGGAAGTTTAGCCAAGATTCAAATGGATTGTTTAAAGTCATTTGATGGTCATGAATTATACTACGAGCTCATGTATGAGAAAAAAGATTGCAGATTGGATGAAATGTTCGATGCTGCCAAGGTGGACTTGAATGAATTTAACGTTTTAAATCATGGCGATTGTTGGTCCAACAATGTCATGTTTAAGCATGACGCATATGGTAAAATCAACGAAACTTATTTAGTTGACTATCAAATACCTCGTTACGGTTCTCCAGCTCAAGATTTATACTATTTCCTTCTGTCGTCAACAAAATATGAACTTAAGATAAAATATTTTGATTATTTTATTAAGTACTACCACAGCGAGCTATTGGAACATTTAAAATTGTTGAACTATTCTGAGAAGCTTCCCACGTTGAAGCATATACATATAATGTTACACAAATATAATGCTTGGGGTAAATAGCTGCTCGTCTGACATTTATAATTTTTATTATTAATTTCAACAATTTTTATTTAGCTTTATCCACCGTGACTGGCGTTATGGCCGCTGTTCTTTTGGATCCCAACGATGGCGCTAGTTTAGACAATTTTGTTGGTGAAAGTGATGCTGGCATCAAATTGAAAATCGAAATGTATTCAAATGCCCGTTATCGTAAACATTGTGAAATGATTTTACCTTGGCTGTATAATCGTGGCGCAATATAGAATTGCTATTATTAATAGGCTTAATAACGTACAAATTTTTTTCACATGCATACATACACACACATGTATATGTACATACATCTGTTGTCTATTAATTACAGTAATTTGTAGAATGTTATTGTATATAAAATGTTGTTTTTATTTTCACTTAGAAATTAGTGTGTTTTAAACAAAAACTTTTTTATTACTGTTTCCAGTTATTTTTGTTAAAGCTAATTTAACACCGTAATGCTCGTAGTAATATTTTGATAACTTTCAATTAAAAATTCAATTAATAATTGCGGCATTCGATCAACAATTGAGTTTGCTGTGCTTTTGGTATAAAGATTCTGATAGCAATTATAAGAGTTCTATCGCATTTGAATGCGGTAATTTGTCCACTGTACATTGTTTTTGTGCTGTGTATTTTAATTTAAAAAAATTCTCAAGTAAAAAAATTAAATTTTCCATTGCTGCTTTAAAATCTAATCAAAATATTATGACTTGTGTTATAATGTAAACTTAACTTAACGCCTACTTAATAGCGGCATCCAACATTTTTTTTAAATTAGGTGAACATTTTAAATGTTTTTAGGTTTAATAACAAAACAAATGTAGAACTTTAACTCAACTAACATAACAAAAATTTCTTATACTAAATATTTTAGAAAAGTAAATATTTAAACTACTTACAATAATTAATTTTATCATGTAAAAAATGCCTAAAAAAAATTCAACAGAGTTGAGATTAATCGTTATTGTTTGGTTTACAAAGTAAAAGCGAGCGGTTTGAGTCTACATTTTATACTTGTTTTGTTATTGTAAATTAAAATTATTAAAATTAATTAATTAAAATGTTTGTATATTGTAAGCCACACACAAATAAAACACACTATTCAGTACAATTAATTATAATATGATGATATCACTGGTGATACATACGATTAAGTTTTTTTCGAGTTGTAAATTTCAATTCAAAATATAAATATTCTAGGTGTAAGCATTTGTTTTATTATACACGATACATAAAAATTAATAGATATATTAATTACATATTCTAGTTGTTTTGTTGGCACTATAATGATTTTTAAAAAGCTTGATTTAATAAAATGTTAAACAAAAATTAAAAGTGAAAAAAACCCATAATATTTTAATTAATATTTTTTATTTATTGACTACGTAAAAAGAACTATAAAGTGCACACATACGTTTAAAAGGTTCTAACTCTAATGGTATAGTTTTTTATGTTACTCTACAGATTTAAATATCGTTAAAAAATTTGTGAGTTAGTTAGTAAAAGTTAGGGTATTCAAATTATTCGCTCTTTTAATTTATCCACTAAAACGAAATTATTGTGTTATTCGAACAATTCAAGCAATTGAAAACAATTTTTTCAATATAACATAGAATTTTTAATATTTTATTAATAAAAAAAAACAAGACCACTATATACGGCTGTGCCAGATACCCACCATAAAATTTATAATTTATTTTTGATAACTGTAAGTGTTATACAATAATATCTTTACACTAAAATTCGTATTGATTTATTGTTTAAGTTCGATTTGTCATAAAACTATTTTCTTTTATTTAGTCTCGAAATGGTATCAAAAGTATTTCCACAATAGGAGTGGTGCCAACCAATAATAAAAAATAATATCTACTTTAAGTGGGCATAACACTCTCTACTTTTATAAAAACATATCTAAAAAAAAATACATAAATTGTAAAAAATTTTTAAATATGAAAGTGAGTGTGTAGGTAAAAGAAATACTTGAAAAGGAATTTTTGTTTTGTTTAGAATTTTAAACCATAATATTGTGATCCATATGCGGCGAAAACTTAGTTACAAATCTATATGCATTCATACATTTAAGTAACTGGGCGTGTCACAAATACAATCAAGTAAAATTTAGAAGCATAGATTCCCATGATAATTTACAACATCAAACAATATTCATATAAAATACATAAGATGTTAGAGTATGCTTTAAATGGGAGGTGGGAATTAAAGTAGGCGCATCAGGGTAACATCTTCTAATCAGTTAAATGAAATATAAAGTTCTATTATTATTTCAATTATTTATTTATTTAAAAAATTTATGAATTATATTTACAGAAAAAGAACGTGGTGACGTGAAGTGACATAAATATTTTTGGCTTTATGGTTATATTGGCCGGGAATCTATACTGATGTAATTTAAGCCTTATATATCATCTACATTTTATTATTTAATGCATTCAACTTAGTTATTTTAATCACATTTTATTCGATGTAAGAAAGACATTTTTTATGACCTACCTGCATTACAAGCCAAAATAATCTTTCGAATAATCTACACTATGTTTTACAAAAAATTCTAATTAAAAGGTTAGAATAAAAATCAATTTATTATTGTAACAAACACAAATGGTACGGTTTTTATGATATTCAGGAATTCATTGTTCGAAGTATAGCACCTAAATAGACTTATAAATGAAAAACATAACAAGTAAGAGTGCTATATTCGGCCCTGCCGAATCTGATAAAACCCTTCACCATCATGTACATAGGTATAGTCCCACATCGTAGCTTAACCTATATTTCATGTTATACGCCATTTTCTTTATTATTTCCAACGCTATCCTCGATTTTGAATTTTTCATAGTTATCAGTATTCTACCAGTCAAGCCCTTTCATTTCATACCCATATTGATGGGTTTAAAAAAAAATTGTTTCACTATTTTGTTTTAGGCGCCATCTTGGCATTTACATTTTTTAATAATTATATTGCGTTAGTTAAGTCCTTTCAGATGATACCAATATTGACTTTCTCGGTTGTCTAGAAGCTAAAAAAAATTTATTTTAGTTTGTACATTTTTGGAATATATATTGTTCAAAAAAAAGTTTGCCTATAACTTTATCGATTAGAGCACGCTTTATCCAAAATTTTTCACGAACGTCTCTAGAGGTATAGTATATCTACAAATAGTAGCAAAGGTACCTATAAATTATTCTATGGCTGAAAAGTTTTAATTTTGGTGGTAGAAATATGGGAAAAAACAGAGGCAGTCGTGTTTATTTGCTCATAACTTAGAAAGTTATAGGGCGATTGTGCTAAATTTTAATAGCGATTCATTCCCAGATATTTTTAAAAGATTGATACTATACACAGATCTGAGGAGCATATGATTGCTTTTAAAAGTTGATTTCAACCAAACCACGGACGATAATGGCTTAATCGACTCTTCTATTCATAAGCTTTCAGAAAATATGTATTTGATGGGGTCGGAAATGAAAATTGTAGAAATTACAAACGGAATGACAAAGCTATATATACCCTTGTGCACCACAGGTAAAGGGTATGAAAACAAGTTTGCTTTCAATAGTTGCAGCCAAACGATGGTAGAAAGCATAACCAAAACGTATTAAGAATATGAGAGAACATGAACATGTAGAAAACATAATTTGATAATAATTTTAAAAAAAGACTTGAAATATAGTCGAACTTCCATCACTCGAATCACCATTATCCCAAAAAAACTTCGACTTACGGAGACTTCGAGTTACGGAATTTTTTGTTAAAATAGAGTAAAAGGTTTTTTATTATGTATTTTTTTTAAAATAGCCTCGAATGGAAAACTATATACTTAAGAATATAAAAGAACAAGCATATGTACTCATATAAATTACAGTTAAGTAAAATATTCTGAAATAAGTGACTGACATTTTACTTTTTTTTTTTGTTATTTTCAGTTAAAAGTTACTCCAATGTGCTTAAAGCTTTGTAGTGCTCATCAGTTGTTGCGTCATTTGTCTGTAAGTAATTATTTAATGTTCGGAAAGAACTTTCTACATAATTTCTTGTTGGCTTTTTAGTAGTTTCTCATGCATGTTTTGGCTTCTAGTTGCTGAAAACCAATCGAGGACTGCTTTGTCGACTTTTTTGAATTTTTGGGTCCTAACTCTTTTAAACAAAATCCAGATTCAAATGAATTGATAATTGATTCCTTATTTTTGAAAATTGTTGAGACCATGCTTGCCGGGATACCATATTTATCAGCCGCTTCCTTTTCCTTTAATCCATCTTCGACGTCTTTTATAAGTTTATATTTTTTTAACATTTTAAAACACGTTTAGTTGCCATAATAATTTAAAAAAATTGATTTCAACATTTATCATCTAGCCCGAATTATGCATAGAACTGATACTTACGCAAACAAAAAGAAACAAATTTGTAATTCCCCGAAAAAAAATAAAATTAGCACATAAAATAGACAAACCAGCTCAAGAAACAATCGAGAGTAAAACAAACAACCAATAACTATAACAAAAACCCATTTAAACAAGTAAAATTCTTCGAGTTATAGAGTTAATGTGTATGTTTTTTGTTCGAGTTATGGAGAACTTCGACTGATGGAAGTTCGAGTTACGGAAGGAAAATTGTATGTGATTTCTTCTTTGACCGCTACTGCCAACCATATTAGTTCGAGTTAGAGAAGTTCAAGTTATGGAAGTATGTGCTATGATTATCTAATTCTAATTTCATTAAATTGTAACATAAATAGTTGTTTCAAATAACATATGAGTAAACTAATAAAGAGTGCTGACGATGAAATCGTAGATGGTTTCGAAAATGCATTCCACTCGGCTAACATTGGAATAATTTTTAAAGTATTTTTAAAATGATTTCAATTTAATTATGAAGTGAAACAATAGAATAAATAAACTACGAATAAATACATGTATGTGAGTATGAATTTTTATTTAATTTAAGTTTTAATTACGTTTCTTCTTTGTTATATGTTATATTACGACGTTTACTTTTTCTGGTTTTTTACTAGCGTAACGAAATACTAACTTGACATTCAAAAAGTATTTTAAAATCGAATTTTAATTTCATACAAAAAATTATTGTAGATATTATTCCACACTTAAAATAAAATGTTGCTTAAATTTTTACAGATATATTTCATAAATTGGCTTTGCGCACCGTTAACAGAGTACTACTTAGGAAACATTATTCCATGAGTATTTCATATTAATTGTTTGAAGTGATGAAATTATTTCGCCTTAAATGTTAAACAAAGTGCCAGGCTTAAAAATTTTAAAAAATTCTTAATATGAACTTGTAAATACATTTTTAAAACCATTTTGTTTTTCCCCATTTAAGCCCCACTGTATAGAATCTATTAGAATGGGGATTTTAGTGGATTATTAAATTCTCAATAAAAAGCTTTTTTAAATAACAATAATAATATACAAACTTTTTTGTTTACTTTTATTTATAAAAGCAAAAACAATGTCATCTTATGTGTGGTTTACAGAATACAAGCGAGTGTTTTAAGTACAAATTTTGTGTGTATGTTTTATTTTCAAGCAATAAAACCAAATTAAGTTTAAATATTAAAATACTCAAAGTAAACATTTAGTTACGAATTGCACTGAGTGTGAATAAGTTTTGTTTACTAGATTTTATATTAAAAAAAATTTTTTGCGGTTTCAATTTTTTTTTATTATTCCGACTAAAAGAATGACATGCGAAGAAAGTACAGCGCCAAAAACTACTATACCAACATGGATCGAATCAAAATTGTTTGAACCAGTTTTTAAGGAAATTTTTAATGACTTTAAACAAACTAAGGATTTTCAAGCCATGCCTGCTCTTAGCGCTGGTGAAAATTATGCCACTTTAATGTTACGTTTGAAAGCAGACTTAGAGATGAATGGTAAGTACGTGTGTATGTATGTATTTGTCAGAGAACGGTTGGACTGATCTATTTTATGTCTTTGAATACAATCTCAAAAAGAGAGCCTTTTGTTGACAATATATTTATATCAATTTAGTAAAGCAATGCATGACATAATTCACAATAAGGGAGTGTAACGAATAACGAATCATGCATTGCTTGTCTTCTACAAAAGTAAACTATCAGTCGTAAAAACAACGAATACTGAGCGAATGGTATGAATGGTTTTAATGCTGATTGAATAAGCAACGAATACTGAGCGAATGGTATGAATGGCTTTATTGCTCATTAAAAAATGTCTGTAAATGTAACTTGTAGCATGATACAACATCTGATGTTGAAAAAAAAAAAATTAAATGAAATTACCATTTCTACATATATACATAATATATAAATATAGAAAAATCTTGAATCAAATTTACTTTTAATTTTTGATTTCTATATACATATTTGAAATATGTATGTACATGGGGTTTCATTAAAAAAAAATAAGTAAAAATTGTAGCCCAAATTCTTGGAAAAAGTTACGATCTGTAAAAAACACAAATTTGTTGGAAAACTTTTTTAAAATTTTCTTTTGAAATTGAATACGTGTCCGCACGATGCGCCTTGGCTTACGAAACTTTTGTTTATATGTATATACATATAGCAAACTTCTTTTCGAATGAAAACAATGGCTAGTACATAAAACGTTGTATCCCTTTTCATGCATATAATAAAATATTTATGTATATACATAAGCAAAACTGGTTGTTTACAAACTTCACACACATATGTCAACGAATACTGAACGAATGGTGCGAATTTTTTCAGTTCTTTAATACCACAAAAAGAGATTATTGAGAGTGCAAGCAGAAAAAGTAATGAGTATGCAAATGTCAATACACATATTTTTATTATCAATCAAAGGCAATACAATGAATTTGTGAATAGGCAGCAAACGCGAATTGTTTCATTCTGTTCTCTGGTATGTACGAATGTATGTATGTATGTGTACATCTAAAAACAATAATTTATTAAATCATTGAAATTTATTTAAGTAATTTGAAAATTAGAAAGGGCGTATAAAGATTTATTAAAATGATTAACTACTTCTGTAATTATAATTATTTAATATATTGGAATTAAAATTATTTATTAACTATCTTATTGTCTATATTAAAGCTAATTCGTATAGTAACTGCGTCACGATTAAAAAAGCCAAAAATCTCAGCTATTTGGTTTTTATACGAATGTAATTCAAGCAGCTAATTGACTGAAAAAACTTTTGATATTTTTTAAATTTATTCGTTCTTTTTTAATATTTTTTTATAATTGTTTTTATACAAATTATATTTGAATTTAAGAGCGAGTGTGTACTCTTCCAGCTTATGATTTTTATAAACAACACTATCTAAATGATACAGAGTTATACTAAAAAAAATCTGCGTGTTGCCGTTTAAAAAACTTAAATATAGATTTTTTTTTGTCAGAATAAAACCAATTTAAATTTTATCGTAGTAGTGATTTTTTTATTATACTAAAGCTGTAAGTAAAAAACTATTTTTTCTACTAAATTTCCAGAAAATATCTAATTCATGAAACCACATACGGGTTTGTAGTACATTTTGCCCTGCAAATTTATTTGCAAATACATACATACTATTGATATTATTATTATATTATTGTTACTATTGAAAGCGGATGCAAATATTTAACGCCGATGTTTATTTTTTTTGAATCAACACACAGTTCAATTGATTAGTACCAGAAAGTTTTTAATATTTAGTAGACCATATTTTATGACGAGGAGAAGACTTTTTAATAGCGGATAGAGTATTTCTGACTGCAATGTATAAAAGAAAAATTCGTAGAATTTCGTCAAACTCAATCTTCTTAATATGATAATTAAAATCGGAAGCTAGCATACAAAAATAACTCAAAAATTATAAAATGTTTCGTGTCTTCAATGATTTACTGGTTTATTGTTATTGTATTAGTTATTTGTAGAAAGCTTTTGATAAATTAATTATTATTTCGCAAAGTTATTAGCAAAAATTATTTAAAAAAAATATATATCTTTGAATACATCAAGTTCCAAAAGCTGCTACTTAATAATACCCTTCACCTGTGGTGCACAAGGGTATATATAGCTTTGTCATTCCGTTTGTAATTTTTACAATTTTCATTTCCGACCCCATAAAGTATATATATTCTGAAAGCTTATGAATAGACGAGTCGATTAAGCCCTGACCGTCTGTCCATGTGTTGGTTGAAATCAACTTTTAGAAGCAACTATATGTTCCTCAGATCTGTATATGGTATCATTCTCTTTGAAATATCCAGGAATGAATCGCTATTGAAATTCAGCACAATCGCCCCATAACTTTCTGAGATATGAGCAAAAAACCACGACCACCTAGTTTTTTTCACAATTACAATAACAACCTACATACATACTGGTTAAAGTAAACGTGGTATCGAATTCCAGCTGAGCCAAAAAAATTTTATTTTATTTAATATATGTTATTTATATTTTAATATTTTTTTTATTTTTTTAAAATTTTTTTTTTAATTTTTTTTTAAATTTTTTTTTTGTAATTTTTTTTATTATTTTTTTTTATATATTTTTTTTTTTGTAATTTTGTTTTTGTTTGTATGTTTTTTACATGTATGTACGTATTTTATATGAAATGAATGGTGATACAAACAATTGTTATTGCATGACTGCACGTTGTGAAGGGTATATAAGATTCGGCACGGCCGAATATAGCACTGTTACTTGTTATTATTGTATTAGTTATTTGTAGAAAGCTTTTGATAAATTAATTATTATTTCGCAAAGTTATAAGCAAAAATTATTTAAAAAAAATATTTCTTTAAATACATCAAGTTCCTAAAGCTGCTACTTAATTTTTGGACATGTAAGTTATACTAAATTCCGAGATTCCTCCAGTAAATAATTACAAAACTGGTTTAAAATCGAATGAGATATAAGCACCAAAATATATATGTCTGGGAAGTTTTCCTCAAATTTTGAAACGAATATTAATTTTGTTTTTCGTCCTGAAGGCAATATACCGATTCAATATAGCATAGCTATCAAATAAAACAGCTTAACAAGTAGAACAATACAGTGTACCATAGACAAAATCCCAAATCCATAATGGCGGCCACCACAAAATGGTATACAAAGTATTAATTTATAGGTAAAATCTAGTGCTAAAAATTGTACCCCTTTAACCGCCTTAATATTGATATCAAATTAAATTAAAATAAAATACATAGATAACGTATTTTTTACTCCCATATTATGAATTAGTTTAACTATTAGAATACCTACACAACCTTATCAAATTACTATAAATCTAAGATGGCTTTTGAAACAAAATTACTAACGCAAGGGTTTGGGCAGTAAATTCATTAAAGATGAAATCTAGGCTACATTTTTAAGAGGTAACTTTTGGTGTTTTTCATATTAAAATGATAGTGTAGGGCACATAAGATTCGGTACGGCCGCATATGGCACGCTTTCCTATTTTTAATTAAAATTTTTTTTTACATTCAACCTGTCATTTCCTCGCTTTAAAGGTATTTTTTGTCTCTTTTCAATAAAGGCTTAAATATTCCTCGTTCAAACTGCAATGTAAGTGTCGTAAGGTTTCCGCCATACGAATACACAAAAGGGGTGCAAATTTAGCTCCTTATAGAACAAGTAAAGTAGTTTTTTTTTGTCTGCTCTGTCAGAGTTTGTTATTTGAATCTCGTTATAATTTGTATTGTTTACCGTGTTTTTACGCTGTAAAACTACAGAGATGTTTTAGGAAACATACTAGTTCAATAAGTGACTATAAAAAGTACGTTAGCAGTTACATAACAACAATCAAATTTTAAAAAAAAATTTTTTATTTTATTTTATTTTGCAGATGGCTGTAGCAAATCCCTTACATTAATGTTAAAAACGGCACACGAAAGTGAAGTCGTTCAAGAAATGATGAAAAAACACAGTCTATTTGATGTGGAGACCACAATGTATCGAGAAGTAGTACCTGAATTGGAACAACTTTATAAAAATGCAGGGGTCGATGTTAAGTTTGCACCTAAATGTTATGGAATAGCCACAGAACATCCACACTTACTATTAGAGGATCTTAAGCCTAAAGGTTATACAAATGTTAATCGTTTAGAAGGTTTGGATATGGAACATACTCAAGCAGTGCTTACAGTTTTGGCTAAGTGGCATGCTGCTTCAGCAGTGCGTGTAGCTACCAGAGGAAAATATCAGTCCATACTGTCTGAAACATTTTTTAAAGAAGAAAATCGCGAACAGATGAGCCATATATTTGATAGCCTAACAGAAGTATTTTTGAAATGTGTCAAATCCTATAAAGGACATGACCAATATTACGAACAGCTGCATCGATACAAAGACACCATACTAGACGATATATTTAAGGCGAATTTATTGGATGAAAATGAATTTAATGTTTTGAATCATGGAGACTGTTGGTCTAATAATGTCATGTTTAGACACGATGATTTAGGGAATGTCATTGACACTTTTTTGGTCGACTATCAAATACCTCATTTTGGACCACCAGTACAGGATTTATATTACTTGTTGCTATCCTCAACTGAATATGAATTAAAAATAGAAAAATTTGATTATTTTATTAAATACTATCACGATTGTTTAATAGAGAATTTGACGCTGTTAAAATATCCCAAAAAGTTACCCACTTTAAAGGATTTGCACATCATGTTGCATAAATACAATGCATGGGGTAATTAAGGTGGTGTATTTAATAATTTACAACTTTATTGTTGTTTTTTTTAATGCCTTTTCTAGGTTATAACGTCAGCACTGGAATAATGGCCGCTGTTCTATTAGATCCCAGCGACAAAGCCAAGTTGGATAATTATTTAATTGAATCGGATGATGCAACCGAATTTAAATTGCAATTGTACTCAAATCCTCGTTATCGTAAGCATATGGAAATGGTTTTGCCTTGGCTGTTTAATCGTGGAACTTTTTAAATAATAATCTTTTGCAGATAGCAAATTTAATCTAAAGTTATCATAGTTTTGATAATAATTACTTTGTTTATAATGAACACATATAACAAGTTACAACTTTAGCTATTGTTTTCATTTAAATACAATAAAACTATCGGTATTATATTAAACGTTTAACAAAGCGTTATCAGTTTTATTCCCTCCGCCACGACTAGTGATAACTGAAAGCATAAAGCGTTGGTCACACGTAGAAAGGCAATAGCTCAAATAATTTTACTTTTACAGGAAAAGGTAAAAACGTAACAGAAACTCTATTATCATATTGTTATTTCTTGTGTAAAATTGCTTAAACACTTTAATTTTTGATACAAAGTTAACATTTTGTCTTGCAAGGCGGATTCAAACAGGTGAAATTATTATTCCAAAATTTGTTGATTTCATTTATTAATGCAGGGTTGAAAAATGAGATTTTGGTTTTGGTTTAAACATTTAACTTGATAGTAATTTTTTGATAAAAAAAAAATTGTGCCAAATTTATGTATATTTGTTGCTTTTGCAGCATTTATAATTAGTTTTACAAATACATATAAGTCCATCTTTTTTAATTATTTAAAAAAACATATCATAACAACTTTGCCGTCAATGATATACGAATTGGCCTGGACAGAAAACATTCCCTAAAAAGTTGCTTTATTGTATCAATTCGCCATTGCAAATACATACTTGTATGAATATGCATTGTTCTCTTGCAAGCAACATGAATCTATTAGCTCATTATAGCCGTTGCGATGTACCCCAAAGCAATAATCAAATCTTTCTCTCTGCAATTAATACAATTTTTAAATACAACAAAATTATAAATATTCCCAAACAGTTAGTCCAAATTTGCCTACTCTGTGTATGTATTTCAAAAATTTTTTTATTTATATGTAAAAGAACCGAATCTATGAAAAGCTGTGCCCACTTAAAAATGTAAAGTAGTTTTATATAGAGGAATAAAATAAATAAAATTTGTTTAATTCAATTAACGCTTTTGTTTGATATTCTTTGATTACGTTTTTCTGTATACAGACAAACAATCAGTATATTTTCTGAAATTCTTTTGGTAAAAAGCATCTTTTCTTTTACAATTTATTTTAAGAAGTTGTGCTTTCATCCAGGGATGCCACCCGAGATTTTTAAAAGAAATAAAGTATTTTTATTGATGATTTTTTATGTTATAAAAACTTAATTTTATGATCTCAAAAATTTCTACTTAGAACAGACTGACATTTTCAATTTAAATTAAACCTTTTTCAAATAAAACGAAACCTTTCTGAAAGAAAATGAAATTTTATTTGAAAACAGTTAAATCGTTTTCAAATTAAATTAAATCATTTTTAAAATTAAGTTAAAGACAAAACACAAATAAAAAAAAATATTTTTTTAATTTATTCTTAGCGTACATAAGCACGTATAAATCTATATTTTTAATTACATTTCATTACTTATATAATAACAATTTAGTATAAGATGTACTAGACCATATTAAACGCCGGATTTCCGAAAATATTTGGCAGCAGAAACGTCCTAGACTTAATGGAGTATTTACCGGTTAAAAAAGCTGGATCAGGCAAAATGAAGAAATTCAACTAACTTATCTATTAAAATGAGAATTTTAAGGAATATACCAGGATACAAGATATATTGGTTTTGGTCATGTCTAGAACGATATTGAAACCCTTTATTATAGTTAAAACAAGACATATTTATTATACTTTTGCTTTCACTTTCTTTTGCACATTGGCCATTATTTTTGATTATTCTGCTCCTTGGATAACAATTATATTAAATTTATCCTTGGAAATTAAATTTTCAAAAAATGTCATTTAAAACAACTGACAGAATTTCTCTGTTTTTTTAATATTTTATAATTAAATAATTAAAATTAGAATTAAAAAAAATCAATATTACAATTAATTAAACAAATTTAAGCAATATTTTTTCTGTTTGCAGTATATCTATCTGTCTGTTTTTCTAAATTCAATTAACTTGAAAACTACTAAATGGATTTTGAAGAAATTGTGTATGATGGTTCCCTAATGGGGAAGATGTAAAGTACCTTTTATTGACAGATGATATATAATTTCTAACAGAAAATGGAAGAACTGAAAACAAAATTATTTTTAATATGGCACCAGAAGATTGTTAAGAAATAAATGCATAAACGGAAATAACAAAAGTAAAAAATTATTAAATTTTTACTAACAATGTTATCAAATGTTGTTTTTCAAATGAGTACAATATAAAAAAAATATTGTTGATGGCAGCAATGCAGATCAGGTTTAATTAGTCATAAATTTAACCAATCATCATAACTTTTATTGTTTTTCGTGAATAAAAAATGTAAATTGTTTCCACTGTTTTAAAACTGTTAATTGTAGTCGGTATTTACTTTGGTACTGGTATATTTTTGAAAAAATAAGCTTATTTTACAAGGAGTTTTAAGCACTGAGAAATAGTTATCTTCTGATCACTTTTTTTCACTTTAGCTAATATTAACTTTATGAGAAATTGTAGTTTGATTGGTTGAAATAAAATAAACTTTACTACAAATTGCGAAATCCGAAACTATTCAATACTTGATTCTAATATACAATATTTCTTTTTATACCCGCCACCAAAAAAATGGTGGGGGTATATTCATTTTGTCATTCCGTTTGTAACACATCGAAATATCCATTTCAGACCCCATAAAGTATATATATTCTGAATCAGGGTTTGATTTGATGACGATCTAGCTATGTCCGTCCGTCTGTCCGTCTGTCCGTCTGTTGAAAGCACGATAGAGGTCGCACCGAAAAAGGTAGGGGGCTCAAATTTTGCCAGAATCTTTCTTATAGACAAGGTTTGTTTGGTATTGAAAATGGGCTAAATCGGAATATAAGGAAGAGAGTTATAGCTCGAAAAGCAAGAGTAGGTCGAAAAAACCGTGTCCCTCGAACATCGAATAAAATGGAATTGTGTCCAAACGCATTAACGTAGACTCATGAAACTTCGAATATATATTTCCTGAGTAAAAATAATATTTTTCCCCGAAAATTATCTAAATGCATTATCTATGCATTAGGAGAGGAGTTATCGATCAAAATGTACGAAAATTTTTACCGCACAGTGTATTTTTCGGTATATTTAAAAACAAAAACGTCATAAAAGCAACAAAATTGGATGTACGACTCTGAAATTTTGCACACTTTGTTTTTTGGTGAAACGCTTTTCTGTAACGGAAAATTAATGTGCCACGCCCACTTTTACGCCCACCTCCCATATAACGTTTTACCCAAAATTCATATAATTTCTCTATTAATATAGATTTTGGAATAATAAAGGACTATATTGAAACACCTAGGTTGTGCTCATTAGAAAAAATAATTTTGACACGCCTACTTTAACGCCCACTTTTCACGTTATCTACCGTTAAATAAATTTAAAAGCTCATAAAACCGCCAAAATAAGAGGTGTGATGATCAAATTTGCTACGTATATCCCCATAGGGAATGTCATTACTGCGCCAAAAAATTTAGGTGCCACACCCACTTTTACGCCCACCTCCCATATAACGTTTTATCTGAAATTTATATAATTTCTTTATTAACAAAGATTTTTGAATAATAAAGGGCTATATTGAAACATCTAAACTGTACTCATTCGGAAAATGAACTTTGACACGCCTACTATAACGCCCACTTTTCACGTTATATACCGTTAATGAAATTTAAAAGCTCATAAAACCGCTAAAATTAGAGGTATGATGATCAAATTTTCTACGTATATCCTTCTGGGCAATGTCATTACTGTGCCAGAAAATTAAGGTGCCACGCCCACTTTTACGCCAACTTCTCATATAACGGTTTAACTGAAATTCATATAATTTCTCTATTAATAAAGATTTTGAAATAACAAAGGACTATATTGAAACATCTAAGTTGTACTCATTCGCAAAAACAACTTTGACACGCCTACTATAACACCCACTTTTCACGTTATCTGCCGTTAATGAAATTTAAAAGCTCATAAAACCGCCAAAATTAGAGGTATAATAGTCAAATTTGCTACGTATATCCCCCTAGGCAATGTCATAACTGGGCCAAAAAATTTAGGTGACTCGCCAAAACACAAATTATTTATGAAATTATTATTATTTCTTTTTGTAATGATAATATTTGTATGGTTCAATTATGTATTTAACAAAATATCTGCCAAATGGTCGATGGCGCCACTCCTCTATCTGATGGTCCAAATTTTCAATGACAATGTTGATGGTCAATTGTTGTGCATGATGATGAGTCGATGTTGACTGCTCTTTTGCCACACTTTCGCAAAAAACAGCAATGGTTCACATTCAACGAACTAAGAAAGCATTCACAGATTTTCTAACATTTTATAGAGGCCTGTTTTGCAGAAATTTAAATATTTTTTACAATTCTCCCGATTGTGGACGAATTTGAACGATTATGTTGATCAACAGAATTACGAAGTGCACAAAATGCATTTTGACTTGAACGCCGATTTTTATAAAAAACCTGAATAACTTTAACGCGTTGCTCATTTGCGTATATTTCCACTGTTCAAATTAAGTTGGTCTGAGATTGAGAAATGTCAATGTCAATGTCTTCAACATGGGCCCTTAAAATTTAACTACCCTCTACAAAGAAAGTGATACATGTTTTATTATAAAGAGATTATCCATAATGATTAACAAAATAATAAATATTGTGCTTTAAATGTACACAAAATTGGTGGTGGGTATAAAAGATTCGGCACAGCCGAATATAGTGCTCTTACTTGTTTATATTAAAAATCAGAAAAAAAATTATCCCTAGTCCTTACTCGGTAAGTGGTTAATTTTACAACAACAATATATATGGCAATTTACCGACTAACGACTACCGAATAAAAATATTTAGTAGTTTTTCGTTAGTTTGTAAAATTAATAATTTATCTAGATTTAAAGATTTTTAGAAAAATATATTTGGCATCCCTACCTAAAGCTATTTTTTCACTTTCTATCTACTACTTAGCAGTATTTTTACTGGAGACGTGCGCATGTTGTGAATTGTTTGTTGAATCTGTCGTGCTTTAAAGTTATTCACGCAAATGTGAATAAAAGAGAAAAAATACAAAACTTTGCTCACACAGAGAACTTTGCTGAAAGTACAATATTAAAATTAAGAAAAAAGAAGGCTATAACACGCCCATACATAGTGAATATTCGTTTTTAAGTTGACCAAGTCTTAAGACTTTTGTACACATATATGATAAAATATTAAAAACTCTGTTGATTTAGTTTTGCGACTAAAAACTTAAAAAATATATTATAGTCACACTGTTAAAAAAAACCTAAACGAGTTAAAGTTAAACAAATAATAGGGATATCTCTTTAATCTACTAAAAGCCTCTTATACTTTCTAAACTGAAATGCGAGGTGTACTCGTTAAAAATAATTAAAAAATGCCAACAATTAAAGGGTTGCTAAAATTAGTAATTTAATAAATAATAAAACTACAAATAGACAAAAAAAATATAAAAAAATTTTATGGTATAAAAGTACTCTACAAACAATACTATACAATATTAGTACGGCACAACCGAATATAGCGTTCCCACTTGTTATACCCTTCTCACAGTGAAATAGGGTATATATAGGTTTGTCATTTCGTGTGAAATTTTTACAATTCTCATTTCCGACCCCATAAAGTATATATTTTCTGAAAGCTTATGAATATGGGAGCCGATTAAGCTCTGTCCGATCACCTCGTTTTTTTTTCGCAATAACAACATACAGCACATACATACAAACGAGATATACTGGTGAGTCAACGTGGCATCAATTCCCAGCTTAGCCAAAAAAAATTTTTTTTTTTATTTTATATATTACATTTTTATATTCTTATATATTATATTTTTTAAATTTTTTAAAAATTTTTTTTTTATTTATTTTTTTTTTTTTTAAAACATACATACATATGTACGTAAACTCAATTTATAATTTTACAATGGGATGTTTCTATATATGTATTTTTTTTTATATGTATGTATGTACGTATTTCATATGAGATGAATGGTGATACAACCAATTGTTATTGCATGACTACACGTTGTGAAGGGTATATAAAATTCGGCATGGCCGAATATAGCACTATTACTTGTTTTATTTGCAATCGTTCGTGATAGCGAATCGGAAATTACTATCGCGCACATCTCTAGTTTTCACACAAACAAAAGATATTTTTATTTAAAACCAAAGTGCAATAAATTAATTTATGTTGTATATAATGTAGCAACTCAGTGCTTCAGCACCTGTTTTTAGTGCTTTTTAAAGCTTTTGTGGCGGAAATTTATCGAATAAGTGTACAATAAGTTTAATTTAATATTAGTGCATTTGTTTTTCTTTTTTTCACATTTAAATTTTTTTTAATTGTAGAACAATTTTCATACGGGTATCTAAATTTCTTAAGATACAAACCTCTAAAAAATTTTGTGCAATGATAAGAAGTTGAAAGCACGAAAAAAAAACATTAAAAATAAAATTTAGAAAAATGAAAAGTATTAGTAATACGCATTCATTCACCATTTAGCAACCATTAAAAAAATTAGTTATATTTTGTTTATTACTTGTTATAATTGAATAAACAAATATTCCACATTTTGTTTCTTGATATCGTATATGGTTTATAAGACATAAAGCACTTTATTCACGAGAGCTCAATATATAATCAAGGTATTTATTACATTACATTTGTGGTATGTAGGGCTCGGTATATTGGTTAAAAAACAAGCTTGCGCCCCCTTCCTAGTTTGTGTGCGCCCTCGCCTATCAACGTCTAACCTGCATCATCTAGGTCAGGTTTCTTCCTTTTGAGAAGGTACTCACAGTACTTTAATACATCTTGCCAATTTTCTTCGTCCAACAACATTCAAAAATCTATCTATGTTTATGTGTCAATAATTGATTGAAATTGAACTTTTCTTTTGTTATCAGTACACATACATACACATATTCTATTTTCCATGAAAATTTATATGTTATTTTATAAAATAGATTCAAAAGTTAAACATTTAAAACTTTGCGCTTTTTTCTGGGTTTTGGTGCTTTTTAAAATTTTGAAAGTGGCAAAACTGGTTGAATAATACAATTTCATACATGTTTCACCCAAAGCAAAGAAACAGTATTCTTCAGTTGCTCTTCGTGTATAGACAAGAGCAGAAAAAAAATATCCAATTAAATTTGACACATACGAACTTTTCATTTGTTGGGCATACTTGTATACAAACATGTCTAGTGATGAAAGTATTAAAGCAAGTGCTGCAGATTCCACATCCACCGTAACAACTTGGATAGAAGATTCGTTATTTGAGCCAACCTTTAGAGATGTGATACCAGGTTTTAAACAAATAAAAAAGTTTAGAGCCAAAAAAGCGTTAGAAGCCGGAGAAAATTACAACACAGTTGTATTCCATCTGGACATAGAAGTTGAATTAATTGGTAATTAGTATTGCTCATACTTGTGTGCCTATTTATCTTATTATTTATTATTAATTATTTGTTATACTTATACATACATAAATGGTTTCCCAAAGTAAATGATAAAGTTGAATTTTCCGACTTTTATGCAGTTAAATGTTGGCGATCATGTTAGTTGTCAGTTACTGACAATTTAGGCTTAGTAAAAGAGATAAATATTTTTATTCAAAGTAAAATCAATATAAATAAATTTTGAAAATGTATTTATTATAAATGCCTTCTAAAATGCAAAATTGATTGTCATAAAAAATGCAAGATCTTAAACAATTCATGTAAACAGACATCATTAACTCATGCAACATTTATTTATTTTCACTCTATATGCAATAGTTTTATGCACCTATTGGAATAAAGTGTATCTCATTAATACATTGATATTAACACATGATCTCTAATGACACGCAAATGTAAAAATCATGAGTGTTTTTACATAAATTTAATCACTTCATCTTCAATTGAACTCCTAAAAAAAATTTATTCATCATATTTTTATACCCTTCAAAGTGAGTGTAAGGGTATACTAGGTTTGTCATTCCATGTAAAAATTCTACAATTTTCATTTCCAACCCCATAAATTACATATATATTTTCTGAAAGCTTATAAATAGGGGAGTCAATTAATAACTGTCCGTCTGTCCGTGTGCATGTTGAAATCATCTTTTGAAGCCTCCAGAAATTTTTAAGACCCGTGTAAGGTACCAAAATTTCAAAAATATTCGGGAGCAAGCCGGTATTGAAAATCAGAAAACCCGTTCTATAAACAACTGAGATATGATGAAAAAATCTAGACCACCTCGTCTTTAATTTATAATTTTACAATGGGATGTTTTTAAGCGGATAAAGTCATTATATAGATAATGAAACATATATGTAGGTATGTACGTACATATTTCATATTAATGAGATGAATGATGATACAAACAATTGTTATTGCATGATTACACGTTGTGAAGTGTATATAAGATTCGGCACGGCGGAATATAGCACTCTTTCTTATTTTTTTGCTGAGTTTTTATACAATATTTTAGAAATATGTAATAAAGGTGTTTCCACCACAGTTAACAAAATTTATAAAAAAGATAGTCGAAATATTAATCCAACTTCGATGCATGTAAATTAAGGGAGACTTGATCAATTATTGATGCTAAAATTACCTGTCCAAAGGCAAGACGCTCAAATATCAATATTAAAGTGTTAATGAAAATTCGAACTAAAAATTGCCAGTTTGAAGTAGCTTCTACAACGTATGTATACCCATACCCTGGTAGTATGCCTCTTTAACAAAGTAATTTACACAAGAACTAAAGCCTTATGATCATGGACAACAATGAGCACAGCGAGCGGATTTTTAAGCAAAGTTTAAGTGAACTTTACATTAACAGTAAATATGATCACTTATCTGATCTTATTAAAAAAAAAATAAAATTATAACTGAATTCTTTTAAAATTTCTGTATTCTTTTAATTTTCTTGAACCGAATTCGACTGTACATAAATATGTACATCCAGATGATTGTGTATAATATTTTTAGAATACTCCCATAAATGATATCATTTCTTAATGCATCGTAATATTTTAAGTCTTATTACTTTCTAATGGAAATTTTAATAAATACAATTTTGAAAATATTAACATTTATTTTAAAATCGATCAATAATTGAAGCGAATATAAGTATATGTTCTTAATGTATATTGCAAATATTTTAAAACTTTTACCTACATGTATATTTATGTATGTATATATATATTTACTTACATATATCAATGAAACGTAAATAAACACATATAAATGCACATATTTATAAGATATTAAAATAAATAAACAAAATTTTAAAATAAATTTTAGAAAACAAGTTTATAAATTTGATTCAAACAGCTGTTTTGTGTGGTTATGGTTATGTCACGTCTAATTTAAGGTTTAGCTTAATACTATATGCCATTTTGCTTTATTTCCTACGTCATCTTTGATTTTTAACTTTTACATAGTTAACTGTATTCTACTAGTCAAGCCATTTCATTTGAAACCCATATTGTTGGGACTAAGAAAGAAAATTATCCACAATTTTATTTCGGACGCCATCTTGAATTTTACACTTTTTCATATTTTTCTGTATTCTATACTTTATTTGACCCATATTTAAATTTATTGTACGCCATTTTGTAATAGATTTTTTATATGTAATAGTGTACTATATTTTGCTAGTCAAGTCCTTTCACTTGGTAACCATATCGAACCTCTCAGTTGTCTAGAAGCTGAAAAATTCGATTTTGGTGAAAAATTTTAGGAAAAAACCGAAGCAGTTGCTTTTTAGTATTTGTTTCTTAGTCAGTTTTAGGCCGATTTGTCAGTTTTTTTTCAGAAATAATTTCAAGGATTAAGGTTGGTTATTTGCTGGCTTAAGCGTGCCCCAAAATTAATTAGATTTAGTAACTTCATATATACAAAAATATAAATATTTTTAAAAATTATTTTTTGCCTATAACTTTGCCGATTAGTCAACGATTTGTCCGTAATTAATCTACAGATAAAGAATGTTATTACAAAAGTATGGTAAAACACTGAGCCAGTCTTTTTTATTTTCTCATATTTTAGAAAGTTACAAGACGAGTGTTCTAGATTTCAATACCAATTTTGACCAATGATTTCCAAAAGATTAATATCACGTACAGATCTATACAAAAAGTGTTGGCTTATAAAAGTTGATTTCAATCAACTCAGCGACCGATGGCTAGATGGATTCCATATTTATAAGCATTCAGAATATATATACTTAATGGGATCTAAAATAAATATTTCGATGTGTTACAAAACTAATTAACCATTTTTTGGTGGTGGGTATAAAAATGTCAATGAAAAGTTTAATGTATTGATTTGGTTACTATATAATTGTCAGTTATGACTATTGCATGGTAGTATAAATGAAGAGTAATACAGGATTCGGCACAGCCAAATAAAGCGCTCTTATTTGTTTTTCTTAAATTTTAAAGTTTTTTTTAAAAATTAAAAAAAAAAATCTATAGTTTTTCTTTTTAATGACCCCAGAGCAAAAAATTAGTTACTTCGAGACAAAAAATCATTATTTTAAACTTTTAGAAGAAATGCAGAAAATCACAAAAACGCGAAGGGGTTGTTCAGGTTCAGCAAATAAAATTAAAAAAAAGATTCGAAATATTCTTGCCAAAATACTTAAAGATGTGTACTTTATATTCCGGTAATGTCTAATACATACATATGTATGTAATTGATTTCGAATATGATAATATACATAAACACCTACATAACCTAAAAAATATTCCTCTCGTTTCAGATGGCTCTTCAAAGCCAGTTTCATTTATCTTAAAGACAGGGCATGACACTGAACATCATCGTATGATGTTTCAAGCAAGTCAGGTTTTCGATATTGAGACCGCCATTTACAAAGAGGTCATACCAGAGCTGGAACAAATTTACAAAGAAGCTGGAATTAACATAACATTTGGAGCTAAATTCTATGACATGGTGACAAATAATCCATGCATTTTGTTAGAAGATTTGCGCGTTAAGGGCTTTAAAAATGTAAATCGTATAGAAGGCTTAGATATGGAACATACCAAGGCAGTTTTAAAAAAGATTGCCCAATGGCATGCTGCCTCTGCTGTGCGTGTAGCTGTTAAAGGCCCCTACGAGCCACTCATAAGTAAGGGATCCTTTAAAGAGGAAATGCGTGAAATGATGTCAGCTATTTTTGATAGCATGTATCCAATTTTTTTGGAAATTACCAAAAAATTTGAAGCGGACGAAGAGTACTTTGAAGCAATGTGCAATATACAAAAGAATATAGTTAATGAAATGGCCAAAGGTATAAAAGTAGATAGCAATGAGTTCAATGTCCTCAATCATGGTGATTGTTGGTCCAATAATATTATGTTTCAACACGATGCTTTCGGAAAAATCAAAGAGACTTATTTAATTGATTTCCAAATGCCAAAGTATGGTTCACCAGCCCAAGATCTTTACTATTTTCTACTATCATCAGTGAAATGCGATTTAAAAGTTAAACAATTTGATTATTTCATAAAATACTATCATAAAGAGTTGATAGATCATTTAAAACTCTTGAACTACAGCAAAAAAATGCCAGCCTTGATTGAAATTCATACAATGCTGTACAAATATGGATTCTGGGGTAAGAATTTTATAAATGTACTACAAATTTAATATATGTGTATTAAAACACGTGTATATTAAAAATTCCAGGATATATGACTGCAGTTACTACTATGGCTGGTTGTCTACTCGAACCAACTGAAATTGCTGCAACTGAAAATTTAGTTGCCAATACCGATGCTGGTATTCAGTTCAAAATTCAATTGTATTCCAACCCCCGTTATCGTCAGCACATGAAATTAGTTATGCCGTGGTTATATAATCGTGGTGCTTTTTAATCCTTTAAATGTCTTATCTGCATATTATTTGTATTTTTATATTGAACAATTTTATTCATAAAATATTTAGTAGCATTTCTAATAAATAAAGTTGAGTATATGTATGTATGTGTGTAAAGTTTACTAACTGTAATGATTAATAATTTGATTCCTCTTATTTAAAAGGTTAAGTAATGAATAAATTACGTTTATTTTCAGATTCGCATGATTAATAATTGATTGCGATTACAAATTTTAAACAAAAAAATATTCAAAAAAATATTCAAAATAAATCAAAAAATAGTCCGACTACTTTTAATTATTTTTAAAGTTTGTTGTATTATTGTATTGTATATATTCGCATAACCTGCTTATCAAATTTAGTTGAAAAGGAAATACAAATTCCTACAATAAAATTCTTTTCAAGATATTTATAAAGTTTTATTACAATTGCTTTTAGATATTAAAATTTTACAATTAGTTTTTAAAATTTGTATAAAAAAATAAAAGGCATAACTTTTTTCTAAAATAGGATTTATTTCCTTTGAGTTCGATTTTCTATTAATGTAGGATTTCTTGTTTAGTCTCAAGATGGAACTAAAATTATTTTTATAAAAGAAGTGATACTACTTACTTTTACTACTGCATTGTTGTATTTTCAGGGAGAGTATGCAAAGTTTTATAAGACTAGCTAGCTAAATAAGTATGAAAAAAACATATTAACTTTGTGTAGGCGTGGCACCTTAAGGTCTTAAGACCTTGAGCTGAAATAATTTTAGTTAATATTTAAATTAAAAAAGGTCATAAAAACTAAATAATTATTATATACTAGAAAAACCCGGCGCGCGATGCTACGCCCTTTAATGAATAAAAATGTATTCTGAATTTAAATTGAATATTAGTTGCAAAAAGCTAAAAATTATAACTTATTTTTTATGGGCGTGGCACTGCCAACTTTTCTAATCACGAAACTGTAAAGTCGTGACAGCTCAATATGTGTGCAAAGTTTCAGAAAAATCGGTCCAGTGCAAGTACCTCAAAATAATAAATTTTTTATAGGCGTGGCTCTGCCCACTTTTCTAATCACGAAATTAAATAGTCATGACAGCTCAATATGTACGCTAAGTTTCAAAAAAATCGGTCCAAGTAGCTAAAAATTATAACTTATTTCTTATGGGGCGTGGTAACGCCTACTTTTTTCCACCCATAAACACTCCCCGGAATGTGTACAACAACTTGCCAAAGTTTGAGTCCGATCGGTTTTACAGTTTCGGAGTCTATAGCTAACACTCACACACAGACAGACAGAGTTTCACTTTTATATATTTAGATTGTTTATAAATACATAAATTGTGTTTAGTATGTGGGCGTGACACACATATTATCATCCAATTCATATCCAGTATAAAATATAACTACAAATTCAGTAATAATTTAAAGCTTTTTACAATATATCAAATCCTTAAAGTAGTAGTGTATGTCTTACATGGGAAGTTGTAGGTCGAGTAGGCGTGTCAAAACAATTTTTGCTAATAAATTGTTCTCAGATATTGCAAAAACAAATATAAACATAGTCCTTCTAAGATATTTTTCCATAGAAAATTTATATTAAAAAATACATATTAAACATTTTATAACAATATTGGCACGAAATCGTAATACTCGTTTAGGAATATTTTTTTTATACCCTTCACCTGTGGTGCACAAGGGTATATATAGCTTTGTCATTCCGTTTGTAATTTCTACAATTTTCATTTCCGACCCCATAAAGTATATATTTTCTGAAAGCTTATGAATAGAGGAGTCGATTAAGCCCTGACCGTCTGTCCGTCTGCCCGTCTGTCCGTGTGTTGGTTGAAATCAACTTTTAGAATCAACTATATGTTCCTCAGATCTGTATATGGTATCAATCTCTTGGAAATATCCAGGAATGAATCGCTATTGAAATTCAGCACAATCGCCCCATAACTTTCTGAGATATGAGCAAAAAACCACGACCACCTCGTTTTTTTTCACAATTACAACAACAACATACATACATAGATACATGTAAAAAACATACCAAACAAAAAAAATTAAAAAAAAACAAGTAAGAGCACTATATTCGGCTGTGCCGAATCTTTTATACCCACCACCAATTTTGTGTACATTTAAAGCACAATATTTATTATTTTGTTAATCGCTATGGAATAATCTCTTTATAATAAAATATGTATCACTTTCTTTGTAGAGGGTGGTTAAATTTTAAGGGCCCATGTTAAAGGTGAACTACACCTAGTCTTTAAATTTGTTTTCTGCATTTCACTTGACATTTCTCAATCTCAAACTTACTCATTTTGATCCGTGGAAAGATACGCAAATGAGCAACGCTTTAAAGTTATTCAGGTTTTTTATAAAAATGGGCGTTCAAATCAAAATGCATTTTGCGCACTTCGTAATTCTTTTGATCAACATAATCGTTCAAATTCGTCCACAATCGGGAGAATTGTAAAAAATATTTAAATTTCTGCAAAACAGGTCTGTATAAAATGTTAGAAAATCTGTAAATGCCTTCTTAGTTCGTTGAATGGGAACTATTGCTGTTTTTTGCGATAGTGTGGCAAAAGAGCAGTCAACCTCGACTCATCATCATGCCCAACAATTGAGCATCAACATTGTCATTGAAAATTTGGACCATCAGATAGAGGAGTGGCGCCAAGGATGGGGGGGCCATTTGACCGATATTTTGTTAAATACATAATTGAACCATACAAACATTATCATTATAAAAAGAAATAATAATATCCTAAATAATTTGTGTTTTATTTAAATACAACATCGGTCCTTAAAATTTAACCACCCTTTATAACTTCGATATGCTACTAAAATGCTTTTGTAAATGTAGTCTTTCATTGAAAGTGTGTTAAAGTAGCTGTGTCAATAAAGTTTCTACTAATAAATACAACTTAAATATTTCAATATAGCCCTTTATTTTCCCAAAAACTTTGTCAATAGAGAAATTACATGAATTTAAGGTAAGCCGTTGTATGGGAGGTAGGCGTTAAAGTGGCCGTGTCACCTAAACTTTTTGGCACAACAATAACATTGATTAGAAGGATATACGTAGCAAATTTGATCATCATACCTCTAATTTTGGCGGTTTTATGAGCTTTTAAATTTCATTAACGGTAGATTACGTGAAAAGTGGGCGTTATAGTAGACGTGTGAAAGTTGTTTTTGCGAATGAGTACAACTTAGGTGTTTCAATATAGCCCTTTATTATTCCAAAATCATTATTAATAGAGAAATTAGAGGAATTTTGAGTAAAACGTTATATGGGAGGTGGGCGTAAAAGTGGGCGTGGCAACTTAATTTTCCAGCACAGTAATGACATTGCCTAGGGGGATATACGTAGCAAATTTTATCATCATACCTCTTATTTTGACGGTTTTATGAGCTTTTAAATTACATTAACGGTATATAACGTGAAAAGTGGGCGTTATAGTAGGCGTGTCAAAGTTATTTTTTCGAATGAGTACAACTTAGGTGTTTCAATATAGCCCTTTATAATTCCAAAATCTTTATTAATAGAGGAATTATATGAATTTTAAGTAAAACGTTATATGGGAGGTGGGCGTAAAAGTGGGCGTGGCACATTGATTTTCCGTAAAAAAAAGTCTCTGACCAAAAAGCAAAGTGTGCAAAATTTCAGAGTCGTACATCAAATTTTGTTGCTTTTATGACGTTTTTGTTTTTAAATATACCGAAAAATACACTGTGCGGTATAAATTTTCGTACATTTTGATCGATAACTCCTCTCCTAATGCATAGATTTAGATAATTTTCATTGAAAAATATTGTTTTTACTCAGGAAATATATATTCGAAGTTTCATGAGTCTACGTTAATGCGTTTGGACACAATTCCATTTTATTCGATGTTTGAAGGACACGGTTTTTTCGACCTACTCTTGCTTTTCGAGCTATAACTCTCTTCCTAATATTCCGATTTAGCCCATTTTCAATACCAAACAAACCTTGTCTATAAGAAAGATTCTGGCAAAATTTGAGCATCCTAGCTTTTTCGGTGCGACCTCTATCGTGCTTTCAACAGACGGACAGACGGACAGACGGACGGACATAGCTAGATCGTCATAAAATCAAACCCTGATTCAGAATATATATACTTTATGGGGTCTAAAATGGATATTTCGATGTGTTACAAACGGAATGACAAAATGAATATACCCCCACCATTTTTTTGGTGGCGGGTATAAAAATATTAAAAATAGGAAAAAGATAATAAAAAAAAAACTACAAAAAAAAAAATTTTAAGAAAAATTAAAAAAAAAATTTTTAAAAATTTTTTTAAAAAAATTAAAAAAAAAATATAAAAAAAAATAATAAAATATAAATAATATATTAAATAAAATAAAATTATTTTGGCTCAGCTGGGATTCGATGCCACATTTATTCTAACGTGTACGTATGCACGTATTTTATATGGGATGAATGGTGATTCAAACAATTGTTATTGCATGACTACATGTTGTGAAGGGTATATAAGATTCGGCACGGCCGAATATAGCACATTTACTTGTTTTAATTTGCAAAAATCTAAGATTTTACATTCCACTCACTATTATTTTTATTCAATCTGATACCTCTTTAAAAATTTCGTACATATTTGTTTACAATTACGAATATTAAGGCAAAATAAAACAAGTAAGAGTGCTATATTCGGCCATGCCGAATCTTATATACCCTTCACAATGTGTAGTCATGCAATAACAGTAGTTTGTATCACCATTCATCTCATATGAAATACGTACATACATATAAAAAACATACATATAAAAAAACATCCCATTGTAAAATTAAAAATTTACGTATGTGTGTTAAAAAAATATAAAAAAAAAATTTTAAAAAATAAATAAAAAAAAAATAAAAAAAAAAAATTAAAAAAAAAATTTAAAAAAAAAATTAAAATATAAATAATAAATATAAAACAAAAAAAAAAAAAAAATATAAAAAAAAATTTAAAAAAAATTAGAAAAATATAAATAATATATTAAAAAAAATTTAAAAAAAAAATTAAAAAAAAATATAAAAAAATAAAAACAAGTAACAGTGCTATATTCGGCCGTGCCGAATCTTATATACCCTTCACAACGTGTAGTCATGCAATAACAATTGTTTGTATCACCATTCATCCCATATAAAATTCGTGCATACGTACACGTTAGAATAAATTTGGCATCGAATCCCAGCTGAGCCAAAAAAATTTTATTTTATTTTATTTAATATATTATTTATATTTTATTATTTTCTTAATATTTTTTTTAAATTTTTTTAAAAAATTTTTTTAGAAAAATTTTTAAAAAATTTTTTTAAATTTTTTTAAAATTTTTTTTTTTAGTTTTTTTTATTATTTTTTTCTTATTTTTAATATTTTTTTTTTTGTAATTTTTTTTGTTTGGTATGTTTTTTACATGTATGTATGTATGTATGTATGTTGTTGTTGTAATTGTGAAAAAAAACGAGGTGGTCGTGGTTTTTTGCTCATATCTCAGAAAGTTATAGGGCGATTGTGCTGAATTTCAATAGCGATTCATTCCTGGATATTTCCAAGAGATTGATACCATATACAGATCTGAGGAACACATAGTTGCTTCTAAAAGTTGATTTCAACCAACACACGGACAGACGGACAGACGGATAGACGGACAGACGGACAGACGGTCAGGGCTTAATCGACTCCTCTATTCATAAGCTTTCAGAAAATATATACTTTATGGGGACGGAAATGAAAATTGTAGAAATTACAAACGGAATGACAAAGCTATATATACCCTTGTGCACCACAGGTGAAGGGTATAATTAAGACATTGAGAAAAGATTAAGACATTGAGAAAGGAGAAAGTTGAATCCCGGAACGTTTTGCAATGCAAGACTGAGATAAACTCATATGCAAATTATGAACATCTGGAGATAATATGGATACCAAGCCATCACGGGCTGATCGGAAACGAGAAAGCCGATAAATTATCCAAAATGGGAGCTCTTCTGAGTACTATAACTTTGGAGAACGCCAAACCCCTTAAACGATTTAGGGATGAACTTAAACGTTGGGCGATGAAGGAGCATGTCAGAAAATTGCAAAGCACTGATGTCCGTAAGGTGACAAGAACACTATGGGGTGACCCAAATATTAGGAAATGAAAAGAGATTCTGAGACTAAGTAGACCTACACTTAGGAAACTAACCAGAGTAATTACAGGTCATACGGAGTTGAGAACCCATCTAGCGCGCATGAGATTATCTGAGGAGACAACATGTAGAGCTTGCGAGGAAGAGGATGAGACTTTGGTACACTACCTCTGTCATTGTCCTGCGTTTGGGCATATTAGGCGCGATAATTTTACAGTGGATACTATGCCGAACTTGGAATACCTGGGGAACTCGAACTGGAGATCCATAAGGAGTTACATTGTGGGGACTGGGTTCTTGGACTAGTTCGTAATTTATGGGAAATTATGTTTATGGTTTTTGTTTGGGAATTCCGTTTTCCACATGGAGCGCACAACATGCCTCCTTTTCAACCTAACCTAACCTAACCTAAGGCGAAATAAAAGTATATAGCTGTTTAACGCGTTAGAAATAGTTGAAATCACTGGTTTTAGGTTGTTTTTGTTTCTCTATTAATTAAGAGTTTATTCCTTTAGTTTATTTAAAACAGAACGAAAAAACACAACGTAGTTAAAAAATGGAAAGGATTTGAGTTGTTTTTGAGAACATCCATGCAGACGTCTAGTAATTATACAAATATACATGATGGTGGAGCTATTATCGGATTCGTCACGGCCGATTAATACAACACTCATCATAATTCTTTACATAAAGTTTCAAATTCTTAAGTAAAACTTTCTAATTACATAATTTTACAATCGTTTTATTCCTAGCGTGCCCCATTGTACTTTGCATGGCCTGTTAAAATACAATTTTTGTTTACCTACCTTTGAAGACAATTTTTGTGTTAACGGTTGTATTTTTTATTTTTTTAAGTCGTAAGGTGGTGACAACTGAACAATAAATAAATGAGTTTAATGATAATCCGTATAAGTACAAATTAAAGCATGGCGTTAATTGTAGAATCCTTTGGAAACTACAACACAGTACAGTTACGTAACTCACACAATTAATCACTGCGAGAGTGCAAAACTCTCAAAGTCAGATGAAAAGGAATGGCCTGATTTTACTTATATTTTATTATTTGCAATGATGCGTGAGCTTTTGACCCAAACAAAGCTGAATAACGACTCTTCTTTACATTTCGTATTGTTTAAAGTCAAGCAAATAAAACATCAAGAATGACATTTACAAAAAATGTCAAACATCTTTTAACAGTTAAAATATTTTTTTTTTAAATATGTATCATCAGTTAAAAATAAAGTTGTATAGTTTTACATGTTTTAACGCAGATTACAAACAACAACATACAACAGTGCACACTAATATAAATATAGTACCAATGACACTTTACAAGGAGGTTGTGAATTGAACAAATAACAAGAATTAACGATGACAAATAACAGCTCGATTTTTTAACCATGGCAGGAGTGCCTCGGCATGCTTGCGAAAACGATCATTTGAAAATATTTTTGTCTTAGACTTGATACCGTCTTGTGAATTACCTGTTTCATCCAAAAGAATGATTGGCAAATATCCTACTAAGGTTATATAGCTCCAAATGCTATATTTGTCCAACATTGCATGCAGGTCCGTTAAAGAGGGAATTGAGTTGGGGTAATTTAACAATTTAAGGTTTTCAACCAGATTATCATGATAAAATTTAATGAAAGAATCAAAATGATTCATTTTAATATCATATTGTGTTGACGAAAGCAAAATGTTGTATAAATCTTGGACAGGAGAACCATATTTGGGTACTTGATAGTCAATAAAATAGGTTTCCTTGATTTTACCACAATCATCATATTGAAACATGATATTGTTTAACCAACAATCGCCATGATTCAAAACATTAAATTCATTGGGGCTCGGTTCAATCGCTCTATATATTTCTTCACCGGTTTTAGTGAACACAGCTTTCTGAAAAAGAATGTCAATTTTATACAATTTTAACAATTCCGTTAATACATACAATTTCTTCTTCATAATCCTTATAGTTGGCGTAATTTTTAACACAATCCAAGAAACTAGTTGACACTCTCTTATACCCAATTTTCAATATTGTTTTCGCTTTTTCTTGAAAAATTCCACTTATTAATTGTTTATCGAACGGCCCCTTAACTGCTACTAGAACTGCGGAAGCAGCATGCCACTGAGCCAGCTTTTTCAAAGCACATTTTGTATGTTCTATATCAAGACCCTCCAGGCGGTTGACATTCTTAAAACCACGCATAGTTAAGTTTTCCATTAAAATGTGCTTCTTTCTGCAAGGTAAATTGTAAAATTTTGCAAAAAAATTAACCTCCAATCCCACATCGGTGTATAGGCTTTCAAATGCCGGTAATATTTCTTCGTACATCTTCTTTTCTACAGCGAATAAGTCATAAATTCTTATTATTGTGTTGATTGATTTATTGGGACTTTCAACTTTTAAAATAAAATTTACATATTTCGTTGACGAATCTAACGATAAACAAATGTTAGTATTTTTTATTAAACCCTTGCCACCATTCACTGTACTTTCTACTTACCATTTAGTACGACTTGAATATCTACTCCTAATATTAGTGTGGTAAAATTTTCACCCTCAGGTATGCAGGGTTTCACAATAAATTTTATAATGTTTTTATAGTTATCGACATTATCTTCTAAGATTTTTTCAAAAAGTTGAGCTTTAACCCATTTCGGTATGCTCACATTCTTGCTATTTGCTACACCAAACATAACGTGAAAATTTTCGATTTAAAAAAGAAAACCAAACTATTTAATTTAATTCATTAAGTTCTAGGCCCGCAAAGTGTTTCTTTAATACTGTCTATTAAAAAGGTTTACAAAGATCTTATATAACAGTAATATAATATAGTTACTATGTTACAATAAATGTATAATCTTATGTTTATTAAAATGCATATTTAAAATACTTAATAAAATTATTTGTTTGTTCCTTAAACTAAAAAAGGTTAAGGTATGTTAAGTTTGTTATATCGTTTGTAGCACATTTAAGTATTTTTCAATATACTGAATACTTTTTAGGTTCAGAGACATACATAAGAAATAGTGAATGATTAATGGGTTCAACCCAAGATAAAGTGGTTGAACTAAGGTAACACATAAATGATTTTTACATTATCGTGTTATCTGTTGAAATATTAAATAAACTACAAGATATTAATATATTTCAGTCAATACCAATAAATGCATCAAACGCATGCATATTAGTTAAAAAGAGACCCAAGTTTCATCAGTTGATTTTGTTTTTTTATACATGAATTGTTTTAAGATACAAATAATCAAAGACATTTTTATACCCTTTACAGAGAGTATACTTGTATAGAATAGTCATTCCGTGAGAAATTTCTACAACCCCATGAAGTATATATTTTCTAAAAGCTTATGAATAGGGCAGTCGATTTAATATTGTCGGTCTGTCTATCCTTCCATGTATATGTTGAAATCTGTTTTTTAAATTCTCTTAACATCAACCACACCAGTAAGTGGTATCAGAATACCAGTAATGTTTAGGAGCATATTGGTATTTAAAATTAGCATCATACGATAACTTTCTGAGTTATGAGCAAATAAACACGAAAATTGTTTAGCCCTAGAATAATTTATAGGCACACTTGTAATTATTTCTGGATATGCCTATAATAATGTTAGTGAAAATTTTTGAAAAAACGATTACTAACCGGCAAAGTTATAGGCAAAAATTATTTGGTAATATGTATATTTTTTAAAATAGCAATTTTTAAGCTCTTAAATAATCTTTGGACATCATTTTATAAGCCGTGGTCTCGAAAATTATTTTTAGGAAAGACTAATCAATCCGTTTAAGGCTAACTGAGATATAAGCACCAACATACAACTGCTTCTGTGGTTTTCCCAAAATCTATAAAAGAAAATCCATGTACCTGCAATTTCTGCACCACTGAAGGAGCCAATATAAGTACCAAATGATAGTGCTTGATAAGTAAAAGACTGTTTATTATGAAAGGTAAAAGTCTTATATGACGTCTTAGATTAAATGGCAAATGTATGATTCATATATCGAGGCCTTACTTCCTCAACCTCGTAACTTAAAAAATATGGTTTTGACTTTTTCATATCAAACGATTGTTTTATGCTTTAACTAAAAAATATTAGTATAATATTACTACTAATATACATAAATACAATCAATTCCTTAATAATTGCATTTAAACTTTTAACCAAACACCGAAGTATAAAAAGATGAACCGTTTTTCTTTTCTCTCCTGAAAAATTTTATTTTTTAAGATACGAGGTTGAAGAAGTAAGGCATCGATATAGTAGTTGCGGCTTTATCTCCTTTAACAATTCAATTGGTATCAAATGAAAGGGCTTGACCAGTAGAATAAAGTAAACTATTAAAAAAGTGTTTAAGTCTAAGATGGCGTCTTAAACAAAATGATGGATTTCTTAAACCACAGGATATTCAACGCTGTAAATGCTCTTCCACATATAATCCTACAGTATGATCGTTTTATTTAATAACTAGCCAAACCCGGCGCGCGTTGTTACACCCCTTAATGAATCGAAATGCATTCTGAATTTAAATTGAATATCAAGTGCAAAAACCTAAAAATTATAATTTTTTTATGGGCGTGGCATTTCCCACTTTTCTAATCACGAAATTGTAAAGCCATAACAGCTCAATATGTGTGCAAAGTTTCAGAAGAATCGGTCAAGTGTAAATACCTCAAAATTATAATTGCTTTTATGGGCGTGGCCCTGCCCACTTTTTTAATCACAAAATTATTAAGTCATGACAGCTCGATATGTGTGCAAAGTTTCAGAAAAATCGGTGTGGTGCAAGTACCTCAATATGATAACCTTTTTTATGGGCGTGGCCCTGCCCACTTTTCTAATCACGAAATTATATGGTTATGACAGCTTAGTATGTGTGCAAAGTTTCAGAAAAATCGGTTAACTGCAAGTATCTAAAACTGATAACTAATTTTTATGGGCGTGACCCCGCCCACTTTTTGCCACCCATAAACACTCCCTGGTATGTGTACAACAACTTGCCAAAGTTTGAGTCCGATCGGCTTTACAGTTTCGCAGTCTATTGCTAACACACACACACAGAGTTTCACTTTTATATATATAGATAAAAAATAAATATAGAAAAAAAAATTATTTGTATTTATTTTTAATTTTGGAACACTCTTAATAATAGTTAAAATTCATAACTTTGCCTACAAAAAAATATTTTTAAAGGTATCGTTAGAGGGTATTTAATATTCGGTATAACTAAATAAAACATTTCCGCATATTTAACGTAACATATTTAAAATACAATTTATTTTCCTACATACATATATATGAAATGTACATACATACAAACATATGTATCTTTGACCTATTTTTTATAATTAGATGTGCTTATTTTGTGTTTTGAACACACAACATACATAATTATTAATCTCTTGTTGACAATCGTTTAAGCAAACAGTTTTTGTTTAAATTTATTATTGTAATTTTATTTACTGTGTCAACAAATCATGTGCTTGTTTATGTGCATTGGCGTTCTTATTGGTTTTACTTTGACAAATAAAATTTAACTCTCGGTCTTTATTCGTGAGAAATATTAAATAACTTGTGTTTAATTACTAATAAAATATAGAAAATCTTAAGTCAAAAATAAAATTCTGACCTTAGCCTCTTAGATATATCTATTTGCGCAGATGTTATAGATCTGGGCGTAGAATACACCCTTAGAATTGTTAAAATTAACTTATTAAATTAAAAATACCTGTAAAATTTTCTTAGTGTAAGATTTTGCAAAATCTGACTTTGGATCGGTAAAAACAGAGGCAGATATGTGATAAATTGAAATGACACAAGAGTCTAAAGTATACTTGGGTGATTCAAGAAGTTGTTATATTCATACACAAGAACAGATGGTCTTAACTTAATCAACTTCTCTATCCATAACAATGAAATTTTTTGAATATTGTCGATATTACAAACAGAATGACAAACTTATACATATATACCATTTTACACTCTCGTGTGAATGGTAAAAAAAAATTTAATATTTCAGTCCTCCTTAAAAGTGATTTTTAAAGCCCGACTAATGTAAAGGTTGTACAACTTACACAATTATGTTAACTATGTTCAAAAACATTTTTTTATTCAAATTATTTATATATGACATTAGCAATTAAGAAAGACTTTAGCCAACGTGGCTTAACTTGACGAATCGCATTCTGGACTACTAATTTTGGGCCACTTTGTTGAGTGTTACTGGTCGTATGACACGAACAATGTTGGCATCCAAGCCGTCTTTTGTTGCTTGCTTATTAGAATATCCCAGTGACCTCACATGGTTCCAGAGAAGATAATCGAGGGGTCTCAAATCGTACGACCTTGGAGGGCAACTTTCCATTTCACAAAATCAAATTATCGCCAAATTTTTATTTAAATCAATCATAGATTGCGGTCGCTGTATGGCACGCACCTTTCTCTTAAAATATCATTTCGCCATGTCGGATCAATGTCATTCATATTTTCAACAAAAAAAAAAAATAAATTTTAAAAACAATATTATTAGGCAACCAAACCAAGTCTTTAATGTGTGACGTCACATCAGTAACAAAGTGATTGGTATTACAAGTTTGAACTTAAAAAAAAAATGAATAAAGTTTAAAAAAAATAAAATGCAAGTAAAGTAAACAACAAAAAATAAATAGTTATTGTTTGTACCCTGAAGAAAACCTGGGGGCAAGTCGTCGTTCGTAAATTATTGTGTTCTATGTGACGCATAAAACCTATAGATATAGAACACAATAATTTACGAACGACGAAGTGTCTCCAAGTCACCAGTTTTGTCGACTATTGTGGTGACTTCCTGGTGACATTGTCAACAAAGTGTCTACATTTTTTTTCATTTTCTAGGATGATAAAAAAATGTATACACAATAAATAAGAGTTCTAATTAGCCGCCAAAGCTCTATTAATACTATTTAAAAGGCTGAATGAAATGTACCTAATTTACTTTTAATATTTGATATTGTTGACAAAAGTTTCATTAACGACATCTATTTCAGAAAAGTATTAAAAGTGTAGACTAGAATTACTTAAATGCACTATTGAATCTCTGGTGACAATGTCTACATATGGTCCCAAAAGAATTACCTACCCAGTAGTACCAGTGTCAGTAGTAAACACGCACATGTTAAATGTCGATAGTAAAAAGTATTGTCGGGGGTATAATAAGTCACTAGTACTGGCGACTGTGTCAACAGTGGGTCAGTACAGATTCACTACTGACATTTACACCATAAAAGTACCAAAAGTGTAGACTAGAATTACTTAAATGAACTAGTGAATCTATGGTGACAATGTCTACATATGGTCCCAAAAGAACTACCTACTCAGTAGTACCAGTGTCAATAGTAGATTTCCAATGACACGCACATGGTAAATGTCTATAGTAAACAAGCATTGTCGGGGGTATAATAGTCAGTAGTACTGGTGACAGTGTCAATAGTGAATCAGTACTGATTCACTAGTGCCATTTCCTACAGGGTATTTTCAAATATAATTAAAAAACGATTATATATCATATAAGCCTTTATATATTAATAATATGTATTAATACCAAAACTATAATGATTTTATTCTTCTTTAAATTATAAAACAAATCTTAATGGGCGTAACTAAACCATTATGGGGGTGCAATGCCACCACCACCTCCACCCATTAATTGTGATCGAGTCTGTAGAGTATGCGGCAATTTTGTTTTTTAACAAACTCGTTAAGCCAAAAATTTTTTTTGTTATTTTTTTAATTTTTTTATTGGACTTAGCTCTAATATATAAATTTAAAATCATGTATTTTGAATTCTCTACTTATTATAATTTTTTCCACAATATTTATTTTCAGTCTTCAACAAATTTAATTTACAATTAAGTTACTAAATAGTTAGCACTCCTCTTAATTTTTAAAAATGTTGGCGCTATAAAAATTAATTTTTTCCATATAAATACATTTAAATTAATTTTTTTTATAATTATTATTGGTTTAAAATTGATTCATTTACACAAGATCACATGTTCAGTTGTGCTACACTTTCGTTTTTTTTTTTTTTGTTTTTCAGTGTTTTTTTCTCTAATACAAATGAATTCACATGCATTTTTAATTGTTATTTATAACAAATAAAAATTTCTTATCTTGGTAAAGAGACCCAAACCCTACACAACATATTGATATTTATATCTACAAGTGTATCAGAGGTTGACATTGTTGAAGTGAACAATAAGCAATCATTCACAATCATATGTTTTTCTTTAAACAATTAAGTTGCTCAGATATACTACCTTTGAATAATTAATTCAAATCAATAAAATATTCACATGTAGACACATGTTCAATTTTTGTTTGAAAAGCCAAAAATTCAACGCAAAAAAAATGTAACATGTACAAGGAAAGTAAGACAGACATTTTACTCTGTATAGTAAAAGAGGAAGAACAAAGTAAACGATATACAAAATCAATATTAAATTTGTTTTATAAATATTATTTAATAGATATTGTTAATATATTCAGAATAAAATAAATTTGCTTAAATTTTACTCATTTAATTTGAAGGGGTGTATAAATTTGTTGTCAACCATACTCTGATTTATATATAAGTATGTAGATATGTATATGTATGTATGTCCACCTAACAAAAAAGTATAAAATCAAATGTTATCAATCAAAATAATATCTAATGTTTAAATATGGCATATCTGCGGACATATGGCAAAAACACTTGTTTTATAATAGAAAAATTATTTTTTTATTTGCAAAATTCTTTTTGTGTTTAAAAACATTTAAAACTGGCTATAAACAGAAATTTAAAATCCTGCAATCTATGTTTAAAAATTTTCTGTATAAAAAAGTTACTAATATAGGAGTAAGGACTGCGTTTGAAAAAATAGTCAATCACATATTTCGAAATAATTTTAACTCAAATTAAAAAAACTGTATTTTGAATAAAGGTTAACTTTAAAATACAAAAAGTTCCAGATAAAGTACACAGAAGCAAAAAAAAATGTGTGTCTAAGATATTAAATAATAATGCTAGATTTTAGCTAACTTCTCACAGTCTCTAGATCAGGAACTATATATATTGAGGAATCACGGAGAAATGCAGATGAAAAATTTAAAATAAAAAGGACGATCGAATTTCCTTAAAAAGTTCCTGTTATTTCAAGCTGTATGCAATTGTGGTGAAAGGAGTGTGAGTCTTTTCTTTAAAATGTATATCAAAGAATGCATAGAAAAGCGACTAAAGACATGTAATAGACATCCTTGGCTCGATCTAGATTCTATTAAATCTATTAAACTATTAAATTAAGGCAACATAAATAAATAGTTGCAAAAGATGCACAACATTTTACCGAAAAGTGCTGTTTCAGCACTTTAAAAAAAAATAAAATAAAAGTGTTAAAATATCTTAATAAAAACACGTTCATAAAACAGTTTTTATTTTTAAAAGTATGTAAATGATTGGTTCAGAAAATATTTTTAATCACATTTGTGATGAACAATTTTTTCAAACGCAGTCCTTAAGAGATTATGTCAGTAGTCATTAGGATTGCAGAACAAGGCAGTTAATAAAATATATGTATTCTTTTATTGCAATGAACTTTCTAACGGAACTCAATAAATAAATTTAATTTAGGTGAACCAGAATATTCTGTATGTTTTTGTATTGTACTTCTTAGTAGTTTTAACGATTTAAATAAACAAATTAATTAATTATTTTAATTTCAATATAGACCCACATGTATCATCTCATAATTTGCCAATAAAGACCATAAAAAATTGTTGGGGCCAACTGTAAGGGACCCTAAAGAAATGTGCTATAATGTCGCCTATTCTGTCACTAATGATATCATCATAAATTTAATCATAACTCATTGTTTTACATTCCCAGCAAAAAATTTTGCTCTAGTACAATGTGAATAACATTTTTCATGACTTCTAATTCATAAGTGCAAAAGGAGGTATGAAGAATGTCTTCTCCAAATACAAAACAGTTAGCCTTTAGTGCATAAAATCTTAAATAATTCATGAAAACAGACAATATAAACTCATGAAACATATGTTTTTTCATCTACTGTGCATGCGTTCCATTCACTTATTTAAATTGAGTGAAAATTATTTATATATTCATATAAACACATGCTCTCCGATGACACGTTAATGTTAAAATTATGCATGTTTCACCTAAATTGAACCACTTCATCATGGATTAAACTCAGACATTCACTATTTCTTTTGCATGTCTTTTTTGGCTAGGTTTATTTGAAGAATATTTGAACTGACTACGTAAACTTTATTTAGCTGTACTCTTTCATCCTGTGAACGCTATTTACAAAATTTAACTAAGTTATATCTCACACTCTGTCGCGTGAGAAATGCACTTAAAAATATAAAGGTATGTATGTAAGTATATCTTTTTACGTTTTACTTATTAGATTAGTACAAAAAAGTTATTAAAACTAAAACTGGATTGTTTTTCAAAAACTTTACAATATCTTTAGTTACGAATTTAATTTTCACAAAGTACTACAATACAAGCAAGCAATTTTACTTTTCAAACGAAAACATTCCTTTAAACATCACAAATAACGTAGTATTTATCAAAACCTTCCCTGACTCGAATGATAAATAAATTGGCATAAAGTAAAACAAAATATTAATCACATTAAATACGCCAATAGGTAAGGTTTCAATCTTTGCAACAAAAAGATTTGCTGTTTATAAATTTAACAATATTTCATAGAAATTAAGTGTAAACAATAAAATTAAAATAATCAAAAAAAAAGTTAATATATTTATAGCTATTCCAAAAAGTTCGCTTGTAGTGTAAAGCACTGTTTGTATGTATATTAGACATTTGAAACTTTATATTATTAACATCTATAAATAATTGTGGTGTTTGTATAGTGTATATAATTTAATTCATTTTTCTTAACAGTAAATTTAATTGTTTGTTTCTCGATATAACCTTAAGTATGGTCACTATCAGTGTCAAGATCAATAGTTATGACTATTGCTAACTTATTTGCTAAAATTAAATAAAATTGTATTTTTTATTTTTATTGTAGAATATATTTTTATAAATACTAAGTCTACAGAGTGCAAACGAAGAGTTGTAAATGAAAACACCTTTTAGTTATAAAACTTGTTGGTATAATAAAAGAAAACCAAGAGAACGGAATGTAAAAAAAACCACCCTCCTAGGATGTAACTCCACCTCTTTTGGAATAAAATTATTTATTGTTCAAGGCGACATCTGCATGTGGATGTTTGTTTTTGTGTGTATTTAAAGTTCCTTTACGAAATATTTTAACTCCACCCTGATTAAATGTTATTTTACAGTTAAAAATGTTAAATTGTTTAACAGCAGGGATCAAAACATTATACACCAATTTTCGTATGTTAATGCATATTGCCTTAAACAGCAGCGTTGCCAGCCCTGAAATTTTCTAAAACACCAAAATCAATAAAAACGTGAATTTTTCATAATGTCCCCCTTGCTTCTATTAGGCCACAGATAAATTTCCATATATTTTTATTTCAAATACTAAATAAAAAGTTTTTGCAGACCAAATTATTTTTTTATGCCCTTCACTTAATGCAGAAAAAAATTTTGGTATATTAAAGGCTTATTCCACAGAAATTTATCAAATAGGGTTTCAATGAACCCATAATAGTTTTCATGAATAAATTTTTTAAATGTGTTAAGCATTTTACAAATAAATAAAAAATACATAAAGTAAAGATCTTTTAAAAATTTCGGGAAATTATGGCATTATATCAATCCGTGACACGCTCACACTTTTTGTGAATTCACCAATAACTTGTTTTATTATTTTTTAAAAAAATGTTCCACGTAAAAGGCCACATTCTTTATAATAACAAAACCATTAGATAAAATTATCATAAATTACAAATACACTGTACAACACCATATTCCCATTAAATTTACAAAAGGCTTTTTAAAAAAAATTTTATATAAAATGTTTTTTTCATAGATGTATGAAAAATTTTAAAATTGTTAAAAAATAGGGTTATGTATTTGCAGAAATATATAAGTTCTCAATTAAAATTATAAAAATACTAAAACATTTAAGCAAAAGAAACACTTTCTTAGCAGTTAACGCTTGGACATAATGGCTGCAGAGAAAAATTACTTTGAAATTGAGGATGGTTTACCGAAGTGGTTGGACAGCGTAACATTAGAAAATGCCATTCAGCAGCAAATAGGAGAATATAAAAGGATTTTGGAAATAAAAACCGAAAATGCATTTAAAGAAAGTGAAAATCCTTCTTCCTTAATGATGCGTATTAAAGCTGTAGCAGAAATTGACGGTAACTTTTAGTTAACAAACTATTTAATATTCAAATTAATCAATATAATGTCTCAGCAGATGGCAGTACTAAAACGGCCTCATTTATTTTAAAGGCCCAACATGCCAATGAAGCCTTGACAATAATTCTCAACATACTGCGGCTTTTTCCCAAAGAAGATGAGATCTATCACAAACTTTTACCTAAATTTGAGCAATTCTACGAAGAATTTGGCAAGTGTGTACAATTTGCTCCTAAGGCATATACATTTGATCGCCCTATTGACGTCGAGTATGTCTTGCTAGAAGATCTTTATGCAAAGCAATTCCAACATGCTAATCATTTCGGCGGTCTAGACATGGATCATAGTAAGCAGGTGTTAATAAAAATGGCTGAATTTCATGCAGCCTCAGCTTGTTATGTGGAACGCTATGGCATGTTTAGTGAAGATTTCACAGTGGGTATATTCAAGGAGAAGAATAAGGAATTGTTAAGGGAATTAAATAACTCGGAAGCATTTTTAAGGCAACTAAAGAAGTGGAATAATTGCGAGCAATATTATGAGAAATTGGTAAGAATTATTTATTTAAATGATTTGTTAAATCAGACGATTCCATGGTCCAACTAAGTGTACCCTGCACGCTCCCTTTTAACTCTATTGGCGTTTTTATTAAATTTGTCATTATTAGCATTAGATGTAATGAATTTTTCTATTTATTTTTTATTGAATCGTGTGACAAAAAATTAATCACTATTAGTCTCCACTTTAGTCTTAACAATTAAACACTTTAGCACATGTGCAGGCTTTTATAAGCAAAATTCAAGTTATATAAGAACGAATATTGTGATTCGCGTGTAGGCGTAAATCCTTACGTTAAGCTAAAAGGCCTTAAGTCAAAAACATTAAGTTCGATTTTTTGTTAAGGTTCAACTCAATTTTCACTCTCTTTTATTTGATAACAATAACGTTTGTCTATCACAACTGTTTTCAGTCGTAATCATTTGCTTTTTAGGCAATTAATCAGAAAAACTCACTGCTGTTTGTGACTTAGGATGTTTTTGTCAATTTAAAAAAAATGTAATCAGCATATGCAATCCGAGACCTAATGCTGGCATGCGAATATAATAAAAAAGCTGCATAATTTTCGAGTGTGTTGAAGATGAGAGTTTAAAAAATTATAATACAAAAGTTGCTCATATGGACAAGGACTTATGTACTATGGGCCGTATTCATAAAAAATATTTTAGGTTTATTATAGGCTTATTTGACAGATGTTGTAGAGAAATTTGTCAAATAAGCCTTCAATAAACCTAAAATATTTTTTATGAATACGGCCCTATGTGTTTAAGTTAATAAAACTATTCGATATTGTCAAATAATTTGAGACATAAAACCGGTTTTTAAAATAGTTCAAAAACTTAAAAATTTTAAAAAATGCAAAGAGACAGTTTTTAAAATAAAATCTACTTATTTTACTTTTTTAAATCATAGTAAAAAGTTACAGACATAATAGAATGAAGAATACAAAACAATTGTCTCTAACAACAATATTCAAATATAACTTCGAGTAAAAACGGTTAAAAAATTTTGTTGGGACCAGTTTCGCGGTCGCATATTTGTATTTCTAGATTTTTTTTCTATTTCTTAATTATTTTATAATTTAACAGGCCGACAGTGATGAATTCCTAGTTAGACGTTTGCTACAAAACCAAAAAGCTAAAAACTTTGAATTTAATGTTTTAAATCATGGCGATTGTTGGAAGAACAATATTATGTTTCAGTATGATGCGTTTGGCAAAATTAAAAATACATTATTTGTGGACTTTCAAGTTAGCAAATATGGTTCTCCAGCCAATGATTTATATTACTTTATCTTATCGTCGACCGGCAGGAATATAAAACTAAGCCAGTTCGATTACATGATACGTTTCTACTACGATCAGTTGGTGGATAACTTAAAACTGTTGCAGTATCACCGTCCCTTGCCAAAGCTTAAAAACATTCATATCGCTCTATTGAACAATGGCTTGGTTGGTAAGTACGAATTTTTCTCAAAAATATTAAATAATTGTTCATAAATGACTTGAATTCTTCTATTCCATTGCTTTTTCTTTCAGCTTATATGGTTGTTTCTAAAGTTTTTCCAGTGGTTATTTTGGAAAAGACCACTCAAGAAAACAATTATAATGATGAGTCTAAATTGAAGTCAGCTATGTTTGCCAACTATAAGTATCAACAAGCTATGTTAGAAGTTTTACCATGGCTGGACAATCGTGGCTTGCTGGACTGGAAATGAGTTATATATCAACACAGTAGGCCAATTCAAAGTAGACTCTCATATTGTACTATGTCATATAATTCATATTAATATGACTAGTGACTTTAAACACCTTTTGTTAACAAATTATGTATTTAATACAAGAAAGAAGAAAAAGAGATGACGCTGTTAAAAATTGTTTGTATACAGGAAAGAAAAAAATACAAAATATTCTCTCTGAGAGGTGAGAAGCGAAGAAATTCTCTCTGGGAGACAGTATGGTTAAAAATATGACATAAACAATTTCTTATACATAGGAAACAAATGTGTAAAGTCATATTATCTTTTTGTATGGAAATTACTAACAAAAATTTTATGCATGCATAAAATAATATGAAATAGTACAAATATGACTGATATGCAACCACTTTGAATTGGCCCAATAATTATGTTTTTGTTTGTTTTATTTACGCAATTATAACTGCCAGTATTAAATTGTATCTATCAAGTATTTAAAATGAATATTAAAATATAATTATTTCATTAGAACTTTTTAAAATCTTATTAAAATTATTTCAAAATTTAAAAAGCGATAGTTGGTAAAAATATTCTACTTTAACTTTGGACATACGTTAAATACATATATACATACATATAAGGTATGTTCTAATGCTGCATAATCCTATTTTTTCAAAGCTCTTAAATAGTTTAAAAATTTTACAGTAAACAACAACAATTTTTTTACCCCTCATTTATAAATTTTAATTATTATTATACACCCTTCACCATCATATACATAGGTATGTCAAAATAACATCCTTAATGTAGTGTAGACATTAATTTCGAACGCCTTTAGTTGATAACCATATTAATGGGGTTAAGAAAAAAAATTATTCACAGACTTATTTCGGAAGCCATCTTGGCGAATGTATTTTTAATAGCTTACTATATTTTCCTGGCCAATCCCTTTCTTTTAATACAACTGCTGTTAGGGTTAAGTAGATTAATTTTCAATTTTTAATATTTTTTTTACTATATATCCTCCATTTTATTTACAACGCTATCTTGAATTTTAACGCTTTCATACTAAACAAGACCTTTTATTTGCAGTCCATATTGGCGTTCTCGGTTTAAAGAAGCTAAAAAAATCAGTTTCAGTTTATAGATTTTATTAAAAATACTCTGAAATAGTTGCCTTTTGGTGCTATATCTCCATTAGTTTCAAATCGATTTACTAATTGGCAGTTGTGCTTTACAAACAGCTCTGACGGTAATTATACACAAAAAAACTGATGATATTTTTAATTAGTAACTTTAGGGTATCTTTATGGGCACTCCTGTACACTGTATGTGAAACACAGTGTATAAGAATTCCAAAAAATTAAGTTTTAAAAATTAAAAAATAAACTAATTTAATAATAACTTATTATTACCAATTATGAGCAAAAGAAATGTTTGACTATAGTATTATTATTTTTACGTACGTAAATTAGAAGATAACCCAACAAACCATGTAGCAAATCAAACTGCAAATTCATTCCTTCAGACGAACAGGCAGTTTTTATCAATGCTTGATTATTTTTAATCGTTTCTTAAGTATGCTAATAACGACATGTATTGAATAACGTGATATGACGATTTAAAAATTTTTTTCAATAAATTTTAAAGGCTTGTTGACTTTGCTCTGCTCTTATAATGCACGCAAAAAGTAAAGCTATCTTTTGATAATACAATTTGACAAAGTTTGCATGTAAATTTAGTTCTAATTTTTAAAGAAATAATTGCAATAAAATTTAAATGCTTAACAAATATAGAAAAAGTTAGAAGACAAAGGTAAGTATATATAACATCTTAATACAAATATAAACTTACACTGATTTTGTAACATTCTTCTACAATTATAATGATAATTTTTTACTAATCATGCACATAAGTATAATATTTATACTAAGGTTCCATTTTTATTTCTCTACAATTGTTACAAAAGCCATTTTTTATTCATTCTCAAATCTTTTCAACCTCAATGCTTGTTTTCGTAAGCTCATTAGAATATTTTGCTTAAATCATTTTGGTTTGTTGGGAATTAAAGTAAATCTAAATTGTGCTCTGTTAAAGATAAGAAAATACATAAAAAATACGAAGTTATGGTTGCAAGCAGAAAGGGTCTAACTCAAATAGTTAAAACTTTACAGAAGTCAATAAAACTATGCCATTAATTAAATGAAAATTAGTTGTAGTAATTTAAAAAAGTACTGCCAAAACTTTCAGTTTAACTGATATTAAAAAATTAATTAAATTTTCCAAAACTTTCAAATATAATTTTAATTGATTTAGTCACGTCTATAATTAAGATTTTGGAATTATTTAAATAAAAGAATTGATTTTAAAAATACCCATTGAAATAACATAAATTTTGTCTTCCACATTCGTATTCAATTTATTAAGGTGTATTTGTGTCAAATGTATTGGATTCACTGAATAACTCAATTTTGTAAAAAGTACGCGATAGTTCCTTTCTACTTGAGACTATCAACATTAAAAAAAGCGTTGTCATGTCAAATTGCATTAAAATTTTGCATCTACATACTACATACACGTATAAAAACAAATAAAAACGTATAAAAGAATTAAATAAATCTGTACAGCTTTGACAAAAACTTCTTAAGTCGCTATAAAAAATTTTCATATTTTTTTATTTTATGAAAAAAAAAACGATCAAGTTACTTTTCTTTTACTAATCTTATACTAATAAGTTCACAAATCTCGATAGGTTTTCACCGCGTCTTGTTACAAATCATAAGATAAACGCTAAAACAAAACAAATAATCAACTTATTTGTTGACTCGATATAAGTTGTTTTGTCACAAGCTCACAAGAACAATTAAAACAAATTTAAAATATAATTAAAACTTCAATAAGTGTTTTAAAGCATAACAATTATATAATTATTACATTCATTGTCAATAAATTGATGGAGATGAACGCAGGTCAGCTAAAATATGCAAAAATTCTACTAAAAAAACTTCACAAAAAATTTTGTATAATTTCAATACGAATCAAACATATTTTTTATATTTTGTGTTTTTAGCTTAATGTTCAAGTGTTTTATTTGATGAGAATTTTTGCTTTAAATTCAGTTTCGCTTTATTCTTTGTTCAGCTCAGTTGCTTAGTTTAAAAAAAGTAGTTTTTTCATAACTGGAAATTAAATTTAAACAAACTTTTATCAAGATGCAAACTAAAACAGACATTGTAAATCCAAATGAAAATATTGCTATTCCATCATGGATAAATGCAGAGTATTTCAAAGATATTTTAGCCAAAGATGAACCAGAATCGGTGAATGTACAAAATTTTACACCAATCGCTGCCATACCACCAGGAGAGAATTTTACTTCGGTTATGTTACGTATTCATATGGATTTGAAAATGAAAGGTGAGTGTAGTTGTGACGTTTATTATCAACGTGCAACCATAAGCTAATTACTTATCCGTGTTTACACTTTTTTTTAATTTTTCTTTTATTAAAAATTTACGATAAATACTAGATTTAAATAACGTAGACAAAAGCGACTAACTAAATAGTTTTCAGGACAAACGATAAAATATTATTTGCATGAGAAGTGCCATGCCAGTTTTTAAGACTATACGAGTACATATAATTTAATTAGTAAATCATAGCAAGTTGTTTATATTTTTAAAATACTCTTGTATTTTATAAACGTTGACAAAGCTCTCTAAATTCTAATTTAGACCTCACTGAATTCAATTGCATTGAGAAAGAGTGCTATAAAACTAACTAGTATTTAGAAGCTTTTGTAAATAATGTGGAGCGATGACGTCACTTTTTTTAAATACATAAATGAATATATTTCCAAAATCTTTTAATTTTAAAAAACCTTCCTACACTTACACGTACAATGAACTAACAAAGATTTGCATTTTGATGTATATTTTATAAATAAAGGTGCATTCAATCATATGTTTCGAACAAATAATTTTGTTTGGACAAAGTTTTTATACCTGCCACCAAAAAAGTGGTGGGGGTATAATCATTTTGTCATTCCGTTTGTAACACATCAAAATATCCATTTAAGACCCTATAAAGTATGTATTCTGAGTCCTGGTTTTATTTTATGACGAGCTAACTATGTCCGTCTGTTGAAAGCACGATAGAGGTCGCACCAAACAAGCTAGGGGGTTCAACTCTTGCCATAATATTTCCTATACACAAGGTTTGTTTGGTATTGAAAACAGACTAAATCAGAATATTAGGAATACAAGAGCAGGTAAAAAACCATGCCCTTCCATAATTGAATAAAATGCAATTGTGTCCAAACACATTAACGTAGAGACATAAAATTTCGAATGTATATTTCCTAAGTAAAAAAATAATTTTCCTGAAAATTGCTTAAATCTATGCATTAGGAAAGGAGCTATAGATCAAAATTTATGAAAATTTATACCGCACATTTTTTTTTTTTTGGTCTATTCAAAATTTAAAACGTAAGAAAACTGGCAAAATTAGATGTATGATTATAAAAATTTTGCAAACATTGCTTTTTTGTCAAAGACTTTGCACATACGAAAAATAAATGTGACACGCCTACTTTAACGCCTACCATATAACGCTTTATCATAAATTCATATAATATCTCTATTAATAAAGATTTTGAAATAATAAAGGACTATATTGAATTATCTAAGTTGTATTCATTAGCAGAAATAACTTCGATACGCCTACTAAAACGCCCACTTTTTACGTTCTCTACTGTTAATGAAATTTAAAAGCTTATAAAACCGACAAAATTAGAGGTATGATGAATGAAATTTTGTACATATAGCTTTCTAGTCAATGTCATTGCTATGCTATGAAGGTGACCCGCCCACTTTAACGCCTTCCTCCCATATAACGCTTTATCTTAAATTCATATAATTTCTCTATGAAAATGTTTTATTATTCCATAGCAATTACTGTTAATAACAAAATAGTAAAGTTTGTGCTATATAAGTATATGAAATTGGTGGTGGGTATAAAAAATTCGAATATTGTGCTCTTTATTGTTATACTATCTAATACCCGGTGTGCTTCGCCACCTCCATCGTAATGAAATAAAAATTTTATAGTCCAAAAATATATGTATTATGCAAGTGCCACGCCTACTATTACTAAATCAACCATTTCTTTTTCAAATAATCATATAAACGTCAAAGTGTCTCTTGCAAAATTTGGGTACTCTTACTATTTTCGCTTCCCAGATATACGAATTTTTGTATCTAATTCATATGACAGGTGCCACGCCCACTATTACTAAAGCATCCATTTCTTATCAGAATAGTCATATAGATGTCAAAGCTTCTCGTGCAAAACTTGGGTACTCTAACTGTTATCGCTTCCCGAATATACGAATTTTAGTATTCAATTGCTATGAGAGCTGCCACGCCCACTATTTCTAGTGTACCCATTTTTTCCAGAAATGTTTATTTGGGTGTCAAAGTTGCTCTTGCAAAATTTTAGTACTCTAATCGATATCATTTTCCAAATATACAAAATTTAGTATTTAATTCATGTGGCCACGCCTACTATTGAAAGTCCGCCCATTTTCTACCCAATTGTTCGTGTGGATGTCAAAGTTTACCGTGCTTAATTTGAAGACTGTAGCTGCATTAACTTTCGTGATATATAATATTTAATACTTATTCTTTAATAGGGCGTGGCACCCCGCCCACTTACAATTTCAAACCAAAGTATAGCCTATAGTTCCTTCCAGACATACAGAAAGATTCTGTGAAAATTTCAAGGAAATTGGTCTAGCCGTTTAACCGTCTATAAAGCACAAACAAACATACAAACACACATTGATTTTTATATATATAGATAGGTAGGTAGGTAGGTAGGTAGGTAAGGCTGGTGCAAAGTTACCCTCACACCTTCACTCGGAGACCATTAGGGTCCATTGTGACGCCTTAATAGAGAGAAGAATAGAATAAGAATAGAAATATTTAGAATAGAAGAGAAGCAGACAATTCCAGAGTCTCCGGCGGGAATCGAACCCGCAACCCCCAAACAACTGACTTGTCCTTTACCGACTAGTCCACAGGGGCACCCCTGTATATAGATATACATATATGGTTTGACGTCTTTCTTTTTGAATTTGTCCAGAGAACTCTCAATTGAAATCGAAGTTTTTATGTGAACTACCAGAAACGTTAAAAACGCGATATACGTCTTTTTGTATTAAGCCATCGATATATATTTCATATGCTAGCTTCGATTAACCGAACAAATTTTTTTAAAACTTTTAGAAATCCAATAGAAAATAATTAATAAAAAAAATTTTTAGAGGGAAAAATTGTTTCTCAACAATTTATTTAAAAGCAAATGGTTATTATCTACAAAACGTTGCTCTTTTATTGGGATTACGTCAATATATTTAAAAAAGGCGTGTGACAGGTGTTAGCAGCTTAATCATTTGGTAAAAAGATCTTCAAATTTTATTTCGATTTAAAAAACTTCAAAATTAGGGTAAGATCTTCATTTTGGTATTGCTGCCTGAAACTCTTTGCACACATCCAGTTTACGGTGCCAAAGCAAATAACAATTAACATTTGAGCTTAGAAAAAATAACACTACCTTGTTGCTATCTAACAAATATTAGTAAGTTATTTTAGAGCAAAACAAAATCTAATTTTAAAAAACTATTTAATTTTTATTTTTAAACAAACATACTTTTTCAGATGGCATTATTAAACACCAAACATACATCTTAAAGACCATGTTAAATGATCACAAAGGTGGAGATATCATCAAAAAATTATCTTTATTTCCCAAAGAAATGGAAATGTATCACAAATACTTACCTGCTTTTGAGGAACTTTATGCAGCCGTAGGTTGGAATATAAATTTTGCCCCTAACTGTTTATTTATAGAGAAAAAAGATGGACGCATTAATTTTGTTTTTGAGGACTTAAGTGTAAAAGGGTATAGAAATTTAGATCGTTTGGAAGGTTGTGATATGATGCATATGAAAAGAATTCTTCATAGACTGGCCGAGTTTCATGCGGCCAGTGCTGTTTATGAACAACGAAATGGTGATTATCCAAGTGATTTTCAGGTGGGATTCGTTGATCCGGTAGTTGGGTTAGAGTTTCAAAAAAATCTTTTCGACTCTAAAGAAGTGGCTTACAAAAAAGCCATGCAACATTGGGGTCTAGAAGATGTGGATAAATATTTGGAAAAATTTGTAAGTTTTTTCTATAATACTGTTTATATGTATGTTTGCGTTAAAATTTTTATTATTAAAAATATTTTAGCCCACTTTTGAGCAATATTGGAAGTGTTGTTTAAGGACTTCACAGCAGAAAACAAACACTTTTAATGTTTTAACTCATGGTGATTTCTGGACCAGCAATATTATGTTTACATATTTACCCAACGGTGTACTAAACGAATTGAAATTTTTGGGTTTTCAAATCTGTAAATGGGGTAGTCCTGCCGAAGACCTATTATTTTTCATAACCACTTCGACTGCGAAAGATATAAGAATAAAAGAATTCGACCATTTTATTTCAATTTATCATGAACGTTTAGTGGAATGCTTGAAGATTTTGGGATTTCAAACGCCGTTGCCTAAATTAAGAGACTTACACAAAGACTTGTTCGATGAAAAAAACTCGTTTTATGGCAAGTCAAATTAAAATATTTTTTATATGATTTTTAATTAAACTGATTTTTTTCTTTATAGCATTTTTTGCCTGTTTTAATCATTTGGCTGCTATAACGCTGCCCAGTGACAAAGATGCCAATATTCATTCTTTTATGCGTCAGGATGAGGCCGGTGAACAATTTCGTATGAAAGCCTTTACAAATCCTCTTTTTGTCGAGGCAATGCAAGATCTCTTCCCCTTCTTTCATAGGAGAGGTCTATTTAATTTTACTGACTATGATGCAAACTAACTAACATGTAGAAAAACAAATTGTTTTAATTATACTTAGTATTAAAAAAAGTAATTAAGATCTGAGGAAAGATGCTTGTCCATTTTTAAGTACAGAGAGAAAACAGTATCGGTTGTGAGTACCAGAATTGTTGCCAATACAATTTATATTTGTATCTACAGAGTTTCGGAATAAAAATTACTAGTAAAAATTTTTTAATCGCAAAAGAAAAGTTTAAGCTCAAGAATCAAACCATTTGATTGGCAAAGAATTTGATAGTTTGCTTTTTTGAGTATATCCTATACACTTACCTCTCTGAGTGTGTGTAATTAGATGGTGCTAATGGTTCAAACTTAAAAATATATTCAAAATATATCAAGAATTTTAAAGTTTAATGTTGACTAAGTATAATTATTTGTGGATGTCATACCAGGAAAAAGGTTTCAAACAAAATTTAATAACTAAACGTTTATTTATTGCTTGCGGTAAATCGACTGACTTTATTTTTCATCTTACTGTCTATTTACAGAGTTGACATTTGATTACTAATACATGCGAGCTATATATATACCTGCATTATATGTGTGTTGGGTTCTATTTTATATATATATAACACAAAAGATAAAAAACAAGATGAAATGGATGACTCCGAGTTCTACACTCTGTTGTGCTGGTGGCTTTTGGCCCAGGTTTAATTTTATTTTTTTTTTGATTCATTAAAATTTTCAACAATAAAGAAAACAAAATAAGTAAATAAGGCCCATGGTGAGTATTGGCTCTACCTGTATCATTTTTAATAAAACATATTTATGTCCATAAACAAAATAAAAACTATACAAATAATTACAATATATGAATACTAATTTGGCGATTTGTTTCTTTGTTTGAAATTAATAAAAAATTTTGTTTGATGACTTTTGGCGATTTTTAATTAACATTATTTTATTTTAGTCTTTTAGTATCGTGAACAGAATGTGTGTCTAAATATAGTACACAGGGGGCAAATTACGACACACGAATGCGATCGTTATTATAGTGAAACGTTCGAATTTGTTTATACTTTTGGTATACAGATTCTAATAAGAATTATAAAATCACTATTTCGCTTTTATGTTGTAATTGCCACTAGATTTTTATGTTTGTTTTCAATGTAAATTCGTAACAAATTTCGACATACAAACTAAAAGCACAGCAAACACGAAAGTTCAACTAAACTTACGATTGCGTTCGTATGTCGAGATTTGGCCCTTGTTTTCTGTATAATACTACTTCTCAGAAAGTCGCAATACATATTAAATGTTTAACAGGTATTCTCAACTTATTCGCACAGCACGTTACAAATCTACTAGTTTTACCATAAGATATATTTATCAATGATAAAACAAATTTATAAGCTTAATCCTTCTGATCAATTGGCAAGTAAATTCGATTGTGGTCGGACGTGCTGCAAAAAGTTCGGCTGTTTTTAATATAAAAAATAATAATTAAAAAAACACTCAACAAATTTTAAAAGTTGATTTTTCTTCAGTGCTTATAATATGCATACATACATACATACATATTTAAAAAAAATATTAAAAATTAAATAATTTATACAAAATATTCAAACACAAAACAATAGGCGGAAGAAAAAAAGTTAAACGTAATTAAGAAAATAAGCATCAATAAGATCTTTACACAATTAATAAACAAATACTTAACAAAATGAAAAAATAAATAAAACTAAAAATAAATAAAAACCAATGTACGAGTATAGATCTCGCATATTGTTTAGAAAAATAAACAAAAACAAGTATGACAGTTGTATTTAGAAGGTCTAGCCCTACCACAATATATAAACATTTTTATTTTAAATTTTCTATAGAGATTCCAATATTAAATACTTAACAACGATATTTTTAATACACAGTGCGGGTCAAAATAATACCACCAATTACATATTTCCATTTTCTTAGAAACTTTAGCTGAATATATGAAACAAACAAAAAACACTACAGGGTTAAGAATCTTTTTTATAAGTTTTAATTATGAAAAAATATATATAAAGAGTGTTTTATAGAGGTATAGATAGATGTTTGAAATGGAAAAAAATAAAGATACATTTTTTAAATTGCCATGAAATCTACTTTACTCCAGAGATAATATTTTAGCATTATAATTTGAATATGACTTCTGGCATATGACCGTCACGGCTGGCTTGTATGTAGTTCAATCTGGAGGTCCATTTTCGCTGACTTTTTCTAACATGTATGGCCGCGGTGAATGTTGTTTTCCAAGTGGTCAATCGTTTTGGGCTTATCGGCGTAGACTAGAGACTTTTCATATCCCCATAGGAAATAGTATAGCGGCATTAAATTTGAAGCCGACTCACGGGTCCGAAACGTGAAACTATGAGGTAACCAAACGTTTCCTTCAATAAATCAATTATGGCACAAGCTGTCTTGTTTAAACCACAGCTCCTGCACATCTTGATGGTTTAGTTTTGTGAACGAATAAGTCAGTAATCATGGTAAGATTCCGATCAGCATCGTTTTTAAGGAAATATGAACAATAATTCCACCAGCTCATAAAGCACACCAAGCAGTCAATTTTTCTGAATGTAACGGGGTCTCAATATACACTTGAGGATTACTTGGATTACTTGACAACTGACAAAATAAACCCCATTTAAACAAGTAAGAGTGCTATATTCGGCCATGCCGAATCTTATATACCCTTCACAACATGTAGTCATGCAATAACAGTTGCTTGTATCACCATTCATCCCATATGAAATAAGTACACGTATGTATGTTAAAAAAACGAAAAAAAAATTAAAAAAAAAATTAAAAAAAAAAATTATTATATATATAATATACATAAATATATAAAACAAAAAAAAAATAAAAAAAAAAATAAAAAAAAAATAAAAAAAATTAAAAAAAAAAATAATAAAACAATAAATAATATATTAAATAAAAAATAAAAAAAAAATAAAAAAAAAAAAATTAAAAAAAAATATTTAAAACAAGTAAGAGCGCTATATTCGGCCGTGCCGAATCTTATATACCCTTCACAACGTGAATTCATGCAATAACAGTGGTTTGTGTCACCATTCATCCCATATGAAATACGTACATACATATAAAAACATACATATATAAAAACGTCCCATTGTAAAATTATAAATTCACGTATGAATGTTAAAAAAAAACAAAAAAAAAAAAAAAAATTTAAAAAAAATTAAAAAAAAAAAAAAAATTTTAAAAAAAAAATTAAAAAAAAAAAAAAATTTTTTTTAAAATTATTATGTATGTAATATATATAAAACAAAAAAAAAAATAAAAAAAAAAAATAAAAAAAAAATTAAAAAAAAAATAATAAAAATATAAATAATATATTAAATAAAAAATAAAAAAAAAAATAAAAAAAAAATTAAAAAAAAATTTAAAAAAAATTAAAAAAAAATTTTTTTGGCTCAGCTGGGATTTGATGCCACGTTTTCTCTAACCAGTATACACGTTTGTATGTATGTATGTTGTTGTTGTAATGTTGCTTTTGTGAAAAAAAAATCGAGGTGGTCGTGGGTTTTTGCTCATATCTCAGTTGTTTATGTACCGATGTTTCTGATTTTTAATAGCGATCTACTCCCGAATATTTCTGATATTTTAATACCTCACCCGAGTCCAAGCGATGTCGGAGGGCTTCAAAAAGTTGATTTCAACATACACACGGACAGACGGTCAGACGGACAGACGGACAGACGGACAGACGGACAGACGGACAGACTGACAGCGCTTAATCGACTCCCCTATTCATAAGCTTTCAGAAAATATATACTTTATGGGGTCGGAAATCAAAATTGTAGAAATTTCACACGGAATGACAAACCTATATATACCCTTTTTCACTGTGTGAAGGGTATAAAAATTTAAAAAAAATTTTTTTTGGCTCAGTTGGGATTCGATGCCACGTTTTCTCCAACCAGTATACACGTTTGTATGTATGTATGTTGTTGTTGTAATGTTGTTTTTGTGAAAAAAAAATCGAGGTGGTCGTGGGTTTTTGCTCATATCTCAGTTGTTTATGTACCGATGTTTCTGATTTTCAATACCGATCTACTCCCGAATATTTCTGATATTTTAATACCTTACCCGGGTCCAACCTATGTCGGGGGGCTTCAAAAAGTTGATTTCAACATACACACGGACAGACGGTCAGACGGACAGACGGACAGACTGACAGGGCTTAATCGACTCCCCTATTCATAAGCTTTCAGAAAATATATACTTTATGGGGTCGGAAATGAAAATTGTAGAAATTTCACACGGAATGACATACCTATATATACCCTTTTTCACTGTGTGAAGGGTATAAAAAAATGTTGCCAACTTAAAATTCATACCTCTACAAAAAACACGCGGTATATATCTACGCTCAAGTTCTTACCAAACATTGCGTTTTAGTTTACCCCCCGACCACACGAGCAATGTGCTTGGCAATTATTGCCACAGCAACTGTCAAATTCTATTGCTAACACAAGATATTAACGTGTGGACTGCATGAATATGGATTATAATACATATTTAGCAATAAATGTTATAATACATTGCTGAGCAATAATCTTTTAACACAAGCTGTCAAATACAATTGCAAACAAATAAAATGTAACAACAACACGAATGTATAAGAGAACGTCGCTTTTAGTGCTTTTAGTGAAATTTATTTTTGTACATTTTTTTGTAAAATTTTTAAGTATAGATCAACCCCCAGGAAAATTTTTAATTTTATGTTTTAAGATATTTACGTGTTCTCCACCTAGAGATATAAGCTTGAACATTGGAAATTTGATGCCGTTATTCTGCCGGCTTTATTGCTTATATTAAGACATAATCAATCGCTCGTGTGGTCGGGAAGTTAAGATATTAAACACGATGTTAATAGTATAGGTGTCTTTAAATGCTCGTGCGTAATATATGTAGGTGTCTTCACTTAATCGTGAAAAAAATCAACATGTGTCAATCGATTTTTCTGAGATATTATAAAAATTAAAAATTTTGCTCTAATAATTTTTAATAACTTTTCGGAGACAAAAAATAGTAGTCATTTTGCATGAAAAGGTATGTATTTTCCCCTTGTTTCTTAATAACTCCAAAAACTTAAAAATATAAAAAGAACGTTATTAAACTGACTTTTTGAAAATTTTGTTGTTAACCATTTGCGTTTTATCAAAATTAGGCTCATTGTTGTCAATATGTCTAATTTATTAGCATAATTGGCGAAATATTAGGCATGTCCATAAAATCTAAGCTCAATAGAAAAAACTGAAAATTTGAGATTAGCTTTTAACGCGCTATAGACCACATATTTTTATTAAATGCTTCAGACCAGTGTAATAGACAAAGAAGACGATTGAGCGATGTTTGCCTGTCAGACCGCCTATCCGTGTGTTGGTCACTGGTTGACCAACATCATTTTGTAAAGCCCAAAAAGCCATACCAAACTTTGACACGCTGTGGATTCATTTGGTTTTCGGCAATTACATACGAGTTCTAAGCCATCTGGGTTTTTATTCATTAATTTTGAAGTATTGTTCAATAACGAAGTCAAATAAATGCATTCAATAGCTATAAAATATAGCGTCCGAGTGCTGTAATTTACTAGAGTAATAGACCTTCCCTTAGACTAATAGACTAATAGAATTTTATATTTTTTTGCAACCTATAAATGAATAACCTAGTATCATATTTTGTAATATTTACGTGCTTATTTCAATTTCACAATTATGTTTGAAACAATTAGTTTTGATCAGCTGTGCATTAACAGACTGGAAAATTTAATCAATTAAAAAAATAACACCTAACAACACTGCTCGAGATAAAACAAGCCAGTGCTTTTTAGTCATGAGCTTGGTTGAAGTTAACCCCTTTACAATTATGAACGTTTTTACGGTTAATAAAGTAAGTTTTATATATTCTAAATTACTATCAACTTATCTCAAGTCTTTGTTGGATTCCTCTAGAAAATTTTTGAAATTAGAATCTATAAAGGCCTTAAGTACTTAATTGTTGAAAAACTTTGCTTTGAATAACTTAAATTTAAAATGTTTGTTGACCTGTATTTTAGGCAAGGCATTAATTAATTCATCAGGTAATTGCAGTTCGGAGAGAATTTTTTTATATGTGAAGTTTGACATTTGAAATTAATGAGAGAAAAGAGAAAATTGTTTGACGGCTGAAATTTAAAATAAGTGAAGGAAACAAGTCTGCCTGATTAATAAATGTGCCTTGATTTAGGGTTACAGATATTAATACCACATAATAAACAAATAGGAAAATGTTTGGTCTAAAGTTATTAAAAGGTTAGTAAGGCCGGTGTAAAGCAACCTTCACACCCTCACCCAGAGACCAATACGGTCCATTGTGACGAAAATTATTAAAAGTATGAATGAATTTATCTCTCGACATTGCAAATGCACCAAAAGCTTGTTTTCCTAATTTGTAAACACTTTTCGTTTATTTAATCTATAGTTGAGTTGTTATCTTAAAATTTTACGGTTAATTATTTCTTATCGTACATGTTTAATTGCTTTGTACATACTGATATAGAGTTCTACCATTATTTTATTTAGATAATGCAAATAGGTATAACACAAATGGTACGCTAATTTTGCACAAAATACATTTGTTAATTACCTGACCATATTTTTGATTAGATAAATGTAATTGAAGGCCTTGATAAATATTACATACACTATCAGTTATTTTTTTTTTAGACTCGAAACGGTCTGTGTAAAGTAATTTTCTCTCTTTTATATAGAAAACAGAAATACAAATTAATAAAGAAGCCTGATGTTCGGTTTAATATTTCATGCAAAATGTTTTCCATACAAAAAATTCGTAAGAAATATTCATGGAATAATGACTTAAAAACACATGAAATTATTCTGTCAACATATAACCGACAGCTAGTTTATTTCATATAAAATAATATGAACAATAGGTTTTCGTACAAAACTCAAAGAAGAGTTGAAAAATTTGTTTGTCTGCTTGATTTAAAACAAGGTTGATTAATAAGGCACTCGTATCCAATCAGCTGATTGTTTTTTTTTATATACTAAATTTATCAGAATCACCAATTTGTTTTAATAATTATTTTGGTGTATCTGTCAAATTTATTTCTTTTATTTTTATTCGACAATAAATGATGCGCAGTTTTAGTGTGTTTAAAACGTTTTAAAAAATAATAAAGTAGAAAGAGAGAGTAGAAAGTTTTTACATTGACGTTTCTTTAAAATTATTAAAATTAAAGAAAAAAAAAACAAATAAAAAATTGTGTACCATGCAGACATTTATACAAAAACAAAATACATGTGTTTTTCATTTGTTGTGATTGTTTCATCATGCAGTTACATATAAATGTTCTTCAAAAATTTTCTTTTATTAAATTTTAAAAATAACTTTAGATAACTTTAAGTGTCAGTTCATAGTCTTCAATTGACATAATAAAGAAAACTAATACTGTAGAGGAGTATGTCAAATTGGTGACATTTACAAGAGTCCTTTTTAAAAAAATTTAGATATGCGCATACATATATATGTATATAACCTCAAATGACAACATTTAGAAAATCAGTTTATTCTGGTCCAGACTTTGTGTAACGTTTGTTAAAATATTAAAACAAATAAATGTAATTTAGAAACATTTAAACACTTTTAACATATTAAATACAAATTAATTTTAAAAACTATTTTATAACAAATAATTTTTAATTTTAATAAACTGTATAATTTTAACACTATTTTTTATCTATTATATAAAAAACAATTTGTTTTTTCAATCAGTGGATTTATTCCTTAAAAGGCAATTTGGAAAAATAAAAGTTGTGGCATCCCTGGCTCTGATTTTAAAGCAGTGGCGAAGGCATATTTATTCATCAGGTAGTCTTGATTTGTCAGCTGATAACTTTGTTCCTTACTTACTTTTAAGCGTCAGCTCTCAAAGTCCATACATAAAAAACAAATTTCTCCTATCTCTCATATATTTAAAATGTCATACTTCATATATTAAAAATATAAACAAAAAAATTCTCTCCGAACTGCGGTTACCTGATGAATAAATTTTCCTTGGCAGTGGCATTTGTTCATATTATTCAGCTAACGAAGTTGTTCGGATATTTTATTATTATCTTCGCGAAAATTACAACCGGAATTGCTTAAAGTAAAAGCTCCCATCAAAAAGTATCTTAAAATGTAGTAAAAACAACGAAAGACATGTGTGTGAAACAAAAATAGCATTCAGTAGCTTGCTAGTTTTCAACAACGGGGGAGTGTTGTAGATGTTTTTCTGTTTTTAAGACTTTAAAAAGAGCTTTATTTTTTCTGCTATTTACGCTGAGGAGCAGTGTTTCCATTTAAGCATTTTGAGTACTAGATGTAGTACTACCATTTTAGAAAAAACTGCAAATAGCACGTTTTTTTCAGTTTAAGGAAAAATATATTCATATAATTTAGTAAATACTAACTATAACATTTTAGCACCTAAATTTTGTCGATTTAGCATTTTTTTTCATTTCAGCTACTGATAACACTGTGGTGATGGTAACTATTTTGTAAATATTGTGTTGTTTTTATGTTTCTTTAAAAGATAAAGATATGTATAAAGTATGTGCAGGCAAGAAAAAACCATTGCTACGACATAATCACGATATGATCACGACGTTCATACGATAGCATCTATAACCAAATTTGATTGTTGAATAATATACATATATTTTGTTTTATCATTTATTTCCTCATGATAATCAAGCGTTTATTAAAATTTTATTTTTTAATGTTTACTTTTCAGGGAAACTTCGATATGGTTATCTTTCACAAATATTTAATATGATTTACAAAGTTGTAATGAAAAAAAAATAGTATGAAGTGTTTGCAAAAATAACATTTTATTCTGACGAACTTAAGTACAAACAAGTAAGAGTGCTATATTCGGCCGTTCCGAATCTTATATACCCTTCACAACGTGTATTCATGCAATAACAGTAGTTTGTATCACCATTCATCCCATATGAAATACGTACATACATATAAAAAACATACATATATAAAAACATCCCATTGTAAAATTATAAATTTTCGTATGTATGATAAAAAAAAAATTTTTTTTAATTTTTTTTTTAAAATATTAAAAAAGAATTTTTTTAAAAAAAATTTAAAAAAAAAATTAAAAAAAAAATAATAATTAAAATATATATAATAAATATAAAACAAAAAAAAAATATAAAAAAAAAATAATAAAAATATAAGTAATATATTAAAAATAAATAAAAAAATAAAAAAAACAAGTAAGAGCGCTATATTCGGCCGTGCCGAATCTTATATACCCTTCACAACGTGTAGTCATGCAATAACAGTAGTTTGTATCACCATTCATCTCATATGAAATACGTACATACATATAAAAAATATACATATATAAAAAACATCCCATTGTAAAATTATAAATTTACGTATGTATGTTAAAAAAAAAAAATAAAAAAAAAATTTAAAAAAAAAAATTTTAAAAAAAAATTTAAAAAAAAATTAAAAAAAAAATTTAAAAAAAAAGTTTTAAAAAAGTAATTAAAATATATAAAATTAATATAAAACAAAAAAAAATAAAAAAAAAAAATTAAAAAAAAAAATAATAAAAATATAAATAATATATTAAATAAAAAATAAAAAAAAAAATAAAAAAAAAATTAAAAAAAAAAATTAAAAAAAAAAATTTTTAAAATATAAAAAAATTTTTTTTTTGGCTCAGCTGGGATTCGATCCCACGTTTACTTTAGCCAATATACAAGTTTGTATGTATGTATGTTGTTGTTGTAATGTTGTTTTTGTGAAAAAAAAATCGAGGTGGTCGTGGGTTTTTGCTCATGTCTCAGTTGTTTATGTACCGATGTTTCTGATTTTCAATAGCGATATACTCCCGAATATTTCTGATATTTTAATACCTCACCCGGGTCCGAGTGATGTCGGGGGGCTTCAAAAAGTTGATTTCAACATACACACGGACAGACGGTCAGACGGACAGACGGACAGACGGACAGACGGACAGACGGACAGACGGACAGACTGACAGAGCTTAATCGACTTCCCTATTCATAAGCTTTCAGAAAATATATACTTTATGGGGTCGGAAATGAAAATTGTAGAAATTTCACACGGAATGACAAACCTATATATACCCTTTTTCACTGTGTGAAGGGTATAATAAAAAAATAAAATTTTTTTGGCTCGGCTGGGATTCGATGCCACGTTTTCTCTAGCCAGTATACACGTTTGTATGTATGTATGTTTTTGTTTGTTGTAATGTTGTTTTTGTGAAAAAAAAATCGAGGTGGTCATGGGTTTTTGCTCATCTCTCAGTTGTTTATTTACCGATGTTTCTGATTTTCAATATCGATCTACTCTCGAGTATTTCTGATATTTTAATACCTTACCCGGGTCCAAGCGATGTCGGGGGGCTTCAAAAAGTTGATTTCAACATACACACGGACAGACTGACAGAGCTTAATCGACTCCCCTATTCATAAGCTTTCAGAAAATATATACTTTATGGGGTGGGAAATGAAAATTGTAGAAATTTCACACGGAATGACAAACCTATATATAACTGTTCTTAATCTTGTTGAAAAAAATTTTTTTTATTCTGTCAAAAAAATTAAAAAAAAAAACTAAGAATAATAAAATAAGAAAAATGTAAAATTTTTTTTTAATAAAAAATGTAAGTACAATTAATTATAACTGACAATTTTCCAAAAAATGGTAGTAATTTTATGATTATTGCAAAATACTTACATTAAACAAAATAATAACTTGCAACCATTTTACGTTTTAACTACACCCATTCAATTCAATCATAGTATGTATGTTGATCTTATATTACGATTACACACTCATGTTTTTTCTTTGCGTAAATATATTTAGAGGGTAAATGGTTTTAATATTAACCCTCTTTAAACCGGGTATAAGCAGTTACTATTTTATTTTTAGAGTGTAATCACTACTACTACTACTACTACTATAGTGTAAGATTTTAAACTCCTGTTTAAAAGATGGTTTGTTGTTCAATTTTTCGAATTTACTTCAGGAAAGATATTCAAGTGGAAAAAAATAAATAGGCAGATAAAAAGGTGAATTGCTAGCTAATAATAAATTTTAAGCTTAAAAATCATATACAACTACACTACGGTCAAATCGATTGACCACAAAACATTCTAGTAGCTATAATTGTTTTACTGTTAATATTGTTATGAACCCCATCTGCGCCGGGTATAAGCAGTTAATAATTTATAAGTTAAAGAAGCAATATATGTATTTTAGTAACAAAATGTATATGTATGAATGTGTTTACCTTTAGCAAGTATTTACTATCTCGAAACGACAAAGAAAATGAACACGTTATACTTAAACAAAAACATTTATTTCCTCATTCTCTACAAGAAGAATTAAACGAAGAAAAGAAAAATTATGTGTGTCTGTCTGTATATCGCTACCAAGAAAACAACTAACAACGACTGAGAGAGGCAATTTTTAAAATAATTAAAAACAGTTGATGGTTATAAAACGACGTTTCAAAAACAACAACACGCTTCCAGTAATTCAGTTTATTTGCTTTAAATTAAAACAAATAAGTAAAATAATAAAAATGCAAAAAACAAACACATATAATTTGTTTTAACAAAAAATAAAATTACATTAAATATTAATAAAAACCACATCTTTAAGCATAGCCACATTACTTGCTAAAACAATTATAGTGCAATTTGTTCTTAATAGAACTGTGTGTAAAGTGTAAACAAAAAAAATGCCTGATAACAGTAAAAAATTTAATCCAAATTTACATTTGGATATACCCAAGTGGATTAACGAAAAATATTTTGAAAATATTCTAAAGAAGGATGTTGCCAACTTTAAGAAGATTTTAAAATTTACCATCATACCGGCTACACCACCAGGTGAAAATTATACCTCAATTATGTTGCGGATAAAAATGGATATTAAAATGGATGGTAAGTCAGTGCAAACTTATCAAATGTGTTTTTTGTTTTCTTCAACTTATTTAGTTATAATTGTTTGTTTTTATTTGTTTGTGTATATGTATTATAAAGTGAAGCTCATTTATTTTTCTTGCAGACTAACATTGTTTAGGTGAGCAAAAATTCTAAATTGCCAATAATTTTTAAATAAAGTTGCTCACATATACACGTATTGGCTGTTTAATTAATTTCAGTTAAAACTTTAGTGAACTTTTTTTTACTCTACTCTGCTCATTCGTTTGTTCATGTTTTGTTCGAAAAAGCAAGAACTCAACACAATGAAAAATAGCAATTACGAAGAAGCTACGAAAAAGTCTAAATGAAAGAACCAAAATACAAAACCATCAATAGTTTCAAGATTTCTTTAAATGCATTCTTTCGCAGATATTGACGTTTGCTCAGCTGATTAGAAATGAAGAACATTAACGTTGCGCTAGCTCACTGCTTATTTCTTTGAATTGTGTTTTTATACCCTTCACACAGTGAAAAAGGGTATATATAGGTTTGTCATTCCGTGTAAAATTTCTACAATTTTCATTTCCGACCCCATAAAGTATATATTTTCTGAAAGCTTATGAATAGGGGAGTCGATTAAGCTCTGTCCGTCTGTCCGTCTGACCGTCTGTCCGTCTGTCCGTGTGTATGTTGAAATCAACTTTTTGAAGACCCCCGACATCGCTCGGACCCGGGTGAGGTATTAAAATATCAGAAATATTCGGGAGTAGAACGGTATTGAAAATCAGAAATATCGGTACATAAACAACTGAGATATGAGCAAAAACCCATGACCACCTCGATTTTTTTTCACAAAAACAACATTGCAACAACAACATACATACAAACGTGTATACTGGTTAGAGAAAACGTGGCATCGAATCCCAGCTGAGCCAAAAAAATTTTTTTTAATTTTTTTAAAATTTTTTTTTAAATTTTTTTTATTTTTTTTTTATTTTTTTTTTATTTTTTATTTTTTATTTAATATATTATTTATATTTTTATTATTATTTTTTTTTTTTAAATTTTTTTTTTTATTTTTTTTTTTGTTTTATATATATAATAATTTTTTTTTTTAAATTTTTTTTTTAAATTTTTTTTTTTTAATTTTTTTTTTAAATTTTTTTTTTTAATTTTTTTTTTAATTTTTTTTTTTTTTGTTTTTTTAACATACATACGAGAATTTATAATTTTACAATGGGATGTTTTTATATATGTATGTACGTATTTCATATGGGATGAATGGTGACACAAACTACTGTTATTGCATGACTACACGTTGTGAAGGGTATATAAGATTAGGCACGGCCGAATATAGCACTTTTACTTGTTTTTTAATAAAATAGCTAGTTATGAACAAGAATATTTTAAACATGATTTATTTAAGAAATTTATCACTACTGAAGCACATGCCTAAATATGCTCGACAATGATGTAACTTGACGAAGGTAAACAAATGTTATCATTTTAGTTTTTACTATTTGGGAAATGAAAACTTAATATTAGAAATAAGTAAACACAATTTCACAAGGTATTAAATAAAAGAATATTTCATAAATAACATTGCTTTGATAATACAGTTTCTATGTTCGATTCAATTAGCTGGTAATTTTATTCGTTGTGTTTTTAAAGCTTTTATTGTCTATTATTCAGTAATTGTATACATTGTTTGCCAAAGTAAAAAGCACTTAACCACAAATAACCCTGTTCTTCATGAAATGTTTTAGGTCTACTTTTTGGAGTATTTTGCAGCACTTTAAAATGTATAATATGTACTTAAGTATCTCAAGGTCTTTATTCAAGTCCTCTGCCTCCGCAATCGTTATCATTCTATCTCTGACAACTTGTATCAATTTTATTTATTATTGTTGTTATTGTTTTAAGTAAGAATTGTTTATTCAAGAACACAACCAAATGTTAAAACATATTTTAATGTTAACTCTTCGTAGCAATCTTACATATACTATGTACGTATATTACAAACCACTTATATGTATGTATGTTACAAATACAACAAATTAATTTTGTAAATTTAGCAAATGTGAATTCACACCCTTTCATAAATTACAAATATAATCCCATTATTTGTAATTAATTTTTAAGTTTCTTAAAGATTCATTGCAAAATTTCCAAATAAATCATTCATTCAAATAATTGTAAAAACGTTTAATAAGTTTTAATAATAATTATACATTAATGGCTTAATATAAAAAGGTCGTATCTTGTTTATTTATTATTTTACAACAGAAGTAAACAAGTAAATTAAATATAACAGAACGTAAAGAGTTTAAGGTTTTTCATGTAGCAATAAATCCTTTATTATCAACCATGGTTAGCGAATTTTTTCAGGAATGATGCATCATTAGTGGACTACCAGAAAACGATGGAAACGCGAAAAAAATCGATCCGATCTGCTCCGGTCCCGCTAGTTATTAATGTATTTTAATGTTGTATAACTTTAAAATAAATATTAAATTTTTTATGTTTTGGAAAATAGTACTCTGATAACGTGACTCCACCTCATAACATGTTTAAAGCTTCAAACATGACGAAACAGTAGTGTAAAGAAGCATTTATACCTCCATATATCGACCCCTGTGCGCGAAATTATCGCATGTTACGTTTTTTTAGTAATCGACTTTTTTATGCAAATTGGATCTACATCCATTAATCCATCTGCTGATAAAATATTATAGCGATAACTGTTTTAGTTATGGAGATATCACTGTGTATATTTTATTGTATGTAGCAGTGTTATTAACGTTGTTATTGATTTAGAAGTAATGAAATTGCTCTCCTGTAAAATTTAGTTTTTGTAACATACGATAATTCCACGCACAGGGGTTGATATAGAGTCCATTTGTTTATGATCACATCCCAGTACCCAAAACATTATTTTAATTTCATGCAATTCAATATAGTTATTCAATATAAAATAAAGCGTTCAAATTATCTAAGTTTATGTTCCTAATACACGTATTGGATCATTTTTAAAATTAATAATTACTCTTCTAATATTTTTGCTTATTAAACACTTTTTATTGTAGATGGTTTTACGCAGCAAAAGTCTTACATAATGAAAACAATGTTGGATAAAGAACATGGCGGCACATTTATAAATACCCTTAATTTGTTTCCCAAAGAAAAACTCATGTATGAAACTATACTGCCACAATTGGAAGCATTGTATGAAGAATTTGGCAGTAAAATAAAATTTGCACCCAAATGCCACTGGATTGAAGACAAATCGGAGAGAATTACGTTAGTCTTTGAAGATCTTTTAACTAAGAAATTTCGTAACATAAATCGTTTATATGGCTTCGATATGGTACATATGAAGAGGGTGTTAGAGAAGTTAGCAGAATTTCATGCAGCCTCAGTGGTGTTGCATGACCGTATGGGTCCATATGCTAAAGAATTCGCCAACACATATTTACCCTCAAATTATCAAAAATCCAAATCATATCAAGCCAGAGTACAAAGTTACAAGGCAGCTATGGCGAGTTGGGGTTTGGAAGACTATGAAAAGTATACCAAGATAATAGTAAGCTTATTTTTATTTTAAGAGACCGCTTAATAATAGTTAATAATTGACATATTTTTCGTTTTAGCCAAATGCTGAACAATATGTTAAAGCTACTTTACAATGCCTTAGTGAGGAAACCGACGAATTTAAAGTTTTAAATCATGGTGACTTTTGGTCTAGCAACATTATGCTTAATTACACTTCGAAGAGCTCAACAACCAGTGATGTCAATCAAATACGCTTTGTGGATTTTCAAATGTGTAAATGGGCCACTCCGGCCATAGATTTATGGGAACTTATCATATGCTCAGTGGAAAGTAATTTGCGTATACGTAATTTTGATTTATTTATACGCATCTATCATACACACCTGCTAAAAAGTCTGAAATTTTTAAAATACGAAAAACAAATGCCTCTTTTAAGTGAACTCCATATCAGTATGCTGCAACATGGATTTTGGGGTTATTTTACTTCATTTACGCATTTGGTCATGATTCTATTGCCGTTCGATAAAGAGGCCAGTCTACTTAAACTCATGCAGCCTGGTGAAGATGGTGAAAAGTTTCGAATGAAAGCTTTTACGAATCCGTTGTATGTCAGAGCAATTTTGGATATATTACCGTTTCTATATAGGAGGGGTATTTTGGAGTCTGACTAAACTTTAACTGTACATTAAAATTAGAAAATCTCAATACTTATTAACGAAAGAAAGGTAAAATATATTACGCTTTTAAACAAAAGCTTAAGTTGTAGAGTTGCTTTGTTTCAAAAATACTATGTAAAAATAGGAAAGTATCAAAATATCCAGTGTTTAAGAATAATTGTTAAGCTGTTATATTTCCGCCTTTTTTTATATCAAATCTTAATTTTTTTAAATTACTAAAATTATATTTGAAAAAAACCAAATATTCGAGTCTGCGCTATGTGGATTCGATTCCCTCTTGAGTCTTTGGTCTATTATACTACAACGGACAAATGATTTTCCCGTTTTCGGCTTATGTAATTAAGTTGAATATAATTTATAAGTACTATAACTAAATTAATAAACTATTTATTATTATAACTTATTTATTTTTATTTTTTATTTGTTAATTTAAAAATCTATTCTTTGTTAGTAAAACAAGACATGTTTCAGAGTCGGCTAGTATTTTAATAATGACAAATCGTAGATTATGTATGTAGGTGTGGCAATTAGTTTTCTTTACACTATCAATTCTAGCGAAATGCTTCCACTTCTACGTCACACAAAAATATATTACTAGAGTTAATTATAGTATTTCTTAAATATGTTTTTCGAATGAATGTAAATGCGGTTTTACAAAATCAAATTGTATATTTTTTAAATTGATTCTTAAATCTTTTAACAAAATGTTTGCCATTATTGTGATCATATTTAATGGAAAATCTCGTTACGTTAAGAATTTTGTTTTATAATTTATACTTATTTCATAAAAAATAAAACGCATAAAGAAAGATATACATAAACATGTCAATTTTTGTTATTACCAGTAAAAAACTAAATTACGACTAGATTTGTTAACCCTGCTGTAATTATCTCTAGTTTTTTTTAACTTAAAAGCTCTCTCTGTTAATTCTTCTTTAATAGGGTTGTCAACACGGTGCTTTTGACCCGGTTTAAGGTGTTTTTTAAAATTGTTGTTGCGGCAAATTTTTAAATCGGTGCTTCATGTAATTTAAAACAATTTTCGTAAGTTTAAAATGAGAATACAAAACTAAAAAAAAATTTACCCGTTGTGCAATGATATAAAGTTAAAAGTATAGAAAAAATATTAAAACTATTTATAAGGCAAATAAAAGGAATTGATAGTACACAATAGCTCAATTTACAAGCTCTTATAGGTGTCGTCGAAGTTGTACACAATTTTTTGATAATTTTTGCAATAACTTTTCTACAACGCTAACAACAATTTCACCTATGTTTACAGAGTATCGTCTAAACACATCATAGCTGGAAAATTACTATCGCCGTTTTTCTTTAATATAGAGAGCTTATAATTGTTCTAGACCACCATTCGTTAAAAAAGGCATAAGTGTAATACACATTCAATTTTATATATTATATTAATATAATAATAATTATTGTAATTTTTTTATAATCTTTCAGGTTCCGTTACTCACTTTATGATGTCTTTTATTGTTTATGAGACATAAGTAGATACTGAAATATTGAACGTATTTTTTAGTTTATTTCAAAATATATTAAGAAAAGCAAAAATCATAAAAGAAAAAACAAATATGCGAAAACTTTTTTTAGAGCGACGTTGATGAAATAAATATTTACATCAATAGCAATGTTCGTATTTCAAGCATCATATTTTATAATTCAATAATAATATATCTATTGAACTATCTATAGCAACCAAACTAAAATTCCATTGTTAGTTGTAAAATATTGTTTTCCAGAGAGCAACTGGCAACTAAAAGCTGTGAGTTTGTTTTGTTAAGTATTAATTGTATTGGTAGCAGTGTATGTTAACTTACCACTTTTTTAAAAGTGTATAATTTTTATAAAATTATATGGAAATTTATTAAATATGAGCAAGGATAGTATATTACATTATTATATGAAAATTTATAATTCTATGAAAGAAATGTATAGAATTAAAATTAAGAAATTTTAAACTCAGTATCTTTTTTTCGATAAATGCGCGTTCTCTTCACAGTTTTGGTGCTTTTTCAAATTTTAAAGTTGACAATGTTGTTCTTTAATCAAAAGCACGTGAGTTTTACCACAAACAATGTTTGGATGAGCACTGAGAAAGAAAGCTTTTAACATAAACTTTATATTTAAATTCACGTAAAAATATCTCCCCATTTAAATTAATACTTCTCTTTTTATTATTTAACAAAAAACTAATTTGTACAGACGTCTTAGCAGACGTTAAAAGAATATTCTAAGTTGACAGTAATCAGGTGACCCCAGTTAAAAAAACAAAATTTAAATAAAATTTTGCGTTACAATACTAAATTTTCTATAATATGGGCACCGGTGCTAAAAATTACACTGCTCCAGAATGGATAACGGCTGAATTTCTGCAAGATGTTCTTAAGGAATACTTCAAAGATGACACTTTGGAAGTGTATGAAATTGTTGTCAAAGGTGTCACAGCTGAGGGTGAAGTGGGCAGTGGTTTTGCCAGTGAAATGCATCGTGCTGTTTTTAATTTGAAACGTAATGATGTTACCGGTAAATTTTCTGTTATTATTAAGGTATAGTGTTCTTTATTTATATATTGCTTAAATGAGTTTGTTATTAATCAATACTTTTTATGTAATACTTGTTGTTGTTAATGTAAATCACATGCTTTTTGAAAAAACACAATTTGTGGTGTTTGTTAGAAGCAAAAATATTTTAAAATTGTGTGAGTTTAATGAATGAGAAAATATTTTTTACGAAAGGGCCGGTTGATAAAAAAAAAGATTGCTTTATTTGGGTTGTTGTATGAATTTGTTTGTATTTTGATATGAGTCTATAGATGCATACAAAAATATGTGTCTAAAGGCTCTTTTACACACAAAGTAATTAAGCCGCTAATACACGATATGTTTTTCACATCTGACTTGTAAAATTTACCATTGCTATAGACGTACACGTCGTGTGTTAGCATAAAAACATTACTTCTGTAAAATACATGTGCTAAATCATCTAACAACATTTCAATTAGAGCGTGCTCTTATTTATTTATTTTGACAAACCACCTCACATCAGCTGTTGGCAAAAATCTCTGATGCCAGAAAACAGTCAGCGGTGGTGCAGTGTTAAATAAAAATTTGACAAACACAAACAATTACATATGGATACAAATTAACCAAGACAGAAGTATAAAACATGCCGTATATTAGCTGCCTTAACAGTAAATTGTCAGTTGTACGATCTATCTGTAATTGCGCATTTCTATCAAAAGTGACAATTTATAGACGGTTTATAATATTTGTATTTACACGTACGTTTTCACTTTCATCTAACATAACCTACTACATTTTGCTTTTGGCGCCACAAACAATTAACTTATAAACAGCTGATCTCAGATGCTTTGTCAGCTTAAAATATAACGCACTCCACCACCACAAACAATTAACTTGCAAAACAGCTGATGTCAGATGCTGACATTTAAAGAAGAAAATTTTCTTAGCTTTAACACACCTTGCACTTTGCAGTGGGATATTTGAAAAGCACTCTGTAAAGTGCATAGTGTGTAAAAGTGCTTGAATAAGAATTACGTTGGCTAATTATCTTATCTTTTAAAATATTTTTATTTTACTTTAGTTATTGCTTGAGAAAAATTAACATTAATGGTTCTTCCAAATTTTTGGTTTTTTTAAATATATGTAGTATAACTTATATTAATTTTAAGAACAACACAAAAATCAAATTATGTATTTCTTTAAAAAAAAAAAGAAAATTTAAAGCATATTGAAAGAGCTCCAAATACATCTGCTAAAAAATCAGGTCAAACATGTTGCAAAAATTTCGGAAACCAAAAATAGGGTTTCTGTTTCCTAAAATCAAAAATTCTCATGTTAATAGACGGCGAAACATTTTATACTAGAAAATTTTTCGCAGCTTCCGAGTCAAAATTTATATTTTGCTTATGCTTAACAAAATATTGAAGATAAGTTCAGGAACCAGACAAAATTTAAAAAAAAAATTTTTAGTATTGTAAGCTTTATGCAGTTGCGACAATTAAAACAAGTCATTTTTTACAGTGCGATCTATAAATACCAAAATGTAGATCAAAGAATGTTTCCAAAAAAGGTTTACTTCTTTTAGAAGAGAGCACAAAACAGTGGCACCAAAACTATAACATAGTTTTTGTTACATGAGTTGCAAATAGATTATTAGAGCTGAATTAGACAAAATATAAAAAATTTTATAGTTTTTTTTCTATATTACTGAAATTTTTAGTAAGTTTTTGAACTGTAAAAAGTCTATTTAGGCAACTTTTTTAATTACTTTAATTTAACAGAAAATCGTTAATAATTTATCTATGTATCTTTTTCCATTATGAATTAAAAACAAGTAAGAGCGCTATATTCGGCCGTGCCGAATCTTATATACCCTTCACAACGTGTAGTCATGCAATAACCGTGGTTTGTGTCACCATTCATCCTATATGAAATACGTACATACATATAACAAAATACATATATAAAAACGTCCCATTGTAAAATTATAAATTCACGCATGTATGTTAAAAAAACAAAATAAAAAAAAAAATTTTAAAAAAAATTTTTTAAAAAATTAAAAAAAAAAAATTTTTAAAATAAATTAAAAAAAAAATTTAAAAAAAAAAATTAAAAAAAAATAATAAAAATATAAATAATATATTAAATAAAAAATAAAAATAAAAATTTTTTGGCTCAGCTGGGATTCGATGCCACGTTTTCTCTAACCAGTATACACGTTTGTATGTATGTATGTTGTTGTTGTAATGTTGTTTTTGTGAAAAAAAAATCGAGGTGGTCGTGGGTTTTTGCTCATATCTCAGTGTTTATGTACCGATGTTTCTGATTTTCAATACCGATCTACTCCCGAATATTTCTGATATTTTAATACCTTACCCGGGTCCAACCTATGTCGGGGGGCTTCAAAAAGTTAATTTCAACATACACACGGACAGACGGTCAGACGGACAGACGGACAGACGGACAGACTGACAGAGCTTAATCGACTCCCCTTTTCATAAGCTTTCACAAAATATATACTTTATGGGGTCGGAAATGAAAATTTTAGAAATTTCACACGGAATGACAAACCTATATATACCCTTTTTCACTGTGTGAAGGGTATAAAAATAGTAACTTCATATCTAAAACAAATGACTCATATATGTATGTATGTGCAAAATATATTTATACTCGTATAATGCAGTAATATTTTTAAAATAAACAATATATTTATATATTAAACAGGATCATCCTAAAGGCTACACAGGTGTAGTAGCCCATAAAAGCAAATTATTTAAACGTGAAATTATGGCTTATAAAGAAGTAATACCCCGTGTCGAAGAGTTACTCGCCTCAATTGGTGATACAGCAAAAATTGCTCCCGCTTGTTACTATACAACAGAGACACCTGAGCCTTTTCTGGTGCTCGAAGATATGAACTTGAATAAGTTTGAGAATTTCGAAAAGGGTCGTTTGCTTAATTTAAACTATGTTCTACCGACAGTTGAAAAATTGGCCAAATTACATGCTTGTACTGCTGTCATAAGCGCTGATAATCCAAAAATAATGGAATTCTTTGAAGAGGCACCCATTTCACGTAATCCAGATCGAAAAGACTTTTTAGGATTTTTTCCCGTTAATATACGTTGTGTGGCCGAAGAGATTTCACATTGGAAAGGTTATGAAGAAATTACGGTGAAAATGTTTAAACTGGCCGAAAATGTTTTACAAAGTGCAGTTGATATGTATGACTCACATGAAAATGGTTTTCGTGTGTTTAATATGGCAGATTTGTGGATTGACAATTTGATGTTCCATGTAAATAATGAAACCAAAGAACCCGATGATGTGGTATTGGTAAGCAATTACTGTAAATACAAATAAAAATTATTTTTGAATAAAAAAAAATTCTTATACAGTTAGATTTTCAACTATCCTATTATGGCTCGCCAGCTATGGACTTGAATTATTTTTTGTACGGTTCTCTAAATGAAAATGTACGCAAGGTCCATCTGAAATATATTGTACGCGAATATCATCGAGTTTTAAAAGAAACTTTAGAAAAGTTAAATTTTGAAGGCAGCATTCCCACACTGAAAGATATAACCATTGAAATTATAAAGAATAGTCTGCAAGGTTGTTGAAAGTGAAAAACAATTTAAAAATTTTATTTCTTAAATACTAAGAATTCTGTTAGTAATAAATTGGCAAATATTTTATTTCAGGTGTAATTGCTGCCACTTGTTTGACGCCCCTAATATTTATGGAAGAAGATGGTTTCGAAAATCTAGAAAACCTTACCTCACGTACTGAAGAGGGCGATAAAATACGTCGCAACAATGTTGAGAATCCCAAATACAGAGCATTTCTTCAACGTACCGTTAAAGAATTCGAATTAAGTGGTTTCTTAGACGTATAAAATGTTCATAAATGTGTAATTAGTTTTATGTAATTTCTATGACGTTTGCTATATTGCTTTATAGAAAATTTATTTTTGTAAAATAAAAATTAGAATGTAAGCCCCGTTGATGCTACTCGAAGTTTGTAGCGAAATATACACCAACAACGAAAAGTCACAAATAATAATCGAGCTTGAAAAAGTACTTTTCTTTTATAAGTAAGAAAATTTATTTACGTTGCACTTGTAATTATCAGAAAAGGAAAAAATTTAAAAAAGTGCGCGTAGAATCTCTAATATAAAGAAGAAGATGTTATATACAATTGCTGAGTTTTAAAAGTGCATCAATTCGGAAAGGCTGTACCGATTTCGCTAATTATTTTTTTGTCTTAATTATAATTACCAGGACAACGTTTGTTTAAAAAAAAAAAAACCAATACGTTGCGATATTCTGAATACAAAGAAAATAAATTTTAAGGTACATATATTTGGGAAATATAACTGCAAATAATTTTAAAAGTTTTATATGACATTTACATTTAAATGAAATTTTTTTGGAAACTTTATTTTTAAACGCCTTTTTTTAATTTTTAAGACGGTCCACAATTTTCTTATGTAACTTCATATAGCATACTTCTTCGCCAATGAGAATAAAATCTATATATATAAAAATCAATGTGTGTTTGTATGTTTGTATGTTTATATGTTTGAATGTTTGTTTATGCTTTATAGACGGTTAAACAGCTGGACCGATTTCCTTGAAATTTTTACAGAATCTTTCTATATGTCTGGAAGGAACTATAGGCTATATTTTGGTTTGAAATTGTAAGTGGGCGGAATGCCACGCCCTATTAAAGAATAAGTTTTAAATATTATATATCACGAAAGTTAATGCAGCTAGAGTCTTCAAATTAAGTACGGTAAACTTTGATATCCACACGAACATTTGGGTAAAAAATGGGCGCACTTGCAATAGTAGGCGTGGCCACATGAATTATATACTAAAATTCGTATATCTGGAAAACGATATCGATTAGGGTAGTAAAATTTTGCAAAAGCAACTTTGATAATAAAATAAACATTTATGGAAAAAATGTGCATTAACAATAGTGGGCGTGGCACCTACCATATGAATTAAATACTAAAATTCGTATATCTGGAAAACGATATCGATCAGAGTAGTAAAATTTTGCAAAAGCAACTTTTATATTCAAATAAACATTTATAGAAAGAATGGGTGCATTAACAATAGTGGGCGTGGCACCTGCTATATGAATTAAATACTAAAATTTGGGGTGGCGAAGCACACCGGGTATTACCTAGTTATATATATAAGATATTGCTATTCTTTGCTATTTATAAACTAAAAAGTTTTAAAATAATCTTTCATAATGTGGACGTCGACTAACACATGATAAAAAAAAAATTAATTCAATGGTATTTAAAATGGTACTATAAGTTTGGTAAGAAATAAATTAATTTACCGACACGACAGAAAGGAAGAAGTAAAAAATTAAATTCTCTAACAACGATATCAGAAACCAATGCAAGTTCGTTTTTAAAATTTCCTATATGTGGCTCGATGTTTAATTTTGTTCCAACTAAAGTTTTTTGATATTTGACGATTTCAGGTATGCGATGGTTAACCCGTATGGCGGCTGCAGTATGTTTGTAATGTCTTTTGATAAAGTGTGACCGGTGTACCATTTGCGTTTGCGGGTTTCATGTTGTATCAAGTTGTTGTGGGTTTCATGTTGTATCGATTCTATCCATAGGCGAATATGGAAGAATATTGATTGTCAATATACCCCTTAACAAAATGTGTTTTAGAAAACACCAAAATTTTTATATTTTATTTTTTCCATATACATATGTGTGTTGGGGGAATATCTAAGCAGACCACTACTATTTTGGATACCTTTTCCTAGTGATTTAATGGCTACCTATCGACATTTAATTCTTTAGTAAATCCTGCGACTAGAAAACAATTTTACATTGCGGACTAATGATTGTCTACAATCCTCATCCCTCATCGCACAGTCCTTCGTAACCATCTGCATCTTCACTACACTGAGGGCCCACAAGTATTCACTCTTAATTTATGCCTACCTGTTGGTCTACCGCAATATGAGTGCCCTAACCTCTTTAAACACAATGTCCTGGATTCTTATATGTCTCATCAGTATTAATACTGATGTCACTACCCATGCCCTTATTGCGCATAAGTCCATCCGCTATAAGCATCTAGAATTTTTTTGCCCCAGGCAGAGGTGCTGATAATACCTCTATACTTATAATGAATTTTAAGTGTTATTATTTTCAATACAAAAGAACTTCCAGTTTATTTACAGGAAACAAATCAACATTTATAAAAGGTATAAAGGTAACAGTACTATAATAAAAAGTATGGTATACTGTGTTGGTATTAAGAATCTTAAAAATATTTAAAAAATAATTTACAAAATTTTTTACGAAACAAGAAAAAATTAATAATTTATAAAATAACAATTCATGCATAAAATCATATCGTTTTAGCTTTAACACTTTTAAAATTGAAAAAAAAATTAAAAAAATATATTGAAAAATATAATTGAGTGCTGATTAATTTTTTCCTTTTCTAATTAATTGTCTTCCTCTGTTAAATGTTTTGACCGAGATATTTTTTCGGTTAAAATTTAATAGTAATTTTTTGATTGGAGTGTTAACCGTGCCTAGGAAATAAAATCTTTGCTAACTTACGGTTAAAGTTATTGTTTAATTATAAATAACTAGCGAACCCGGCGAACTTTGCCTCGCCTCACTGAAAATTTCATACACAAACTTGATTTTCGATTTTTCCAATTTTCCGAATTATCCGGAGGGATTTTCCAAAAATTTTTTTTGCGAAAATACAAACAACTGACAAAAAATTTTACAGAAATCGGCCCAGCCGTTCTCATATTATGAATTGCTAAACATTTTTTACACCATTTTTATATATTGTGAAAAGGGTCGCTATAGCCTTTATTTCTTAACGGTTTCTGGCAACAATGGTAGCGATATGAACATTTTAAGGTAATTAAATTATGTTGCATATTCATAGGATTTACAAGCCTGTCACACAAGTGGAATTATCTTTAAATATGTATGTACATATGTTGTTTTTATTTTTTGGATAAAACGTATTGTTATGATTTTCGTTATGTCCCTATTTATGTTTACTTAAACAACAAAACGTAAAAAAAAATATTCTTAGCTATCTTATTGGTAATTTTATTTTATTATATTTTTGTTTGTTTGTTTGTTTTTTACAATTGTTCTCTTTGGCTTATACAAATAAAAATAGCAAATAAATAACAATAGTAAATTAATGCTTTTATTATACAAAGTGTTAGTTAGACATCTTTCAATTTCAGCCAAAGTAATAATTCAGATAATTTGACTTCTCCTTTCCGCCGTTACTACCACTACTAAAATAACCAACGAAATTTTTGTATTCACAAGAAGTCCTTAGTGTAATATTGTCATAATTAAAAAATAATAATATGATAAAGGGATTTAAATAGTTTATTTAGTTTTAAAATTTAAACCTTTTTAAAATTAACAAGTAAGAGCGCTATATTCGGCCGTGCCGAATCTTATATACCCTTCACAACGTGTAGTCATGCAATAACAGTAGTTTGTATCACCATTCATCCCATATGAAATAATTACATACATATAAAAAACATACATATGTATATAAAAACATCCCATTGTAAAATTATAAATTTACGTATGTATGTTAAAAGAAAATAAAAAAAAAATTTAAAAAAAATTAAAAAAAAAAAATTAAAAAAAAAATTAAAAAAAAAAAATAATTAAAATATATATAATATATATAAAACAAAAAAAATAAAAAAAATATTAAAAAACAAGTAACAGTGCTATATTCGGCCGTGCCGAATCTTATATACCCTTCACAACGTGTAGTCATGCAATAACAATTGTTTGTATCACCATTCATCTCATATTAAATACGTACATATGTATATACTGGTTAGAATAAATGTGGCATCGAATCCCAGCTGAGCCAAAAAAATTTTATTTTATATAATATATTATTTATATTTTGTTATTATTTTTTTTATATTTTTTTTTTAATTTTTTTAAAAAATTTTTTTGAAAAAATTTTTTTAAATTTTTTTTAAATTATTTTAAAATTTTTTTTTTGTAATTTTTTTTATTATTTTTTTTTTTATTTTTAATATTTTTTCTTTTTATAATTTTTTCTTTTTTTGTATGGTTTTTACATATATTTATGTATGTATGTTGTTGTTGTTGTAATTGTGTAAAAAAACGAGGTGGTCGTGGTTTTTTGCTCATATCTCAGAAAGTTATTGGGCGATTGTGCTGAATTTCAACAGCGATTCATTCCTGAATATTTCCAAGACATTGATACCATATAGAGATCTGAGGAACATATAGTTGCTTCTAAAAGTTGATTTCAACCAACACACGGACAGACGGACAGAGCTTAATCGACTCTCCTATTCATAAGCTTTCAGAAAATATATACTTTATGGGGTCGGAAATGAAAATTGTAGAAATTTCACACGGAATGACAAACCTAACAAATAACCATTTTTCACTGTGTGAAGGGTATAAAAAGAATTACGACCATGTGAGAACACAATATTTAGCACACCTTGTGTAAACACCAAATGTACATCCCAGCAAAAAGTACTGCTTCCGCCCGAGCAGGTTTGTAAGGGAGAGTTTATTAGACTCTCCCTTCCCAACCTGCCTACGGAAGGCATGTTTTTTGTTCGCGATGTCCCACTTGGCAGCTCTCTTTTGGACTCTTTTTTAAAGACATCAAGTAGGCGCACAAATCATGTATTTTTTATGGCCTTTTTTCAAAGCACCAACGACGCTTACAATTCATACCTTTAATATGCGCTTAATTCATGTCTCTTTTAAGCGCTTTATTCATTGAAATAATACCAACAAAAGAGCGCTGTAAGATATATTTTAATTACTAAATAAAATGTATTAATTTTTAATATTTTTAATTGGATATTTGTTTAAATTTTTATTTAAAAATAACAATATTAAATAATTAATTCAAAAGCACAAATTTTTAGTTTAAAAAAGTAAATAAAAAACTATCACAAATTTACGAATAATTATAAGATCAATCCAATAATAAAAAAATTTTAAATTAATTAGTATTAAATATTAAAATAAATTAAAAAAATAAACTTATTGTACCGAAAAGGTATTATATTCAGATTGAACAATCAATTCAAAAAACAATGTAAAAAATTATGGGATCAATTCAATATTAAAAAATTGATTTCGTTTATTTTATAAAATAAGTATTACGTTAACATTTTTCATATAAAATATTGAATGCTTTATTCACTCGTAAACGAGTTGTATTTTTTCTAATTTTTGTTCTCAGATTTATTTTTAAAATATCTGTTTTTGGCGCATCTAATAGATTTGCGTAATTGATCGAAGAAAATAGTTTTTTCATAGTTATCTTTACCAGTCGATCCTGTAAAAATCAAATTTAAATTAATTTTTTTTATGAAACCAAGAAAAAAATCTCTTACTATAAATAACGTTTAGCAGTTTTGGATAAACTAATAGTCGTTGCATCTGCTGTCTTCCATCGAAATTGTACTCCAAGAGAAAGGATATATCAAATAGATTTAATATATTTGTCTTTATTCCTCCTCACTCCAAAATTTTTTACTGCTGAAATCTAAAAATATATTGGCGACTTTTAATAATTTTTTTTTAAATTCCTAAATGAAAATAGGACCTAAGCGAAACGGTTCTTTTAACAACTGAATTTTGTCTACTTATTAAAGTAGTAAGTAACATTTAGTGGAATATAAAAATGCTTAGAATTTAAAATTTTTAATAAAGCAGATGGTCTTGCTACAGAGGGCCGATACTTCAGAAACCAGTGACCAAATTACGGCATAGGTTGACGGTCGAAATTTTACTTGAATGGTCGAGTTCGCTGTGCTTTATGTATAGAAATTCTAGTAAGAATTTTTAATATTCGATCACGTTCGAATGCCGTAATTTGCCCCCCGTTCTTTAGATCATCTCTTAGTAGTACATGACAGTTCATTATTGGATTTATTGGATAGGAAAATATAAGGATTTTCATTTCTTTCTTGAGTTGTGGAACTGATAGAATGTTTTAGTGTATTCTTGTTTTTTCAGTTTTAATTAATCTATTTCTTTACGTATTACCGACCATTATATAAATATTACTTCTATATGTAAGTACATACTGTAGGGTTATGTAAAAAACAAAAAACATATATGTAGACAAAACTAAAAAAAAGAATAACTTGAATAAAAAAGCAACGTGTCTTTGTTTAAGAAAATTTGTCATATACTCTCAGTAAAAATAGGCAAACAACAAATACTAAATCAAACAAAAAACGTATCGATGTTGCAATAAAAAGAAAACACAGTTTATAATATTAATTTATTTATAAACTTACCTGATTTTAAATAATACTAAATAATTTATATTGTACACGTGTTTTTTTTAATTTAACTTTTTTACGAACTCCGATATGTGCTTGCCTTTAAAATATACGATTACAACTAAAACTCTTGATATAATTATTGCGTCATCTAATTCTAAGATCGCTTAGAATCGTTTATTTACTTTTAAAACCTTCGTATACCCGAAGAGAAAATTACTTAAAATCTCTGGTTTCCGTTTCGTGCATCCTCGTAAGCGAATAACTTAAATTTATTTTAAATTGATTTATCTCTGGCTTACAAAATTGCATCCAAGAAAGCATTTCAAATATGCGCGTTAAGGAAACATGAAAATATCTTACTGCTTCCCAAAACTTAATAATTTTCTGCTGGGATATATTTAAAACAAATGTTATTTTTACTTTTATGTGTTGCCATATAAACATTATTACAAATGCAAAAATAGTTAACATTTGCGTCTAAGAAATATCAAACTGATTTTAATCTTCATTAAACAAAATCGTAATAAGCACAAATGTGTAACAAAAATAAAACTATTTTTGGTTATCTAATTGCGTTTTTTTATAGTATTTTTGTTTTTTTGTACAAAATATTTCTACTGTCTACAACAGATAAAAGAATAATTTTTAAAAACAGTAAACTAATGAATTTATTATTGAAAGTATCACGAGACATCTCTCAATGTCAAAATATAAAGTTTGTCTGTTAAATGTCTGTATAAGAAAGCAATCATATGATTGACTTGCATACATACAAGTCACATGAGCCATTTTTCTACCCGCCACCAAAAAAATGGTGGGGGTATATTCATTTTGTCATTTCGTTTGTAACACATCGAAATATCCATTTTAGACCCCATAAAGTATATATATTCTGAATCGGGGTTTCATTTTATGACGATCTAGCTATGTCCGGTCGTCTGTCCGTCTGTTGAAAGCACGATAGAGGTCGGACCGAAAAAGCTAGGGGTGTAAAATTTTGCCAGAATATTTCTTATACACAAGGTTTGTGTGGTATTAAAAATGGGCTAAATCGGAATATTAGGAAGAGAGTTATAGCTCGTAAAGCAAGAGTAGGTCGAAAAAACCGTGTCCTTCGAACATCGAAAAAAATGGAATTGTGTCCAAACGCAATAACGTAGAGTCATAAAATTTCGAATGTATATTTCCTGAGTAAAAAAAAATTGCCAAAATCTATGAAATCCATTAATTGTATGATTCTATATATGATTTAAGTATAAAGAGATTATTCCATAGCGATTACTGCTGATAACAAAATAATACATTTTGTGCTATAAAAGTACATAAAATTGGTGGTGGGTATAAAAGATTCGGCACTGCCGAATATAGTGCTCTTACTTGTTTTGTATTAATTACCTCCCTTTTTTTAAAATAAAAATCAATATTTTATTAAACTTATCGCCTAAAATCAAATCTTGACAAAAAATACATTTTTCAATACACTTTTCTTTATATGACAGAAATTTATAAGTTTTTCGAAAACTTTAATATTCAATATAAAAATTATTTAAATTAGTAAGCAATACAAAAAAAAACAATTGTTTATTAAATTAAAAAGATCGAAAACATTCATATATTATATTATTTAAATTAATTAAAAATATAACTCAAATTTAAAAAGAATTAATTCAAAAAAATTTACTTTTTCTATGTATTAGTCGATCGGTATACAGAAAAGTGGGTTATTAACACAGAAGCAATACAACATACAATAAAGTTTAAAATTTCATATATCACATTTTAAATTTTATTTAAATATTTACAATCTTTATCTTAAATATATAATATAAATCATACCCCAGTGTTTAAGCACTTTAAACACATTTTAAAAATAATTATTTAAAATTTACAAATACAACAGCCATTAACTCTAACCTAAACCAACAAATATAATTTGTATAATACTTTTAGATAAAAGAAATATATTTTTAACTTTTTTACTGATCTGCATCTAACAGGCCTCTACGCTCATAAACAGGTAATAATTTTCGAATAATTTTTTGCAGATAGGGATTTGTATAGCAAGTATTTTTGAAACGTATGGCCCGTTCGTCAGTTTGCATTAGAGCATTAAAGTCGGCATCATCGTTGACAACATTCCGTTGTACCGCCTGAACTATACAGGTACTGTGGAAAGCTGTTAAAATAGATTTGTTAAATTAATTTTACTAATATTCAAAGTTAAATATAAAAATAATTATTTCATTTACTAACCATAAAATGATTTTTCTTGCAGTTGCAAATGAAATTTGTGTAGACTTGGTATGTCTCCCTGATATTTCAACTTTTTTAACGTGTCGTGCAGATAATAATAGTAATATTGTATTAATTCATCCTGATTATTTAGGTGGATGGCCTCTTCTAACGAAGTATTTAGAAAATAAAATAAATCAATGGCGGGAGAACCCCAAGCTGCATATTGAAAATCAATAATTATAACATCTAAAGGTTTTCTTGTTCTTGGATCATATTTAACCAAGACATTGTTAGTCCACAAATCGCCATGACAAAATACATTTAAATGATGCGACAGGGGATCAAATACTTGTTTAGCCAATTCCATGTATTGGGGCTTTAGTTGTGCCAGCTTTTCACTAAGTTCCTTAAAATCCGGCCATTGAGCCACACGTCTAGTGCAAGCCTCTAAGCAACCCACAAAACAGGGTGCATAGTTGTCTGTGTGCCGATTAAACATGCCACAATCATAGCTTTCTAATGACCTGTGCTCGCGCTCATTTAACACCGCAGAGCTGGCGTGTATTTTAGCTAATTTACGTAAAACTATTTTAGCAATATCCATATCAAGACCCTCTATACGGTTGGGCATTACAAAATCTCTATCGTTAAGATCTTCAAATATCAAAACGGACTTCTCTCTATCAACGGCCATAGTTTCCGCAAAAATTTGCTCATCATCGTTAATTTCCTTAAGCAACATTTTTAACTTTGGTAAAACTTCTTCATATACTTTTATTTCACGATTAAAGATGTCATATGGTTCCATGGCTTTCATTGCCAATTCATCACCCTCAAAGGAAGTCTTAATTATATAACATCCTCTTTTGTTGGGAGACTTGCAGCCGTTAAGTTTAAATTCAGCTTTAACACGCGTCAAAACTCCACCATAATTCTCACCCTTGCCGAGAGCAGCTTTGGCATGCATTTTCACTAATTTCAGTTTTTGATCGTTGTAATACGATCTCAAACATGTTTCTAAGTAATCTTTGTTTAACCATTCCGGAGAATCTTCTATACAAAAATCGTCACTTTTCTGCTCAATCGAACATTTCGGCAATTGCTCTTCCACATTATTTAATACTTCTGTAGAAGACATTTTTTTAAGTTTTTAGAATTACAGTTTTATATATTTTTTTTTTTTTAATATTTTATTTCTAAATGATCTTATTTTACTCTCAGTTTAATAATTTTTAGCCTTTACTTGCAACTATCTTGATTAGAATGGCAGTGACATTGTCGACATTAACTTTATATATTTGATATTCTCGCGCCCTAATCAAGACGTGTCATTTTTTTATTATACCTTCTAAAAGCTCTAATGATGTGAGAAAGTATACGCACACTTATCATTTGGTATGTAACACCAAAAAATTTATTTTTTAATTGATCATAAAAAAGATAATATTAATCGATTAAGAACTATAACAAATAATTTTTGAATTACTAGAAGGATATATTTGAAATTATGCCACTAAGTTTTTATATTAATTTTATTAACTATAATTTAACTACAATATTATAAATATATGTGGACTTTTAGCCAAACAACTTATGTCGATATTTGAAAAGAAAAACAAACAAACAAGCAACAAATCCAAATAAATAAAATTCAAGTATATTCTTTTAGATGTGATATCTTTTATCTTAAAATTTTTATCCAGCCTAGAATTAGTGTTAAGCCTTATAAAGATTTTACTTTTATGCCTAAGAAACTTGATAATTTGTTTACCTCGCCTTAAGAAATTTTGTCAAAAGTCCAAAGTTAAAATATTTTATAGCCACAATTTAGTTTGTGCAGGGTATTTGAAATTTGACACAGTCGCACGTATACTTAAAGCTTTCTAACTTTTAACTGTTATATACTAAGGTTTTAATTTTGATTTATGCACACTTTTTTTTAATAATGCAAACTGCTTTTTTCTTTTGTGTAAAAAATAAATATTTAAAATTTTATATTCAAACAAATAGAAAATATACCCTGGTTTATATTCTTAAATAAATAAAAGATTTTATATATTTAAATTTTAATTAAATTGCACCAATTGAAAGTGCATTAAATATTAAGAAATAAAAGCAAACACAAAAGCATTTTTAAACTAAAAAAAATCTATGGCTCTTGTAAATTATCCAGTGTCACAAGTATGATATTTAGTGAAATGACACGTGCTGCCATAATAATTGAACCTGTGAGGTTCGCTATATCATACATACAATCCCCATTAAGAACGTTCAAATATTATAAACAAAAGACGTAATATTTAAATATTGCCATTTAGGTTTTTTCATTTTTTAAATTTAGATTACATGCAAGTAGAATACTGCATTTTTTTACTACGATAATAAATGAAGCACTGATTACATCGCTGACGTTCACAGAAGCTGTTGCTAGATCATAAAATGAAAATTTGTCACGCTACTTTTTTTTAGTGTAAAATCAACAGATTGTAAAAAATAGTTTACTTTTTTCTAAGTTAGTTAATTTTCACAATTATAACTTACATTTAAATACTTTGTTTTAAAAATATATCACGAAGCAAGCATTCAGTATATTTTATAATACCTGAGAATATGTATAATTCGCAGCGCATTCTGGGACAGAAAAATTCAGAAATAGAAAAAAATATACGTTGCAACACAGCGAAAAAATTTATAAAATTACTTAATTGATTGGGCTTAGATCTATTATAAATTTGCACCACAAAAAATTTAAACATTTCTTAAAAACGACTTTAAATTGCAAACTTCAGCATAAATGTGAACACCATTTTATCCAACCCTGAATATGAATACAAGTAAATCAAGAATTGAAAGCATTCTTGTGCTTAGAAACAAAGTTGTTGAAGCTTGCAACTCATAAATTTGTACAACACTTATTTTTTTTTTCTCTAAAAACATTTTATTCAAATTTAAAAAAATAACTTTAAAAAATTCATCAATGTAAACAAAAAATCATTAACTGCTTGAGAAAACGTATTTGAGGAAATAAACGTAACCACTAAGATGTATTAGCTTTTGCCGTAATAAATAAACGTTTATTTAATTAAAAATCTTATTGATTTTGACAAATTTAAGTATCCACCCATTGTTGTATATTTTGTCTATAATTCATGTGAGAAAATCAAAAGTAGTAGTCGGGCTTATTAAGGAAATATTTGCCATATGTGAACGCAGCTTTAATTTAACGTAAATGCGTTATTTATCTCTAGTTGCTGTAGACAAAATTTTTAATGAAAATAAAATATTTAACAGTACAATGCTCGCGACAATTTAATTTTAGATTTTTTGTAAAATTTTTTCAATTATTGGATTCCTTCAATTTTAGTTTTTTAGTATTCATTTATAATTAATTATTTATAATTATTATATTTAAATGAGTTTAAAAAAAGGATAAACAACCACCTGATAAAACCTGTTATCCCTTGAGTGAATGCTGCGGCTCATATTTTGTATGAATTGAGTATTTATTACTCATTTATAATAAAGATTTCTCTCTTATGTTTTAATTATAATTTTAATGAAAATACGGTAACATTGTTGAGAGAGTGAGTGCATTTTAAAAGAAGTATAAAAAATGAGCTGATAATGCAATAGATTTTACCTCGCGAGTGAATTTTGCGATATATTTAAAATGCTAATTTATATGGGAAACAATGATTCTTTAGATAATGTCCATAACTCCTGCATTAGCTTAAAATTACAAAATTTTATTTTTAAGCTCTTCCTTAATTTTACTCTACTTTGTTCAGTTTTTGTTAAAAAAAAAAACAAACAAAAATCAAGGCTATAAAAACAAGTAAGAGTGGTAAATTCGGCCGTGCTGAATCTAAAAATACCCTTTACCATCATGTACATATATGAAGTGAATACATCGTAGCGAAGCTCAGACTTCAGATTTAATGTCACACGCCATTTTATTATATTATTTCAGATGCATCATTAATTTTGATTTTTACTATAGTTACCGGTATGTAGTCCACTAGTTGAGCCCATTCATTTAATACCCATGTTGATGGGACTAAGATAAAAATCATCCGGTTTTTTTTCGGACGCCATCATTTTCAAAGTTTTCTGTATTCTGCTTGTCAAGCCCTTTAGTTTGATCATGTTTAATCCATTTATACATTTCTTTTACGCCACTTTGTAGTGGCGGCCATCATTGATTTTAAATTATTTTATAGTGTATTATATTCCCTAGTTAAGCCCTTTCATTTGATATCCATATTGGCTCTGTCAATTGTCTGGAAATTTAAAAAAAAAACTATCGCTTCTTAATTTTAGCAAAAACACTGAATCAGTTTCATTTTTCAGTTTAAAACGAAGTTATTACGAGTAGCCCTAGGGGCATATCATGTCTGCAAATAGTAACAAACGTATCTGTAAAGTATTCTACCGCTCAAAGATGTTAATTTTTGTGGTAAAAATATTTAAAAAAAAGAAAATACATACAAATTTATTTGTTCATACTTCGGCAAGTTATTGGCCGATTGTGCTTTAGGTTTCAATAGCAATACATTCCCGAATATTTCCAAAATATTGATACCCTACATAGATCTAAACAACAGTGGTTGCTTCTAAATGTGTCCAAATTTCACTTAATCTAATAAAAATGAAGTAAATGAACTATGTATTTGACAGAACACTGCTACTTTTGTGTAACTGTTTGCTTATGGCTCAATTTACAGAACATTAACAAGAATTTGTAAACATGAACTAATTAGAAATTATATTATTTAAATATCCTCTCTAAATGCTAGTTTCACAAAACATACAGGGAAACAGTGTAATAATAAACAAACACACATAAAACGTAATAAGTAAACGTAAAAAATTATTATGATAAAAAAAATATAGCTGTGAACTAGTGATAAAATGTCTTAATTCGAGATACGACAGTATCCATGATTATTTTGTCATAAAGAGGAAAATTTTAAAGACACTAATAAAAGTCTTAAAAAAAATAAAGAAAAAAAAAATAGATTACAAGTCAAATTTTTTAAAATAAAAATAAAATGGAATTAAGTCGATTTGCCAAAACATCACAGATATTAAAGAAAGCTGTTGTTATTACACCTATAATATATGAACAATTAATTTAGTTCAACGCGTGCTTTTGGCATGAAAATTTGTAATGCAAAATTCTACTTGTTGCAACAAATAATTTAAAAATGTTGCAGACTAATAAAAACTCTATATTATTTCATCACCCTAAAAATATATAAAATATGGAGTACATATAATAGATTCCATTAGACACGGCATCCCAATATCCGTAATAAATTAGTTTTTATTGTAATGACGAGAATTTCTTTATGTCACAATTCGAATAAAAAAACTTTTAATGCCTATTCAACTGGTATAGGGTATAGTAATTTCTAAAACCCGCCAGAAAACTATAAAAGTAGTTATAAATTCAAAATTACGACAGTTTAACTCAGTACAGCAGTAAATGCTCAAAGATAATTTGAAAAAAAAATGTCTATTCCCGAGTGGTTAAATAAAAATTATATTGAAGAAGTTTTAAAAGTTTATCATAGAGATCTAACTCTAAAAATTGATGAATTTAATATAAAACCCGCATTTGGCAAAGGGGAAAATTATGGAGGTTTTTTGACAAAAGCCCAAGTGTTATATACTATGAAAAATGGTCAAGAGATGAGAGAAAATCATTTTATATGCAAGACTTCGTATGAAGAAGATGAATTTGCGAAAGCAAAAAAGAAACCTTATGATATTTTCAATCGTGAAATGTCAATATACGAACAAGTCTTGCCTAAATTGAATAAACTTCTGGGGGAAATCAATGATTCAGATCGTCTATTTCCTAACGCATTTCATATAGACTATAAGAGACAGGCTCTTATATTTGAAGATTTAACGGTGCAAGGTTTCGTTATGGCTAATCGTTTAGAAAGACTAGATATGGATCATATAAAACTGATTTTACAGAAACTTTCCAAAATGCATGCCACCTCAGCTGTGTTAAATGAGCGTGATGGCAGTTGTTTGGAAAAATATGATCGTGGTTTCTTCAATAAATACACCGATACTTATAAAACCTTTTTTGTTAATAATTTTATGGCTTGTGCTCGTTACTTGCAAAAGCAAAATGATGGAGATTCACATAAATATGCTGAGAAAATTTTTGCCATGCAACCTTACTACATGGATATTGGCCTGCGTTGTTTTGCCCCAACACAGGGTCATGTAAATGTTTTAGCTCATGGTGATGTCTGGACTAACAATGTGATGTTTAAGTATTGCGAGACAACTGGAAAACCAATAGATGTTTTACTTATTGATTTTCAGTATTCATTTTGGGGTTCCCCCACCTTAGATTTACATCATTTCTTTAATACTTCCATAAAGGAGCCATTACGGCTACATCACCAAGATGAGTTGTTTCAAATGTATCATCAAGTATTTACAGACACTTTGAGAAAATTAAAGTACAACTCAAATCCAATACCCAGTTTGAAACAGTTTAGATTACATGCCGAACAAAAAAGATTTTTTGGTAAGATGTCGTTTATTAAATTTTAATTGAATTTATTTAAATTTGTGTGCTTTTTTAGCGGTTCACTCTGCTGTTGTTATACAACCAGTCATGCTTAATCAAGATCCTACAGATGCAGACTATAATTCCCTAATGGGTGAAGATGATCGTGCTATGAGTTTCAAGAATCGTTTATATACTAATCCTATAATTCAAGAAAATTTAAAGCATCTATTACCTCTGTTTGACAGAAAAGGTCTGTTGGAAGTGAACCAATAAATTCAACATAATTTTAACAAATTGTTAGATGTTAATTTAATTCTATTTATAGTTGTTGCTACTAAAAATAAAAGACACTAGTAAGATTTGTTTTTAATTTTTTAAGCAGTAAAGACTTATCGTATTGTAAACATGTAGGTTTTTCTAAACTGCTTATTATTTCAGCAGTAGTGGAAATATGACAAATTTATCGTAGTAGTAAATATTATTTTTTAATTCTTTCTTGCTGCTTGCTTTTTCGGCAGTGTGTAAACGAAATGTATGATTTAATTGCTGTTGGTAACTATTTATGTATTTAGAGCTTATTAAAAAAGAACGACTTACAAAGTTTAAAATCGCATATGAAAATTCTGCCTTGTACAAGTACTCACAAAAACAGGAAAGCTCAAAGTAAGTGATTCAAGAAACATTTTTTGGTAATAAGATTTTTGGTTGGGATATTTCTTTTTGTGACATTGAATAGTATGTAAAAAAGCTTATCCCTATTAAGAAGTTTATCCAACTTATTAGGAGCTCAACACAATTGTTTGATCTTTATTACAATAACTAAAATTATAACAAATTTGATTTAGTGTCAAATCTCATATACAAATCTTAAATTTTCAGATTTATAACAGTTTTATTTTGATTACAAACTAGCTTGTGCCCGCGACTTCGTCTGCGTAGTTATCGGAATAAAAGGTAGACTTAGCATTAACAACAAAAATAAAAATATTTACAACGCAAAAAACACGTTTAGGATGTGTTATAACGACTTCGCGTTATTATCGCGATGATAAGAAGTCTTTGTGTTAATCTAGGTTCCCAGCAAAAATTTATTTTGTACCGGTAAGCAGTAAAAAAAATCATGTGAGGGTGCTATAAATGGAAGTCAGAAATTTCTATTAAAAATATTTAATTTTTTACAAAATAACTTACTGCAACTTCTCTCGCTTACGAGGATGCAGGAATGTAAGCGAATGATTACCTCTCTTTACTGTAGTTCTTAAAAACACATAAAATAGACATGATATTACTGCATTAACCATGTGTGAAAATAGCAAATAATTAGAGCATCAATCATGCCTTCCTGAAGCAGGTTGGGAAAGGAGAGTACATTTATCTCTCCCTTACAAACCTGCTTCCGGGTAATTTTTGCTGGGTTGTTATCTATCTATGTGCCGAATTTAATTTAGTTCCGTTCAGCCGTTTTTGCGTGATTGAGTAACAAATATCCAAACATACAAACATTCACATTTATTATATTAGTAGGATTTAAGAATATTTAAGAGTGTGAAATATGTACATATGTGCACAGAAAAAAGTATTGCTTACATTTTTTTAATTAAATGAAATATAATGTTAATTAATTTACATAACATTTTTAAATAATATAAAATTTTGTTGAAAAAATTTTGAATAAGGAATTAATTTAATAAAGTTTTGATAAATCATGTAAGAAAGAAATTAATATTGAAATAATAAGGGCCAATCAGCAGTTCAAGTAAATTCATTCACAGCAAAAAAAAAAACGAATTTGTTCCTTATTTAATAGAGAGGTTGATCTTCATTGCAGATGTGACTTAAGACAATATTCCTTGTAGCCCAATACATATTTTGCGTTTTGAAGTTTTGAAGTGCGTAAAAAGGTTTAATAAGAAAAACTGCTAAAACCAGTACATTATTAGTTCAGTGTTTGTTACTAACTCCAATTTTTTTTTTCTTTTTTATTTTTATAGATTGCAGTCATACCATAAAATAAACCAACTATATTTTTGATTTTCCTCTTAAGCTACACATATGATATGTAAGACGTTCTTTGTCTCTCCTGTAAAATTTGCTGAAACGGAGTTAGCAGGTTTGCATATTAAGTAGGGTGATCGATTCGGTTTTACAACCGGTGGGAAACCCGGTTTTTTTACTCTTTCAGCTGGCGGTTTTTTCCAAATGTTCATTTTTCGAATACACCGGTTTTTTCACTTACAGAAGCCGGTTTTTTTTTCATTTTTAGTTTTATGTTCATTTACCTTTGAAACCAAACGTACCATACTATATTCATTACTCAAAAAATTTAAAAAAAATCAGCATAATATTGTATGAAATTAATTTGTGGTTTTAAAAGCAAATGTTAAATAAAAAAAATAATTGGGTTAACTATTATTTGTCTTAAATTGAGAGCAGTTATTTTTTACGTTGCTGCGCTTATAATTTGCTATAATAATCAGCTGTTCAGTTAAGTTTTTTGACCAAATTATTGTACTTTGCAATACTTTTTGATCTTATTTTCGAATTTCATAATATTTTGCTTCTACAAAATCTAGCGAGATGTACTAAAGCCTACCCATAGCTTTACTAATATTTCTGACAACATATGACTTGTATACTAAAATAGTTTGGCACACAAAGGGTCATTATTACAACTTGCCTACAAAGTTAATGTTAGTAAAAGGTAAATTTGACTACAGTGAGCAGTAAAGTGACTTTTTTACAATTTTCATTATTACAACCTCCTTGTAACAAAATTTTTTTTTAATATGGCAGTACTAGAGCAAAACTGATTACTTTTAACAAATTAATTTAGTTCTTAAAAAATTTTACAAAACGAAATAACATTTTGGATGATTTATTTACTGTTTTGTGTCACTAATATAAAAAAATTAAAACTTAAAACAAAAAAAATTAAGAGGTCGAAGTAGAAAAAAAATACAAATCACAATTTAGTTGCCATATTTTGTTTCTTGTAGAGAAACAATGGCATTTTAAAATTTATCAACCTAACCTTAAAAGTTCAAGGTAATTGAAGCATAAACTCAACTTTTCGGTCACTTTAAGGTAAAAAGTGTCTCTCCTTTATCATCTTTATTTTATATAACGGCATTTTATAATAACGCCATTGACTGTGTTTCAACTTAAGATGCAATTAAACCATAGAACAAACTAGTTTATACCTTTATATGTTTCTCTGTCATGGATATAAGAAAGAATTATATATTATGTATTCAACCGGTTAACCGGTTTTTTCTAAATTTTCAAAAAAGCAACCGGTTTTTTCTTTAATTCTAATTTTCAAACTATTTGAAAACCGGTCTAAAAATCGATCACCCCAATATTAAGCCTACGATATGCTAAATGTAAATAATAATATTAATATATACCTATGTAAAAGTAATATATAAAAAAAATATATATTAATTTTTTTTTTCGGTTACATTTATTAGAAATAGGTTTAACAATTTTTATAACTAATTTAATACAAACTTTATTGAAATTAATTCCAAGTTTCAGTTAAAGGCGTGATCAAATGAACTTAAATAATTTTTTTAAATTTTTAGAAATTTTAGTCAATTTTTTTTAATACTGTATTAATTGATATTTTTCGCAATATTTTTCAATTAAAATTATTAATTGTTTTTAATTAATATTGACATTTTTATAATTGTAGCAAAATCAAATAAAATTTTAATTAATAGTATTATTTTTGTAATCGAAATTCATTTTTATTTAATTTTTTTTTTTTGTTAAAAATTAACCATTTTTGTTTTAATATTTTTATCTGAAAAAAAATATTGTATAACTAATGTCTCACGTTTTATTCGAAAATCTTGTTTTTTATCTGAAAAAAAGTTTTGTATAAGTAACGTCCCATGCTTTGTTCGAAAACTTTCAGCTATTAATGGTTTAATTTTAATTTTTGTCCAGACAAAGTCAAACTGAGTGATGTTTATACATAAATTTGTAAAATTCATATGCCTTGTTTAAAGTACTTGTTTTTATACCCTTCACACAGTGAAAAAGGGTATATATAGGTATATACAATTTTGATTTCCGACCACATAAAGTATATATTTTCTGAAAGCTTATGAATAGGGGAGTCGATTAAGCCCTGTCAGTCTGTCCGTCTGTCCGTGTGTATGTTAAAATCAACTTTTTGAAGCCCCCCGACATCGCTTGAACCCGACTGTGGTATTAAAATATCAGAAATATTCGGGAGTAGATCGGTATTGAAAATCAGAAACGTCGGTACATAAACAACTGAGATATGAGCAAAAACCCACGACCACCTCGATTTTTTTTTCACAAAAACAACATTACAACAACATACATACATACAAACGTGTATACTGGTTAGAGAAAACGTGGCATCGAATCCCAGCTGAGCCAAAAAAATTTTTTTTTATTATTTTTATATTTTTTTTGATTTTTTTTTTTATTTTTTATTTAATATATTATTTATATTTTTATTATTATTTTTTTTTTAATTTTTTTTTTTTAAATATTTTTTTTTGTTTTATATTTATTATATATATATTAATTTTTTTAAAAAAATTTTTTTTTTTAATTTTTTTTAAATTTTTTTTTAAAATTTTTTTTTTAAATTTTCTTTTAAAATTTTTTTTTTTATTTTTTTTTAACATATATACATAAATTTATAATTTTACAATGGGATGTTATTATATATTATGTTATATTACACGTTGTGAAGGGTATATAAGATTCGGCACGGCCGAATATAGCGCTCTTACTTGTTTTTATTTATTGTTTGAAAAATTAATTTTAATAAAGTAAAAAAATAAACGTCATTATGACAATAAAACCTAAAGTTTTTGCTGTAGATTTATGTATGAACCATGATGTTTTTTTCAGAGCTTTGCCTAAAACTGCAAACATTCCTTCCTCTTTTGTGGCTCAGTTCTGATTCTATGAAATTGTTATATAAAAAGATTTTTCTTCAAATCATATGATATAAAATCTTTTCATTTAATAAAATTCATCCACTGCATTAGTAGTAAAATTAATTCATTCGGTATAATTGGGGTATTGTACATACATACATACATAAATACGTGAAATTACACTAACCATCTATCCTGATTAATGCTTCGGTGGTACTGGATTGGAGAGTATATCGTGAGGCCACTAGATGCTAACGCAGTAGCACTGCACCCATTTAAATAAAAAAAAAAACATACATACATACAAACATACATACATGGTGAAGGGTATAAATATTAATTATTTCAACGTACCGTCTACCACAAATACATATTTATAAAATAATTAAGATTAGTAAAGCAATTAAACAATAAAGCGAAAAAGAATTTGCTTTTTGCGCACTTTGAAAAAAATATTCTCAGCAATTTACTATTTAAAAGCTAGAATGATACACATCGACGTCATTCTAAATTAGAATATTAAAATTAAAATGTGTGAGAACAGTTATTGGCAGCCACCGTTATGGTTAACTGACTCTTATATGCGAGCAGTTTTACAGAACTACCTTAAGGATGATCAAGTGAAAATCATTAATATGGAAATAAAACCTGCCACAACGAATGGAGAAAATTATGCCAGTGCTATGAGCCGTACTAAAGTGAAATTCTCCTGCGCTAAGCAAAAGACACAAGAAATGTTTTTTATTGTGAAACACTCCTTCGAAAATGATCCGTTTGTTAACAATTTTATGAAGGGCTATGATTTATATAATACAGAAATGAAAATGTACGATCAAATATTGCCACAATTAGCTGAAATCCTAAAAGAGGCGGGTGACAATGTCAAACTTTGTGCAGATACCCTGCAGGTGGACTATGAAAGAACAGCTATTATTTTCGAAGATTTAAGGGAAAATAATTTTATGTTGGCTAATCGTTTGACAGGCATGGACAAAAAGCACGCTTGTTTTACTTTAAAGAAATTAGCTAAATTTCATGCTGCAGGCACAGTGCTAAATCAACGGCTAAATGGTGAACTTGAAAAATTTCAACGTGGCCTTTTTAATAAGCATACTAGAACGTTTGCTCGTATGTTTGAATACATGACAGAAATATGTGCTAAATTTGCAAAAACTTGCCCGGAATTGGGTCCTTATTATCATGACAAACTTATGAAATTAAAACCGTATATTGTCGAATATGGCACACGCGCTTACAACAGTAATCCGAAACATTTTTATACTTTAAGTCACGGTGACTTATGGATTAATAATGTGATGATGCAATATGATAAGGAGAAGAAGCATTTAAAAGATGTTTTACTTATAGACTTTCAGTTCTGTAATTGGTCAACACCAGCCGTGGATCTGCATTATTTCTTAAATTCTTCTTTAGAATCTAAGCTGCAGTTGGATGTTCATGCTCTCGATAAGCTGGTGCAGTATTATCATAAAATTCTAACTGAAACTTTGAGAAGCTTAAAATATACAGGTTACATACCAACACTACATGAATTACATGTTCAACTGGAAGAAGGAAAATTTTTGGGTAATGTTTGAAAATAAAAAAAAATATTTAAAATTTTTTTTTTAAATCGATCAAACGAAGGCAAATTTATTCATCAGGTAGTCTTGATTCGTCAGCTGATTATTTTTATCTTTACCAAGTTTAAGCTTTAGCTGTCAAACTCCATACAAAAAAAAAATTATTATTTATATTTTTTTTTTTTTCAAATGTCAAACTTCATACATAAATAATATAAACAAAAAAATTCGCCCTGAACTAAGCTTACCTGATGAATTAATGTGCCTTGGATAATATTAAAAAATAAAAATTATATAAATATATAATATTTTAGCCGTCACTGCCACGCTAGCCAGTCAAGCAATAATGATTAACGATCAATGTAATGAAGCCGACTTCCACTGTTTGGTAGGCGATGACGAGAAGAGCAGAAGTTTCCGTGAAAGTGCTTACAGAAATAGACGTGTTCAAAATATAATTAAAACTTTATTGCCGTATTTCGATCGTCGTGGTTTATTAGATGTTCAAAAATAATTTTTAAAATATGTAGTTATTTTAAATATAGTTTTACTCAAAATAAATAAAGAACATTATTTTGACAACTTTAAAACTTAAAATATTTGTTTGCCTAAAACAAAAAACGCTTTAAAAATTAAAAAAGAAAATAACTTTTTTATTCCGTTGTTTTCATCAAAATACTGCGCCATAAAGAAAAAAATTTACCTTTACAAACATTAAATAAAAATTTTAATTAAAACTTAAGTTAACAATATAATATTTATACCCTTCACCTGTGGTGTACAATGGTATATATAACTTTGTCATTCCGTGTGAAATTTCTACAATTTACATTCCCGACCCCATAAAAAATATATTTTCTGAAAGCCTATGAATAGAGAGCCCATTAAGCCGTGTCCGTCTGTCCGTCTGTCCGTGTGTTGGTTAAAATCAATTTTTAGAAGCAATAATATCTTCCTCAGATCTGTGTATGATATCAATCCTTTAGAAATATCCGAGAATGAATCGCTATTGAAATTCATCAAAATCGTCCCATAACTTTCTGAGATTTGAGCAAATAAGCGCGGCTGCCTCTGTTTTCTCTTATATTTTTTATAGGTACCTTTGCTACTATTTTTAGATATAATATGCCTCTATAGGTATTCGAAAAAAAAATTTGGATAAAGCGGGCTCTAATCGGTAAAGTTTTAGGCAAAAATTTTTTTTTGAAAATTATATTCCAAAAATTTACAAGCGAAAACCAATTTTTTCCAAATTCTAGACAACCGAGAGTGTCAATATTGATATCATCTAAAAGGACTTGACAAGCGTAAGCTATGAAAGAAATTAAAATTCATGATGGCCGCCACTACGAAATGGGGGTAAATAAATGTATATAAGATCTAAATATATTGATATCAAATGAAAGGGCCAGTAGAATACAGTAAATTATTAACAAATGTAAAATCCATGGCGTCTAAAATAAAATGGCGGAACAAAATTTATTAGCCCCTACAATATGGGTATCAAATGAAAAGCTTGACTGGTAAAATACAGTTAACTACGTAAAAATTTAAAATCAAGGATGGCGTCGGAAATAATAAAGAAAAATGGCGTATAACATGAAATATAGGTTAAACTACGATGTGAGATAATACCTATGATGGTGAAGGGTATTATCAGATTCGGCACGGCCGAATATAGCACTCATCCTTGTTTTAATTCCAACATGTTTTTTTTACTTTAACTGTAAACTGTATAAAGTTAAAACGTAATGAATGACTACTGCAAAGTGGAAATGACCAAAAAAATTATTTAAGTGTATATAACCATCTTGCCTATGCTTTAAATTATATTTTTTTAAGTACTAAATTTAAGAGCAATAGAAAAAAGTAAGGGTGCTTAATTCGGCCGAGCTGAACCTGATAATACCTTCGTCTTAGTGACGAAGTTTTTTATTTTGTTGTTTATTGTGTTATATTCTTATTATGTCGGAAACTGATAAAATCGATTTTCGTTTGTTAGGGGTTAGCGGCATAATATTCTCGGTGTAGCAGTTCCAAAATGGAGTCTATATTTAGACAATATTACTGAATTATTTTGTCTCTATACAAACAAATTTTAGGTTTCAATAAATATGAAATAAGTCTTTTTTGTTATTTTTATATATATTAACGGTGTTTTTAAAAGTTTTTCTAGGAAGTATACAAAAGAATATTTTAAAATAAAATTCGTTATTTTTAAAATAGAGCTCTATCGCAGCTATTGTAACAAAATGCAAGCAAGGATTTAATTTTAGTCTTCACACACCTTCATGTGAATTAAAGATAATTATAATTCGAGATAACCGATTAATAATAGTAGATATAGGGGGCTCAAAAACCGATAGTAATATATTTAAGTTTATTATATACTTGGCTAATACACAAAATGTCCTAAGTATCGTATTGTCATAAAGTTATAATTAAAAAAAAAAAATTAAAAGGTTTTACAATAAGCAACACAATAATTCTAAAATGTTTGGGAAATTATGACTTTATGACAATCCGACACTTAGAACACCCTTGTAAATTAGTCAACTGTCTGAGGGTAATATTAGTTATTGTTTGTATAATCTTTTTCTATACAAGTAAAAATTAAATAATGTATATTGTTAATCGCATCAACAGACCTCGCCAGTATTTATTTTGCTAATTGTTCTTAAAATTAACTATGAAGCTTAAGAATGTTTCTTAAAGTTATTTTTTTTTTCTTATAAATTAATGTGGGCATGGCATCTTCAATACAAAATCAATACTTTTAGCCGCATATCCATAGAACTGTAATACTAAAGGTCAATAAAAATTGTGTGGGGAATTTAATGACTTGCATACTTAAGCTTAAATGAGCTGGAAAAAAATAGCAGGCATATGCCATATTTATCTATGTATATAAAAGTGAAACTCTGTGTGTGTGTGTGTGTGTGTTAGCTATAGACTCCGAAACTGTAAAACCGATCGGACTCAAACTTTGGCAAGTTGTTGTACACATACAAGGGAGTGTTTATGGGTGGAAAAAAGTGGGCGGGTCACGCCCATAAAAATTAGTTATCAGTTTTAGCTACTTGCACTTGACCGATTTTTCTGAAACTTTGCACACATATCGAGCTGTCATGACTTAATAATTTAGTGATAAGAAAAGTGGGCGGGGCCACGCCTCTAAAAAAGTTTTAATTTTGAAGTACTTGCACTGGACCGATTTTTCTGAAACTTTGCACACATACTAAGCTGTCATAACCATATAATTTCGTGATTAGAAAAGTGGGCAGGGCCACGCCCATAAAAAAAGGTTTTAATTTTGAGGTACTTGCACTTGACTGATTTTTCTGAAACTTTGCACACATATCGAGCTGTCATGACTAAATAATTTCGTGATTAGAAAAGTGGGCAGTGCCACGCCCATAAAAAATAGGTATCATTTTGAGATTCTTGCACTGGACCGATTATTCTGAAACTTTGCACACATATTGAGCTGTTATGACTTTACAATTTCGTCAATTCCACGCCCATTAAAAAAAAATTATAATATTTATGTTTTTGCACTTGATATTCAGTTAAAATTCAGAATGCATTTCAATTCATTAAGGGGCGTAGCAACGCGCGCCGGGTGTGGCTAGTATTATATATAAATAAAATGAATCTTACTAGAATTAAAGAAAATTATTACGTCTATAATCTTATTTAAAACTTTGTGTGCTTTACTTGTAACTAATTTGTCTTATATTATATTATACAAACTCCCTTGCATAACATATTTCAGAAACTATAAATCTGTGGCTTAGAGCTTAAAGGGCCAATGTCACTTTTTTGCTCTTTTAAATTAAGCATTGCATTAGATTTGTTTTCTTGCTCTATTTCATTATGTTAAAACAGCTAAAGTCATACTTAACCCAGAACAGCTTCATAAATAAAATACTGGCTAATGTCACTGTGAAAGCATCTATAAAAGCTAAAGTTCAATTCAAATTTTCTCAAAAGTAAATATTTTGACATTGGCCCTTTTAGCTCCAAGCCACAGAAATATTAATGGCATTTCTGCAGAACTGCAATTGTTATAGGATTTAAATTCTATGTAATTGGCTACGATATTAGTTTACGTAAAATTGTTAAATCAGAGCAGAGGACGTAGTGCAGGGCTACCAAACCTAATAAATACATTTGATTTTATTTCTGGAAAAACTTAAATTCCTATTTAGTTTAAACTTAATAGGAGCTACTTTTAATAATAACCTAATTAGAACCACAAATGGTTAGGATCAGAGAAGGGTAAGTGGTACCCTTTTACGAATAAAATACTGTTTATGACAATTATTGCTACACCTAATAATTAGTTGCAGATAATAAATACAAAATGATCTAGGTTCTGCTATAACTGAATCTTTTATACCCACCACCAATTTTGTGTACATTTAAAGCACAATATTTAATATTTTGTTAATCGCTATAGAATAATCTCTTTATAATAAAATATGTATCACTTTCTTTGTAGAGGGTGGTTAAATTTGAATGGCCCATGTTTAAGGTTAACCACATCTAAACTTCAACTTTTTTCTTGTATTTCATTTGACATTTCTCAATCTCAGACTAACTCAATTTGAACCGTGGAAAGATACGCAATCGAGCAACGCTTTTAAATATTAAAGATTTTTATAAAAATGGGCGTTCAAATCAAAATGCATTTTGTGCACTTCGTGATTCTTTTGGTCAACATAATCGTTCGAATTCGTCCACAATCGTGAGAATTGTAAAAAATATTTAAATGTCTGCAAAGCAGGTCTGTATGAAATGTGAAAACATCTGTGAATGCCATCTTAGTTCGTTGAATGGGAAACATTGCTGTTTTTCACGATAACGTGGCAAAAGAGCAAGCAACCTCGACTCATCATCGTGCCCAACAATCGAGCATCAACAGTGTCATTGAAAATTTGGACTATCGGATCGTGGTGTGCCGCCTAGGTTGGGGGGCCATTTGGCCGATATTTTGTTCCATACATAATTGAAGCATACAAATGTTATCATTATAAAAATAAATGATAATAATTTCATAATAATTTTATTCAAAATCAACATAGTCCCTTAAAATAAAACCACCCATTATAACTTCGGTATGCTAGTAAAATGTTTTCGTAAATTTAGTCTTTCAATGAAAGTGGCCGTTAAAATACGCGTGTCAATAAAGTTTCTGCTAATAAACATAACTTAGATATTTCAATATAGTCCTTTAGTATTCCAAAATCTTTATTCATAGAGAATTTACATGAATTTAAGAGGAAGAAAGTGAATTTAAGGTTAAATTTTAAGGGCCACAGGGTGATTTAAAATATACATTCTCTGCATTTTTCTAAAACGGGAAATTTATTAGTAAGATTTTGATTTTTAAACTTCTATAACATTTTGCTTTTAAAAGATTTTCAAACGAAATAAGTTTTGTATAATTTTAAAATTTGTTAGCCATTAGTACATGAAAATAAATTGTTTATAATGTTTAGAGACAATTTTTTTTGACTTAGGTCAAAATTTTCCTAAATTCCCATTTTTAATAGAGCATAATTTTAGGAGAACATAAGCATAAGTTGTTAGCATGCCATCTAGTAGTTGATAGTAGAGTCATCTATCTTATCATCTTTATCTTATATTTAGCTACAGTACAATAAATGACGCAGTGTATGATGAATAAATGCTAGTATATATGACTAATATATATTTATAAAAATTTAAGGAAAAAAGTGTGCGTGGCACATCTATTTTCCGTTATAACGAAGACTTTAACCAAAAAGCCATGTTTGCAAAATTTCAGAATCGTTCATATAGTTTTGTCAGTTTTATTACGTTTTAAATTTGAAATATACACTGTGCGGTATACATTTTCGTACATTTTTATCTATAACTCTTTTCCTAATTCATAGATTTAAGCGATTTTCAGGGAAAAATATTCTTTTGACTCGATAAATATATATTCGAAGTTTCATGACTACGTTTATGCGTCTGGACACAATTCAAAAGTGAAAGTGGGCGTTATAGTAGGCGTGTCAAAGTTATTTTTGCGAATGAGTACAACTGAGGTGTTTCAAGATAGGCCTTTATTATTCCAAAATCTTTATTAATAGAGAAATTATATGAATTTTAGTTAAAACGTTATATGGGAGGTGGGCGTAAAAGTAGGCGTGGCACATTGATTTGCCGTTACAAGAAAGCGTGTCACCAAAAAGCAAAGTGGGGAAAATTTCAGAGTCGTACATCCAATTTTGTTGCTTTTATGACGTTTTTGTTTTTAAATATACCGAAAAATACACTGTGCGGTATAAATTTTCGTACATTTTGATCGATAACTTCTCTCCTAATGCATAGATTTAAACAATTTTCGGGGAAAAATATTGTCTTTATCCAGGAAATATATATTCGAAGTTTAATGAGTCTGCGTTAAGGCGTTTGGACACAATTCCATTTTATTCGATGTTCGAAGGACACGGTTTTTTCGACCTACTCTTGCTTTTCGAGCTATAACTCTCTTCCTAATATTCCGATTTAGCCCATTTTCAATACCAAACAAACCTTGTCTATAAGAAAGATTCTGGCAAAATTTGAGCCCCCTAGCTTTTTCGGTGCGACCTCTATCGTGCTTTCAACAGATGGACAGACGGACGGACATTGCTAGATCGTCATAAAATCAAACCACGATTTAGAATATATATACTTTATGGGGTCTAAAATGGATATTTCGATGTGTTACAAAGGGAATGACAAAATGAATATACCCCCACCATTTTTTTGGTGGCGGGTATAAAAATCGTATTTGATTTTATAGGTTTCTAAAAAAATTTAAAGTTACAGTTATCATTTTTGTCTAACACTATAATGAAAGTCGTAAAAATTGTTTCTTAAAAAGTTTATCTAAAAACTAATAGGAGACATTGTGATTTCAATCTTAAAGCACAGCACGGTCATTAAAATATGCAATAAATTTCAAAAGTTATTTGTTAACATCTGTGGGAATTTTCAGCAGCAATTTAAATATTTATATTTTATGGCAGTGATATATTAATGTATACAAAAGAAAATTAAATAATAAAATATATATATATGTACGTTCATATAACGTCTTAGATAAAACACACATTACTCAGCAATTTTGTATTCTTTCACACTTTCTCGCAATAAAATCTGAGAATTTCATCAAATTATTATCATCTACAAAATTAAGGGCACGCGCCAACAAGCTTAAACTCTAGGGAAAAAAGTATTAAATAAACTAAAATCTTCCAAAAATGTGTGAAAATATTAGTTGGCAAGTACCTCTATGGTTAACCAATACCTACTTGCAGAATAAAGTTTTTCTAGTGGTTAAAAATAATTGTTGGTCCCAAATTATTAAATGTAATTATAAACGTAAAAAGTCTTAAAGACGTTATATTTAATATTTTTTATTTAACAAACATCTAATAGACCCATTTGATCAAATCTGGGCAACATAACTTTAACAATTCTTTGAACCCTTTCGTTTGTGTATAAAACCTTATGAAATCTCTGGGCTTTTGTATCGTTATTTACAATGCTCTCAAAATCAGCATCTTCAGTTTTATCGTTGATCAAAAGAGGCAAGTTTACCAGCAGGGAAGTGACAGCTGTAATTGAAAAAAAAATTAGTTAATGTTTAATAAATAAAATTATCTCTTCTAATATATCAAATATGTCTTCTATCTTTCCTAATTAACTTTACTAACTCAATAGAAATATATACGATGATATTAAGGAAGAACTTCAGTTAGATCTATAGAATTTTAAAATGAATGGTTTAATTAATTTAATTTCTAACAAAACTTACCACAAAATCCTTTTTCTAGCAGCTGTACATTCAGTTCATGTAAAGAGGGAATATGTTGTTTATATTTTAATTTTTTCAAAGTCTGTGATAACACCTGATGATAGTGTTGTATGAATTTCGGTTGCTGATTTAACAGCATATCATCTTGCATGGATGTATTGAAAAAATAATAAATATCAACAGCTGGGGAAGTCCAACTACAATATTGAAAATCTATTAATAAGACATCTTTAACTATCGTGTTATCCCTTTCATCATACTGGAACATAACATTATTTGTCCATATATCACCATGATTTAATGTTAGAAAATGTTTAGGATTTGGATCATAACAACGTGTAACATACTCCACTATATAAGGTATCAATTGCAGTAATTTTTCTTTGTAATAAGTGCCCAATTCGGGACAAGATTCCGCAAATTTAGCGCAAACCTTAATAACATTTTCAAAGAATAAGCCATAATAGTTGACGTGTCGATTGAATATACCATGACAATATTTTTCCAAAATACCCGGCTGACGTTCGTTTAAAACAGCTGCTGCAGCATGCATTTTTGCCAGTTTTCTTAAACAAATTTTTATGTGATCCTCATTCATGCCCTTAAAACGATTGTTTAACACAAATTTACGTACCGACAAATCCTCTAATATAATGACATTATTTTCAGAATCCACATGAATTGTTTTAGCACACAATTGATCCTCATCGCCAATTTCGTTTAGCAGTTGCTGTAATTGTGGCAATACTATTTTATACATTTCCATTTCCGTGTTATAGACATTATATTGACGTAAAATGTCATATACATAAGGATTATTATCATAAGTGGACTTGACTATGAAATCTATTTTCTTCAAATCTTTATATCGATCTACTTTGTAGATCACTTTTATTTTGGTCATTATGCTACAGTAACTTTCACCTTTCGTTGTGACAGGTATTATTCCCATATCTATTACTTTAAGTTTAGTGTCCGTAAAATAATGCTTTAAAATATTTTCCAGATATTCTTGTGTCAAATACTCTGGAATGCCGTTATTACTTGAGGATGCCATTGTTAAAAATTATTAATTATTGTTTTAATAAATATTTTTTATGTTCACTTTATTACAACATTTAGCTTAAATGTCTATTTTTAAATAAAATTATACTTAAGTTCGTATATTGTATTTATATTGTCGAAATTTGTAATAAAATTAAAATTTTTATTCTGATGAAATTCTATTATCATTTGATAAGTCTGCGAGTGACTGTGAGAGATACAAAGAGTGCCGTCTAAATTTACAATTACAAAAGTACACTCGTAAAAAAATTATTTATAAATAGTAAAAAAATGTTTTTTACAATTCGAAACCATATGTGAAACCAAATTGTAATTATTTTAAGTAAACATAATTTTGTGTAAAATTCAATTTTTAGACGAACGTTTAGAAAAATAATTTAAGATATTAAAAAAACACTTTTTTTTCTTTATTGTAATTAATCATTCTTGTAATTTATTTATTCAGTTTATATATATTTAAATTGAACATTAAGTTGAAATAATTACTAGTATATGTGGATTTTGCAATGAGTTGAAATGTTATAGATGTAGGTACATAAATACATACAATACAATACACAAATATTTATACCCTACGCAAGCTGCAAACACAAGTAAAATTGTTTAAAATTTGTTTTTATATATGTAAGTATGTTTCTAAATTAGGGAATAACTTTTTAACATTTGAAGCAGAATAATGATTCTAGGAATATATGTAAGTTGCAAATCTCGCAAGATTTCAAGCAACTATGGTGTTCATGTTTTGAAGCTGCCCAGCACAATCTTTTGATCTCAACCCCATAGAAAACTTATGTGAGAAAAGAACAAGTAAGAGTACTACATTCGGCCGTGCCGAATCTTATATGCCCTTCACAACGTGTAGTCATGCAATAACAATTGTTTGTATCACTGTTCACCTCATATGAAATACGTATATATATATAAAAAACATACATATATAAAAACATCCCATTGTAAAATTACAAATTGAGTTTATGTATAAATGTTTGAAAAAATTAAAAAAAATAAAAAAAAAATGAAAAAAAATATATAAAAAAAATTTATTATAACAATATAAATTATATATAAAATTAAAACAAAACAAGTAAGAGCGCTATATTCGGCCGTGCCGAATCTTATATACCCTTCACAACGTGTAGTCACGCAATAACAGTGGTTTGTGTCACCATTCATCCCATATGAAATACGTACATACATATAAAAACATACATATATAAAAACGTCCCATTGTAAAATTAAAAATTCACGTATGTATGTTAAAAAACAAAAAAAAAAAATTAAAAAAAAAATTTAAAAAAAATTAAAAAAAAATATTTAAAAAAAATTTAAAAAAAAAATTATTATGTATATAATATATATAAAACAAAAAAAAAAATAAAAAAAAATTAAAAAAAAAAAATAATAATAAAAATATAAATACTATATTAAATAAAAAATAAAAAAAAAAATAAAAAAAAAATTAAAAAAAAAATTTAAAAAAAAAATTAAAAAAAAATTTTTTTGCTCAGCTGGGATTCGATGCCACGTTTTCTCTAACCAGTATACACGTTTGTATGTATGTATGTTGTTGTTGTAATGTTGTTTTTGTGAAAAAAAAATCGAGGTGGTCGTGGGTTTTTGCTCATATCTCAGTTGTTTATGTACCGATGTTTCTGATTTTCAATACCGATCTACTCCCGAATATTTCTGATATTTTAATACCTTAGCCGGGTCCAACCTATGTCGGGGGGCTTCAAAAAGTTGATTTCAACATACACACGGACAGACGGTCAGACGGACAGACGGACAGACTGACAGAGCTTAATCGACTCCCCTATTCATAAGCTTTCAGAAAATATATACTTTATGGGGTCGGAAATGAAAATTGTAGAAATTTCACACGGAATGACAAACCTATATATACCCTTTTTCACTGTGTGAAGGGTATAAAAAAGAAAATTTTGGCTCAGCTGGGATTCGATGCCACGTTTTCTCTAACCAGTATACCACGTTTGTATGTATGTAGGTATGTGTTGCATGTTGTTGTTGTGGAAAAAAACGAGGTGGTCGTGGTTTTTGCCCATATCTCAGTTGTTCATGTACCGATGGTGCTGATTTTCAATACTGATCTGCTCTCAAATATTTTTGATATTTTAATACATCTTGCGGGTCCAAGCGACGTCGGGGGGCTTCAAAAAGTTGATTTCAACATACACACGGACATACGGACAGACTGACCTCGCTTAATTGAAAATATATACTTTATGGGGTCGGAAATAAAAATTGTAGAAATTTACATATACCCTATTTCACTTTTGTGTGAAGGGTATAAAAATCCATAAAATTTGCTGCCATTATAACAAATTATAAAAAAATTATTGAAATGGGAAAAATTTGTCCCTAATAATTTTTTATATCTTCAGTCGATTCCATGGCAACCAGATTGAAAACAAAATAAGCAATTAATGTCAATTACCAATATAAGTTTAAAAAAATTTATAATAAAATTAATTTAATTTAAATAAATTTTTTTGAATTACAAAGATAATCTTTTTTTTTTTTTCCTTTCACCTTAGGACGTATGTACCCCGGTGGACAAGTCAGTAGTATGCTAGTCTGCCAGCCTGCTGGTTACGAATTCGATTTCCGCCACAGTCTTTGGTGTATTTCACTAGGCAAATGGTCTATGTTACACAGCTCGCTTCATAAAATTATAATATGTAATGGAATTGTAATAAAAATAAATAAATAAAAATTACGATTTAAAGACATAAACACTTAAAAATTTAGAAGTGTAGAAAATTAATCCTAAAGTAACAGAGTTTTAAGATGCATAAATAGGCTTAGACACGGTCTGGAAGATATTTTATCATAGAATTGTGTTTTTTCATCTCACTACTGTAAATACCATATTAACTGATTTTAGAATAATTATATACTGTTTACACATTGTGAAAATTTTGTTTGAAATAAAATGAAATGAAATGTTTTGTTAAAGTTAAAGCTATATATGTAAAATACCTTTCATAATAGAAAATATTTTATGTAGAAACAATTTGAAATTACAAACTAAATTTAAATTTATTAGTATTCATTTTTTAAGTGTATCCACTTTATAAACTTATGTATAAATAAACATATATAAGTATGTATGTATGATTTTTTTTCTATTTTATTATGTATTTAACCCATTAGTGCATAAGGTTTCCCAGAGACATTTCATAATTTTTTTTATAACTATGGCATTAAAAACGATAGTTAAAATACTTTTTAAAAGATTTATTAAAATAAAACTTATAATATGAGTTTTATAAGGTGTCCCTTATAAGGGACATTATGCAGTGTAGACACTTGGCGATTGAAATTTTTTGAAACATTCTTTTGGATAAAGGACTTTGTTACATTTAATACATATAAAATTAGACTTCTTGTCACAATTTGCACATATCTTGTCTGTTTTCGAGTAGTCTATTATATGAATTCTACCATCACATTGGATATCAGTGTTCGTGTTAGGTACTTTATAGCCTTTTATAGAGGGCACTCCATACATTTCCAGGTAATAAGTAGCAAAATAGCACCGGAACTGCAACACATTGGAACAAATTGGAACAATTTGGATCTCATAAGTAGCTATCCACTTACAACCGCCGCATTCAATAAATATGCAAAAATTGGCCACCACCACTTACATTGTATATTTCGTGATCTATAAGCCGCCACTAACTGATCCATTTTATCTATGCCACCCATAACTTGATTATAACGCTGGATTACCTTTGGCTGATCTATTTGTATAGCACCTTGTCCTTTAGCGTAACGTTTTCATGATCCAGTTTCGATATTATCGATTGAATGCTAGGAAAAAAACCTTCACACTTGGTTTCAATTTCATAAGTAGGACTTATTTTGTACCAACGATTTCTAGTTTTATTTTGCTTTCGTGAATGTTTTGCTCGCGGTTCATCATTGCTTTCACTCTAATATTTTGCGCCAAGATGATTCAAATTTCATTCATGTTCATCATCACTTGCATCTGAATAATGATCCATGTCATTTCCGTCCAGAGAAGAAATCGCAAAAATATCAACATTTTGTAAATAACAATCGATTTCTTCCAATTGTTCCAATATTTCAGCAACTGTAAGTCTATATAACAATATCGTTAAGAATTGCCCAATAAGCATAGAGTCCCTTTTAAGGGACACTGATAAAAGACGCATATTGCAAAAATTCTAAAATTTAATTGCTTGTTAAATTCACAGCAATTAATTACTTACATATATTTTAAAAAATGCAAGTTAAAAAAAACACAAATATATTGCCAAAATATTTATTTTTTTGTATATTTACTTACCCTCCATGTGTTTCGCGATTTTATTATTTTTTGCAGAAAATTACACACACAATACAAATAACTTTAACCTTACACTTGTTTATTAAATAAATTACATTTACCTGAGTGTAAAAACACATTGAGTTAACAATTTAGTTTTTACAGATCAGTGTAAATCGGTGTAACGTTACGTCCCTTTAAAGAGACCTTATGCACCAATGGGTTAAAAAAGTATACAAATTGTTTCAATTCTAATACAATTATATTTTATCATCCGACAAAGTAAATATTTGATTAAAATAAGTTGAAATTTCAAGTACATGTTTCCAAAAAAGTTGGAAAAAATCATGTTGGTGTAAATATGTAAAATACACTTTGTCAAATAACTATAGTACTTTTTGTTAATGCACAGAAAAAATTATTGGCAAATTATTTCCAATTAAGTGGATGATCAGTTGTAAATCAGTTGTTTAAAATACTCAATAATGTTGTTAATTGAATCAACTAATTTTTGTAAATGCTTATATGTCTGCTATTTTAACAATGATATCAATATTCTCTATATTAAAGTTTATTTGATTGATTTTATATTAATGTTCATACCTACATATATACATATATAATTTATGTGTAGATAATTAGATTTTTCGACAATTTTTAGAAGTATTTCTTAAAAAAATCAAACATAATTTATTTACAAAACATTACAAGTGCTTTTTTAAAACGCCTAATATTTTAAGAGTTATAATGAAAATTTTAATTGAAACAATAAAATTATTAATCAGTTACAAACATAAATTTAAAACAATGCTGATATTTGAATTGAGCAAAAAACTTATTTATAATTTTAAAATAAAATTTAATTGAAACAATGATTTTTTTGTTTGTTTTTTTTTCAAATATTTTAATTAATTATTTTAATCAATACAATATTATTTTAATTGGAAATTTTCTTCAAAATTTTCAATTAATATTGGTTATTTGGATTTGCGAATTTCTTAATAGGCTATAATCTAAATATTTTTTACTCAGATTAAATATTTTCGTAATTAAAACACGTTTTAATTTTTTTCTGTGTGCTCACATCGTTCGTTATTGTATGGGCATTGCGCTGTCTACTTTTCTTAACATAAAATTGTTTGATAGAAAATGGGCCAGGTAGAAGTAGTTTAAAAACTATTTACTTTGTGTGGGCGTTGCACTGCATACTTTTCGAGTCATTTAATTGTATTCTTATGGAAACTGTGTACGTGTGTGTGTGTGAAGTTTGTTAAAAATCAATTTTGTAAAAATGGTTGAAAAAAGAACTAGAAAATTTATGGGCATGGCTATGCTTACTTTTGCAAGTTATCCTGTTATCTGCGATGGATGCAAATCCAAAATGCTTTCGTTTTTTTTTTTTTTTAATTTCACGTTTTTTAATTTTGATAGGGTTATGTCTTTATTTACCTCTGTTTCTTTACTTAAAAGTGTTCCATTAAGCGCTTTGAATAAGATAATATAAAAAGGATGATACCAACATATTATTTTATCAATTTCAGAAAAAGTAAATAAAATGTTTTAACATTATAAACAAAAAGTGCTTTAATTATTTGACAAAGTTTGATATTTCTATCTCCCAGCAAAAACTCTCATTACTAAATAATGAGTATAAAGTACTAAAATACAGTTCTGTACTTCATACAATTTGCCATCTAAACTTATGGCGTATGTATATTAAATATCAATAGGTATTTTTTTTCAAATTCTGTAGGTGGGGCGGGTTAAAAACAATGCTGTGGGAGGGGCATTTCTTCTCTCACCCCATAATCGTCTAGTTAAGCCCATATCCAAACCTATGATTTTAACACGGCAATATCATTGTATAAGTACACGCAAAGAAAAATCATGGTTACGACATGATCACGACGGTCATATTATTTTTTGCTAAAACAATATTTGGTTGTCGAAAACAATTAATAGTTATTTTTGTTTCATTTCATCATATATTTTGTCACGATAGTTCTTGGTTTTAATAATTTTGAAAGTCTTAATAATTGTATGGACTTGCAGAAATCGTTAAGCTATTATATATATTATTGGGGTACACAATTCGGTTTGTTTATTCAGCTACTTATATGATTATTGTCTAAAGACAATAGTATACTTATTAACTTCATTACCGCTATATTTGCTAGCAAAAAAAGACATACAACAGAAAAAGTGAAAGCAGAAGTTCAACCCATCATGAAGTGGTTCAATTTAGGTGAAACATTCATGATTTTTACATTAACGAGTCATTGAATATCATGTGTTAATATGAAAATTCACTTCATTTTAATAAGTGCATAGAACGCATGCATAGTTGATGAAAAGAACCATATTTCATGTTTGTTTACATGAATTGCTTAAAATTTCTCGCATGCATTTGCATGTATTTTAAAGCACATCATAAAAGGCTAATTATTTTGTATTTAAAGGAGGCATTCTTCATGCCTTCTCTTGCACTTATGAATCGAAAGTCAAGAAAAATATTATTCTCATAACGAAAAAATTTGTTGCTGCTTACTTTGTTGTTACTTACTGTCGTATTCATTAAAAATATTTAAGGTTTATTAAAGTTTTATTTGACAAATTTAAGCGTTTAATTAACCTAAAATATTTTTTTTAATACGGCAGTTATACCTTAACGTTCTACTTCAAAAATAATTTTTTTTTTAGAAAATCAATCATAAATGTGCTAAATGACGTTAGGATTTCAAAACGTTATTTAAATGGCTTGTAGCAAATTTCGCTATAATAAATTGTTTTGTGTGTAAATCTAAGCAAATGTATGACAAATAACTATTTATATATCTCATTATAAATAAGTCATTACTAAAAACTTTTTAGTAACAGGTAACATGTAGAAGTCATTGTTGTTTATAACAGTCATTACCTATTTTTGCTGGGTAATAATTAAAAATTACTATCCACTGGTATTTATACATGAAATGGCTGTAAAATAACACAAAATTTACTTTTAAAACATGTAACAGTGAAACAGCTTTACAATAGATTACATTATCTCGAGTATTGTTAACCTTGCAAAACACACGAATTAGTGCTGGCTAAGTATTGAATAGTTGAGTACTGCATATCGAGTAATTGTCTTTTTTTTTGGCACTCAATACCTCAATGAAGTATTCGATGTTTTGAGATCTGTATTCTAGGAATCGATTAAAGAAAAAATTTAACTATTTGAATACAATTCTATTTAAACATTTAAGCCTATCTGTATACATATATAAAAGTGAAACTCTGTGTGTGTGTGTTAGCTATAGACTCCGAAACTGTAAAACCGATCGGACTCAAACTTTGACAAGTTGTTGTACACATTCCAGAGAGTGTTTATGGGTGGCAAAAAGTGGGCGGAGCCACGCCCATAAAAAATTAGTTATTATTTTCAGCTACTTGCACTTGACCGATTTTACTGAAACTTTGCACACATATTAAGCTGTCATGACTATAGAATTTCGAGACTAGAAAATTGGGCAGGGCCACGCCCACAAAAAAAGTTCTAATTTTGAGGTCCTTGCACTGGACCGATTTTTCTAAAAATTTGCACACATATTGAGCTGTCATGACTATACAGTTTCGTGATTAGAAAAGTCGGCAGTACACTTGATATTCAATTAAAATTCAGAATGCATTTTTATTAATTTAGGGCGTAGCAACGCGCGCCGGGCTTTTCTAGTACTTAATAAAATTTAAAGTACACTACTTGTCCGCAAGTCTACAAAGTAAAACAAACCACGACACAGTGGGGCAATAAGCTCTTTTTTTTAACGGATCAATTCATGTCTCCACAACTTCAATTGTAAGGCACACTAAATTTGATGTGTGTAACTCTTAGAATAAACTGCATGTTCTAACACATTTTGGGTATAGGAAAGGGTTAATGGGAAACACGATACAAAATAATTATTATTTAATAAATTATTATTTTTTCTAAGTCTGCAGAACTACAATAGTAAAGCACACTAAGTCTTATGTGGGTAACTCTTAGCACAAACAGCATGTACCAACGAAGTATTGGAAGTTTATAAGGGGGTACGAGTACGGGGGTATAATTGAGGTAAATATGATTTAATTACGCAAACTTTTTAATTATTTTCTGCCTATTTTTTAAGTTTTCGCTCCCTATGTTTAATTTTAACGCGTCACTACCAAAAGCACCGTTATATATTTGACAGTTTTTTTGCTTAGTGATGTAGAATTTCATGGACTAAGCCAGTACTTTCAGTTTTTACAGTTCTTTAACTTTTTTTTACTTGTTTCGTTAAATGAACCCCTTTGGCCACTAAGTACGGCATAAAGGTTAGATATAATATATATTTACGATATTTATTTAAAACAGGGATAAGCAACAGCAATGGATTTCCCCATTGTATATGTAAGTCTCTCTCTCTCTTACTCTGGAAAAATTAATAATACATTTGGCATAGCAATTTAAAAAACAAGAAAGAATGAATCTTATATACCTTTTACAACGTGTAACCATGCAATAACAATAGTTAGTTTAGTAACATATAAAAAACATACATACCATTGTTAAAAAAAAAATAAAAATAAATAAATAAAAAAAAATAAAAATAACAAAAAATTTAAAAAAAATAAAAAAATAAATTTTAAAAATTAAAAAAAAAATTAAAAAAAAATTAAAAAAAAAAATTTAAAAGAAAATTATATTGCGAGTCCCAAAATCAATGTCTTATTTGGCTCTAATTTTTAGCATTAAAGTATACAAGACCTTTCTTTAGTGTCACAATATTTCGACTCGTACCCTTCGAAATTAAAACAAAATTTGTTTTTTTTTTAACAATCGATTTTCACATAAAACTTTTTTATAGACTTAAATTAATATTTAAAAAAATTAAATTTATTTTCCTACATCAAGTAGGCCTAATTTATCAAATCTGGGTAACATTGTTTTAACAATTCGTTGAACTCTTTTATTTGTATACAAAACTTTGCATAATCTTTGGGCTTTTTCATCGGAGCTTAATAAAGTCTCAAAATCGGCATCCTCCGTATTATCCGTTATCAAGATGGGAAAGTTTACCAAAGAGCAGGAAACCGCTGAAAATACAATTATTTAAAATCAATTTAAAATGTAGATCTTATTTTAAAGGAAAAAATTTTTAAATTATTTATATATCCATATTTTCTGTTATATATATTTTTTAAATTTGCCAAAACCTTTTAAGCCTTAATATGTATGTAATTTAAGCTTTAATTTTTTATTAATATGAAATAAGTCAATACAAACAAAATTATGCATTGCGCATGTGTTTTGTAAAACCAACTCTCTCATGTGTATAGTCACATCAGCAACAAGTGATTAATATTACAAGTAAAAATTGTAAAAAAATTTACTAAAGTGCTAAGTATAAGATAATAATAAAGACCTCGGCGACACACCTCCATCCAATGGTCTAAATTTTCAATGACAATGTTGATTTTCAATTGTTGGGCACGATGATGAGTCGAGGTTGTCTGCTCTTTTGCCACTCATCGCGAAAAACAGCAATATTTTCCGTTCAACGAACTAAGAAGGCATTTACAAATGTTTTCACATTTCATACAGACCTTCTTTGTTGAAATTTAAGTACATATGATTATGTTCACCAGAAGAATCACAAAGTGTAGGAAATGCATTTTGATTTGAACACCCATTTTCATAACTATAACGCGTTACTTGATTGTGTATCTTTCCATGGTTCTAATCGAGTTAGTCTGAAAATGAGAAATGTCAAATAAAAAGCAGAAAAAAAACTAGACGTTTAGGTGTGGTTCACATTCAATATCGGCCCATTAAATTTATCCACCCTTTACTTTAATTATAAAACTAAAATGCTTTTCTTCTCCTTCAGTTTATCTAACTGTTTTTGTGTTTTGTTAAGTGCTAGGCTGATGTGACGTAAATGTGCAGACCGAAAATTTGTTTACAGTCGAAATTCGTAAACTAAAGAAGTGTTTATAATGAACAACTTTAAAAGATTGAAAAAAAAGGAATTTTTTTTAAATAGATCGCTGTCAAACTCACCAAAAAATCCATTTTCCAAGAGTTGGGCATTCAGCTCGTGCAGTGTTGGTATGGGCTGTTTATACTTTAATTTTTTCAACGTCTCTTCTAATACCGCATGGTAATATTTTATCAATTCTGGTTGATGATGCAACAGCAAGTCATCCTGCGAAGAGGTGGTTAAAAAAAAATGTAGATCTACAGCTGGAGAGGACCAACTACAATATTGAAAATCTATTAATACAACATCTAAAACATTTTCCTTCTCCTTTCCTTCATCATATTGTATCATTATGTTATTCGTCCAAAAATCGCCATGATTTAGTGTTAGAAAATGTTTAGGTTTTGGATCAAAACAACGTGTGACATATTCCAGGGCATGAGGTATTAATTGCTCCAGTTTGTCTCTAAAGTAGATACCTAATTCTGGACATGATTCGGCAAATTTTGTACTCGCTTTCATAGCATTTTTCAGAAATACACCATAACAGTCGACATGTCTGTTGTATAAGCCGTGTGTATATTTTTCTAACAAACCTGGTTGACGCTCATTTAACACTGCTGCAGCAGCATGCATTTTAGCTAGTTTTTTTAAACAGAATTTTAAATGGACTTTATCCATGCCCACCAAACGGTTGGCCATGACAAATTTACGTACCGTTAAATCCTCAAATACCATAATATCACGATTATAATCGACATGAATAGTTTTAGCACACAATTGATCTTTTTCACCAATTTCCGTAAGCATTTGTTGTAGTTGCGGTAGCACTGTTTCGTACATTTGCATTTCAGTATTATAGACATCGTATTGTCTTAAAATTTCGGTTAAATAAGGATTATCATCGTATGTGGCCTTGATTATAAATTGAAGGTTTTTTATATTCGTTACCCCATCTACTATGTAGTTGACCTTCATTCTAGTGATTAAACTGCAATAGCTTTCGCCTTTTGCAGTAGCAGGAGCCGTTTCTAAGTTTATTACTTTTAGAGTAGCGTCATTGCAATATTTTTTTAAAAACTTTTCTACATATTCTTTCTTTAAATACTCAGCTTCATTGCAGTGAATTGTAGCTGCCATTTTTTTTACATTTTTTAATTGTAAATAATTATTTCTTTAGCATAGCACTTATTTAAATCGGCGTCTTGTTATCGAATGATTTTCAACTTCAGTTTGTCTGTTATATTTATAGCATTAGAATAGAAAAGTGCATTTGTATTTTTTGAGTAATTTTTTGCTAAGAGAGAAACAGAGCGAAATTTTAATCTGGCTGAACATTTTCAGATTGTATTGTATTGTAAATTGTACCATATTAACAACAATTGTACCAAAAATTACTGGAACTAAAAATATAAACTGCCTTGTTCATAAAAAATATTAAAGGTTTATAAACATTTAATAAAACTGATTTTCTATGAAAATTTATTTTATTTTTTACCTATAAACAATAATTCTTCGTAACGCATTTAATTCCTTTATATTTACAAGAAAAACAAAACAAAAAGTATCTACTTAAACAAAACTAAAAACAATTCAGCAGATAAGATATCATTAAAAAAAGCGGTGACCTGGCAGGCATTAATACAACCACCCCGGAGTAATGCTGAGTGTGGTTCAGAAGAGGATCGCCTTCCAAGCGTAGAAAACAAGGGGTTTTTCTAGTCGGAATGCCTATTAGGAGAGCCCGACATAACACATTGGTGACAACCTTAAGTACATGCAAAACTGAATTTTTCCTCCTTAAAAAAAATTATCATTTGTTAATTTCCAGATATAATTTCAATGTGCATTAATGTCAAATTTCGTTTGATATTTTGGAACACCTAATTAGTACAAACAAAACACCTTTCAGATTTAACTTTTATGATTAAAAAAATTTAATTGTGTTTATTCGACTTAGGATGTTTTGTTAAAATTTTACAAATATAAATACATATACATAAGTATGCGAAGTATGTTCACTTCAATTTATCAATGTTAATTATTTGAAAAAATATTCAAACAATTCGAAACTATATATGTACATATAGTTTTAAATTAAGAAAAAAATGTACTTAAAGCATTTAAGGTACCACTTTCAATTGTACCAACTATGGTACAATTTGCCAGGCAAGATTTTGCTCGGCTTAATCAAGTATAATTCAACTCAAATTTTTCAAATTTCAAAATTATAGCTAAAGACATCTTAAACACATATATGAGAAAAAACATACATACATTCAACACAATAAAATAAAAATCTTCACAACGTGTAGTCATGCAATAACAATTGTTGGTATCATCATTCATCTTAAGTATATAAAATACGTACATACATGTAAAAAACATACCAAAAAAAAAAAATATATATAAAAAAAAATAATAAAAAAAGAAATTTTTAAAAAAATTAAAAAAAAATTTTAAACAATTTTTTAAAAATTTTTTTAAAAAAATTTTTTAAAAAAATTAAAAAATAATAATAAAATATAAATAAAATGAAATAAAATTTTTTTGGCTCAGCTGAAATTCGATGCTACGTTTACTTTAACCAGTATGTATGTAGGTTGTTGTTGTAATTGTGAAAAAAAACGAGATGGTCGTGGTTTCTTGCTCATATCTCAGAAAGTTATGGGGCGATTGTACTGAATTTCAATAGCGCTTCATTACTGGATATTTCCAAGAGATTGATATCATATAGAGATCTGAGGAACATATAGTTGCTTCTAAAAGTTGATTTCAACCAACACACGGACAGACGGGCAGACGGACAGACGGTCAGGGCTTAATCGAATCCTATATTCATAAGCTTTCAGAAAATATATACTCTATGGGGTCGGAAATGAAAATTGTAGAAATTACAAACGGAATGACAAAGCTATATATACCCTTGTGCACCACAGGTGAAGGGTATAATTAAATGACGTTCGTTGGTAATCGCATCACTTAAGAACGGCTGCATCAGCTTTGCAGTCTTTAAAATTAGTGTGGGGTATTATAATAATAACTTGCAAAGTAGCGCTTAAAATGAGCTAGAAAATAAAGGTAGGCCTGATACCTTCAATACAAATAAAAAAACATTTTATTAAATACATATGTATGTATATAGAAAGGAAGACGGGGGCACACGCTAGTTTCAAATATATCTAAATATTAATTTTAAATTAAAATACATTTTTTAATGAAACTAAGAATCTTTTTGGATATTAATTTATATTTTTTTAAATTTTAATGGTCATTTTATTATAGAGGTAATTTATATTTTCCTTATGATGGTTCATGAACATTTCAACATAATCTACAAATATGCCATTCTCTGATACACACCCATCTGATATGTTTACTTTTGTATAAACTTGTACATATATCTTATATATTAACAAGCAAGTACCCAGTGGCAAATTTGGGCGACATCGTCACAATGACATTTTCATCAAAAAATTATTGCCACAGATCAGTATCAATTCGATATGTGCACGAAATTATCGTTAATGAAAATTTGATTGTTAAATCTACGTGACAATGTCACAAACAAAGAGAGTTTTGCATGAGAACATTATTGAAGGGTCACTATACTGATGAAAGTTGAAACTTAGCGACATTTTCTGTTATGAGTTCATAACAGTACATAAGAGTGCGCCAATAAATCATAATGATATTGTCTGCTATGACTCATTAATACGCGGAGGTCCACAAGACAAAACCAACTTTAATCGTCTATGAATGCTTGGACATTTACTTTAAAAAATCAAAAATGGCGCCACAGAGAAATGAGCATTTGTCATCTATGACTTAACATTGTCAGCGTTTGTCAGGAAGAATCATAATGACGTTCGCTACCGGGTACATAGAAACAGATCAACACTTGTAAGTATGTATGTATGTGTTGTTATGTGTATGGTTAACATAATTAAAAATGGTCAAAATGTTTTCAACTCAAACAAATTTATAAGAGTCAAGTATACATATTTATTTGTATGTATGTATATTTGGTTGTGCCTTACGGTTTGTTATCATTGAGAGTGTTGGAGGGTATATGAATCAAGCTTGAAAATATATTTAAAAATATCGTTGTAATATTAAATGTCTTCTCAATTATTGTTTAAGTTTATATAACAGAGATCAAATTACTGCATTCGATTACGATCGAAATTTTACTCAAATATTTAAGTTTGCTGTGCTTTTGGTATAGAGATTCTAATAAGCATTTTCTATTTTTTTCTAAACTAAAACGAATTGGTTTATTAAATAAAAAATGTTTTATTTAATTTATTTCTAATAATAAATTAAATATCTACAATACATATTAACATTTTATTTTCTTAACATCGCAATAAATTTAGATAAACGCATACATAAATATGTATGTATGTATGAATGTATGTATTTATGTATAAGATGTTTTTTTTAACCCATAGAATTTAAAATAGTTAAAAATAATGCGAAAAGAGCAATTTTAATAAAAAGAATTGTTGTTCGTAAAATGAATACATTGCATTAACATTTGAAAATGATTTCGAACATATATCCAAAACAGCTGTTCTTGACGAAGCGAATTCCGGCCGTTCGATTTTGGGCCAGTTTTTCTAGCATTGCTTTTATTTAGGTATGGCTGTAATCTTAACAAAGTTAGCATCCGAAACTAATTTGTTAGATAAGCTAGTAACTATAAGTACGTAGCCCCATAGAAAATAGTCGATAGATGTCCAATCGCACAACCTTGAAGGCCAATTGACAGGTTCATTTATCGAAATCAGCTAATCACTAAATTTGTATTTTTTTTATTTTTTATGTTTGTGTTTGTCATATGGCACGTAGCCTCATATCTTGCCTAGATCAATATTATCCATATTTTCAAATAAATAAATAATTGTTCAGTAACGATCTTCAATGATCCAAACGCGAACTCCGGCTTCATTTTTGAAGAAACAGTTGATTTTTAAGTACACGCTCTATAACTTCCAAGCTGGGCAGGTGCTACAATAGTTTTAAATAAATGCTTTATTAATACGGTTTTTATGTGTGATTCAAATTTTCAATTCTACAATAAAATTTCTTTAACATATCCTAACATTATTTTTAAGAAAGCCCATCTTAAAAGTATTGTCAAAAAAAAAATTATACAAAATTACCATGTTTTTTTATCATAAAAAAATCCTCTACATTTAGCTTTTTATTACAATGTTTGTTAGTTTCTAATACTGGCTTTCAAGTTCATATAATTTTAAAATTGTTTCATTTACGAAGAGTTAAATTTTATTTGTGATAATAAAACAATACAGTGAAAGGTAAGTTTTTACCGACACTAGGCTAGTGTTTTTCATCACTCTTTGATTGGCATTTTGGTGTTGGTTGTACATAAATATCATCTATTTAGCTCTCTAGCTGTTAAGAAATAGAATTCAATAATCAAATAATTATTTCATTTAGCATTTGTAAAATTAAATTATTATATAAAATTATAAACAAAGTCATATTGTGATGTTAATAACGTATTTTTGGTACCGTGTTATATTAACGGCATTTTGGAAATGTGAATTAAAAATCTTTAATAATTGGCAGCAAATCTTCATAGAAATCATTTTAATAAGCCCTCTTTAAATCTTGTAATAGTTTTTATGCAAACTGCAGTTAAAAAATTAACTTACATAAAGTCCCGTTGTTCCTTTTAAGAACATAGGGCTTCATTTGAGGTTTCATTAATCAAATAGGTTTAAGATCGGCAACTGATTGGTCTACCGCATCCTATCCTTATCTGGGGCTGCCAGGTTAAATTGTTGGTTTTGGTTATGGATATCTATTTCGACACTTTCTGTTACCGGTATTTCCCTATAATAATGATCTTTCTATTGCTCTAATTATTTTAATTTTTTTTATTTAATTTTAAACTTTATTTTTCATCGTTTTTTGTATTATTGTATTAATTATATATGGCCATAAGGGCTCGATTAATTGAATAAATAAATGAAAAAATTGCCAAAGAAAATTATAAATTCTCAAATTTATTATTTTTTTTAAATTCCTTATTTATGAAGTAAGCAAGTATTGTTTTTGTTTGTGAGCTGTAATAAGACACCATCAGAGTGAAATTCATAAAATGTTTTTTGTGCGACTACACATTTTATCGAAAATCTTGATGACTTCCATTTGAGATTCGTTGAAACTCAATAATTTAAAATTATGGGCAAATTTGTTATGATCTTTTATACAAAACTTTAATTTTATTTATTTTTCTTTCTTTAGCTCAATAACCATGGAATATGAAACTTTTTATTGTACATATTTCCTTAAAAAAATGAAAATATAAACATATACATATGTACATCCATATTCAATGGCTTGACCATTTTATTTTATTATTTTTTGCTTTTTAACTTTTTTTTATTTATTTTGAGAAGCGTTTTAAAATTTATATGTAAACATACATACATACATACACACATACATATTTAATGAATTGAAAATAATTTGATGATTTTAGTTTTATACTTGTTTACATTAAATATATATAAAACTTAATTCAACGTGCAAAAAATATGTACATATTATTGCTGCATTCACAAGAAGTCCTAGGTGTCGTATTATCATAAGGTCATAGTTTACGAAATAATTTTAAATGAATAAAAAATATTGCATTATTATGACAATACGATTCTTTTGATACCTTCTGAATTCACTAAATAAAAATTATTATATTATTTGATATTATGTAAATAAACTAAATAAATTTTTAGAAATCCCAAACGGCATACTCTTTAACGACATCCTTATTTTCTTTGCGATGGCGATGCACAGCGCTTGCCTCACCCTTGGCTACACAACGTTTACGGATGTCTATTTTTTCCTTCTTATCCATATTACGTTTGATACGATCTGTTATAACTGATGGTGCAATTGTGCTGGCCGTAGTAGAATAGGAACGTTGAGAACGGGCATCGTTTAATAACTTTTCAACCATTTTCAGACGATACATACGAGAATTGGGATCAACATTTGCCAATTCGGGAACATTATCTGTTTCCAAATCATTTGAACTTAACGACTGAACATCAGAGTCATCTTTCTCTATCTTATTAGAAAAAGTTTCTGGCTGCTTATCAAACAAATTTGTTACATTTGCTGAACAAACACTGCTATTAACATTTGTAACTTGTATGTGAGAATTAAAATGTTCATCTATTTGTTTGGATTGTACTTCCTCTGCTCCAGATGTACATTCAGGTATTTCCACTTCTGTTGATATTTTTAGATTACCTAAATATTGCGAGCATGATTCAATATAACGTCTTATTGAATCATCACCACTTTTAGATGATTTTAATTCACTAAAGTTAATTTCATTTTCTAGCTGTTGGCGGTATTCATTAAGGTCATCCTTATTGGTTTCAACCAATTCAGGAACGTCGTTTTTATCATTGTCATCGTCTTCACCATCAGATTGTTCAATCATACCATATTCCTGGAAATATAGAGAATTTTGTAAAATGGTAGCAAAATAACTGGTATCATTTTCAAATAACAATGTATGCACCTTAAGTATATCTTCTTCCATTTCTTTAGTAAAACCATAGCCTGTACAATGAACTTCGGTATCTAAGTTATCATCTCTAATAATATCGGAAAATTTGGGGTATTCTTCACTTTCATAGTTATATTTTCGACGAAATATTTCCCGTACACACTGTACGTCACGATTAAAAAAACTAAAAAATAAAATTTTTGGTTTTAGTTATTTTATTAAAAAGTAAACTTTTTTAAATTATACAATTGCTTAATTTACAACCTGTCGAAAGGGTCGTAGGTCGTAACAAATGCAAATCTCCATACTGAAGAAAAACGGCAATAGTAATTACTTTTCCAGCTATAATGTATTTATACGACATTCATTCTAGGTTAAAAAAATTAATGTAGATATTATCAACAAAATGTGTACAACTACTACGACGAACGACACCTATGACAGCTTGTAAATTAAGCAACTTCAACTTGTAATATTTTTTGCAATATATTCTTATACATATCGTCATCTTAAACGTAAAACGGTGTCAATAAGTCAAAACAAAACTTTATTATTTGCATAACTGTCTGTTTGCACAAAAAGTTTTAAAATTTAAGGGAAAGACAAATATTTTTTAGTACTTACAACTCAGCATTTTCATGAGATGTTGACATCATTTGAGGAAAGTCTATCACTATAGGTTTACCATCATCTTTTAACATCAAGTTAAATTCGTTGAAATCACCATGTATAACTCCGGAATTGCCCAAGCGTACAATTAAATTCATAAGGTCATCATAAGTTTGATCGGGATCACTTAACTCATGAATTTGTGTCCTAAAGTAAAATAATTCTTTTTTAACTAACATCAATACAAACTTAACCCAGCTTCTTACATAGGCCAACCATTAACCAATTCCATCAGAACGCAATGGCGATTGAAATCAATTGGTTTAGGCACAGGAAATCCTCTATCGTACAATGCAGACATGTAGGCAAATTCTCTAGTGGCCGAAATGCGTGACAAATACAACCAAGAAGCTTTATGTCTGCGTCCATGGTAATCACGTTTCGATTTAATATTACGAAAACAAGTACGACCCAAACGATGTAACTTTAAACATATAGGTGTGTTATCTTCATCTGCCACTACGTAAATATTCGATTCTTTACCAACGCCAATTTGATTACCAAATGAAGCAACAGAACCTCTTAGAGTTAACGATTTTAAGGCCAAGTAATCATAGCCAGTATTGGTAAGGCGATAGCCATCAACTTTACAGAAATAATAATAATACATTAGTTTGTTTTTAGAGGTAATACGGAAAAAGTTAACCTACACTTTTTGCCTCTTTCGTAGGTCAAAAGTTTGTGTTTGCACAGTTCCTTAAGCAGTTTATGGACACCGCCTGCCTTAAGATTCGCAATAGAGGCTACCAAAGGTCCGGGTACCAGTTCATGATTTTTCATACCCATTTCGACCTGCATATAAGGAAATGTTAAAAGTAGTTTTAATATTTGTTAATCCTAACTTACCGCAGTTAAAACTCGAAAATCTTCTTTCGTTAGATAACGTAAGATGGAAACATTCAATTTGCCCATTCTTAAGGTTTATTGTTCTTTTTAATTTTAGGATTTTATTAAATCTTATATGTATTATTTATTGTCAACACGTGCGCACAAAATTATTTTTAAGCCACTGAAAACAAAAAAGCGAAAAAAAAAATGTCATATTATCAGCTGATAATATTTGTTGCCAGATTATATTCCTGCACGCCATCTTGTGTTTAGTAGTAAAGCACAATAGAGTTTAACATGTTTTTATATGCACAGGGTGTTTCATCAATTTTATAAATTTGTAGCAGTTAATACAGGGTACACTTGCACAATGTATACGGGACAACTTTTAATATATATTTGTAATACAGTGAGGCCTCAAATGTACGTCATATGATATACCAGCAACATAAGTTATCCGGAAAATAAATAAAACGAAAATTATTTCTTTTGCAGTTTAATTTTTTGTAGTATCGATTAACCGTGATTAAATCTATTATCCCTGATTATAAACATAACCTTTTAAAATAACTTTTGAACTCAATGTGAAAACGAATAAGAAGAATTTTCTTATTTGAATACGATGGGCCAGGAGCATATAGTTAAATTTAAAAATTTAAGAACTGCGGATTTTTAGTGTTTATTTTAACAGTGACATTCCTTATCAGCCGTAAAAGACAAAGAAAACTATGGCTTTTAAAGACAATATTAAAATATTTATAAACATCAAAAAAAAATTTTTTTGTGTTAAAATTCTTTAATAAAATAAACTTTAGGAATTCAATTAACAGAAAATTTTAATGAATTATTCGCTGTTTGATCGTAAAATTATTATTCCTTTTTCATATTAGTTAAACAAGTTCTTAAAATGCTTGAATGTCTGTGTTACTATTTAAATGCAATATAAATCAGTTAATATATATTAAAAAAATATATGAAATTTACCGGAAAAATTTATTCTTCAGAATACTGTTCATGTTCCGATCATTACACATAGTCGAGGCCTCACTGTATAACTTAACCAAAATTATTACAAGTGTTGGTTATAACTTTTGTTTCCCTGCTTTTGATTACTGAATATACCTAATATAATCGGATATTTTTATATGAATATTAATGCTAACATTTTTATTTTTACATAAAATTTATTGTTCGAATATATGTTTTCCTTAATTTTCTAATTTTAATATACTTTTTTTTCGTAAAAAAGCTGTTTAGTTTTGTATAAAATTGTGAAATTCATGACGACCGTGATTTTGCTATACGCTTTTACTAAATTTATACTTATTTACGAACTTGAATTTCAGAAAAAAATTACAGAAATTTTTTCATCGAATTATTGACGATAAAAATTTAGTCAGTCCATTTTTGTTTCCATCATTTGATGTTAATCTTTATATTTAACCTTTTAAATAGGGAATAAATTAGAAAAATTGTATAGTTGTTTAAAAAATAATATTCTGGGCATACGTACATGCATATTTGCTAATTTAAATTGATCTTAAAAACTGTAAATTTATCAGATTTAGATATTTTTTCTTATGTTGCTTATTTGTTACCTGGAAAATTAATAGAAAGGTAAAAAATATTTTATTGATCAACTGTAAAATAAACTTGAAATTTACCACTTCGTTTATTGTTATCGGTATCTTTGAGAAATGCATATTTCTTGCAATCAGTTTTACGTGCATCTTTGCATAATTTTTTGCAGTCCATATCATAGGTGGGATAACATTTTCGTAGGCCTTCCCTAGGGTGTGGATTATAAGCCGGCTTACGTTGAGCAGGCACGTTAGTTACAATAGCCTTACATTGACTACTTTTACCAAGATCTTCAGAACCTTTTTTCTTATTGCTGCTATAGTGGCGCATAAAACCGAAATTGTAAAAGTTTTTATTTTTAAAAAGGGGAACTGTTGTCAAATTTGCAAAAGTACGCTTGATTAGACTATTATTCGACATTGTAGCTAAAGTACTAAAACAATTTTTATTTTGTCCACAATTTGGCTTGGTTTCTTTTTTAAGTTTACCACAACTTTGTTTCTTAGAGTCGGTTTTAGATTTACAAGGACTTGTGGGTTTTTTGCTACAGAGATTGTCTTTTTTATTGTCAGTGACACATGGACTATTCTTTTTCTTTTTGCAAGGATCATCCTTATCCTTCTTGCATGGGTCTTCCTTTTTGCTAACACATGGACTTGAAGGTTGTTTTTTCTTTTTACAAGGATCTTCCTTTTGCTTTTTACAAGAATCTTCTTTTTTCCTGCATGAATCTTTATTTTGTTTGCTATCACATCCACTATCCTTTTCCTTTTTACATGGGTCTACCGTCTGCTTTTTGCTACATGGGCTTGTAGGTTGTTTTTCATTTTTACAAGGTTCTTCCTTCGTCTTTTTACAAGGATCTTCCTTTTTCTTACCACATGGATCACTGTCCTTTTTCTTGCATGGATCTTGTTTTTGTTTTCTGTCTCCACATGGACTTTTCTTTTTATCCTGCTTATTGCAAGGATTATCTTTTTTCTTATCTTTTTTATAAGAATCTTCATTTTTGCCGCTTCCACAAGAATCAGCTTTTTTAGTAGCAGAAAGTCCATCAGGAGTTTTCTTAACACCACCACAAGGTGATTTATTTTGTTTGCAAGGATCGTCATTGCATTTTGGTTTATATTCGTTATGTTCGTCTGAACAGGGATTTTTTTGCTTTCTTTCCTGAGGCTTATCATCAGAACCAGAGCTGCCATCTTTTTTATTACACTTTATGGGCTCCTTAGAACCGATGGGTCCCTTAGACGAATCATTAGCTTTTTTGCAAGGATTTTGTATGCGCTTAGTACATGGATCTTCTTTTCTACACTTGGGGGAAATGCATCCGGTAGGCATTTTATTCTTATTCTTTTTTATTTCCTCATCTTTGATACGCTTAATTTTTTCCATTTCATCTTTACAGGGATTAGGGCATTCTGGAGGTTTGCAAGGATCATCTCTTTTGCATCCATCACTGGCTTGTTTTGGTTTTGAAGTTAAAGGACAAGGACTGGAAGATTGTTGAACCTTCTGTTGATCCAAGTTAGGAATACTATGGGACTTGGAGGCTTTTTTGCAAGGACTCTTGCGAAGTTTTGTGCAATTATCCTCTTTTCTACACTTAGGTGATTCACACTCGGTTGGCATTTTATCTTTTTTCTTGTTTTCTATTTCGTTTTTATATCTTAATTTCTCTATTTCATCTTTACAAGGGTTAGGACATTCTGTAGGTTTACAAGGATCATCCTTTTTGCAACCATTACTAGCTTGTTTTTTTAATTTTTGTGGTGGAGGACATGAATTGGATTCTTTAGAAGCAGGTTCCAATGCATTTTGTATAATCAGACTAGGAGCATTACAACCTTTAATGTTTATTACTTTTGGACGACCATTTGGATTATTTTCCAGTTTGTCATTTAGTTTTGCGCATTCTGCTAAAACTGCTCTACGTTTAGCGGCTTCAACCAATGCTTGGTTATAGGCATCACATCTCATAAGTAGTTCCTTTGTACCAAACAATTTGAAAAGAAAAGGATAATCATAGTTTGGATTACATTTTGATTGAAGTTTGCTACTTGAAGCTGGACGGCGTGTCGTTAAGGTTATAACTTTTTGTGATGATGTTTTAGGTAGAATATTAAAATTGTCTGAATTTTTACTTTGACTTTCCAGCAATGATTTTTGTTGAGAAAAATTTGTACTTTTAGTAGAGTATGATTTTTTGGAAAGACTCGTATTTGTTAAACATGAATTTTTATTTAATTTAAATGGATTCCAAGAACAACCGGTAAAAGGTTTGAGGCTTTTTAAACTCTCTCCAAATAAAATGTCATGTTGCCAATTTTTATGTACATCGGCAGCTAAATAATTAAAAAATTCTTTATTAATTAACAAGACATTTTCGCCATTGGCTAATTGCGAGCGATTAAAATTTTGATTTTCTTTTTTTTGTTTTTTTGGTTGTAATAATTTGGACGCTATAGAACTTTCCATATTATGTTCATCCGCATGCTGCCAATTAACAGATTTTAGTAAAACTTTAGACGAATTACTATTCAAAATATTTCTGTCTAGACATGTTTTTTTAGAAACATTATTTTCTTGATTAAATTCCGACCTATTCGTTGCATTAAATATTCTACTAGCGTAATTCCTTTGTAATGAATTAGAACTGTTAGACCGATTCTTAAGAACTTGCACTACAGATGTATAACGTCGAATATTAGAATTGCATGACAATCGTGATGTAAGCTATAAAATAACGTTTGAATATAACAAATATGCATGAATATAACAAATATACATATATTTTTTTAAATTAAAACTTACTGTAATAATTGGACCAGTTTTCGAAACAATATGCATTTTAATTTATTTATAATAAAGATGTAACTAAAAATTTTGTATAATAAACCAAAAAGAAATTAATTTATTAAATTTTCTATTATTATTTTTTTACACAAGAATTTTTTTTATTATAAAATTTTTATTTTTTTCTGGCAGTTAAAAGAATGATTACTTTTTCATGAAAACAATTTTGTGGAGAGTCAAACTTGTGGTAAATTTAAATACTAGTTTAATTGCACAATAGGGTACAGAATCCAAACAAAATGTATTTAACATTTACTCAGACAGATAAAAAATGTTTCAAACAATTTTTATGTTAATCTTTAATTGTTTCATTATTTTCATAATACATAAAGTCGCATTTTTTTCAATTATAGAAGCAGTGCTGACTTGATTAGGGTTCCTTATTGCATAAATGGAAATGGTAAAGATATTTTTACACGAAAGGGCAACAAAACATGTCTTCTGTACTAATTATTATTTCAGCAGTAAAATAAGGAGACAACCTTCTTTGGATAGTAATTTTGTTTATATTTCTCCCTTACTTGCTGATATTTTTAGGATGAAGGCATGATTTAGTTACTCATGATATAAGCGTTTATAAATTGTAATATAGAAAAGTAGGACATCACGTATAAAATGCCTTCAACAAACGCTATTCAAAACAAGTTGGCACTAAGTAAGCGGTTCATGAAGCAAATTTTTAATGGGATTAGTGATCCTCCGTCTTCTTTTATAACATGAGCGGGAAAAAAGAAATTATGTAAATTCCAAATTAAAATGCTTTCAAAATAATACTTTACTAAAACAAAGCGTTAAAATTAAGAGAAATAAAAACATCAGTTGCGTTGTTAACTGGTAATTTTAATTTCTTTATTTTACAAATGTCAGTTTTAAGTTGCCTTCTGTAATACTTTTTTTCAGCAACTGGCAACGCAACTGATATATAAATACTATTTATAAACGATCTAAGGTTTTTGAAATGAATTTTATAAGTGGTACCTTGAAAAGTGTAGTGTATCGAAATTTGGGTTCTATTTATTAGGTTATTGATAAAGAAACCCATACCATACATCACTACAGGACTGAATAAAAAGTTAGTTAGTTTTAGCGTAAAACAAAAAGCTACTTGGACGATTGCTTTCTTGTTTATGATGGAATAATGAAGTTAAATATTAATTTCTATATTAAGTAACAATTTCGTTTACCTTTACCATAATTAGGTGTCCATAAGATTTTAAGTTACTTATTCTTAGGATTATTTTGTGAATTCTTAATCAAAATGTAAATCTTTAACAACTCGTAGCTCCACAGAATACTCAAAGTAAATGGTGGTTATGAGAGATGGTGAGTTTGATAGACATAAACCGTTTCTTATTGAGGTTGACTTTCGATTCGAAGTAGACTGGCAGTTACGTAAAGGTAAAAAGATCGAACATTGTATGTTTAACAAGAAAAAAAACTTTATGTTTTTGATAACTTCACGAATTCCATCTGGTGGAAAAATTTAAGTTGTAGGGCCAAAAAAGTGATATGAAGTCTAAGTCCCGTGCACGTGGCTCAAACATTACTACAAATATTGCTATAGCCCATAGTTTTGAGGAAACCCCAGAGCTGTCTTGTATTCGATGATTTCGTTTAATATTTTTTTATATATTGAAATTCAAACTTTTTTGGAGAGCGCTTTATGTATTTTACACAAGCAATGCTTCAAAGTGTTCACAAGATATGCATCCATTATGCAGATGACAATTTAACAAGTCTTATACTATAAAATACATTTCGTCTAAAAACAGATTTAGTGACATTTAAAAAAGAAAACATTAACTCAGATGTTATTTGTACTTGGTAAAATGCCGATAACATGTATACGTTAAAAGGTCTTAAGGCAATATTTAAATATATTTTATGCTAAACGACATAATAAATGATTCTAAGGATAGATTTTTTAAAATAAGCCTCATTCTTCTTATGAAAGTTTAAAAAAATCTCAATTTTCAAAGAGATTTATGCAGCGTCACAAAAATAGATTTAGTGAAAATTTTTTTTTTCAGCCCTAAAAGTTAAATTTTATTTTTTTGAATAATGTTGCAAATGGACAATTAGTAAAATCACAAGATGTTAGAGGTTATTCTGTTATGTTATTATAACGTAATAAATTTTCAAAAATTTCTCAATAAACAATGCAATAATATCTTTTATTAATTTTAAAACTTTTAGGATATTAAAACATTATGACAATGCAACAATTACGCCTTCTTGTGAATACACCAAATGAATAAAGATGTAATCAAGTTTATTAAATTGGCTTTTTAAATATCTATTTTTGATATAAATTTTAAAAATTAAATGATTATTAATTAAACACCCATAAGCATAAAAAAACATTTGTTTTACAATCCCTATTGTGTTGCAATTATTTACCTTTCGACTACTCGTTACTGCTGAACTAGCATTATTTCAAAACAAAGAGATTCGATTCGATTCGATTGTATAATAATTTATTTCTGGAGTAATTTCACATTCTTGTAAATATCAAAAAATGTTGATAAATAATTTAATTTATATTTTAAATGATCAATCACAGTTTAAAAACATTCTTTGATTAAATTTAACATGAATATGAAAATTAATTTGTAAATCGCTTTTTTTTTTAAATTACGAACTACTAGATGAACTAGATGCCGATAAAGCAGCACTAGCACTACCCGAGCTGGCAGCAAAAACTTGTCTTATATTCGACAAAAAACCCCATATTTTACTACCTATGGAACCTAGAACTTCTAGAAATTGTAAATCACTACTTCCATTAATCATTTCTCGCTCCTCTTCGGTTTCAATCGCTATTGATTCGTTATGTTCGGCCATGGGTTGCATTTCGCTCAGCAAAGTACGTTGAGTTTGAACATGTTCGGTATGATTAAGATGACCATCACGGACACTATTTACTAAATGACGTACCGATTCCAACACGGGTATACTTTGTTTAGAGCGTTGCCACATGGTCTCATTTTTAGGGGATTCATGTTGTTCATTGTTTCCAAACCCACTTTCCAAAGTGTTCATTTGATCATTTATCAAATCATCGGTTAGCTCATTATCAAAAATTTCGTTATCTTTTTCACTTTCCTGATAGTTTTCATTTTTCGGCACAATATTTTCCAGTTTATCGAAATTGGTTTCGAGATTTTCTACAAATCTTCCAAAGAGTTGTTGTAAAGCTCCACGCATATCAGGATTATTCTTCGAGGTTAAATTTGAGCGAAAATTTTCGAAATCAAACTCTTTAAATTTCGTTTCCTTTTGCTGTTGTTTTTGTGTTTTACGTTGGTGTATATAGCTGACGATGTGAGTAGTGGCCTCAGTTGAAGTAGCTGGAAAGGTTTCACATTGCAATGCCAGATTCTAAAAAATTCAATAAAATAATAAATAAATTAAAAATGTTTTATTTTTAAGTTGATAATTTCGTAGTAGTCTTTAAATTAAAAATTCCATAACGGTTTCAAAAATAAAATTCTATACAAACAACGAAGATGTACTACTCTCTAATTTTATTTTTACATACTTATATTTATTGTTATTTTTGTTCCAAAAATAATGCGAGGTAAATGTTTGTCTTTTAATAAAATTATCTATTGTAAGCTTTGATTTGCTGTTAAAATGGATTCCTAACATTAATAATGACAAAAGCATTTCCGTTTTAATATATAAATGGCATAAATTATTGCTTGAATGTTATTTAATGCAATTAAATAAGACTTAATTGTTTTATTACACTGAACGATGATAGACTTAGGCTTATATTTATAAAATATAAAATTTAATTGAAATGTTTTTTAAAAATATTTTGTACTAGAAAAGCCCGGCGCGCGTTGCTACGCCCCTTCATGAATTTTAATCGCATTCTAAATTTTAATCGAATATCAAGTGCAAAGCTAAAAATTATAACTTTTTCTTTATGAGCGTGGCACTGCCCACTTTACTAATTACGAAACTGTATAGTAATGACAGCTCAATAAGTGTGCAAAGTTTCAGAAAAGTCCGTCCAGTGAAAGTACCTTCAAATTATAACTTTTTTAATGGGCCTAGCCCTGCCCACTTTTCTAATCACGAAATTATATAGTCATGACAGCTCAATATGTGTGCAAAGTTTCAGAAAAATCGGTCCAGTGCAAGTACCTCAAAATGATACCTTTTTTTAATGGGCGTGGCACTGCCCACTTTTCTAATGACGAAAGTGTAAAGTCATGACAGCTCAGTATGTTTGCAAAGTTTTAGAAAATTCGGTCCAGTGCAAGTAGCTAAAACTGATAACTAATTTTTTATGGGCGTGGCCCCGCCGACTTTTTTAATCACGAAATTATAAAGCCATGACAGGTCAATATGTGTGCAAAGTTTCAGAAAAATCGGTCAAGTGCAAGTAGCTAAAACTGAGAACTAATTTTTTATGGGCGTGGCCCCGCCCACTTTTTTCACCCATAAACACTCCCTAGTATGTGTACAACAACTTACCAAAGTTTGAGCCGGATCGGTTTTACAGTTTCGGAGTCTATAGCTAACACACACACACACAGAGTTTCACTTTTATATATATAGATGGACAATTTGAAATAAAATACATTACAAAATCATTTTTAATTTTCTGAATATAAAAATTTTTGGAATGTCTGAGCTCGGTTAGTGCTTCAGGCCCCATTTGAAAAATTATAATTATAAAATATTGTTAAAGAAGTAAGATCCGAGTGAATAGAGGTGGAGAATTCTAGTAAATAGACATGTCCTTACGCTTATGAATTCAGTAAATTATTATTTTCTGACTTTTCTTTTACTCTCAAAACTTTAAACAGTTACTAAGAGTTGGAACTAATGATATTACAAAAGCTTTAATAGCATTTTTAAAAAACGGCGTTAAATTAATTTAAATGTTTAACACATTGTGCTATATTATTAGAAAATGAAGTTTTTGTTTAATATTAATCAAATTAAGAATTTTTCCGAATTATTACCCAAAGATAAAATGATTATGATTAGAAGCATTTTTTTTCTTAAGTTATTGATAGCAAACGAAAAAGAGAAACAAGTTAGTGAAACCCAATCAAATTCTTAAATATAAATTTTTTGACTTATGACCTTTTTACCTAACATTAAAGGTAACAGTCCAATCGACTATTTTTAGTCGTGGTTAGCTACTAAAATGTTCACAAATGCCGAAAGGGTTTTGTGTTCTGTTACCTAAATCCAATTTTTTTTTTTGAATTTCAACACCAAATCTTAATTGTAAACATTTGTTTTGTTGTATATTTTATATAAATAAAAATAAAATTACTTTGTTAAAGTCACAATTTATTTTAATTATGTATCAATATAAATCTTCGTCGAATTAATAACAAAAGTAGCAATGTGTTGTTACTTTTATTTAAACTTTTTATCAGTGCGAACAACAGTTAAAAAATATTTACATACAAATGTAGATATTTACTGTTTTTAACAAACATTTTTTATTATTTTAATTATTTTTTGTTATTACTTATTTATTTTTTTGGATGTTTATTTATTAAATTTATTTATTAAACACTTACGTTGAACAATATCAAAAACGAAAAGCACCAAATTATTCTCAACATGCTAGAGGTCATTTATTAAACATTGAAAGTGAATAAAACAAAACAATATATTATTAAATGAAAAAATTTAAGCAAATATTTTTTCCTCAAATAAACCGTTCAGACCAAATTACAAATTAAAACTGACCGGTAGACTTATTAAATTAGGTTTGTAAGAATAAAAACAATATTAATAAAAGAGCACGGCAAATTAAAATTCCACGTGCGTACTTTTATGTATTTGCATATGAGTATTATATCTGTACCTACGTTTATAAGTATCCATTCATATTAACGAGCAAAACTTTAAATAAAAACGTAGAATAACGTGGTTATTATTAATTTATACATATATTTTTTATAAAAAAACAACACGTAGAATTCCACTATAAAGTGCATTTACAAAAAAAAAATAAAATTATATAATAGACAATGAATTCTTAACATATTTGGCAAAGTCCGAATAAGTGGTAGGTGGTGTGTATGCTTGTACGTATGTTTGTTTGTATGTATAATTTTGTTTATTTCAAAACTTCGAATCTATATTTATCTACATACATATATTTAAAAACATCTTTAATAAATACATTTTATTTCAGAACTTTTTCAGTTTAAATGTTAAAAAAAGTGTACAAGAAAATTGGGACCAGGTCATTAAGTAACTGTCGTTAGACTCTAGTATGGGATACATATTACAAATAATACGAACAAATTTGTTTGAGAGCCTAAACATTTTATTATTTTTTTTAATAAGACTTCAATGGATTATCAAATATAGATAATGTTGACATATTAACAAACATACGCATTTTAGCTTTTATGGTAGCTACTAAGGTTTTTAAAATTATACTAATTATATTATACTTCTCAACATTGTTTGCATTTTTTTTTAAATAAGCATTATAAAATGCCAGTGTATTACAGTCAAAATGATGTACTATTAACTAACGTAAGGCTATCTTTTATTGACATATAAAAAGGAGGCAGCTAGTTTCTTAACACAAAAGTTTCTTATAATGCATACCACTATGCATCATTTTAGCATCAGGTTGTCATTGAAGATCATGTGCTAATGTGAATATTTTAAAAAACTGTACTCCCATAATAAGTTCATATAGATCAATAATATTTTAGTTTTTCAATATTGCTCTTACTATTTTTAACCACAAACTTAATACTGTTGAATAGAAGCTAGTAGTTTTTAGAATCAGGGGGCTAATTCTCGCATTCGTGATCGAAATACAACTCGTATCGAAATTAATTTCGATAGCGTACAAATTTCTAATGATGTTACTCGATACGAAACGAATCGAGTTTTTAGTTCAGTGTTGTAAAGAACTTATTTTTTTTCATGTTTTTTGAAACTAAAAAAAATTAAAGCCTATAAAAATTTTATGTAAATAGGGATTTATTGCTATTTTTATTGCATTTCCATTCGTATATTAAGTGTTTCTAACTTCTTTCTTCGTATTTTCAACTCTATTTCTTTAATTTGTTTGTCTTAGTATTGCTCCTCTTCCTTAATTTGTAGGTTTTTCTTTTTCATTTCAATTAACTGAATATTCAGTTCGACATTCCTTTGTTTTAATTCGAGGTCTTGTTTTTTTATTTCTATAAGGGAATTTAATATTTTAAGCATCTCCTTCTGGTAGTTCTCTGTAGTCATCATATTTTTTTTTTAGCAAAGTAGTTTTTGTTTCCCTTTTCTTTATGCTATTTTTTATGTCTCCGTATATTATTCTTTTTTCTGGCACTGATTATTCTAAATCATCATCTTCTATACATGAGGAGTGGTTACTGTCCGAAACTAAAGACGAAGAAGAGCATGGCAAGTCATTATTGTGATCTTCAGGTGATATTACACTTAATTAATCACCTAAAGGTTTTAGGTTTGACTTTGGCTCTGTTTGTGTTTTTAAAACTGATCCAAAGCTTTGAACAGTCTTCAGACCCTAAACAGCGACTTCTATGCCAGCAGCAGCCAAGATTTGTTCCTCTACTTGAGTGAAGATTTATTAAAAGAAAACTTCTTTTTTACATGTTGTTTTTGATCAGCGAATACCTAAACAAAAAAATTATTACTAAAAGTAAAACAATTTTGTCCGCCACATTTTCACATCTTTTATTTGTGGACCAGAAGCATTAAATTTCGCGGCTAGTTGCTCCAAAAGTTGGTTAGCCCTCGCTTTCCCTTGTGAACTGTTCGCAAAAAGGCTGTTTGCCAAAGCTGTGTGCTTTGCCAAAAAATCCCCAAAAATTTCTTTTTGAGAATAATTTATTTTTGTTAACTTTGACTAGAAATATAACAAAAAAAAATTCATAAATTTTTAACTTACATTTTCTTTTCTGTTCACTTTTATACTTTAAAACGTAAACTCGAATGCTTTTTTGCTAACGAGTTTATACTCGCAAGGTTGCATACGAAATGTAGCTCGTTATCGAATGCCATCATTAGAAATTTCGATAGTCGATACTCGATATCGAATGAGAGAATCCCAAAAGTAAGAAAACTCGCACGTTCGAATATAATTTCGCTCGTATACGAATGCGAGAATCAGCCCCCTGGTGTTGTAACAAAATTAAACATTTTGTGTTTTGTATCCTTTTTGTTTTGAAAACTTTTCTAATTGATCGAAAATTTAGTAAAACAATTTTAATAAAACTCATAAATAAAATAGGCATATAAATAAAATAATAAATAAGCAAATAAATAATAAGCATCTTCCTTAATAGACTTAAGAAACAAACTTGAATAGAGGTGACCTCTAGAAATAAGTAGCAAACAATAGAATTGCCGTTATATGTTGAATCCAATGGCTAACTAGTCTGGTATCACTCACATTATAAAGTGTACCTTTCAGGGATGCCAATTTATTCCGATAGGTGAGAAATTAATAGATTTTTGTATATATGTATTTATAACTTGGCAGTTTGGTTTGTTTATGTCTGTTTTAAGTTTATGGTAGAATATTATTATATATAGCTATAAAAACTAATTTTATAACATGTATTGACACATAAAGGTTTTTACAACATTTTAATGTTTTAAGTGTAATAGAAAAGTTTTTACGGAAATTTATATGTAAAACATATTTATGATTGTTTAATTTGCACATTATTTTTACTCTGTGCTTTTAACAAAAATGTTCATATTCTATCAACAACTTAAAAACTTTGAAAAAATTCAAAGAAACCAAGTTGTCCCTTAATTAAAAAAAATCTAGCAATTTTCTTCCGATCGAATCAAAGTAGCATCCATGATCAGTATTAAAAGGTAAAAGCAGAAAAAATTAAGAGAAAACAACAGGTGTAATGACAGCAACATGTTTTTAAGAATCTTGTTTCAATGTTGAAAAACAATTCTAAAAATTATTATTAGTAAAGAAATTTTATTACATTTATTTATTTATTTTATCTTTTAAAAAACATTTAATGTATCTCTTACCCGGGGTCTCCACGTAGCAATATTTATTACCGCAATTGTCAAATTTGATTGCGTCCATAGAAATTGCAAGGTGTAGACCGCAAATTGCCATATGTTGCAATTTGTTGCGCAATCATTGCTCTGCTGATTGCTTGAGCAATTATTGCCGCAATTAGCTGTCAAAACCGTTTAATTTTCTTTGAATTTTATGTTTTTCTCTGCAGAAACAAAGGAAAATTAAAATAATTTTACCTGATAATAATTAAAAGTAAAGTATTTAAAAAAAACTGATAAAAGTTAAAACAAAAATATTAAATTATTAAAATAAATTATTTGTTTCGTGTTCTCCACCCAGTGAAAATAATCATACCTTAGCAATAAAGTGCCGTTATTCTGCCGACGTTTTTGCTTAAGCTTAGCAATGAAAATTGCTACGTGGAGACCCAGCGTTAATAAAATAATATATCACGAAAACGTATTGAATACATTGAACACGCTTATTTGATATTTCACTTACATCTGGCATCACCATACACGAACAGCTGATTATTGTTGCTTATGCTGTTTCTCTTATTTTGTTATGATATTTTGGAAAAACCGCGAAAAGAACGGACACTAATGTCAAAACACATAATAAGTCTTTTGTCAAAAGAAAATATTTTATCATTAGTAAGGGCTATAAAAATTAACAAATAGTTTTACAATAGCTTCTTATAAATAAATACCAGTTTCACAGCAAAATAGCAACAGGGAATTTAAGTGTATTACGGGAAAAGAAATGAGCACAACTTCGGAAACAGCTTTACCATCAACAAAATGCGGCCAGGCTATTAAAAAATTAAAAGAGTTTGGATACGCTTTTAATGACGGTAGGTTAACAATATTTTAATTTAATAAAGTTTTGAGAAAATGTTTTATTATATTTTTAAATAAAGCCGGCGAATTACGTAAAATTGACAAAACTACAGGTGAAGTAGGTGACGAGCCATTTCTATTCGAAATTTATAAGGATCAAGCTAAAAATCAAGCTCATTACGAAAAGTTGGCTGATGTAGGCATTTAATTTTTTGTATTTTGTATATATTAAATAGTAATATTGTTTATTTTTAGCAAATTCCTGAAATTGTTTATGATTTGTTGGAACAAAATGGCTTAAGTCGTACTTACATTCCAGAAGGGAGATCCATTGAAGAGTCAACGTTTTTCTTTACCTATCCGGAGAAGCTAAATAAGCCTAAGAAATTAATTGTAATCATACACGGCAGTGGTTATGTTCGAGCAGGACAGTGGGCAAGAAGGTGAGTAAATATGTTTGAGTAAATTTGTAAAAATATAATACCGTTTAAGTATAACATTTAATGAGAATTATGTAAAGTACATATATGCACAACATTTTCTTAATACTTCCTCTAAAAATTATCAATTCACTCGTAAATTTTTTTCTGCGTCATTATTACCGTCTGTCTTTTCTGTTAATTATCATTAAATCATTATTACTTCAAAATCATTGTTAATATTCATGATTTTATAAAAAAATTATATTGCAGTGCGAAATTTTTAATAAATCGTACAAGCCGTAGTTTTGAAAACTAATCCAATGAAAAACAGTTAGCTTGAAACTAAATAGGACAAAAGCTCAAACATACATACAACTGCTTCGGCATTTTTCCTACAACTTACAAATGAAATTCAATTTATTTATACGAAAACAGATTGATTTAATTTTGTATTTAATGAACTTTAGTTTTTAGTTTATTTCTTTCTCTGTATGTATTTTAAGATAGATATATAAAATGGGCTACATAATTTGTTTCTTCTAACACATGATGTAATTACTTATAAGGTGATATCAATAGCGCGATAATTTTATTGTTTATATATATTGGGCTGTATTCATAAAAAATATTTTAGGTTTATTAAAGGCTTATTTAACAAATTTCTCTACAACATCTGTCAAATAAACCTTAAATATTTTTTATGAATACGGCCCTTTATATATAAAGTTTAAACATTTCTTATATGCCAGTAAAGTTTGACAAGTTTCCATTGCTGGAATAAAACCTTGTAAATAAATACAGTATGGACTATAGTTTATAAATTTATTATAATCAAGTTTAAACCCTTCTTATGAATTAAACTAATTACAGCCTAATAATCAACAACTCCTTAGACCATGGGACACAAATACCATATATAAAGCGTGCCCAAAATTTAAACTACAATATAGTCGTTACCAATACAAATGATAATTATCGCATTATTGAGGGCAAACGAAAGCCTATTGAAGGCTTAAATACCGCCACAACACACGCAAGTTATGTGTGGGAAAAGCATGTAATGGCTTGTGAACCAGAAAGTGTAGCTATTGTGGCGCATAGTGCTGGCGGTGGGGTAACAGTGGAACTGGTATCTTTTTTTTATAAATTAATATGATATAAAAGAGTTGTTGATAGTCTTTTCGATATTATTGTAATTGAATTATATTTTCTTAGGCTAGACGTTTTCCAGAATTTTTCAAAAACAATGTTTTTGCAATTGCGTTTACTGATTCTGCTCATTCGTATATGCCCGAGGAGATACAAAAAATTATAGGCCATAAAACATGTAATTGGGTATCTAGTAGCAAACCCTTAGATACGGAAATTAAAACATCAAAAAACGACATAAAAATGGTATCAGCAGGTAGGTTTTTACAATAATTGTTTGTTTTTCTCTTTTAATATATTTTATAACTTGTTTATTTTGTTTGTTTGTGTTTTAAGACTAATGTTTTTATTTTGTGTTGTTATTTTTTAGGCCATTCCAAGCACGAATGGACGTCTTATTCAGCTTTTGAATCTGTTTTCAAATATTTAGAAGAAAAATACGACGCATTTCTGTCAGACAAACAGAAATGAAAAAAAAACTGAAGTAGAGACTGAAGCTTAAATAATGTTTTAATTATTGTTTTAAATCAATAAATCTGTTAAAAGTCTAACTGCCGTAAAAAATATATTTTAAAAATAAGCTTTGTATTACTGATTCATATAACATATCCAACATGCTAAATTTATAAACTATGTCCTATGAGGCGTGTCTAAATTAAAACAGTTTACAGCAAGAGAACAAAATCAATAGTTGTACTAGAAAATGTCTTATTTACAGTTTAAAACTATTAAAAATGTGTTAAAAGCTTAAGCCTAATTAATTTTGTATGCTACAGTCTTGGCTTTTTTAAAAATTTTTTTTACTTAGTTTTTGTTTATGCCTTGTTTTACTCTTCACCCAAGAGTATAAAGGGTATATAAAAGTTTGTCATTTCGTTTGTAATTTATATATTATTCTTATGCGATCCCATAAAGTAAATAAAAGCATTATGAAATAAGTATATTTATATATATTCTGTAGAATACTGTGAAGTTGACCAGTAGGTAAAGCCCTTTTATTTGATTCCAATATTAATATTAATATTAATGGGTACATTTTTAATTACTAAATTCGACCCATATATGTATATATAGATTTTTTACAGTGTATTATGTCTTGCTAATCAAGCTCTTTCTTTTGATACGCATATCGCTCCTCTGTGTAGTCCAGAAATTTAAAAAACATCGATTTTTGTTTGTTAATTTTACGAAAAAACACCGAAGTAGTTGTGCTTTTATTTATTTACTAGCCAAACCCGGCGCGCGTTGCTACGCCCCTTAATGAATCGAAATGCATTCTGAATTTTAATTGAATATCAAATGTAAAAACCTACATATTATAATTTTTTTTTATAGGCGTGGCATTGCCCACTTTTCTAATCACGAAATTGTAAAGTCATAACAGCTCAATATGCGTGCAAAGTTTCAGAAGAATCGGACCAGTGCAAGTACCTCAATATTATAATTGTTTTTATGGGCGTGGCCCTGCTCATTTTTCTAATCACGGAATTGTAAAGTCATAACAGCTCAATATGTGTGCAAAGTTTCAGAATAATCGGTCCAGTGCAAGTACCTCAAAATTATACCTATTTTTTATGGGCGTGGCACTGCCCACTTTTTTAATCACGAAATTATTTAGTCATGACAGCTTGATATGTGTGCAAAGTTTCAGAAAAATCGGTCTGGTGCAAGTACCTCAAAATTATAACCTTTTTTTATGGGCGTGGCCCTGCCCACTTTTCTAATCACGAAATTATATGGTTATGACAGCTTAGTATGTGTGCAAAGTTTTAGAAAAATCGGTCCAGTGAAAGTACCTCAAAATTAAAATTTTTTTTAGGGGCGTGGCCCCGCCCACCTTTCTTATCACAAAATTATTTAGTCATGACAGCTCGATATGTGTGCAAAGTTTCAGGAAAATCGGTCAAGTGCAAGTAGCTAAAACAGATAACTAATTTTTATGGGCGTGGCCCCGCCCACTTTTTTCCACCCATAAACACTCCCTGGTATGTGTACAACAACTTGCCAAAGTTTGAGTCCGATCGGTTTTACAGTTTCGGAGTCTATAGCTAACACACACACACACACACACACACAGAGTTTCACTTTTATATATATAGATTTATTTAAAGTAATATAAAGCCTCCTTATACCAATTAAAATATATTACATCCTGAACATTAATATTATAAAAATTATCTACAAATAAAAACCTAACATATATGACCATTGGTTCCCAATCTTTTGAAAAGAAATCAAATAAGTGTAATATATCTCGGTTTTTAAACGATTTGTTAGTTTTTCTCAAAACTAACTTTCGAGTCTACGACCTATATTTGAATGTTTTTAGCGTGTTTGAAAATCAATAATGAGCTTTTAGTTACTTGATATATATAAAAAAAATTTCTTTTAACTTTGGAGTTTAGAGACTGATTTGTTCAAATAGTAGCAAATGTGTCGATAAGTTAACCCGGAGCTGAGCTTGCTTTTTTGCTCATCTCAAAAAGTTATGGGACGATTATGCTAAATTTAAACATCGGTGTATTCCCGGATATTTGCAAAATATTGATACCTCATTTGTGCGACATGGGGCTTCTAAAAGTTGGTTTAAACTAACACACGGGCAGATGGACGTTGCTCAAACGTGTTCCCTAAGTTTTCAGAAAATATATACTTTATGGAGTCGTAAATGAATATTATATAAATTACAAACGGAAGACACAGCTATGTACCATTGAAACCACAGATGAAGAGTATAAAAAACAGCAAAAACAAAAGCAGGAGGTATGTTGTTGTTGTACTTGGTATTTTTGTATGCTTATTCATGTGTACGAATGTTTGTGTATGGATTAAAATTATGTTAAAAAATGTGTGGGGTTTTTTTTTTCTAATTGTTATATTTTTTATTTTTATTCATAAGTACGAAAGTATATAATGCGAAGTTTTTCGTTTGTTAAGCAAGCAAGTGTAAAACAGTTTTACGAACAACCTGTATGTATTTATTTTTTACTTTGTAAAGGGAATGTTAAGGTTTGGCACAGCCAAATATACATACATATGTATCTCTCTTGTATCAATAAACCAAATGATATAGGTACATAGATACATAGATATAACAATATATAAATATTTTCTTTTCAAATCATTTATAAAGCGTAAAGAAATTAAAATAAAATAAATCGAATATGATATAACTTGTATTCCAAACTACCGTATTCCAAAAACAGTTTAAAAAAATAGCTCTGTTTCTGATTGTTTTCAAAGAAACTCCTTTTTTTTGTAAGAAGTCAAAGTTATTAAGTTAAAATTCGTCTATTACGCTAAATTCATTTATTTAATTATTAAATATCAATACAATGAAAGCCTTCGTGGCCAATATTAAAGTTTTTAAGCTTTTAGAAAGAAAAACTTTTAATCGTATATTTTTTACAGTTCACCTACATGTACATACATATTTCCGTCCAAGGTTAACTTTTTAAAAAATATTTTTGCATCTTTCTATATAATGTAATTAAAAGATAAAAAGAAAATGACTTGAATTACTTTCACTGAAAGATATTTATGTCCTACATCCAATACTTGACATTTATCCAAAATCTCTAAGGATCTGCACAATGTAAACTTATGGATCATATTTATATAAAAAATGAAAAAAAAATAAAAATCAAATATTTCATAGACAGCCGTTGTCAATGTCATTACAAAAAGTAGTTGGTAATATGTCACTATCATTTACATCAATACATTTAATTTGATTTCTTTACACTCAATATTGTACTTAATTCCTATGGATAGTAATAAAAAAACTGTAGTATATTCGTAAAAAATAAGCGAAAAACTAAACAAATATGACCTAAACACCACAAATCAAATGTTAGTTTCTTTTTTATCAAAACTTTGTTGCATGTGTTTTTTATAAGGGTGTTGTTTATGTGATTGTCTTTATGATTGTGGTCAATATTTGCTAAATATACCCCCCTTATTACGAGTATCTTATGTCTTTTATCAACCCTCTTATACATACTTATTTATCACATTTCATAAGCATAAATGTCATAAAAAATAACATTTTTCTAATACATATCAGAAAATACTTAAGATTTTACTTAAACAAAAAATATAACTAAAAAAAGTTCCCATTATGAGAAGTGTTTTTCTTCTGGTAGCATTTATGGTCTTTGGGGAGTTTTCAATGTCTTTTGGTTGTTTGGCACATATAAAAACAATATATTTTTATGCTAATGGGTAAGCTGTTGATGATATGATGTCGTTAGGAAGTCATAAACTTATCCATAAGTTATATAGTAAAATAAGCTTGTGTTCTATAAATAAAATAAGAAACGACAATTTATAACTGATAAAAATATCTATTCAAAATAAATCTTTATTTAAAGTGTAAAAAACATATTTATATTCATGGTTAACCAGTTGTCATAGCGTGTACTATGCTACCTGTATTATTAATTTAGATGTTTAGTAAAGTTACCTTATTTTTTGGATAATCCCTGCAGTTTACTTTCAAAATATTTCTATCAATGTGTTTTCGCCTTGGTTTCTATTAAACATATTAAATCTTAAATATTTAAAAAAAATTCTATAAAATATTTAATTAAAAAATATAAAATTTTAAAAGGTAAATATAAATTTTCAGACAGAAATCGAAATAGAAGTGTTTTAGAAAATATTTATAAATTTCGCTAGTTGAGATATATAGGTTACTGTAAAATTTGTGGTGATTATGTTGTAAAATGCCACACGCGCTTGTTAGTAATTTAACAGGTAATAAAAAATTATTTCCTTGATTATAAATATACGGCCATTAATATTGAGACGCCACGCACCAACTTCTTTTTGTTAAAACCGTTAATTTTTAAAACTCTTTGCTTACAGCAATGGAGTTAAACAAGTCTTGTGTATTTAAAACAACCCTTTGCAAAAAATTCGCAAGTGCTGCTTTTCTATTACATGAAGGTGGAACAAAGTGTTCTAAATAGTTACCTTTTCTTCATAGCCAGTTCGGTAGTTTCTATAGCCATTGTATGGCAGTGTAAGCACTTTGATATGTATCCGAAATGACTAAAAGTCGTAGTCACTATTATGTTTACTATATAAAAGATGCTTAGTACGACTTGAAAACATTTTTAGTCAATTTTTTTGGTACCTGAGCAGGTTGGCGCTCTACTTCATATAGATTTATTGTATCTATGTATATTTGTTTACGTTCAGAAGATGGATGCCATATATGTACATGCAAAGAAAATCCACGGTTACGATATGATCATGACGGTCATATATTATCTATAACGAGATTTTGTTGTCGAAAACAAGTTATAGTTTTTGTCATCATGATATACATACATTTATTTCGTCATTTTTAATTTTTATATAGAGCTTATATTGCGCTAGTCAAGTCCTTTCAGATGATCCCAATATTGATTCTCAGTTGCCTACAAGCTGAAAAAAATTGATTTTTGTTTGTAAGTTTTTGAAATATATAATTTTCAAAATAAATTTTTGCCTATAACTTTAGCGATTAGAGCTATTTCCAAAAATTTTCAGAATATCATGAGAGGCATATTATATCTACAAATAGTAGCAAAGGTGCATATAAAATATTCTATGGCTGAAAAATTTTAATTTTGGTGATAAATATGTATATGGGGAAAAACAGAGGCAGCCGTGTTTATTTGCTCATATCTCAGAAAGTTACGGGGCGATTATGCTGAATATCAATAGCGATTCATTCTCGGATATTTCCAAGAGATTGATACCATACACAGATCTAAGGAACATATGGTTGCTTCTTAAAGTTGATTTCAACCAACACAGGGACAGACGACTTCTCTATGAATAAGCTTTCAGAAAATACATATATACTTTATGGGGTTGGAAATAAAATTGTAGAAATTACAAACGAAATGACAATGCTATATACATATACCCTTGTGCACCACAGGTGAAGGGTATAATTAAAATTATTTTTTATAAAAAATGATCTCAAGCTCAATATAGAAAACTTTAAACTATTTCCATACTATAACCAAAAATGGTAACGATCGGAGCAGAGCTAGTGTTATCCCCTCACGAATAAAATACTTTATCTCACAATAATAAAATATCTAACGAGAAGTGTCAGCAAAAATGTTTAAATTTGGTTTAATAGTTTTAATATTAATGGATGAAATGTACAATGTAATAGTATAAAATCTATCAAAAACTACATTCATACACACTATTAGATATGTATTTATATACAACAATTATGTATAAAAATAAAAAAAACAATACAAATTTCCTATTGGGGAAAGCGAAGCGCACCGGGTAAGATAGTAAATAACAAAGTTGTATACAAGGCAAAACGAAAACAGCTGATTGTTTTTGTTCGTTATATTTTGTGCGGCAGAATGCAAGTTTGTTTTCAGTTAAATTAATTGTGCGCCGGTTAAACAATTTTATAAAAGTTGTGAAATTTGTGAAAAAATTATAAAAAATACTTATATTTGTGAAATAGCTTATTGGTAAATAAGTGAAATTAAAGTTGTAATTAAAATGAGGAAAATCTTTAATGTTTTTGCCTCAGAAAATGCAAAATGCCTGTTGCGTTTGGCTTAATGGTTTTAGTTTGTGAAAACTGTTTTAAAAGGATTTCTTTGTGCTAAAAACAAAATAAATAAATAAATTTGTGATTCATACTAGCAGAAATTGATAAATTAATTAAAAAACACTTAATTACGTCAAAAAAATTCCTTCAAACAATCAATTTGTTTTTTTTTGTGTTTGACTTTCTACGGTTTTTTGTGTTTGTTGTAGAAATGTTAATTCGCCTTGATTGTATGCAATAAAATTTTTTTTATGTAAACGTAAAAGCAAGTGTAAAAATGAAAATTTTTTTAAAGAAATCTCTTTCAATGTAAACACAGACTTATTTTAAAAGTTTAACATGTGAAAAAAATATACAAATAAGTAAAAAAATTAAATAAATAATATAAATAAAAATTAAAAAAAAAAAATTGATATACAAAATTTTAATTATTAAGGTAAGTACAATAATAAACCTATAATACCTATAATATCAAAAAACAATAAGTGCCGTAGTAAACAAACAAAGATAACCATTTCATTTGTATTTTATTTAATTGAACATAATAATAACTTGCAAACATTATATGTTTCAAAAACAATCATACAATTCAACCATAATATGTAGCTTTTGGATTATGAATACCATAATCATGTTTTCATTTGCGTGTAAACAGTCGATATCTGTATCTAAATGGAATTGTTGAATTTTTTGGTCCCTTGCCTGCAATACAGTTAAAATTTGTAGTCTGATTTTCCTACTCCAATTGAGTTTAATTTTAAATGGTTCTTTAACTTATTTATAAATGTCAGGCATTCTACTAGAACCTAAATAAATGATAAATTTTAAAATATGTACACTGGTTTAACCCATTAGATCCCAAGCTACTTTTTAATAAAAATTTTACACATGTTTCTCTTAAATCTAACTTAAAGGAGTAAAATTAAGAAAACTAAAATAAAAAAATTTAAAAAAAAAATTTAGAAGAGTGTTTTTAGGCCTGTACTCGTACGAGTACAATGGGACAATAGGGCGTATAAAATAAAGAAAGTTGACTAAGTTTCAAAATATTTTTTATTCATGTTTAGGGTATTTTAAAATTGAACAGGAAACAGAAAAAAATACATTAATTAATATTAGTTCCATTCGCGTTAGATTTGGTGTGGAACTTTTTGAAACACTCTTTTTCTACACAAAGGGCAACGTTACAAAGCTCACAAATCCATCGAATTCGACTATGGCAAACCTTGCATCTTAGCTGGTTCGGTATACGTTTAGGGAAGTGGTTATCTGCTGATGTTGCAATTGCTAATGTTGTTGAACGCCTCAGTTCTAAGGCACGAACCGAATAATTTCTAAGGTAAAATCGAACTATTTCGCGTTGGAAATTTAAAAGATCGATTTGGCTCTGGTTTGCGCTCTTGTAAAGCTTCCATCAGTTTACTACACATGAATTTATCATTGAAGTAAAGATAGGCCACCACCATTTTTTGCTTCTGAATTTTATGTTGTAAGCATTTATTGATTGATCATGAAGATCAACTCCTCCCATACCGGCATTGTATTCTGCAATAAGCTTAGGTTGTTTAACACTAATTTTGCTTTTACTAGCTCTTGACCACCGTTTCACTGAATGCATAGATTCTATTGTATCAAAATTAGTGCCAACAGTAACCACGCTATTATCGTTCCATTTTACGAAAAGAACTCCTAACTCAGCATACCTGTTTTGAAGCCAAAATTTCACATAAATATTATAAAAGATATTCAAAGATACATACATATGTTTGAACTTACCTATAGTCAAAATTTCCACGCTCTTACAGGCTTACAGGCTTTCCTCTAATAAATTGTTTGGCCGAATGACCACCAAAATATTTGACCATTGATTCGTCAATCGAGAGATTTTGGTGCATGTACCCGAATTGACAAAACTTTTGACACAATATATTTGACAGCGGTCTAATTTTCGCCATTCTATCACCTAAATCCAATTGAGAGTTGTCATCAAGATGTAGGAAGCATTTTATTTCCTGAAACCGATTCCGTGACATATTATTGGAAATAAGTGGTAAGTGCGTATCCTCGTCTAACTGCCAATACATGCGCTCTCTTGGTAAGGAGTGATAACCACTGTAAAGTAGAATGGCAAAAAATACTTTCAGCTCTTCTGGAGTAATTCTAAACTTATGCATGTTATGTTGTGAGGCGTATCTCATAGTTTGATCAACGATAAGATGCAAAACATCATTATCAACATTGGTCTCAAAAACTTCTATCGGTGATTTGAACTCAAGTGCAGAGTTCATATTGTTCCTAAAAGTTTCAAAAGATCTAGAGCTTGGCATTTCCATATTCATAGCTCTTTTCCTCCATTTTATTTTCGATGGCCGGCATTTGGAGGAATAATGGTAAATTCAAAATTCGCGTGCCTATTACTTTCAGCATAATCAAATGCCGCAACAATATTTTCAAATTTTTTACCATAAAACATCTTTACGTCCATCGCAAAAAAAAAAACTAAAATTATTATGAAATTTATTACCTGCATTATCCCATTGTACTCATACGAGTACAGCAATAATAATGCTTACCAAACAACACTTTTTATCACTTTTTCAATAAACTTAAATAATTATGCTTAAATGTAGTTAGCTTAGCTTTAAATTTTATGCGATCTCTCCACGTCAAGCTCAACAATAATAAAATATAAAAAAAATTGCAATGACAAGTGCAAAATACTGAAAAACGGGGAATTACCTTTTTAAGAATATTAAAATATTTGTCAGCTTTTACGCGTGTTTAGCTTTTTTTACACAGATTTACTCTCTACACTCCAAAGAAACATTTAAAGCAAAAAGCTCTTCAAAAAAGAGATTAATAACATTTTTACGAGCGAATAAAATTCTGCAATTTTCTGTACTCAAGCGAGTACAGTGGTTGTTGCCCCAAATTAGGAATAATAACAACAGTTGTTTTTGTTATTTGAACGACAGTCATTTTGTTGTTTATTTTATCTATTCCCGACTCAAAAACCACTTGTTAAAGTCTCGACTTTGGCGCGACTACCTGTGTCAGGGATGTTAGTGGTGAATTTCTTTAGACACTTTTTTATGACAAAGATGCCACTTTAATGTAACAGTTGCCGAATATCGTTCAAAAGTATTAAATGAAGTGCAAAATCGATAGTGCAAAAAATAACAAGTGCCGACAAATTTAACGATTGTCGGATCGTTACCTACCGTTGCCACATGCAAGTGCAAGTGAAAAAAAACCAATACACTAACACTTTTTTACTAACACAACTACACTTTGGCAACCTGCAACTCAGCTTGCGAAGAAATTTTTAAGCAAGTAAAATTTTTACAGTTACGGCAAGTAAAGTGACAAGCCGAAAAACAGTGTTGTCTAATACTGAGTTTTTTGTTAACTCAACAATATATCATACAATTGTTGTAAATAATTCAGCTAATTTTTTTAATAAATATGTATATATGTATATGAAGAATATTAAGAAAAAAATATAAATATTCATTTAAAAAGTAAGTTTTAATATAAATATCAATATTTAATAAAAAAAAATTATATTAAAAAGATACATGTCTAAAGGTAACGTTTAATAGTGGCTGTTGACAACACTTAATTACCAATTGAAGCAGCGCCATTTGTTTTAAATTTGTTTGAAGTTTATTTGTTGACGACATTTTAAAAATGAACTTGCACTGTGCTGTGTAGCCACTCAAAAAATGCTTGTGTTTTTTTTGGAATTTCTCCTGATTTTCGTTAGTAATACGTATACACTACTTGCAAGTAAATACTTGCTTGTGGCAACGTAGGGTTAAATGTTAGTAAATCGCACCACACTACATTTGTAAGATTTTGTCGATTATTTATTATATTTCCAATATAACGTGTTGATTATTTTCATTACTCAGTTTACCCTGACATGCTTTAGTTATTTGGTAAATTATTAACGAATAAGACAAGCTAGAACAAACGTACATATGTATATAAATTTTAAAAATTTAATAAAAATTAATTCATGTATTTTTTATGCATATCGATCCTTAAGGAAGGTTTTTTAAATTTTGTTCCACACATTTGTTTATTTCGTAAATTATTCTGTGAATTTTAATATCAGCTACTTTATTTTTGCAGTCACACAAAATGTGCGTATTGTTAACGTTAAAATTTAATGGCTTATATTTCTGTAACTATTATTAATTTTCATTCAATATTTTAACATAGGAGGTGCTGGAGGCTGCATCAAAAAGTTAATTTCGAAAAATATGTCCGTTACTTTATTTTTACTTTTAGGGCTCAATATATAAAAGACCTATAACAATTTAGACATTTATTTATCTTCAGACATTTCCTTGCGGATCTTTTAATAAATTATGAAATATTTGAACAAAAACATGCTAAATAAATGAAACGACATGATAATAATTAAAGGTAAATGCACGGAATTTTTGAAACATATACATACATATACATACTACATACATGTGTATGTATAAACACTTGCCCTCTTAAGACTTTTCCAAATCAAGATAAAAATGAAAGTTAACATTAAACAAATACCACTTTAACGTACATTCAAAAGTTAAAGCAAATAACAATCTCACAAAAACTTTACTATTTTCATTTCCTTTTAAAAGTTGAAAAGAACCTCCTTTTAAGAAAATGATAAAACGAAATAAATAAAAAAAAAATAATTTCTTACATTAACTTACCTTTATGGCATCGATGGTTCTGGTTACCAGTCATGGCTTCTGCTCCACCTACGTGTGTATTGGATCCTTTAATGTTTGCCACAAGGACTTTAGTATTTAACTTTGTAGATACAAAAGATACGAACTTGTACAACGTTAACAGGGGGTAGTGTTGTCTTTAGGGATGGTGTTAATATGTGCGAGAGCAGTGCAAAGGTATGTAAGGTGTTTTATTTGGGTAGGATACCTTGTTTTATGGGAGAATTTGTATATGTTTGGCTGCATGTGAGGGGGTGTCTGTGTAAAATTTATGTTCAAAAGTTCATGAATGGGTCATGCGCCTCGCAAAGAAATTCGTTTTACTATTGTTATGTACTATTGAATTTTAAGATTTTATATATAAATGGCATTAATGTATGTATGTATGTTTATCTATGTTATATGTATAATAAATGAAATCGCTAAATTTTGTAGAGGATTTACAGAAATAACTCAAATGTTAAATAAATTAATTACATTTAATAAGAGATAGATATGATTAAGTTGTTTCTGCAAAATGTGCTAGTAACAGATTATTGGTTACATTTACAATTAATAAAAATCTTAAAATAATCTATACCAACTGTATTTTGGTGGGGTTTATTTCTTAAGATCTAGTACTAAGTCTTAAGTTAGACCTGGACGGACGCTTACTTGATATCTTCTTTATTAAAAATTAATGTTTTACTGTAATATTACACGTGTTCACTTTTGCATGCTCTTAAAATATAAATAAGTAAGACAGCTATATGTGGCTGTGCCGAATTTCTAATACTATGTAGTAAAGCACTTACAAAAACAGACGACGAATTTTTTTGTACCCAAGAAATGTAAAAATAAAATTACTCTTTTCACCTCTATATACTTTTTATCCGTGGTGCCATAGATATATATAGCTTAGTTATTCCGTTTCTAATTTCTATAATATTCACTTTCGATTCCATAACAATTTTCTGAAAGCTTATGACTAGGGGAGTCGATTGAGCAATATCCGTATGCTCGTGTGTTGGTTGTAATCAAATTTTATAAGCGTGTGTGGAATCTTTTTTTGAAAATATTCGGGGATAAATTACTATTCAAAGCCAGCATGATCCTATAGCCCTTTAACTTTCTGAAATAGGAGCAAATTAACACGACTGCCTATTTTTTTCCATACTTTTACCACAAATGACAACATTTTTCAGCCCTAGAATACATAATTTAAATATTTTTCGCTATTTCGTAAAAACTCGTAAATAAAGCGGTCATTAATCGGCAAAGTTATAGGCAAAAATATTTTTTAAAAATATTGATTTTATATATATATATTATATTACTAAAGCTTCTAATTAATTGTAAAGCATCCTAAAGACATCAAAATGCAGGTCGTAGATTTAAAAACTATTTCTAAGAAAATCTGAAAAATCCGTTAGAAATTAACCGAGATATTAGCACAAAAAACAAGAGTTTCGGTGATTTTACTAAAATTTACAAACGAAAATTGATTTTTCCAGAAAGTCGATATGGATATTAAATGAAAGCTCTTGAGCAGAAAAATATAATACACTATAAAAAATAAAATCCATGATGGACGCCACTACATAATAGCGTGCAATTAATTTATATATTTGTCGAATGAAGTAATTAAAAAAAGTACCTATTATAACCCCTTCAATACTGGCATCGAATGAAAGGGCTTGAATAGTAGTATGCAGTAAACTGATTAAGTTAAAAATCAAAATGGCGTTTGAAGTAAAATGGCGGAAATATGGGTAAATTATAATCAATAAAATAATATATCAAATGAAAGAGTTTGAACAGTAGAATACAATACTATTACATAATATATACTAATAAAAAATTAGTCCAAGTCCAAGATGGCACTCTAAACAAAATGGCGGATAATTTAAGAAGAATACAGTTAACTATGTAAAAATTAAAGATGGAGTTGAAAATAATAATAAAGTTGACCTGACGAGTTCACTGGACATCTCAAGAGGTCCCAACTCTTATGTCAGATCCGCACACCATCGCTGAAAGACAACAATACCTGTTTTTCAATACTTAGAAGAAGGGCCATTATTAAAACTTGCCGTTAGTTAAAGGTAGGATTTTTTGTGCACGTTAAATAGTTTTTAATCATTATTATTATTATTATTAATAATGATAATATTTAATGGATAAAAAGATAATAAATGAATCCTTTATAATGCAAAGTCATTTATCGGTTCGACAAATTCCTGCCTTTACCTAACGGCAAGTTGTAATAATGGTCCTATAAGTTTTTATATTAGAAGAAACAATGTGAACAATAATAAAATGTTTTAAATGCTTGTGTCCTTCTCTAAAATTCCTCAATTTTTGTGCAATCGAAGCAGTATTTTTAGAGATAAATTAATTCTGAAATTTGTTTAAAGGAGTCACCTATTAAACACCCTTTTGCGAAATAATCAATGCTATTGCTCCTGTTCTAAACAAAAACTAAAAATAAAATTATTCTTTTTAGTACCATAAACAAGAAAAGTTTTATTTTTTTCATAAGAAACACTTATGTCTGTTAAATTTCAGAAATTTATTGCAACATTTTTTCAAACAAAATTTGATAGATTATCATCACAATAATAAAAAAAATCTAAATAAGGGTTAATTTGTACAGTATTAAGTGCAATAAATTGGGAAAATTTTCTAATTTATCTGTCGCTGTTATATTTTGCTTGTACTTTTTCAATCTTATCAGTTGAAAAACTTACAAACAACAATGATATTCTAACAAAATAAGAAAACAAATGTTCACACTTCTCCATAATTTAACACGCACAATGGTCTTAACCACAACGATAATAGTAAAAAACAAACAAAAAAAAAAAACTTTATCATTCTGTCATTTAAACAACATTTCTAACATCCACCACCATCCTTTTGACCAAAAAAAAAAAATATCTTATTTGAAAAGTGTTGAAATTTGTTTTCGCCAGTTTATCAATGTTGTAAAATCAGCAAACATTTATAAAACACTCCTTTTGTATCCTTAACATTTGCAAGAATTTAGTTGAATATCTTTGTGTTTATCGTTTGGTATGTCCTGTAACAAAAAAGTACTTTCTTACGTTTACTATGTAAAGTTTAATTTAAACTTATTCAAATTTGTAAGTTTACTTGCATTGAGAACATACAAGGGTTTTATTTAAAGATATTTATATAATCTAGAATTTCTATAGTGAAAGTAAGTAAAAACGACTACAGAGACTTCATACTGTAATGATAACGATTAAGGCAGACAAAGTCGTTCAATTTGTCATAAAAATATATTTTATTTTATGATTTTTTACTGTCCAATTTGGTAATTTTTATGAAAAATTTAATAAAATGATAATTTTTATGTGATCTTTGATTTTTTTTTTCAAAAATACTTAAATATCTGTTTTTTGGAAACGACAATCGATTTTGTTATGAGCTTTTGTGTAATACTGTTACCAGATTGTAAATGAATGATACTCATGTAATGGCTGTTAGTGGTTAGCTTGCAATCTGTTCTAATCTGGTTAGAAGTTTAACTCTAGCCGGGAACTTTGATATGGTTAAAATTTTGTTGCAAAAACAAAACACTTGCAAAACTTATACGCTTGACGATCAACGCTCTTGTATATTAATACAGGGTTGACCAAAAGTCATCATGGGATTTACAAACTTAATAACTTTTTATTTACTTTTTATTTAAAATAAATAATAGATAATAAATAATAGAGAACAACTAAATCAGCGATTAATTATTTTAATAATAACTCTTTGCTTAGTTTATCGTCACTACCAACATGGTACCTTAAGAGATTTGTCTCGAACCGGTAGACCACGTTTAGTTCGCTCTTCGGAAAATATATAACATAAAGAGCACATGTTAACGAAATATATATTTTAAAATCTGAAAAAAAAATAGTTAAACGAAACGGTTTTTTAATTTTTAATAATATATGGAAACTTTTACTCCACCCTATAATGAAGTTGAACAATTTTATATTGTCAGATCACAGTGTTAGGTTCAGTTAGTTCATTGGCGAAAATTCTGCTTCTTAGTAATAGCCGCCATTGCCGACTCTTTTCTGTGTAAAGTGTTTTTCCCTCCTTAACCAACCTTTAAATTAATACAATAGATTATTTAGTTGATATTATCTCAAATACTTAAACATGGATACTTTATAAGAAGTAGCAAAAGGATTATTTTTAAGTAATTGCTAACCATTGTTTTCATGTTCCTTAAACAAATATCTTTTGACTATTATAGATTGAGCTGAATGTTCTTTGTACAGTAAAAATGGGAGTGTGTACAATGTATGTAAGTTTCGTCGTATTTGAATTACTTTATTATATTTTTTTCAAATCCTTAAAGACGTATGAATTTCGTATATCAGTTAAGATGTTAATAGTGGCATGCATATGTCTTAGGATTTATTTGAGGATATTTAATACTTTTTGTCTTTAACCAAGAAATAGTTCTCCGGAAAGGGTTAAAGGAATTTAAACAAATTAGAAGATTAAATAAATATGTATGCTGGCAAAATAAATTAAAGGGTAAAAGAGAGAAATTTTTTAATTATGAAAACACTGTAAGTAAGAAGCATTACTTACATGTTATATATACATTTAAAGCAGGTTACACTTTAAAATTATGTATTGTCTTGAAAGTGGTATAAGTCAATAGTTCCTTAACATAAATTGAATTAAAGATGGTAGGTAGAAAAGTATTTTTATGGATAAAAGGTATAAATAGTGGATTTTAAGCCATAAATAAAGAAGTCCTTAATTTTTTTTTTATATTTAGAGCCTACCTGCCGTATTCATAAAAATAATTTACGTTTGTTAAAGGCCTTTTAACATATGCTGTACAGAAATGTGTCAAATAAGCTTTCAATAAACCTAAAATATTTCTTATGAATACGGCGGTACATCTTTACCTATAAATTATAAAACTTTGTGATTGTTTGTTACTTAACCGGTTAACGCCCAACTTTTTAAAAATATTTTTTTTTCTTTTTTTTTTGAAAAACGGTTTTAATTAAAGTAAAATAACACAAGAATTTTAAAATTTATTTATTTTTTATAAAAATTATGAAAATATATCCTGTCCTATAAATAGGACGCTGGGACTTAGAGGAATCATAGGTGATATGAAACCAAATTTAAGTTATTGTGTTATTCAAATAAAACGAAGATTATTTTGCATGGTATGGAATAATACAGTCCTGGCAAGGCGTTACATCACATTTAGCGCAAAATGAAAGTGGTTTTGATTTACAGTTTTGTCCCTGACATCTTCGCTGTTTCTATCGTTTTTTCATAAAATGTCCTTTGTTATCATATCTTACATCTGAAAAAACTTTCGTGGAAAATGTTCTCGGTCTGCATACAAACGGTTACTTAGATATCTTCAAGTAAGGAACAGTGACAGATCTTTTAAACTCTAGCGAACTAATTCTATTTTCGTTTACAAATTTGTAAACAATCCACGAATTCACCATAGTCATATCTATACGTGTAATAAATAGAGATCAGTACCATTTCTTGGCTCTAATATTTGTTGCGTATTTACCCACCAAACAGTCTTGTTGATCCACTCAACTTGTTGTCATTTCATTTTGCGATAAGTATTTATACATTTGCATCGAATCACTAATCAAATAAACCTCGTTCTTTCTTTCCAAGAGTTTTAGAGTCTTAAAGAGGACATTATGAAAGTCTGGTCTCCCTCAAAGTCGCACGGAATCCTAGCTGCTGCAAATAAAACAGTGAGTCTCTACTGGTAAATAAATTTTCAGAATATATTTGATGACTTGTGGATTCTGATATACCATCTAACATATCTATTGCTACTCTCGATCCTAATGCCAAATCTTCACGATCGATTTTTCCATATCTAAGTCAAAATTAAGGCAATATTCACTCAGGCTCAAATATATCAGATAATTTGTATTGCATTATAAGTTCTCCTGGTATATCAGTGACTTCCAAATCTCCTATGTTGTTATCATCGACGTCGTCGTCATCAGTCAGTTCATCTGGTTCTGGTAAAAGAACAATTATATCGACATCTTCAGATGCCATAAATGTAGAATCATTTAAAATATCGTACAATTCTCGTAAAAACAATGTTTTTCTATACATCTTTAGATAAAATAGTCTTAAGAATTATTGAACTGAAGTGAATAATATCAATGTAATACCGCGAAACAAAGACTCAACTACACGCAATATCCAATGCAGAAAATGGTGAAGATCGACACATAAACTTGAAGTACTAAAAACGAAAAAAATATATATATGTTTGGACAACGTCAACAAACATCCATATGAATCTTCCAAATATAAAGCAGAAAATAGCGCGTAGTAAACAACAAACACGATATACTGAAAATTTAAAAAAAATATTTTGATAACGTCAAGTACCAGCGTCATATAAATAGGACAGTCACAATGCATCTGTTTTTTCAAGTATGGTATTTTTTTTATTTTAATAAGTATATAAACAGTTTGGGTAAATACTTTTTAATTTAAATAATAGCATATAATTTTGTTAAAGTTTGTGTTATATGATTTATAAACATATTTATAATGTCGCCCAAGATTCTTAAAAATGCACTAAGTTTAGTTATTTTTCACTTGCAAGTTATAATAGAATGAAAAAGCAAGCATACCTATAAAGATTTTTTGGTATTACACCTAACGAATAAAAAAAATATTTTTAGAATAAAAATTATATAAGTGACAAAAAAAACATATTTTTTGTAATGTCCTATAAATAAGACGCTGGGCTATAATGGGTTAATCACGCAAAAATGGCTAAACGGAGCTAAATGAAATTTGGCTCATAGGTTGATAACAACCCGGATTAACCGGATTAGTCTATTTTTTATTCCGTTAACTACGCAGACGAAGTCGCGGCTCATTCTGGTTTATGATAAGATTGTGAAAAAACTGTAAACGTGAAATATTTTTTAAAATGTTGACAGTTAATATAGTCGATGATCTATTGTAGAATGCCAAATACCAATTTTTAGAATTTTTGTCTGTCTGTCTTTTTGTCTGTTTTTTCTGAACTCGATTGGCACAACCACTACTATATGAATTTTGATGAAATGTGATGCGGATGTATCCCTGGGTTAATATGGATATGGATACACGAGGAATGTAAAAAATTGCATTTACTACCATAAACTATTAATATGAACTAACAACAAAACCAGAATATATCCTAAAATTAATACAATAAAAAATTTTGTTAAAGCCTGTAATGCGAATCGGGTTTAACTAGTTCAAAATATAATTACTTTATCTATTTACATACAAATTGGTGAAAAGTTTATTATGTGTTTCTGTATAAATTGTAATGCTTAAAAATAGTTAATTAAAGTTAGTATACTAATTAAATAGGTGAATCTGATATGGATTAAAGGGCACGAGGACATAGCTAGGAATGAAACAGTAAACGAACTTGTGAAGGAGGGAACCTGCGGCTACTTTCTGTAAATCAGAACCTAGTATTGAATTGGGTTATTAGTTGTTGTAAGCAAAAGTTTTCCAATGAGTAAAATTTAAGAACCTGGAGAGGTAGGTGGAGAAACCACTTTTAGACCATCCTTGCTTCATATGAGGCTCAAAGAGCCTCTTGGCTGGGGTGCCTGAACAATGCTGAGAATGCAGCAGTCCATGTGGTAGGATTGCAGATAGGAACACATCAAGTGTGGAAGTTTTAAAAGACGTCAGCCAGAAGAAGATGCTTGGGTTTTGTTTTTTAGTCTAGAGCTAACTCCTGTGGTGGCGCAGGGCTCAGTATGCCGGTGGGTAACCAAAATCACTGTAGAGCAAACGGGGTCGAAAGGGCACAAAAATTTGAAGTGGTCGGCTTCGGTATTTCCCTTACATATGTATATACACGTATACCGATAGGTTTAAAATTACTTTTAAAACATAAAAAACAAAGTTCGTCAGTGTATTCATCTATTGTTACGTTTTTAATTTAAAATATACCTATTGCGAATGTGGGCGATATTGAATGCCGTGGATTTGTGCCGAAAATTATATAAAGTTAAAATATTTACTTTTACAAATCTAAAAAATTTAAAAATTCAAATTCTAAAATATTTGCAATGCAGGACAAATGTTTTAAAAATATTTTTAAAATTTATTTGTCTATACTTCAGTTTATTTCTAAAATTTAAATCCAAAATTTTAAGAGAAGAAAGGAATGTTTTTTTTTAATAGATTTAAAAGTGGTAAAATGTTAAAAATTAGAAGAAAAAAAATAAATAAAAATCGAAAGACATTTAGTAACAGCTGAGTTCATACTAAACTGGTACGAACAAATTTTAGGAAAGCAATTTAATTTTATTAAATACTTGGTTTCTGAATTATACTTACTTAAGAAAATTGTTTTTGATGGGTATTTTTTCAACAACAAAATCTTCTCTGACTTACAACTACAGAATGCGATGTTAACTCTATATGTTCAAGTAATTATTACTTTTAATCATATTTATTTCAATGTTATTTTTTCGCTATTCCTACTGTTTACATGAATAACAATTTCTAAATAATTATTACACAATTAAAAAATAAATCGATTTCATTACAACTACATTTTTATCCAAATAAGTTGATAAGCGTTTCAAAGCCAGGTCCCATTTCATCATATTCGCTAGAGAGATCAGATAAAGAACCACTATTTTCCTCGAGAGTATTATCAATATCTTCACTTTGTCGTTTCTCACGTATTTGATTTCCATTCAATTTATCATTTTGTCCATTAGGACTATCTAATAATGCCGCACTGTATGCTATAATCAAAAAACACAAACATATAAATGTTAATAAAGGAAAGTTTGCCATTTTCGCGACAATATATTACTAAAAAGGCTTTTCCAACGCTTTCTTAGAATTTCAAATACTAACTGAGATAAATTAGAATATTTTTAAATAATTTATAAAAAAAAATCAATGAACAATTATTTTTGCATTTTTATGACAATAACCAGTACAGTATACAAAAAATAAATAGTAGATGTTTTGCAAATGTTTCTATAACAAAGTATTGTTATTTCAAATATAGTACACAGAAAAAATAAAATTTCTGATTCAATAAAGAAATTTAGAGAACCAAATATGATATTTGTTTGAATGAGGACCTATCACTAAATTTGTAAATTCAAACAAAAAAAAAACTATTTTTTTTTTCCAATACAGTTTTATGTTTGAATCTGTAAAATTTTTTATTAAAATATTTTGACTTTTAAACAAATTATTAACAGAAATAAATAAAACGTTTATTGAAACAATTTCCGATTTTCAAACAAATTGTTAACAGAAAGAAATAAATAGTTTATTGAAAAAATTCACAAACATTTTTTAATTCAAGAATATTTAAAAAAATATTTATTTAATTCAGGTAAAAATTTCAGAGAATCAATCAATGACAAGCTAGTTAAAATCTCAAAGAAATATTTAATCAAAGAGAAATATTTAATTAATAAAAATAGACGTATGACACTCAAGACAAGAAAAAAGCTTGTTCAAAGTGTTGTATCAAACTAAAATATTTAAGTCTACAGTATCTTTAACCAAATAAGAATTATAAAATTAATTATAGAAATAACAAACAATGAAAACGCACACTAACTGCAAATAAAAAAACTTAATTTGTTGTTTTAGCATATGTGTTAAACTAAGGAAATAATCAAACAAAAAATTATTTGAAACAATTAAAATATTAATAGAAATTGAAATTAAATCTAGGCAAACGTTTGTTTCAAAATATTTTATCTATAATATTTTCTGTGTACATAAACGAAACGGTTCATTTTGGTTTATATTTCAACAAAGGTACTTGTTGACTTAAATTTATAATTATTTATTGTGCCTTTACAACAACGCGGATATAATAAGTTTTCTTTGGTGTTTGGACGCGGCATATTTTAACTAAATTTAACAAGCTAAAAATGTAAAATCCAATCAAAGATTTTATAAAAAGGGTCAAAACAAAGGAATACGTTGCAATAATAAAGTCAAAACTCTTTTTAACTAAATTTAACAAGCTAAAAATGTAAAATCCAATCAAAGATTTCATAAAAAGGGTCAAAACAAAGGAATACGTTGCAATAATAAAGTCAAAACTCTTTTTAAATTGTTGCTTTTTCAGAATGCTTTTCTCAGAGCGCTTTGTTTGAGTATGATATTTACAATTCGGTACCAATATTATTGACGTCCATTTTTCTTTTACAGCATCTTGAATCGATCTGATTAGAACTTCTGGCGACAACTTTTCACATTCTTGCGGAATGATATCTGAAAACGCATTTTTCAAAACGTATATTGTCGAGAAATTGTAGCGTCCTGTTGAAATCACATACTCTCGAGTTAAAATTTATCAATTCGCAGCAATTTAAAACTTATTTATCATGGTTGTGTTTAGCGGCCCAGTCACAGTAACAGAATTGCTCTGGGTTGCCTCGAAAAAATGTGTTGATTATCAGTCTCTCAGAAGAGCAAATTTTTGGTTGTTTCCGTATCAGTTCAGTCGAAAATGGGCCTTCTTGTTCAAAATAAATTTGGCGAAAATCAGAGAAGAATGGTCACGTGTTCTTAAGAAGCAAAGCGTTTTGTGGTATATCAACGTATTGTATTATCTATAACTGTTTACTTCTCAAATAAAAAAAACTAAACTAAAAGTTGCCATCATTTGCAAAAGTTTTATTTATATCATCTTTCTCTGTCTCTATTTTCTATATCGCGGTGTTGAGTATTATAAGTGGGACTTGACCAAATGTTGTTTTTGTTTTTTTAATCTTTATTGACTTAATAGAGTTCTAATATTATTATAAAAATGAAACGTAATGTTTGATTTAAAATTTTCAAGTAATAGGGTATCATGTGGCTGTATATAACTGTTAAAATGGCAGCCTTAATCTTATGGTTGATCATGTCCGAATATAATTTAATATACATTTTCAAAGAGAAAAGTCGTAAAAAAACGATAAAAAAATAACTATTTTTATTACTTATTTAAATAACATTGCCCTGATTGTTTGTTAATTTTACAATATAATATGATTACTTTTCCGCTCATATTCAGTATAAGGTTGTATTTAAGGAGTGAGTAGTTTATAAACAATTTATTTAATCAATATTTACATACAATTAAAAGTAAAGTCTACCATACAAAAACACATTTAACAAAAACTCATCTAAAAGTTTTTTGTTTCGTTTGAATAAAAGTTATTAGAGTTTTATAAGGGGTTTAATAAATTGATTTTTTAAGGAAATTTGATTTACAAAATTTTTATTAAACCTTTGATAATTTTTATGCATACGGTAGTTAGATAATAAATAAAGATTTGTACAAATACATACATTAATTTTCGTTTCTTAAATAGATGTTTCAGTATATTTTGCAATGCTGTAAAAATAATTACATTTGTCTTTTCACTACTGGTCAATCTATTTAATTTGATACCAATTTTGTGAAGGTTGAAGGGGACAATATCTAGGGTATGGTTGGTCCTAAAGCTGAGAAAACTTAATTTTAGTTTATAAATTTTATGAAAAACATCGAAATATTTGTACTTTGGTGTTTATAACTCAGTCAGTTTTCAACCGATTTCATAGTTTTTTCATTATTTTAAGACTAGAAATTGCAATTCTGCGTTACAGTAGTGTTCAAAAATTATTTAGGAACTGTAAAAATGTGATATGTTAAAAAAATTATTTTTTCATAATTTTTGTTCTTTTGCCTAAAATTTTGCCAATTTTACTAGTTTGTGTAAAACTTTCTACCAATATTTGTGTATTGATTTAAGAAAATATTAGACAATTACTTAATCCAAAACTTTGGAAATTTCCTTATGGTTTTGGCCATCCATATGTTTTAAACACAGTCCTATAACAAACTCTGAGGGACATCTATTAAACTTCGATTTGTTAACTAAGTATTGTATACCACAGCGTACTTCATCTTTGTTGCGCCAAAGTTACATGTAATTGTAATAGGTACAGATGTATAGCATTGCGGATGATTGACGGGACCCTGTATTTCTCTAGGATTCATTGCGCTGTAAATCAAATTTTGCACTGTATAGATTCGGCACTGTTCCATATTGTGTTATTAATAGAAACCATTTATTGGCAAATGGCTGAAAAACAAATTCGGTGTATTGTCCATTTAAAGTTCGGGCAAATTGTTTATTAAAGCCACATTTATTTTCATTAGTGTCACACATTTATATATATACTAGCTAATACCCGGTGTGATTCGCCACCCCAAATTTTAGTATTTAATTCATATGGCAGGTGCCACGCCCACTATTGTTAATGCACCTATTTTTTTCCATAAATGTTTATTTAAATATCAAAGTTGCTTTTGCAAAATTTTATTACTCTAATCGATATCGTTTTCCAGATATACGAATTTTAGTATTTAATTCATATGGTAGGTGCCACGCCCACTATTGTTAATGCACCCATTTTTTCCATAAATGTTTATTTGAATATCAAAGTTGCTTTTGCAAAATTTTACTACTCTAATCGATATCGGTTTCCAAATATACGAATTTTAGTATTTAATTAATGTGGCCACGCCTACTATTGCAAGTCCGCCCATTTTTTACCCAAATGTTCGTGTGGATGTCAGAGTTTACCGTACTTACTTTGAAGACTCTAGCTGCATTAACTTTCGTGATATATAATATTTAATACTTATTTTTTAATAGGGCGTGGCACCCCGCCCACTTACAATTTCAAACCTATAGTTCTTTCCAGACATACAGGAAGATTCTGTGAAAATTCAAGGAAATCGGTCCAGCCGTTTAACCGTCTATAAAGCACAAACAAACGTACAAACATATAAACATATAAACATACAAACACACATTGATTTTTATATATATGTAGGTAGATATTTATAGTAACAAATATATCCGAAGGCTTATGACTTGTTTTTGTTGGTTGCAATACCGATTTTCTCCCGAATATTTTTGAAAGCTTGATACCACATACGGGTATGTTCAACATCAGATTTCAACGGACACACAAACAGATATACAGCAAAATCTACTTCCCAATTCATTAACTATCAAAATATATATCGGGTCGCAAATGACTGTTATGTCACAGAATGAATGACATAGCCATATAAACCCTTGAAACCTTAGGTAAAGGGTATACAAATTGATTATGAATATTGTCGTATATGTACTACATTTTAGAGGAACCGGACTATGTAACGAAATAAATAGTTTTATATGAATAATATTTTAAAGGTTTCGAATTATTATTATTTTTTTAAATTAATAATAGAAAAAATTTGTAAATTAAAATTTTTTACCTTAACTAAACCGACTTCACATCTTCAATATCATCATAAATCATTTCGTTTTTTTTTGTAGTTATTTTAGACGTTAACAAAAAAAATTTTTATTGCAATTTAAAAATGTCATTTTATTATTTCGGTGAAAAGTTCAAGTGAACAACAAAGTCATAAATAATAATATATTGCCAATAAATGTTCACATATGAATGCTTCAGTGGAAATCAGCCTACAATATATGTATGTTACAAGTGTCTGGTTTTATGTACGTATACAGTTGGGGCATAACTTCTGTTTTTGCGTTTACACATGTGGCGACATTATCAAACCTAACTGCATGATTGGTATCAAAAGTTATTACAATTTTTTTTTACTCAAAATTTACCATTGTCGATTTTTTTAGACATTTTTGAAAGACATTTTAAAAAAAGGACATTTTTATTACAATTTTCCCCGCTTGACCATTTTTGTTTTAAAACTACTGCAAGGCCGTTAAGGAAATGTTTGTGCCTGTACTTTTTAAAGAAATTTTGTTTATGTTTTCATAATTTAAGCGTATCGAAATATTTTTTATGGTTGACAAATGATTGATGATAAATTTTGTGGATAAAGTAAAGAAATAAATACATATGTATGTATATAACATTAAAAATTTTTTACATGTGGAATTAAGGAGAGTTTTGTAAGGAAGTTCTAAAGAAAACATTGCAGAAAGTTAAGTTTTTAAAAATGTTTAATGTGCATTAAATGAGGAAGGTATTTATATTTTATTATATAAATATTAAATATTAACTAAAATTATTTCAGCTCAAGGTCTTTTAATAATTTAAATAATGTCTTTAATTTTTATTATTTCTTTCAATATTTCGCTACTCCGTTGTGTAGCATCGTCAGGAAATAAGTATTTGTTTTGATATTTTGTAATATATTTGTGTGAAAAAATAATAAATTTGAAATAAAAAAATTTCAATATTTTGTCATATGAAAAAAATGTGTAAAAAGGCACTAACTTAAAATTTAACAAATAGTTCAATAATATGTATTACATAAGGAAATATTTGTGCATATATCTGTGGCTTGGAACTAAAAGGGCCAATGTCACTTTTTTGCTCTTTTGAGTTAATCATTGCATTAGATTTGTTTTCCTTGCTCTTTTTCATTATGGTAAAGCAGCTAAAGTCATACTTAACACAGAACAGCTTCATAAATAAAATGCTGGCCAATGTCACTATGAAATTAAAAAAAATTAAAATTCAATTCCAATTTTCTTAAAAGTAAATATTTTGACATAGGCCCTTTTAGCTCCAAGCCACAGATATGTAATGTGTTATTTTTTATGTATTAAATGTCTGTAACTCTGTAATATTTAAATTAAAAAAGCTAAAAAGAAAACTAAATAATTATTATAAATATTAAGGGCCGTATTCATAAAAACTATTTTAGGTTTATTAAAGGCTTATTTGACATATGTTGTAGAGAAATTTATCAAAAAAGCCTTCAATAAACCTAAAATATTTTTATGTATACGGCCCTAAATATATATAGGATTTCTTAAGGGTATGAATATGTTTTGTCCATTTTGAGTTCTGATAATTGTCTAGTCATTTTCGAAACACTATTTTTTACATTTAGAAAAACTTACTGATTGTTCCTCCCTATGGTCAAAACGTTATAGTCAACAGTGATATACATAAATAGAGAAGGGTTAGCTGAGATTTTTGTGCCTTGACTGAAAGGTAATAAATTTACTGAAGGAAACTTTGACCAACGAAAAATACCAATAAATGGCGATCCCATTTATTTGATTTGACACCATTGAATTATTTTCTCTGTGTAAAACTTGGATTTTTTAAGTTAAGCCTTCCTTATACGACTTAGACGTGGTAGCCATTTTCCCGAAATCATACTAGACATACTAGACTTGCAAGATCTGCAACATTTGCATGATCTGTTTACAACGAAGGGTGATTTCCGCTAATGTGTTTTTACACAAGCATAGTTATTAAAGAAAAACAAGTAAGAGTGATATATTCGGCCGTGCCGAATCCTATATACCCTTCACAACGTGTAGTCATGCAATAACAATTGTTTGTATCACCATTCATCCCGTATGAAATACGTACATACATATAAAAAACATACATACATATACAAAAACATCCCAATGTAAAATTATAAATTTACGTATGTATGTTAAAAAGAAAAATAAAAAAAAATTAAAAAAAAAAATTTAAAAAAAAATTTAAAAAAAAATTAAAAAAAAACTAATTAAAATATAAATAATAAATATAAAACAAAAAAAAATTAAAAAAAAAATAATAATAAAAATATAAATAATATGTATATAAAAAAGAAAAAATAAAAAAAAAATTTTTTTTGCTCAGCTGGGATTCGATGCCACGTTTACTCTAGCAAGTATACACGTTTGTAGGTATGTATGTATGTTGTTGTTGTAATGTTGTTTTTGTGAAAAAAATCGAGGTGCTCGTGGGTTTCTACTCATATCTCAGTTGTTTATGTACCGATGATTCTGATTTTCAATACCGATCTATTTCCGAATTTTTCTGATATTTTAATACCTCACCCGGGTCCAAGCGATGTCGGGGGGCCTCACAAAGTTGATTTCAACATACACACGGACAGACGGACAGACTGACAGAGCTTAATCGACTCCCCTATTCATAAGCTTTCAGAAAATATATACTTTATGGGGTCGGAAATGAAAATTGTAGAAATTACAAACGGAATGACAAAGCTATATATACCCTTGTGCACCACAGGCGAAGGATATAAAAACAGCTATATTGTTAACAAAAAGAATAGGTTATTCAATTTTATTTTGAGTGCTTTTTCCATTTTTTCTTTAGTAGCATCTCTAGTGTATGATGAAGATTTAACAGATGGTTTCGTTCCAGAAGTCACCGATTGCCTAATTGAAATAGTTCTTACTGTGGCTTCGTTTAAACCGAACATTTTGCCAAGAAATGTTGAGCGTTCTCCATTTCGAAGGCGATCTAAAATTTCAATTTTCGTTTCCAAAGTAATAGCTTTACGTTTTAGTTTTGTTTTTGTAGTTTTCGACATTTTCTTTTAGGGATACATAAAATATTTAACAAAATTAGGAAAAATAATAAATAACTGAATGAATATAAAATATTTTTTGGCTTCTTTTTATCTTAATTTACAAAAATTAAATTTAATGTAACGTTGGAAAATCAAATTTGCCTGTAACAACTAGATTACGGTGGAATGGGTCGACTGCAGAACTTATAATTGAGAAAAAGATTATTATTTCTATATTAGAATTTTATTTTTGCGTATTAAAAAGAAACATATAGTAACACTTAAAAATAAAAAATTCAAATTCAAAAATTTAATTCAGTACAACTGTCTACAAGTGTCCACTGTACAAACTGCTAAAGTAAATGCCAACAAAGCGCTACAAAAAAAAACTCTCTAAAGCGGAGCCCTAATTGGATTGTAAGCACCCATTTATAATGTTGAGATTTTTGTATTGTAATTTAAAATATATTCTACTTGTGTTGAAAAAGAGCGATTGTGTGTTTAAAGAAGAAAACAATGCGTTGAATTTAAAGCCAATAAAATGATTTCATTTGTAATAAAATCATCTTGTTATTTGTGGAAAAGGACATTTTTTTTTGTTACCAACTTGATAGTGAAGATGACAAAACATTGTTGACAGCTTATGGCGAAGCCAATATAAAAATGGCCTTAACAAAAAATAAAATAAAAACAAGCAAAGGACCACAAATGGTGATCTAAGATAATGGTATCATCAACACACACTTAACAAAAAACAAAAGGCCGCTAGAGGGTGGTTGTCCGCCAGCCTTCTTGCCAAAGTCGTTAAACCCCAAAAGTGGAAAAAAGTTTAAAGTTAAGATGTTTACAAGTAAATAGCACTTATTCATACGAAGATACCAAACAAATAAGAACAATTACTTTATATTTTAAGGATTCCTTTTGTTAGAGGCGTTTTGTTTCATTTATTCTTTGTTCAACTTAAGGCTGTCTGTGGTTAAGATGTGGCGATATTGTGATAATAAAATTTATTTGGTTAATTTGCATAAATTTCGATTTTTTATTTGAAATCTAAACAAAATTAAGGATTTTATACAAATACTGGCTAAACAATGTTTAAAGCTTAATTTTATCTTTTACCTTTTTTAAAATGCAACGGAAATAATCTAGGGTGATAAATACAATACCTCTTTGACAAAGCCCCAAATATTGTAACTTCTTCTGCAGGAAAAAATAAATTTTTCTCCATAATTTTAGCAGACTTTTAAAAAACGTTTAAAAATCCATTAAAGTATATTTTAAGCAGAACGGTTATTCTATTTTTATTTTTTGGTCCTTGTATTTATGTTAAACTTTGTGAACTCAACCTGTTATCCGGCCATCATCAGTTCTTTTTTTTTTTGACTGTAATATTTTTGTAAAATTTTTTGTTTGTTTTTTTTTTCTTTGACTTCTTTTTACATTTGCTCTAATCTTTGCGCCATTTATTCACACTTGATTAACACGCGTCTGACATTTGTTTGACTTTTTTTGTTTGTTTCCAGGGTTTGGTGGTAAAAGACCAAATGTTGTTTGCTGCATTGTGTTCGGTGGTTTGCAAAAAAAAAGAAAAAATCTCATAAAGGGAATATGAACTTGAAAATTAAAAAATAATAAAAAAAAGCAAATTGTCATATAACATTTGAGAATAAATACGCTACAGTTAGCATGCAATAAGAATAAAATGCATGTTTTGTTGTTAGTTAACACACGATTTGTCATTATGCATTTCGCCGTTAAATTAAGAATGAAATAAAGAATGTTATGTGACAGTATTATATATTCTATTTCTGTTATCATTTTGTACTTATTTTGGAATTAATCGAATTTTCGTGGGCGTTATTTTTTGCATATTATGTGAATACTTTCTAACAGACCAACCAACAAGAGCGGCAGGCGTTGCTGAGCGGTAACGTTGAGGTGACAAACCTTAACAAACGTTGTGTAATGTTCACTTAGGTTTTTTTTATAAAACTCACTAAACAGAAATAAAATCGCTAGATTAACCTTAAAATAGATAAAATGGCATTATTTTTCAATAATTACAAAAGTAAAAAAAACAACAGTTGTACTGCAGTCAACTTCCATGCCTAACGCCTTATTTGTCTTATACAAATTGCATGAACACGAGAATTTTTCGACAGCGAAGAAACGCTTGCCGCTCTTGTAAGGTTTGGCTGTAAGTTGACTTATCCAAAGATGCATTTTATACAAATAAAATAAGCACTCAATTATTCGAATGGCAATAAAATCCATTGCCACAAAGAATTTGTTAACATTAACTCCAGCTGTAATATTATCAGCATCCGTTGCAATGTATTTAAATTTGATTTAAATTTTAAACACTGCTGTACCATATGATCAGGTGCAAATCGTGTTTTCTAGAACTCTTATTGTGTTGGTTGACGAAAGGGTAAATTTTATACTCAAATTCCATTTTTATATCTACTAATGATAATCCTTAAGGCTGCATTAAGTTTGAAAGCCAATCTGACAAATAATCTCTTGATTGATATACACAATTATGTGGTTTCTTAGTTTTGAAAATGTGGCGTAAATATATCTCATTTGAAAGTCCACTTTTCACCCATATTTTAAAGCATTTGGGACTTTATCTCGACAATTTTGCCTTCCAGGTCACCTAATGCTGCTGGTTGGTTCTCAAAAATCAATGGCTTCTAGTAATCATAGAGAACAAAATATAAAAATGTAAATTATCTCGGTAGCCAATCTGAACAATAGAAAAAAAATTTTAGAAAATGTTTCCTTAAATAAGTCTAATATTGAGGAATTATTGTGTAAATGGCGCTTTGCTTTTTGAAAAAATCGTTTTTTTTTTGGAAACATTGCATCCGATTCCGAGCCCAAGTAGTTGAAAATCTTGGCTGTATATTGTATTAAAAATCATTGTATCAATAGAGTTGTCGGTGAAATGACATCTGAATCCCTATCTGAAATTGGAACCACAAAAATCAGTTATTATAAATTGTCAGATTTCTAAGAAGTAGTTTTTTTTTGCATTTGTTTTAGATCAAACATACATCACATTTTTTAATATTTTTTGGGTAGTTGATTATAACACTAATGTATTGCCATGCAAAAAGTATTGTAATATATAGTCAAATGTGCATCACATTTACATGCGTTTTCCGATTGCATATTGTTTAGCGAAGAAGTAAAGTACGGTCTTTGTAGGTGCTTAATCGATAAGTGACATAAAGTAGTATTAGGACTACTTCCATGAAATGTTCATCTGGGAAATTATGGTTCTGGCTTAAAAGCAAGTTTGTTTCTTAATATTTATACATGTTTAAAGTACTCTAAATTTCCTATGGATCATATTCCTGTAATTTTCATGGAGATGCCTCTTACTTAGTTTCAAACGTTTTTACATGGTTATCAAAATTTTGTAAACTGGATAGATTACTTTCAAAAAACAACGTAACTTCTATATTTATGTTAAAATGCATTCAGCACTAAAGAAGTATGTCGACATACAGTTGTCTGCTGACAAATTATTTATATTACACAAGAAAATAAATACGCTGTTGTTTCTTAGCACACCTTAAAATTATTTTTTGATAATTTTTTATCTAACAAGAGCTTATAATTACTTGTATATATCCTTAATCTCCTTGGGTGATTGCATTCCAAAATTTGTATTCATTAAGAGCCATCTATGTTGACATATGCTGCTTTATCTGCACACATTTTCAATCTTCGTTGCATTTCGTTGCACTTCGTTCCACTTTGTATATTTTGGTCTTCGTAATGAATTTTAACCGATATTTGTGTAAAATAAAAAAAATTATATGACATATATTTACATGACTGTTAAAAAAGTTCTTTTATCTAAAACAGTTTTTGACTCTACTGAAATATTTGGTTTCAAGACATACGTGGTTGCTAATGCAATCCACAGAAAATTTTTTTGTCGCATTTAAGAACTTCTGATTCAAAGGATATTTGAAATTATTTCAAGGCTGAACATGCTTAAGTAAATTAGTGTTCACCAATTTTGATTAATTAAATAAAACTCTGCAGCTTAAAACTAATTACAATTCGTTTCGCATCTATCGTTAGTACATAGACACGTTTATTTTATGTATATGATGAAATTTATTCCTAATATTTATGTGTAGTGTGCCTTTAAGTAATCAGCATTACCGATCAAAAGTTACCAAATATATACACTACTTGCATATATTCGTATGTAAAATATTTTTGTTAAGAGCACTACTCAGTTTGTTTGTAAGTAAGGTCGTATTACTGGTTAGTCTTTTTTTTAGATGTCTGCTTACCCCCAGGCCAAACTGATTAATAAACCAAACGTCAAATGGAATAACAATAAGACTACAACAAACAGCAGCAATAGCAGTAGTAAAAATTCACATTTAAAAAACCCTCACACCAGAAAAATTAAGATTTGAATAGGAAAAAAAAATAATAGCATCATGACCACAGCTGTCAACTAAATGTCAAATTCAAATGAGAAAAAAGAGAAAAGTATAAATTTATCTTAACCAAAATGCAAAAAAAAAAATCGTACAATGAGTGTGTTAACGGTTCATAACACAAATGCCTGATGATGTTTCTGCTGTTGCTTTTACTATTGTACTATTGCGGTGCGTATAAACTTCCGTTCGATTACATTTCATTGCTCCTGTTATTCTTGTTTATGTTTTTTATGATGCAATATGGCAACATTGGTTGGACACACTTGTGCTTAAATACTAACATTTTTCACCATTTTTAATATGAAGATGTTTAATGTTTAAAACATATTGCGCCTAAATTTTGTTATTTACAAAGTGGTATAAACATATTTATGTATTGTATGATTATTTAAATGATTTATTTTTAAGTTGAAACAAGATGTTGGCCATCATCATGGACATGCAATACACATAAAAGGACATTCCAATGGGTCACAGTTGTTTTAACGCACAGTGTTTATAAAATTTTTATTTCTCTAATTTGTTTTTTTTTATGTATTTTTTCTAGATTCTTAAAACTTAAGGGTGTCTAAATTATCAAATTTTTAAAATTTTTATACAACACACTTTAAACATTTTTATAACATTGCTTAAATAGTGTTGAGAGTATGCTTTCGAAAGCGTTAATTACAAATTACACTTAACCAGCAACAAACAACAGATGAGTCTTTAATGTTTGAAATTTATTTGAACATAAAGTTTTTTTGTTATGTGACAATTAATCTCATTTTAAGTACTTGAAATTTTATGTAGTTTGGTATACATATTTATATATGAAAATTTACAAATTCAGAATTGTGTTTAATATGTACATTATTAATATCTGTGGCAAAAAGAAATAACTGCTTAAGTCGTCGAAAGCTAAAATTTAGTTAACAAAACCATTGAAGTCCCAAAATTTAAATATATCGTCTAAATTTCTTGATCTTTTTTATTGATTATATATGATTTTTCCAAGCTTGAGATCAACTTTTTTAGGTTTTTTATAAAAATTATTTATTTTAACCAATATTTCGCTACAAATTTGTTTTTTGTTTTTATAAAATTTGTATATATATTACCCTGAAGAAGCTACCCATTGTTTGGTAGCGAAATATTGGTTAAAATAAATAATTTTTTATAAAAAACCTAAAAAAGTTGATCTCAAGCTTGGAAAAATCATATATAGTCCCAAAATTTAAAAATAATCTCAGGCATATTTTCAAGTATTTATAAATATCATCGCAAAATTTAAAAGTGCTTTCCTATATATAAACTATAAACTAAAAAAACAGTCATAAGCAGTTTTTTCTTATTGCCACAGCTTTAAATAAACTTTATTATATCTGGCTATAGTTTGTTGTTATTTATACCGACAATGTTGTTAATATATTTCAATTAAATTAGTAAATGTTTTGATGCTATTGTGTTTGAAGTTGTCCCTGGGAAAATATTTAAATTAATACAAGATCTTTACCTCAAATTAAAAAAATTACACACTATTATGATCTATTTTTATTTTTTCAAACACTGACGTTGTTTGCATTTGCTTGTTATATTGACAAGATTTAGTAAATATCTTTTTTATATCCTTCACCTGTGGTACCCAGGGTATGTCATTTCGTTTGTAATTTCAACAATATTCGATTAAGGAATGTCCGCCTGTGCGTGTGTTGGTTAAACTCAATTTTTAGAAGCCTTCACTGTATGTAGTATCAATGCAAACATCCACGAAAAAATCGTTATTGAAATCCAGCGCGATCGCCTTATAACTTTCTGAGATATGTTGAAATAAATAAGACTGCCTCTGGTGTTTTTCATATTTTTATCAGCTTTACGATAAATTATTAACGCGTTTGCTACTATTTTAGATATAGCCTGAAGGGCTAAATAGTTGTAATAAATTTTCGATAAATTTTTTAGTAATCGGCAAATTGATAGAAACAAATATTTTTGAAAATATATAATTTTTTTAAAAATATATAATTTTTTTAAAAATATCAAGTTACTAAAACTCATAATAAATATTTGGATACGATAAAAACACCAAAATACAAGTCGTAGTCTCGAAAAATATTGTGAGAAAATTAAAAAATTGCTTGGAAACTAACTGAGATTCAGGCACAAAAATATAAACGCTTCGGTGTTTTTCTTAAAAATGTACAAACGAAAATCGATTTTTGATGCTTTTGGAGAGAAAAACGATGTGGATATCAGACCCCCCAACATTGATATCAAATGAGAGACCTTGACCAATAGAAACTATGAAAAAATTAAAATCTAAGATGGTGCTCTAAACAAAATGGCGTATATTTTTTCCACAATCCCATAAAATTTTGGTATTATTTAAAAGGACTTGACAAGTAGAATAAAGCTGACTAAGAAAAAAATTAAAATCAAAATGTCGTCGAAAAGAATAAAGCAGTATATCATATAAAATGAAACTTGGTATCTGGACTAAGCTATGATGTCACCTTGTTTACGTTATGGTGAAGGGAATTATTAGGATCGGCTGAATATAAAGGTTGGTCCAAAACGTACGATGTTAATTGTAAATAAAACAAAAAGTATTATTTAAATTTTTAATCAGGCTTGAGTTCATATTAATATTCTTTATTTTTACAAAGAATTTTTTTAATTGTGATAAATGAAAGAATAAATCTTGAAAAATTATATTTTTACCGACACTAGCCGAGTGGAATGCATTTTCGAAACCAGCTACGATTTCATCATCAGCACTCTCTGATCGGTGGTTACATGTTGGTTGTAAATATCATCTATTTAACTCACGGGACTTATGTTAATTGAATTCGGTAACTAATTTTTAGTTTTTCTTATTTCATATATTTTTACCACAATGAGTTAGATTGAAATTTTAACCAAACAGCACCCTTTTTACTTTTGTTTGTTATTATCTTTCATTATACCCTTCACACAGTGAAAGAGGGTATATATAGGTTTGTCATTCCGTGTGAAATTTCTACAATTTTCATTTCCGACCCCATAAAGTATATATTTTCTGAAAGCTTATGAATAGGGGAGTCGATTAAGCCCTGTCAGTCTGTCCGTCTGTCCGTGTGTATGTTGAAATCAACTTTTTGAAGCCCCCCGACATAGGTTGGACCCGGGTAAGGTATTAAAATATCAGAAATATTCGGGAGTAGATCGCTATTGAAAATCAGAAACATCGGTACATAAACAACTGAGATATGAGCAAAAACCCACGACCAGCTCGATTTTTTTTGCACAAAAACAACATTACAACAACAACATACATACATACAAACGTGTATACTGGTTAGGGAAAACGTGGCATCGAATCCCAGCTGAGCCAAAAAAATTTTTTTTTAAAATTTTTTTTTATTTTTTTTTTAATTTTTTTTTTTAAATTTTTTTATTTTTTTTTTTTTGTTTTATATATGTATATTATATATATATATAAATTTTTTTTTTTTTAAATTTTATTTTTAATTTTTTTTTTTTTTTTATTATTTTTTTTTTTTTTTGTTTTTTTAACATACATACGTGAATTTATAATTTTACAATGGGATGTTTTTATATATGTATGTTTTTATATGTATGTACGTATTTCATATGGGATGAATAGTGACACAAACTACTGTTATTGCATGACTACACGTAGTGAAGGGTAATTAAGATTCGGCACGGAATATAGCGCTCTTACTTGTTTATCACTATTTTTGTCCTGCTCTAGCCACCAGTTAGGTAGCGATAAGAACAGATAATTGTTTTTAACAATCAATGTTTATAATCATTTGTTTTATTTTCTGTGAGGTCAGTATACAACCGAATTCAATTAACATAAGTCCCGTGAGTTAAATAGATGATATTTACAACCAACATGTAACCACCGATCAGAGAGTGCTGATGATGAAATCGTAGCTGGTTTCGAAAATGCATTCCACTCGGCTAGTGTCGGTAAAAATATAATTTTTCAAGATTTATTCTTTCATTTATCACAATTAAAAAAATTCTTTGTAAAAATAAAGAATATTAATATGAACTCAAGCCTGATTAAAAATTTAAATAATAGTTTAAACAGAAAAGTTCGACAAAATAAAAATTCAATTTATATAAACACAGGGCACGGTGCAAAAAATCATTCATTCACTGTTAGTCAGTCAACATTTCGTTGTATACTGACCTCACAGAAAATAAAACAAATGATTATAAACATTGATTGTTAAAAACAATTATCTGTTCTTATCGCTACCTAACTGGTGGCTAGAGCAGGACAAAAATAGTGATAAATGAAAGATAATAACAAACAAAAGTAAAAAGGGTTGCTGTTTGGTTAAAATTTCAATCTAACTCATTGTGGTAAAAATATATGAAATAGGAAAAACTAAAAATAACATAATAACATAAGTCCCGTGAGTTAAATAGATGATATTTACAACCAACATGTAACCACCGATCAGAGAGTGCTGATGATGAAACCGTAGCTGATTTCGAAAATGCATTCCACTCGGCTAGTGTCGGTAAAAATATAATTTTTCAAGATTTATTCTTTCATTTATCACAATTAAAAAAATTCTTTGTAAAAATAAAGAATATTAATATGAACTCAAACCTGATTAAAAATTTAAATAATAATTTAAACAGAAAAGTTCGACAAAATAAAAATTCAATTTAAAACAAAAAGTTTTTAGAGAATTATGTTAATATTTTTTATTATGTTAGAAAAATCTATGACAATTTGGTGTGAAACAAAATATCGACCAAGTGCTCGCTAGGACTTCAGTGGCATACTCCTATCCGATGGCACAAATTTTCAACGACAGTGTTGATGTTCAAATGTTGGACACGACGACGAGTCGAGATTGACGGCTCTTCTGCTAAACTATCGCGAATAACAGCAATGTTTTCCGTAGAACTAACTAGGCGGCATGCACAGGTGTTTCAAAATTTTTTCAGACCCAGTTTACTAAAATTTGCATACATTTATATCGATTGTGGACACATTTGGTCGATTATGCTTACCAAAAAAATTATAAAGTGCAGGAAATGCTTTTAATCTGATCTAAACGCTAATTATCATAAAAGGCTTTAACAATCTTGTTTTCCAAATTTTGAATTTTCAATTTGCTTTAGTAAATTTTTGTAAATGATGGCCATTAAAGTGGCATGACTTAAAGAAATGAATTATGAGCATCGAAGGCGCTTTAAAAATATACCTTAAAACAGACATGATTTATACTAATATTAAAAATAAATACAATTCGGAAATTGAGTGTTAATGGGACATTACCAAAAAAACATGCCTTCTTGTTTGGGCGAAAGCAGTACTTTTTTTTGTCGAACCGGGAATACAGAAACAAATTATAATATATTCGTATGTTATATATTTTCGCAAAAATATATATGTTCAGAACATTTTATTTTTAATTCTCACTCAGCCGACGAGAAAGGGAATAAATAATATGATTAACTAAATACTGCTAATTGTGTAAAATACTGCAGAATAATTCTTGTAAATTTTTAGAACATGAATATGTTCTTTGTATAAAAACTAAAAGTAAAAGTAACTCTATAAACAAGTTGGCTTGTGGTAAATCGAAAGTTTATTAATTTATGGCATTATAATAAAGCATTGCTTTCACATATATTTTAAGATAATTTTTAAATATTCCCAAAGGATCCATAACTATTCTATTTCCAAAAGAAATAAACAACTAAGATTTTTTTTATTAAGCACACATTCATTTTTATCTAAATTCTATAAAAAATGAGAAATAACAAAAGCACATAAATCTTTTTATTTTCTTTATTATGCGTTATTTATGAAGTGTTTAATACATGATATTTTTTCCTTTTTTTGAAAGCAAAAAACTGCAAAAATTGTTAAAACAATGGTTTTAACAAAAACATTGTATATGTTTTTGACACAATATTACACTTACATATATACATGGCTATAAACCCTATAAGCAATCAAGCTAACTTTAAGATAACATTCAGTTAACTTTTTTGCAACTTGTTGTGGTTGATGCCTGCATGATTTTCAAAGGGGCTATCTGACTTTTTTAACAGTGTGTGGCTACGTAAAAGTTAGTTTAAAGTCACTCCATTAATAGTAAGTTTAAAGTTAGATGCATTTAAGTTAAATATAAATTGGTTTTATTTAAAATAATTGTTAAAATTCTTTTCTGAATATGTGACAGCGCATAGAGAAAGGGACCTAAGGGTAAAAACAGGTTTTGTTCAGGAGAGCCATTTGAAAGATTAAATGATTTTTCTATTTTTTTAAATTGTTCATAAGGAAAAAAATAAATTTTTTGTAGTTTCGTAAAAACAAGTTATTTTGTTAATTTAGTAGGGGAAAAAATGAAAATAAATAAATTTTACCGTTAGGTCCCTTTCTATTTGTGCTTAGAATCGTCGACTTCACTTTTATAAAACGCGCATATTTCTGGGACGGAACACTTTTGGGGCACGGTCTCATTCGATGCTCAGATGTTGTCCACATCAAAAAAAAAAAAGTGCAAATTGTTTTTTTTTTACCCTTAGGTCCCTTTCTCAATGCGCTGTCACATATTTTTATTTTTTTTACAGCTTTATTTTAGTAATATATAGGCAATTAATTTAACTTAATAAATAATTCACTTTTAACAAAAATTTATACATCCTTCTTAAGTTTTTTTTTTTCACTGACTTCACTTATTTAACTTTACAGAACAACAAATATAAAAAAGCATAATAATAAAAAAAAATACCGTTCAAAGTATATATTTCTCAAAGAAATAAAAAAAAAAAAAAATCAAACACTCTAGCTTATAGTTAGTTGATAAAAGCTAACTTAAAGTGCGTTATTTTCGCAATCGATTACCCTGCTGCTTATAGGGTATCTACATACATAAGTATGCATATGTATGTATGTGAGTGTTTGATTTAAGTTCTTATGACCGGTCATTTCGAATTCAACTACCCTTGCGATTAGTTACGCTTTTTGTACTATTTTTTTATGCCAAACTTATTTTTTATTTATTTATCCACTGGCAGGAGTGACGGCAAGTACTAGTAGGAAAACTATTTTATAGCCATTAATCATTTTCATTGTTGTTCGTTATAAATACATGAAATATTTCAATATAATAGAATTGATTTAGCATTTTCTTGGTCGAACATACATTCATACATACACACACATATGGAGTACATACATGTATGTACATTTAAGGGGGAGTTAAATATTTTACAAGAAATTTATTTTAGTTAAATGTAAGAGGCGTATTTGAGTTATTTGCTAAGATTCATTGTTAAACATTACAAAAAGAGTGGCAAGATATGTAAGGACTAGTTGTTAAGAGAAGCTTTTTTAAAACAATTACTATTTTACATTGCCAATTTGTTATTGAAAATTAACATTTTTTAGTTTAAACTGTAAACTATATGTAAAGCAAGTAAGGCGCTATATTAGCTACACTAAATTTTTGATACCCACAACCGATTTTGTGTAGTACTTTTTTAAAACAGTTAATAACTATAATCACTTCAAAATAATCTCTAAATACTAAAATATGTATTTCCTTATTTGTTTATGTTAGATTTGCTATTAATTTATTTCCTTATATTTAGTCTTACAATAGAACCTAAAGTATTTTGCAATAGTACTCGAAGTTTTACTATCACAGTATCATAAACTTAGTATGCGAATGACACTTCCTACTTTTATAATAAGATAATTGATAATCAAGTAAGTAGAAGTGGCTGAAAAATAATATTTTAATTTATTAAAACTTATTATTTTTACCAATATTGTAAACAGAGCTATAAGAATTTAAAAATAGCCCTACAAGATTACCATTTATTTAATTAATTAAAGAAACTACTAATATCAGAGTTTTAAGGTAAAGTTGTTCATAAAATACCACTTATCAACTTAAGTGTTCTATCTGTTGTTCCTTTTTATGCATTTATAAAAAAGTAGAATCTGTGTAATTGTATGTGACAAGATACACCGCAAAACGCAAACAATGCATAAACGTATCAACGCAGTAAAGTAGGTTTACTTTCTACTTTTCTATCCGTCGCATAATTTTTTTTTTTGGTTTTTAAAATTTAATGGCAGAGGTACATAGCCAAAAAGTCAAGGTATTTACTTGGTTCCTTCTCTGTGAAACGACCTATACCTCTGAATAGGAAGTCGCAGACATTGAAACAATAAATAAAATTGAGTTATATGGTTCTCCTCCAGTTACAAACGTTAATTCAGGCGCCGCAATTCCACATATACTATTGTATAGGAAGTCGCAGACATCTGAACAATAATTACTGCTGAGTTACGCGATGCACACAGTTAACCACGCGAGAGTGAGACGCAAAACTCTCAAAGTCAGATAAAAAGGGGCAACCTGATTGCCATTAAACGATAATGGCAAAAACGCGCGAGCTCTTGACTCGACCAGAGCTGAATCACGACGGATCCGTCGCATAAAAGATGAAAAAATATCAGGTTGTTGTTGATAGCCATGGATGAGAAAAAATATTTTTTTTTTCAATGTTATCGATAAATCTGTTTGTGTTGTGGATTTATTTATTCTATTTTTTTTTTTTTTTGTTAAAAAATGTTTTTAATAAAAGAAAAAGCATTCGAAATAAAGTTTACAATTACTTTTAAGACAAAAAAATACATAAAAACTTATTTTAAACACAAGTTTTTCATTACCAAAATTTTTATTCTATTTATCGATTACTGTTATGTGCTGAGTGTCATCTCTGTTTGTTTATTATTAAAAAAGAGAATAAGTGCAATGGATGAGAAGCTTATTGATGCTCGTGTTATTTTTGAACTTTTTGTAGGCCCTTGTAGCACAAAATATCATGTACATAAACTCACTGAATTCCACAAATTCCCTTAAAATGTTAATTTTATTTTCCATTGTGGCAAAATTGTTTAGAAATATAGAGTTATATTTTCATTAAAAATTTGTATCCATATAGACAATATACAAATTTAAGCAAAAATCTCATGTGGAAGGTGGGCACTAAAGAAGGCGTGTCATATTACTTTTTAGCCACAAAAAAATCTTGCTAAATTTCAGCTTCTTATATCTATATTTGGCGGTTTTATAAACTTTTAAATTCCATTATTAGTAAAATATGCCATATCTTAGAGATGGCCATTAAAATTGACGCGTCATAGTAATTTCTGCAAGCCACACTAACGAAATTTCAGCTTATTATAATCATTCTTGGGACTTTTAAAAGCTTTTATATTTAATCATATTATACCTTAGAGAGCGATTAAAAAGACATGCCACTGTAATATCTGCTAATGCGTTCAACTTTGATATTGACATATAGAGAGTTTTTTATTCTACCAAAATCTTTTACTTTAAAGAGATTGCATAAATTTAAGAAAAACTTTATTAAACGACGTGGGCGTTAAATTTTTTTTGGTTCTAATTTGTGATAATGGAAAGCTACTAAAATCGATTCATTTACCGAACTCAATTTTCACTACCAACATAAATGCTTCATTTACTTTACTCAATTTACACCAACACTAAAATTATTTAAAATTATTCAATAACTCAAATTCGAAAAAAATGGACATACGCCCACCAAAACCTCGATGGCTATAGACTAGAGATCATATGCATAAAAGTGGAATTATAATCAAGCCAAATTCAACGCAAAGAAACAGCTGCTAGTTCGAATAATATTAATCTGCAACAATTATTGCAAACTTTGTAAAAAAGCACACAAAATTTAGTCAATGGAAACTTCTCATTCAAGAAATTAAATCCTTTACACATTTTACCATGCAAGTGAATTGAACTTAATTTATTGATTTCTTAAAAAATATCAAGTTTCAATAATTTGTTTGTTACAAGAAATGTATTTAAAGTAGCATTTAATAAAAAATGACTCTTGAAAATTTGAGTGACTTTTTTTGCACATTTTAATCATTGGATATGTCAAAGTCGAGTTGACATTTACAACAATATAAATATGATAAAAATCATATAAAATTTACAACCACATATAAAAAAGTCCTAACCCATATACATACATAAACATACATCTATCCACAAACTTAAGCATTCAAACGACACATGTGATTGTCACAAAAAGGATGCCCCACAATACAGGCAAACAAAAAGAATATCTTGCATAAAGAATTGACTGACTGAGTTTATGTAAAATATTAAAAGGAATAAGGTTTCGCTAGATTAATTTAAGGTCATGCATATTATAAAAATTACAAGCATACAAACATACATACAAATACAATCCCACAAAGCGTTCAAAATTCGAAACACACATACTTAAAAACCTGTACCATACACTTTACTATATTGTTAAGGGTTTAAGTAAAGCATAAAATCTTCAAATTTATTAAAAATTAAAAAAAAAACTACATAAAGTTAAATTGAGGATATGAGTGGTTAAAAATTTGTGGTAAATTACAACCATATCTAGTTTTTAAGGATGTTTATTTTAAAGTTCTTCTTGTTTTTTCAGCAAGAGGTTGAAACAGAAAATCAATTCCAACAAACTCCCTCACATACACACATTTGGTGTAAAGATTTTCTAATTATTTTGAATTTTCATATTAAAATATGTCACTATTACATATGTTAACAAAATTTATGTGTGAGATTTTTAGATTGTTGCAAGGTCTTTAGTATCTAAAGCCTTTTTTTTGTTTAAAAAGCATCATCTGTTTAGATGATTTAAAATTAATTTGAGTTATTTATTACACAAATTAGCTAAAGTCTGACACATTTGTGGTGTGACATAATTAGCAGCGCATTTTGTAAATTAACTACACAGAAAAAAATAAATATGAATTTCAATTACGAAATTAATACAATTAATTAAAAAAATCTTTAATATTGCTCCAATCATCAAAATAATACTACTAATTAAATAAAAATTATTAGTTTTAATTGAAAAAATATTGCGAAAAACATCAATTAAAACAGTATTAAAAAATTAATTAAAATTTCTATAATTTTTAAAAATGATTTTTATTTATTTTTATTTTATTTATTTATTTATTTTCGAAAATCCTAATGTAACAAGACTTAAAATCTTATAAAACAACATTAGTCATAACAAATTAATTTTTAGTAAGAAGAATGTTTGTAAGTTAAATTTATAATTAAAATGAAAAGTATAATATAAAATATAATATAATTTATATGAAAAATAAAAATGTAAAAATATCCTGCACAGCAGGTAAACATTATATAAAAAAAAAAAAAATTTTAATAAAATTAATTAAAAATTAAAATAAAATATTAAAAATCAATTGAGAAAAAATTTATAGAGTTCTTTCTTAAATGATGTTGTATTTGATATTTTGTGAAGTTGATTATTTAAAGTATGTAACGAGTTCCAAAGACGTATGCCATTTACAAAAAAGTGTCTTTCGGATATTTGTCTATTATACAATATTGGTACAAGATAGTTATTACGGTTAGATCTTGTGAATTGAAATCGCTCGAAAAGGTAAATGGGTTCTTTAGTGAAAATAATTTTATGAACCATAAGTAAAACTCTAAATTTAAGATAGTCTTCAAATGAAATGCCATAGATTTTATTTAGAAAAGCGGAGATACTATCATATTTGCGTAAACCATATACATATCTAACTATACTTTTAAAGATGCTTGTAAGTTTACCCATGTCTGCACTATCACAACCTGACAACATTTCACAACCATATAAAAGCGTAGGTAAGATAAACGATTTTGCAAGAACAAATCTTATTTTCAGCGGTGTGTAGTACTGAGAAGACCAAAGACTACGGAGAATCCCATAAACTTTACCAGAAGCTTTGCTAATTTGATCATTCCACGTTAGGGTATTATTAAAAATCATTCGTAGGTTTTTAGCATTCGCAACGTAGGCAATATCCACTCCATTAATACTAACTTTCGGAAGAAAAGTGGTATCATATATCCTTTTGAAAATAACAAGGCACTGAGATTTTTTCGGATTTAAGGTAAGACAATTCATCCTAGCCCATTCAAATACGAGGTTCAGTTCAGTATTCAGGTTCAGTACACAATTTTCCACATCTCGTACGTTACATGATGTGTATAACTGAACGTCATCAGCGTACATGTGCATTTTGCATGAATTAACTACACGTGGTAGATCATTTATGTAAATAGAAAACAAAAGAGGGCCAAGTATAGACCCCTGCGGAACACCCCTACTTAAAGTCGCAGAGGTAGACGACTTATCATTAGAGACAACTACTTGCTCTCTATTCCGAAGGTAAGAGAGAACCAATTTAGAGGAGGTTTCAGAATAACCAAAAATATGTTTAAGCTTCCTAACAAGAATATCATGGTCTACTGAGTCAAAAGCTTTAGAGTGGTCCAATAAAGTCAAAAAAGCAATATTACCACTGTCAACAATAAACCGAAGATCTTCCGATACATCAATTAAAGTAGTGATACACCCTCTTTTCCTGCGAAAACCAGATTGCTTAGATGATAAAAGATTATTATTGGATATATGTTCATTCATTTGTTTGCTCATAATTTTTTCGAAAACCTTCGAAAGAAAAGGAAGTACAGAAATTGGCCTATATTCATTATTTGATTTCGGCAAGGGAATTACTTTTGCCCATTTCCACAAATCAGGGTAAATAGATTTTGTAAAAATAGTGTTAAAAATATGTGTAATATAGGGTAAAACCTGTGGTAAAATAGCTTTAATAAATATTGGAATCATACCGTCTAGACCAATAGATTTTGACTTTATGGAAAGAAAAGCTTCCAGAACATCCTCCTGGTTAACGCAGGAAAAACTAAATAAAGAATCCAGATTGCACTCTGGTAAATTTGCATAAGAGTCAGAACGAAGAGGAATTGAGTCATTTAAGGTAAATTGTCTGTTCAAATCATTTAATTCAAAAGTGGAAAGATTTACCGATTCACTTTCATCTTTATAACCAATTTTCTTTATCTCTTTCCACATATTTTTAGTATCTATAGCCTCTGAAAATACACGACTATAATAGCGTTGCTTTGCTAACTTTACTTCCCTAGTAACAGATCTACGTAGTGATTTAAAAATTTCATTTGACTGTGTAGTTTTATATCTTTTCCATTTATCGTAAGCGGAATTTCTTCTAACTATTAAATCACAAATATTTTGATTAAACCAAGGCTTAGTAGAAGATTTAACAGTTTTCTTTCTAACCGGTACGTATTTGTCGTATAGGTATGAGGTTGCTTCATAAAAAAAGGATATCTGTTGGTTTATATCAGGATTACTATAGATACTGGACCAATTAATTATATTAATTTCATTTAAAAGAGCATCATAGTTAACATTCCTGTAATCACGGAAAGTTATATACTGTGGTTTTTCATGTTTAAAATAAGGAAGGTTATAGGTCATATAAATGACATCATGTTTTGAAAAATTTGGAGAAGAAAACTGTTCATACAAAATAACTTTTCTAATATCAGAGACAAAAAACACGTCAATAAGGGTACTACTAGTTGAAGTGAAGTGAGTGGGGATAGTTGTGTTTACAGTTATAAGCCCAATAGGTTGGAAAAGTGAAATGAGATCAGAATCAATGAGCAAATTTCCATTTAGGTCTCCAGAAAGAATAATATCACTGTAAGAAAAACAATTTTCCACTAGCATATTTACAACCGGAGAAATATCTAGTGAATCACTAGGCCTATATAAAACTCCAATGAGACATTTACTTTCATCACAAAGAAGTTCAATAAATACAAAATCATATTCTTCATCGATAGATTTGCAAACAAATCTAGAACGTAATTGTTTCTTGACATAAATTGCCACTCCTCCAGCACGCTTACCAGTGTTCCTATCAGCTCGAAATAAATCATAGCCGTCTATTTTGACCTGAAAGTTTTTTATCTTTTTTGGATTGAACCATGTTTCAGATATACAAATTACATCGATTCCTGAGTTTTCAAAAATGTATCGGAATTCATCAAATTTACAAAAAAGACTTTGAGCATTTAAGTGACAAATTTTTAGACCTTCCTTTTGTTTACCAATTATACGAATCATAGAATGAGTGTTGTTTTGGAACTCGACCGAATATTAGAAGAAGTCACAATAAAGTATTAAGCAAATGACAACATCAAATAAGAAAAACTCAAAAAAATTTAAAATAAAATGGCATAATAGAAAAGAAAGATATAAAAAAAATACAAAAATAAAAATAAGTTATAAAAATAATTACGACAGTTTTAAATTTTAAAATATTACTGGCGAAACCCTTCTACTGCAGAAACTGGAAAGTTATCACGTGAGTTTTTCGATGTTTCGATATTTTCCAGAAGATGCACATTCTCCACACAAAACACGCTATCGGACTTAGAGCGTTTGGCATAAATACGGCCACGGCGAGTGTAAACTGACGAGAGTATTTTTTTCCGTTTTAACTTAATTGCTTCCTTAAGAAGATTGTGGTTAAATCTGGTTAGAGCTTCATTTATATAAAATGGTTCATTAGAATCAAAACCAGCATGGCATAGACGCAGAAGGTCTTCCGAGTTACGACGAAAAACAGCAGCTTGCTTCAAAATATTATTTTTCTCCTGAGCTGACGACAATTTTATGGCAATAATAGGATCAATAACGTTATAATTTTTACTTTTGTTTTCGAGAATTTTGAAGACGAGTTATTTTAATTATATTTGGAACAGATGCATTAATGGTCTCACAAATATTCATAAATGTAGTCTGTAAGTTTTCATTTTCATAGTATGGAATGCCATGAATTCGAATCTCATTAGCGACTTTAGTATTTTCATGCTTGTCCAAAGACCGCTTTAAGGTATCAATTTCATTTTTAAGGTCAAAAATTTGCGGAATAATTTGTTCTAGTTTGCTGACCCTGTCGGAAACAGAATATATTTTTTCCTCAATGTTGACAATTTTAGTTAATATACGTTCCTCGGACTCCTTTATTTTAAATGCAATGTTATTAGATATGTCGATTGACATTCTGGAAAAACGTTCTTCCATTAATAGCATAAGTTGGGAATCCGGATTCATTTTATGCCAATTTTTAATAACAATTTAAGCAATAAATACCGTGTCAATATATTATTATTTTATTTTAGGCCTTTTAAAAATACGGTTTTGGGTATTAACGAAATGTGAAAATCTTAATTAATTGAATCATGCCTATAATTGAAATTCGCGATTTATTTATTGTATTAGTAATTTATATTATTTAAACTATTTTTAATAAAATTACCCAAAAAGAAAAAATTCATTTTTTTAATATTTTTTCTTAACATAAATTTTAATTACATTTCATTACTTATATACTAACTGCCTTATTCATAAAAGTTATTAAAGGTTTATAAGGGGTTTATTAAACTAATTTTGTATGGAAATGTGATTTAAAAACCTCTTATAAAGCTCTTTTAATTTTTATGAATTAGACCGTAATAGTTTAATATAAGATGTAGGGTTACACAAGTACACATACTATGCCATGTCAAGCGCCGAAGTGGTTTTAAATTCATTCGTCGATTGTAGCGTATTTCCATAGACCTACGACATTAAAAACCCCACAAGAGAAATTTTTGCCAAATCAAATTGCACGTTTTTGATTAACAATTCTCCGTCATCTGTTGAATAGATAATTGAACACTTAAATTGTTTATACAGAACTTTCACTTTAACGTTCACTATGTAACATGTAATAGGTAAGTTTTTCGTTCGATTTGTTGAAATTCAAAAAAAATAATTGGTAGCATCAATAACCTAGACATAATGGAATATTTACTGGTAAAAAAGCTTGATCAGAGTGTAGACTACTACTGACTTACCTATTAAAATTAGATTCTTGAGCAATATACCAGAATACAAGAAATATTGGCTATGGACACATCTAGAATGAAACTGAAACAATTTATTATATTCAAAACAAGATATATTTATTATATGTTTGCACCTACCCACCTACCAGAACTATCTCTTGTAGATTGTCCACTATTTTTTATTTTTCTGTTCCTTGGATACATTATTTTATATTAAATTTATCCTTCGAAAGCAAATTTTAAAAAAAGGTAATTTAAAATAAATTTTTTTATTTTTCAACTCACAGAAATCTCTATGTTTTTTGAAAACATTTTATATCAATTAAAAAAATTAATTAAATTAAATAAAATTTTAATTATAATTAAAAAACAAGTCAAAAAGCCAGTTAATTAAAAAAATTTAAGGAATATTTTTTTCTGTGTACAATAGCAGGTGATACGAAATGACAGTAAAAAGTTTGATAACATCTACTTTAAAACAAAATGTAAAATATTTTTCATCATTACCATAGAAAAAGGTTTATAAATTTTTAAAATGTATCTGTAGATTTTTCTTAAATTACCTTTACGAAAATTATTTTCAAAACAAAAAAAAAAACTTAAAACTTAGTATTTGGTTTCACTAAAAAAAAAGAAATTCACTAAAAATTTAAAAAAAAAACGCACCCAGCACTGACTTGAAAATTTTCCGCAGCAAAATTTTTAAAAAGCACTAAAAACAGTGCTAAAATCACCAAGTTGACAACACTATATTTTATCGTAATTTTTGTTTAGTGATGAAGCACATTTCTGGCTCAATGAATACGTTATTAAAGAAAATTGCCGTTTTTGAGCTGATAAACAGTGCAAAAAGTAACAATAACTACCAATACAATATTAATTAAAAACAACAGTATGGTGTGGTTAATGGGCTGGTGAAATAATTGGTCCATATTTCTTTAAATATGAGGCAATTCAGAATGTCACCGTCAATGGTAACCATTATCGTACCATATTAACGGCCTGCCTCTGTGAGCTCTGGTTAGAACTAGATGGCGCTGGGAGCCATACAGTGCATGTAACAATGGACTTGTTGAGAAATCATTTTGGTGAGCATTTAATTTTATGTTTTGTTATGGTAAATCGGCTTTCTAGATCGATCTATATCAGACCTTTAGATTTTTTTCTCTGGGGATATGTAAAGTCATAGGTCTTCAGGAATAAGCTAGTTTTGGAAGCCAGCAACTCATGTTATCCTAGAGATATCAGTCGCTATGCTCGAACGAGTCTCTCAAAATTTGACGTTTCAAATGGAGCAAATCAGACGTAGTTGAAGCCAGCATTTACATGGTGTAATTTTTAAGCACAAAATAAAATTAATTGTTTATTTAACCAATAATAAACATTTTTAGTTCCCTTTTAAATGTCTGTGTTTTTTTACATTATAACCTCACGATAAATCACCGTATTTGTTTTTGTTTAAAGTATTTTTTTTATTAATATTAGAATTAAACATTAAAAAATAATAAAGTTGTTTTAATTTTTTGCGGAATTGTTTTACTCGCTATGACCTATACCACACAATTGTGCGATGTCCTGTTAACGTAAAACGACCTTAGGAAGTGGTTATGTAAGCAAGTTTAAGTAAAATATAAAAGAATTCTTTAGATATTGATAATTTGACGAAATATACACGCAAAATAACTCACAAGTCTGAAATGATTAAAATTAAATATTTAAAAAAAATTTTGTTTTTACATTTTTGTTAGTTTGAAATGTATATTGTCAGTCTCATGCAGAAAGGCCCTAATTTTACAGGAGAAGGCAAAAACGTAACAGAAACTGTATTATTATAATGTAATTTCTTTTGTAAAATTGCTTGCAAAACTGTTATTTTTGACACTATTGCGTTAAATTTTTGTGTCGAGGTGTATTTCTGTGAAATGTATTGAAATCACTGAAAAACTCAATTTAGTAAAAAGTACGAGTTAGGGCCTTTCTACATGAGACCATCGATATGCTTTATTGTTAATTAAATAACAAAATTTCTATTTACATTTTCAGGCATATTTTTCGTTGTTTGCATAAAAATCTTTTTAACCCATATTTTATTTTCACAAATTCAAAACAGCTGACAGGTTAGCATTTTACACTGAAAAAAATTAATGATCAAGTCTGGTAAAAAAATAGAAATTACTCTCTTATTACACAATTTACTAAATTTTTAATAACAAAATCTTTTCGGGAAAATCGGGAAACGTCAAACAAATAAACAATTAGAGATTATGAAATTTGACTCATATAGTACCACTGGCGTAGCTAAAATTATTTTTCGCTGTGGTAAAAGCTTAAAAATTTTTTCTTGGAGGGGAAGGTCTTGGGTGGTGAAAATCTTTAACTGGGTTAATTTTATATGTTCATTTAATATAAATATTAGATTGTTTGTAATTTTGGGGGGCTTGTACCCCACTGAATGGTCTACACCATTTTTCATTCAAAATTGAGAAAATTTCAAATGAAATTGAGAAAATCCCAAACGAAATTAAGAATTTCAATTTGGAATTGAGAAAATTTCAAATGAAAATGAGAATTTCAAATTGTAATTGCGAAAATTCCAAATGAAATTGAGAAAATTCCAAATGAAATTGAGAAAATGAGAAAATATAATTAAATATAAAAATTTTATTTAATTTTTGATGGCACATTATACATTATAATAGTTAATATATAAGGAACCAATGCAGACTCGTGAAACGTTGTAGTGTGCTGTATATCTCTACTGCAATCTGCGGTAGTAATACATGCTTTTGAAGCAAGCATTTGCTCTCCTAGATTTGGGGGATTTACGTTCGGTAGATTCATCTTTGCTTTAACATTACTTTTGATTTTGGACCAAATACTTTCAATTAGGTTAAGCATTGGTAAGTAGGGGCTCAATCGTAAAAGTGTGGCTGGAGTGTTTTCAAAAATAAATTATAGGTGATTGTAGCATGCAGCATTGTCACAAACAAATACAAGCTCCGAAAACTCAATCCCTAACTCTTCCCACCAACTCATTTGTGCTATCAGCTCTGAACAAACCTTTACGCCTTTACGTTTATTGATTTTTAAATACATATGTACTTATGTATGTACATATATATTTTTTCTCAATTTCATTTGGAATTTTCGCAATAACAATTTGAAATTCTCATTTTCATTTGGAATTTTCGCAATAACAATTTGAAATTCTCAGTTCTAATTGTAATTTTCTCAAATTCAATGAAAAATGGTGTAGTTAAACTCAAATTGAGTTGAGTACTTTTTTAATTGTTAAAAATTTTTTGTACATACAAAATTTATTAATTATTGAGGAAATTGTTCACACAGTTTGCAATATTTCATTGTTAGTTCATTGTTAGTTGTGTTTAAGCTGTTTCACTTGAAAAATTGTTAAGCGTGTGATGAATTTTTTTATTTTTATTCTTGTTGTATTAAAAATTCTTATTTTTTTTTTTTTTTAATTTCAAAAAAAGCTCGCAACATTTTTAAACTTTTTCATAAATTTTTTGGATAAGGTAAAAGACATATAGACCCAGTTTAAAGCCAACAACTAATAAACTTAAATATTTTTTTTTCTTTAAACTTTGATGATCTCAATGAAATATTAGGTTTTGTGCTCGTTTTCTAAACGAAGATGCTCCTTTATGTTTTATAAAAATCTTTTGAAATTAGAACAAAGTTGTTTCAATTAACGAGCGTCTATTAAAATCAGTTTAAGAAGAAAAGTGAAGAAAATACAATATTGTTTGCAAAAAAGAAAGAGTGAAGCGATTTATATGGTCGAACATTCCCGACGGATGTCTTACATTTTCCATTTGTTTAACTTTTAAAATTCACTCGTATTCCTGCATAGTTTTTTTTAAATAAAATTTATAGATGAGCAAAAAAACCTTTTATGTAATCCGCTTCAAAAAGGAAGAAATAAAGAATTAAAAAAATTCTGATAAATTCAATTTTTCAATCATAAATTTTACGCTTTATTTGAAATTTATATATATTTTTTTTCATGTTGTTGCACATGAACGGTAATAGCAACAGAAACAATAATTGAATATTTGTTGTTTTGGCTTTAAATTGTCGACATTGTCGTTGTCGTCGATTGTGTGTAAAACCGTAACTAAATAAATTTATAGTTGAAAATATAAAATATGTCGAGTGGGGTTACATGCAAGTACATATTTGCTATTTATTTTGTTGTTGTTATTGTTGGTGGTGCTATCGTTGTTGTCCTGTTTGGGTCTATCAATGTTAAGCGACATCCTCTATATCATGACACATGACTTGCATGTCAATGGGTGCTAAGAGCTCAAAACTTTAACAATAATCTTTTACTACGCTAAACAATCCCACCTTCCCCCAAGACTGCCCCTTGAAAAAAAGCCCATCGTTTGTTTGTTGGCTGGCAAATATAACAAAACAACAATGTTGTTTTAAATTTTGCAAAACTTTGCTAAAAATATATGACAGTGTGTGTAAATATGTTTGCAAGTTTTTTATGTCATTCTTTACATACAATTGCTAAATTTTAAGCAATGTCCTTTTTGGTCCTGCCTTCTTGTTGCTTGTGACTTTTCTTAGAATGTAGTGAAAGCTAAAATTTCAGATGAGGACCAGGAGTTAGAAAAACACATAAATTACAAGGAATTGTAAAAAAAGGACAAAATATCAATATCCACTTTAGTTTACGCCAAAAGAATGTTAAATAACCAAATGTTTCTGTTATCAAACATGGTGAGTATGTGTGTGACTTGTACTCCTATTTCTATTACCAAGAAAATATTGTTTTATTTTTTAGTCTTGTGTGAGTTTAGAACATGTACAATTCATACTATTTACACCCCTTGTGTTTAATATTTTGTTTGCTGTTGAAGAAGAGTGCATACACTGAAATAATATTTTGTTTGTTTCTAAATAATGCCTTAAAAATTATTTTTTTATGTAAGTTTAATACGTGGCTATGTTTAATGTATTTCACCTTTTAATTTCTTAAATATAGGTATTGATTATTTTTTAGTATTATTTCAGCAGTATTCAATAGCTATTAACGTTTTCTTTTCTTTAAGTGTAAAATTACAATATGCTTAAAATATAGAATATTAGTCTTAAACTTTAAAATTTATTTCTTTATTCTTGTTCGTATCTAAATATTTTTGCATAATTTTGTTTCAATATTGTTTTGAATTTTTTGTTTGTTTTGTAGTTGTTATTGTCGAAACAAATGAAATTTTGTTTCAGCATATTGTGTGCTTAGTTTAGTTAGTTTATTATTGTTGTTGTTCTTTTGTTCCGTTCTATTCTAAAATATAAAATAAAAATAACATGCAACACAATTTGCAGTTATAAAAAAAAAATTTTGTTTTGAATTTTAAGTATTTTTTTCTCTTCTTATTTTAGTTATTGGAATAAAAGATAACGAAGTGTTTTGTTATTTTGCACATAGTTTACGCTTTTGTAGATCTGCTTAAATTAGCATTGGAATATTAAAAAAAAAACTTTGAACACGTAAAAGAATATGTTTTAAATTAATAACTCTATTGTGAAGCTTTCCCAAAAAACATTTTTAATAAAACGTTTTCAATAAACTGGATTTGAAATAAAGGGTGATTTTTTAGCTATTATCTTTTTGGCAACACTGGTTTAAACAGCTGAGGCACGTTTCGTGTTTTGTTTCACTGTCAAACATCTTCAGTTTGGTCTATAATTTAACCATGAATCGTCTTACAAACGAACAACGCCTGCAAATTATTGAATTTTATTATCAAAATGCGTGCTCTGTTAAGAAAGTTCATCGCGCGCTTCTTCCATTTTATTGTGTTCAGCGACGAAGCTCGTTTTTGGCTCAATGGGTACGTTAATGAGCAGAAATGTCGATTTTGGAATGAAGATCAGCCAGAAGCATTGCAAGAGCTACCAATGCATCCAGAAAAAGTCACAGTTTGGTGCGGTTTATGGGCTGGTGGAATCATTGGACCGTACTTCTTCAAAGATGATGCGAATCGTAACGTAACTGTTAATGGTGAGCTCTACCGTGAGATGATATCCAACTTTTTTTTGCCCAAAATGCAAGAGCTTGACTTGCATGACATGTGGTTTCAGCAAGACGGTGCCACAACGCACGCTTAACAATGGACTTATTGAGAGGCGAGTTCGGTGAACATTTTATTTCACGTTCGGGACCGGTCAATTGGCCGCCTAGATCGTACGATTTAACGCACTTAGACTATTTTTTGTGGGGCTATGTTAAAGCTTATGTCAATACACACATGCCCGCTTTAATTGACGTATTGGAAGATAACATTGAAGCATTTATTCATGAGATACCGGCCAAAATGTTGGAAAGAGTATGCCAAAATTGGACTAAGCGGATGGACCATTTGAGGCGCAGTCACGGTCAACATTTGCATGAAATAATCTTCAAACATTAAATTATATGGACCGTACTATCGATTCAAATAAAGAATTCATGCATTTTTCTAAATTTTATGTGTTTTTTAACTTTCCTATAGCTTTTAAAAAATCATCCTTTATATGCTTCAAATTTTGAACATATATTTTATCAATTTGTTGTTAGCAAAGAATAAAAAAGAGTTGCTAAAGGCCATGTCAGATAGAACTTTTGCTTCGCTTTGCGTTAGAAATTCGCTTTGTCATTTAAGATGAAATAGCCGTTCTTATAAGAAACATGTCACATAAAGCACTTTGAATGCAGCGCGAACTTTAAGCGCGAAGCTTAAAGTTAACTCTTTTGCGTGCTTTGACAATCAGATGGAAAATTTTCTTATTTATTTATTTTTTTAAATTCGAACCCAGAATGAATTAGTTTTTAAAACTATTATAAAATAAAATTTTTAGCTTTTACTTAAAAAATATATTATTTAATAATAAAATAATTGTGAAAAAGTTAAAAAAGTACTTGTAAACTTTAAAGGTAAACAAACAATGCGTAACTGTTGTCAAAGTTTTGATTGTGACATACACCTTTTCTCTCGCGCTTCTCTGTCAAATTTAGAAATGTCAGACAAAGCGACGAAGTTTTATCTGACATGACCTTGAGCCTTTGAGAGTATATTTATTTGAAAGGTAAGTACGAGCGAAAGTTATTTACATATGGTATATTGTTGAAAACTTTATTCCAATAAGACTACGAATTATTAGAAGTGGAACCCGGACCGCTTTAATGGTTCTCAGAAAGTTTTATGTTATTCCTAAAAAGTGCTGGATCAGGAACTACAATTAACTTTGAATATCAAATTGAAAACAGAAATGATAAAAAAAAATTAAATAATAAGCATTTTTTAAACGGAAGTTTAAATTTTTGCACTCTCACTCTCTTTCTCTTCCACTTGTTTTTTTTTTTCTACCATACACATAAGTCACTCTTTACCAAAACAAATTGTATCAACACATATTATTTGGTTTAGTTTTTGTTATATACAGTAAAAACTTGATAATCTGAACATCGTTTTTTTTTATTAAATTGTGTACTGTATTGCGGATTGTATACAAACTGTTGTGTAGTGTTAATTGATCCAAAAACATATTTTTTTACTTTTTTTTTGTTGTTAAAACAAACTATTTGCTACATAATGCCATGTTTTTTTTTCTAAATCATAGAAAGGTACCGTTGTATTTATGTGATTTAGCTTTGGAAAAAAGATTAAACAGTTCCCGACAAACAAAAGTGAATGACTATTTTACCAAGCAAAATAATTAGCATTAAGATTTTTATTGTTATTTTCATGACGTATAAAAATGAAATTTGTTATTACTTTTTATTAGGTTAGGTTGAAAAGGAGGGGTATAAAAGCCCAAACCCATGACAGGTATGCATTTATGCCTTTTTTATAATTTTTATCAAATGTACTATAAATCTAATTTAAATTTGAATGTTTTTGTTTATTTGAATGATTAAAAAATATACTATACAATTCGATATGTGTTAGTGCAAAAACAATGTTTTAAATTTTATTCGGTAAACCGGATAATTTGATAATCCGGATTAGGGTCTGCAATAAATTATCCGGATTATCAAGTTTTTACTGTACATGTGGCTTGTTTATGTGCTAGTAACAACTTTAAACGTTTAAAAATTATAAAATACTAAACCTATTTTAATAGGATCTGGATTTTACACATCTGTAAGAAAATTCCTTGTAAATGATTTATTTTTGATTAAAATCTGTGAGGGTAAACTGTGTAACATAACATTTACTTGCCTGGTAGATAGAAGATTATATTTATTTTGGTTTCATTAGTTTAGTTTACATTAAAATTCCTATTTGCGTATTAACTTTAGTCTAATTTCGATTTTATTTGGAACCTTGGTAACACTGAAATTATTAAAAATTCACATTCTGTAGCATACTTTCAGGATGTCTTAAAAAAAAAAAAAAAAAAAAAAAATTAATTTAACTATTTATAGAATTTGCATTGTTTAGAAAATTATCGATTCGGTGTTATAGTATAAAATAAGGAATAGTGGAATATTGAAAAAAATAATGTAATATATAAATAAACTAGCCGCCCGGTGCGTGCTTCGCTACGTATTAATTGCAATAATAAAAAAAAAATTAATTGGAACATCAAATTCATTTATTAAAAAACATTAGCCTTCTAGAATCTTTTTGAATTTTTGTGCTACATGCATTAGGTCCGAAGATACAATTTTACCGATTTTACCCGTTTTTATCCCTTTTGCCCCCAAATTCCAAAATTTCGAAAAAATACAAAAAATCATTAAAGATGGTTTTAAGGAGAGTAAAACTACGTTTTTACTTTTTTCTTATTGATATCCCTCTCAAAGAAAAATTCTATTCAAAAAGTATCAAAATTCATTTTTTACCCGTTTTATCTCCTTAAAACTTAAAATTTCCAAAAAGTACCAGACACCTAACCAATTATTTTTAACAGGCTCTTTGGTCTTTTCTGAATTTTTGTGATATCTTTATTAAGCCCGGAGATACTGAGTTACCGATTTAATCCATTTTTGCCCGTAAACTGCTCGACGGATTTTGTGCAAACTTCACATAAACCATCTACTTAATTGTCCGTATAAAGCCTAAACATTTGATTCCGATAGGTTAGCCCGTTCTTGAGTTATAAAATTACAACGAAAAGAGGCATTGATTTTTATATACATATATAGATATAACTTTGATAACTAAAACTTTCAAGAGCACTGTTTTTTAAAAGTATATGAATATTCTCCACAACAAACCAGTAAAATGTCACATTTCTTAAAAATTTTTTAAAAATAAAAAATCGTTTGATAACATACAAATGTTTGACAGCTTTAGTCTTTGAGGGACATATAACTACTCCCCAAAGAGGCCGCATTTAAAACTAACCATAAAAAAATAAGCAATCATGTTCCCCAAATACTTTGACAAGGTTTGTCAATTTCATTTGCAGCTATAAACACGTACTACGATGAAAACAAGCTAAAATTACATTTGCACATTTTTTTCCGTCGCTCTTTTTGTTGTTATTTTCCGAATTACAGAGGTAAAAAGTCTCCCCTTTGCAAATAAAAGAGAAAAGTGAATGCTTGTAAATATGGCATGTACTTAATTTTTCTAAATCTAACACATTACACACTTAAATGTATTTATTTCATTTTCCGTTTTTTTTTTCATTTGGCTTTTTGTGTTGAGAATATTTTTGGTTTGTGTATGGTAGTGATTTGCCCTCGAGAGTGCTTAAAGGAAAATTTAACAAATTACCACCTACTTGTGGTATTTTTTTTAACGTTTTTTATCGTCAACATTTGAATTGTGATTTTTATTTCCGTCGTATTTGACATTTGTAAGTACATAGTTGATTTTTTTTTCATTGTCAGTTCTGTTTGCGTATGTTTGGCATATATTAGTGGATTTACGTGTAGCAAATCATTTAAGATTTTAATGGGTTTGAGTGGTAAGAAGCAGAATGGTACGAGTATATTGGGAATTAAATATGCACCCTCTTTGCAAAGTTACTTTAGATTTGTGAGAAGTGTTAAACGTTGAGTCAATATATTATTTAGAGTTTATGTTTGCTTAAGTAAATGTTATTGTGTTATTTTAAATATTTTGGAGATAAGAAGTTTCAAGACTTTGCGGTTATAAGAAATGTTTTGATCGTTAAGATATTTACAAAAATCAATTCCATGGTAATGGGAGTCTGAAGAATAATTTGTAAAATATTATTCTTAGTTTATTTTGTTCTTAATAAGTATGATACAGTATGTATATAATTTACTAATTCAAGGTATACACGTTGCGTTGCGGCTAGTAACCAATTTAAGCCTTTTGCCCACACGCAGGACAGATGTCATCGGCCATGTTATTTATAATTGTTCTTTTTGCAGTTCCCGAAAAATATTTATAAATTATAGTAAAATACGCATTTCTTCAAAGTTTTCTTATGCTCGCTGTTCATTTACGTATTTGTTCATTTTTGGAAAATAAAACTGACGTACAATGTTACTTGCTCGGTGGTCACCACTAAACTAATGCATAAATAATGCTATAAACACAATCAAGTCCACCGACCATCGACTACAAGATGTCAAAAATAGAATAAATGCGTGCTTATGAGAATAATTCTTTTAGCCGCTACACGTCTACCGACTACACGGCTACTTTTGTAGCCCGTAGCCAACTTAGGCTAATTTCTATTTTTCTTGGCTACAAAAAACAGATTAGTGCTGCCACAATACATTAAATATCGCTATTAAAAACGCGAAAAATTATTATAGTGGCACCATTAATTAAGTTTGTTTTGTTTTGGTTAACTTTAATACATATGTCAAAACAGATGTTTATTTGTTGTAGTTAGTGGTGGTAGTCGTTAAAAGAATTAAGTAGCTGGCGACTTGGCTATTTTTGTAGCCAGCTACTTTTGTGGTCGGTAGTCGATGGTCGATAGCCTTTGATTGTGTTTATAGCTTAAGAATATTGATGTAAGAACATTCCCCTTACATGTAAAATTCGTTTTATATAAACCAAAAAATTCAAACTTTTTTTCTTTTGTGGAACAAGTCCACATTCTTTATAAACTCCTGTACAACCTCTTAAGCTTTACTAACGGTCGAAATGTGTATGGCTTGAATAATAATTTTTTACATTTTGAAAACCCACTAGAACATGGAAAAAAAAAATTTTATTCCTTATAACACTATTTGTGGTTTATATCCTAATGAAGCCAGATTTTAGAACAAGGATCAGAGAAGCATGCTAAAATACATTTTTACTCCTTAAATATTTTAAAAGAGCCACGAGTAACTAGACATACCTTTAACTTTAGTTGTTCCATAATTTCCAAAGAAACTCTGAATATCAATTTTCAGTGGTAAAGGAGTGTGATAGAAGCGCGTTTTTTACTTTTCCCAGCTGTTTAAAGCTCCGCAGGGACAAGAAGATTGAAATTTGGTACATTCCTAATATTGAACTGAAATAACGGATTCAAATCTTTAATACAAATTTCAGAGATGGACTAAAGAAGAGTTTTATAAGCAACAAGAAAAAACACAACCGAAGAACTTAAGATTTACAGTGGCTCATTGCGTTATAATAATTGATCGTTAATTTAAATAATAAAATTATATTATTCTGGTTTTTTTTCAGTTCTGAATCCCTCCAGTATTTAGTTTCCAAGTGTTATTTTTATAATAAAAAAAAAAACTTCATGGTAGGGTTGCCATTTCTATTTAAAAAAGAGGACGCCAGCATAAAAAATGTAGGACATTTGCCCAAAAAAATAGGACACATTAAAAAAAAAATTAAATTTGATAAAATTTACGACGCCATTTAAAATACAAAAACAAAATTTGTTTTTACGAAAAAACTTTATTTTGCAAAAATACAAACTGAACATATCATTCTGATTTAATGGTTGAAAATAAAAACAAAAAAAAACCAAAAAAAAATAAAACAACAAAAATTCATTGCATTCATTATCGGGAATGTACACTCTTAAAAATTTTACATATATTTTTCAACACTTTCAATTTGAGCCAATATATTGTCATCGCATCTCTTCAAATATTTGTAAAACTCTATGCAACCCATATCAATATTATATACCCTTACTATATTTTTTGTTCAAGACGTTCTTCTATATCTGGAAAACAAACTTTATGAAAAACACACAGCTGACAAGCAGACGCCTTTGCCGAACTTTTTTAAAATAAAAGACAAGTTAAAATAGGCCACTTCGATAAATAGCGACAGTTAAGGATAATAAAACTAATTTTGTACAAAGAGAAGTTTTAAAATTGTACTTTTTCAAAACTATTTGTACGAGCACCAAAATCTTTTTTTATACATTTTGTGAACTGTGATTTAAAATTTAAATGTAAGAAAAAAACTTCAGAGAAGGTGCAAAAAGCCGGACATTTGCTAAAAAAGAAGTAGGACTGCCCCGGATGCCCTAAAAAAGAGGATGGTGTCCGGGGAAAAGAGGACGGATGACAACCCTACTTTATGGTGACTTTTTGCTCGATCTGTAGTACCGTTTGAATTCGATTTCATAAAAAATTGTTTTTTTTTTAATTGAGCAGCTGATCAAGAGATTAGCATTGATTGCATGAATATATTTGACACATTATGCGTATTACTCACTTAAATGCTTAAACAGAATTATGTATGCAAAAACACTGAAGAAGAAATATGGCCCGTAATTAAAAAAGAAAACCCGCTTTGAAAGTACTTTCGAATCTACACAGCTACTGAATTCTTCGACGTATTTTTGAAGCCATTTTGTATGACAAATTACGTTACGTCGAAAATCTGTTTCACCATTAAAGCAAGTACAACTTTAAGTTGACTTTGCTTTTACCTATAAAAACTATTCATTAGTTTTAATTTCAAACTCGCCTTCATAAAAAAAAAATCAATTTCATTTTAGGTAAGTTTTTTATTTGTTTTAAAATACTTTAAAATGCTTTTTATCATTATCAACTTTAACATTTTATAGAGAAAAGTTCATTTTAATAAAATTCTGCTTTATTACTCTCATTTATTTGACAAATCACAAATGTTACTTAAGTTTTTGTTATTAAGCCTAATACTACATGGGTGCCCAATTGAATGACAACCAATAGAAATAATTTTGTTCAAGTTTTTTTTCCTTTTACGAACACCTGTTACCCGTTTGACGTCTGCTTAAAATTTAAAGCCAATAACAATATCTTGTGAAAATATGCATTAAGTTGTGTTAGGTAGTAGATTTTAGCTATATTTCTTTTCTGTGATTATTTTTTGAAATATAAAATTTTATCTGTAAAACTAGAGTTAGATGTACGGTAACAATAGTTAGTATGAGGCATAGTAATCCACCTAATGTTACTGTCTACTCAGTGTGCTAAGTCCTTAATCAATTTATGTTACAAATAGTGTTTATAAAAAAATAATAAAAATAATGGGAATTTATTGATGGCTATTGTGCAGAAAAAACATTAGTAAGTAGTTTATTATTTCTTTTCTCTCCACACTTTTCTCACATTGTCACTCGGAGTTGTTATTATTTCCTTTTGGGTAAAAAAGCAAGGAAGACACCAACATAAAAAACTTCTAAATGGACTTCAGGTGTTATTGCTGTTTTTTATCTCCACTATTTGTAAGCTGGTTTAACTGCACTAAAAGGGACACCATTAAAGACGAACAATGGTCACTTTTAATTTATATGAATTGACTTTTTGTCTGCCTACGACAGCAACAGGAATGTCAAAATTTGTCTATTTAACAGTTTTTTTTGCATTATATATTCTTTCATTGATTTGGGCATTTTTTTTTCAGACTTTTATATGTGAAAGACAATATTTCAAATGTTTTCAACATATGGGGGACATATGGAATAATTTAACGAGACATAAATACTAAGTACGAGACATAAATAAAATACTAAAACTTGTATGAAAATATTGATTAAAGCTTGTTTAAATCGTTCATATCATTTTTGTAATATTGTTGAAAACAATTATTTACGATTAATTATGATACAATACAAATAAAAATATTTATTTAATATTAAATTTGTCTAAAAAATAGCTTGATTGTATGATTTTTAAAGATAAAACTTTATTTTTATTTTCTCTATATCGCGTCATCATCCATTGAATATTATTTGGATAAATTAAAGAGCAATTATTAACGAAAATACTCGACTCGAAAATATTCGGCTTATTTTAACACTTTTGTTACAATACATACATTATTACTTAACTCGACCGGTTTTAAAATTTGCAAAACAAAATTGTTTTAATATCTATATATATAAAAATCAATGTGTGTTTGTATGTTTGTTTGTGCTTTATAGACGGTTAAACGGCCTGAAATTTTCACAAAATCTTTCTGTATGTCTGGAAGGAACTATAGGCTATACTTTGGTTTAAAATTGTAAGTGGGCGGGGTGCCACGCCCTATTAAAGAATAAGTATTAAATATTATATATCACGAAAGTTAATGCAGCTAGAGTCTTCAAATTAAGTACGGTAAACTTTGACATCCACACGAACATTTGGGTAAAAAATGAGCGAACTTGCAATAGTAGGCGTGGCCACATGAACTAAAAACTAAAATTCGTATATTTCGAAAACGATATCGATTAGAGTAGTAAAATTTTGCAAGAATAACTTTGACACCCAAATGAACATTTAGGCATGAAATAGGTGCATTAACAATAGTGGGCGTGGCACCTGCCATATGAATTAAATACTAAAATTTGGGGTGGCCGGGTATTAGCTAGTTATATTATAAAATTGTATTTATATAATTTAATGTTTTTTTTTTTTTGTTTCATCAAGAGATTTTTTCTATCTATTTTAACAAGAAAGCTGAAGGGTATATTAGATATGTCTTTCCGGTTGCTTCACATTTAAATCTATGATCTACTTTGAAGGTGGTGGGTACGACAGTAATTTAAATTTTGTTTACGTATGACAGCCCAGCAAAATCTTTACTTACCTAGTAAGTTAGCAAGTAATGTTGGAGATACACATAAACTTGTTACTTTTCGACCGAATAACTACTTATTTTTGCTTGAGTTGTCCCAGAAATCATGACCCTCGCTTACAAATGAACTTACCAAAAACAATAAAATAAGTAATTACCAATAAAGCTGAATTTAGCTGGATATTTTCATACTGTTGCAATACAAAAAAATATAAAAATTATGATATTGGGCATATTATATTTATGAAGTTAATTTAAAGTTCGCTGTTTAAAAAAATATAAAAAAAGTATTTGCGAAGGTCATAACCAGTAGGCCATTACTCTGTACTTTAAAATAATGATGTTGGCAACGACCCCTCATTACTATGTAATATATGAAGTAATGACAACCTATTACACAATTTCAAAAAGATTTAGCTGGGAGCTAATAAAAAGACCAAATTTTAAAGTTTAAACATACAAAGTCACGAAAAAAAAAACAGTTTTTATAATCAACTGTTTTGTATATTCACTTTAAACTAGATTGTTCTGCGGTCTAACCATTCGACACCACAATTTTGTTGTAAACTAAAAATATAACTTTGTTTTAACAATTTAATTGTTTATCTAATTATTTTTTTATTTCGACTTGAATTTCATACCTAAAGTAAATCCAATAAATAAACCATCTGTTAAACGGTGGTAGTAGTGACCACACTCTCTTGATCATATTGCTTCTAGCAACTTTAATCGCTCAGATTTCCTAAAATACTGAATCAATTTAAATAGAATCGAGATCTACAGCAAAATTATTTTTAAGTTGAAGATATTTTTAATTAAAAACAGTTGTATAATTTTAGCATAAACTGCGTAACAAAAAATTAAATTTCTATTAATATATAAGAAGTTATATGCCATAAAATAAAACAATAAGGTAAAGAGGAGTAACTTTATTCACTAAAATTCACTAAAAAATGTTGGTCGTTTGTCGACTTAAGATATATCAATTTATTTATTAAAGAATTTCGCCTAGTATCGAAAACATATGCGACCGCTGCAGTTATGTTTCTAGGATAGTTCAACATACAAAATAATCCGTAGCTTATATATAAAGTGAACTAAAAGTCAATAGCCTATTTAATGAAATTCTAAATTGCACCAGTTATACTTTAAAAGTTAATGAAATACCATATAAAGAAACCCTGTGTGTGCATTTATATGGCGGACACATTGCGGATATAATTTGAAACACTTTAACCCTAATTCTGAATTTTGTCACAAAATTGAAACTGTAAAAAATTTGATAAAATTGAAAACTAAATATTGTCGTGTGTACTGGTACGAATATGGAGGTACGAAAAGGAACAATAAAATCAATTTCGAGTACCGGCAAACTTTTGACTAGTTACATTGATCTCACATCTCTCTAATATAAACGCAAGGCTTACGCAAGTAAACTTGCCTTATCTAAATGGTGTCTAATGGAAGTTGTTTAAGATATTTTGCAAAAATTTTTTATTGCACTTATTTATTACTAGTAGAACCCGGTCCGCATTGCTGGCTCCAAACCATTGTTTTGTGTTGTATTTATTTAAAGATAAATTCTGATATCGTTGTTAGTGTAAATTAAAATTTATTGTTGTTAGTGCAAGTTCTTTTTTTCATTTTTTTCTGTCGTATCCATATATGTATTTATTTCTTACTTATTCTCTAATTTAAATACCTTTTTGCATACCATTTGGTATTAAACCAAGGATCAAGGTAGGTCAGGTTAAGCAGACTGATGATCTAAAAACTATCGTTTTTGGTCCATGACTGATGCCCTTATGCTACCTGATATTTGGGATATCGCGTGTAGCTAGATCCATCTCCACCCAGAGAAAAACCATTTTTGCAATCTATAACTAACCAGAACCACAAAGAATCGAGCATATTCTGCTAAAATCAACGTGAGCCGTTTCCGCAGACTAGTCTATGCGGATCGATATACCTCCTTTTTGACCAGTGTCTTGCAGGATAGAAGTTGTGCACCAGTTTGCTGACACCCCCGAGTGGCAAGGGTTTAAACAGGGTTCAAACAATTTTAAAATATTCATTAAGTAGGTTTCGAGCTAATTCAGTTTAGGAAGACACACAGGCAAAAATTCTTAAAAGTTGTGTTTTTTTTTATTCTAGATCGTTGACTTTATGCACTGCCGTCCAAATTTTCAAAAAACAAACACATTTTTTTACAATCTCATTATTTGTATAAATATAGATTAAATAAATTCATATTATTTTTTTATATAAAAAAAAAATATTAAAATACTTGTTTGTGATTAAGACCGGTCTTAAAAGAGTTTAATTAAAAAATTATTTATTTTGTGAATTAAAAAAAAACAAAAATTTATATAAAAATTTATTGTATTTAGATAATGACATCAGTACACATTTGTACTTTAACTGCTAAAATAACAAAACAGAAATTATACTAAAATACATTATAATGCGTGCAATTATTATTATTGCATTTGTCTCTATTTTCTTGGTTGCCACAACGTTGGCGGATAACGAACATTTTGAGACTAGATTACGTGAAAAACGTCACTTTGTGTTTGGTGGCTTAGGATATGGTAAATATGGCGGATATGGCAAATATGGAAAATATGGTGGATATGGCAGATATGGTGGCTTCGGCGGCATTAGAGTTGGAGTTGGATTTGGATATAAAAGTTTTGGTTATGGATATAGAGGCCATGGAGGTTACGGTTATCCAGGATTTGTTTACTATGGATAAGTTTGTTTACTAAAATCAATTACAATTGTTATAAATGTGATAAGTTTTAAAAAAATTATATAAACTTTGTGTTAGTTAAATTTTTAAAAAGTAATAGTGATATAACGTAACGCAAATATGTGTATTAAGCGTATTAAAAATGAAAGTGTTACAAGAATTTACTCGAGCGGACAATTTTTACCATTTTTATAAATACCAAGTAAAACAAATCAGTTATTTAAATGTTTTATATTTGAATGTTAAAATTGCTGTCACAAATTTACAAATTAATATTTAGAAATTAGACATAATTTAATTCTGACATATGAACGTAATTTCTTAGTGTGATAATAAAGCGCAATAAGTTTTGTAAAATATTAAAATATCTCACTATTAATTTATGAACAGTTTTCTAACAATTTAGTTTAATGAAATTTAATTAATATCAATAAATATTTTAAAGGAAATCTTTCTTTTAAATAAAAAAAGTAAACAAATAAATTTTTTACAGACCTATCATGGAAAATTTTCTATATACAGTGAGAACTTGATTATTCGTAATAGTCGGGATCAAAAGCATTCTGGATAATCGATTTAACCGGTCAATTAAAAACAATTTAGAGTTGTACTTTTAAAATTTTCTCTATTTATATGTAAATCATTTATTCAGAGAAAATATATTTGAGTTTAAAAATGTTTAAAAAACATAAGAAAAAATTAAAAATTTCACGGTAAGTCCATGCAGAAAAATTATATTTATCGAAATTATTACAAATTTTCTTTCCCAGATAAACGACGTGTCCGATTAATCGAATAACGGATAATGGAAGCCTCACTGTATATACATTATGCCTTACTAAAACAAAAATTTTTTATTTATTTTATTTTATATTCCCATACAACAAGACTTACAGCCTGTTCTTGTAAAATGAATAAATTTATTCGATCGTAACAAAAACGAACGAAAACTGTTTTGCGTTCTTGTAATGTTGATATCAATTTTTTGTGAGTGACAACAAAAGAGCTTTCATATTTTCCATATATTTTTGGTTCAAGGCGAATTCAATGTTGAATTCGCCTTGTTTTTGTTTCTTATAAAACAAGGCGAATTCATACAGGTGAAATTATCAGCCCAGCTGATTGTGAAACATTTTGTCAAAATTGGTTGAATTCGCTTTGATTTCATTTATTAATGCAGGGATAGGAAATGTGATTTTGGTTTCGGCATTAAACAATTAACTTGAGTGTACTTTTTTGACAATAAATGTGCTTAATTTATGTATATTTTTTGCTTTTGCGTCATTAATAATGTGTTTAAAAAATTTATATTCTGTTTTTAATCAAATTTTATTATATTTAATATGTAAAAACAACTTTTCCATCCCTGATATACGAATTGGCCTTGACATAAAACATCCCATGAAAAGTTGCTTTGTTGTATCAATTCGCCGTTGCATATACCTTATGCATATGCCTTGTTATAAAATGATTTCGTTTATTACAATTGAAAGAAAACGTCAAAAATAGTCGTTAAATAAAAGCCATTCGTTTAAAATAATTTGTTTGCGTTTTAGTTTTATTGAAAATATAATAAAAATAATATACTAAGACACTCATTTATTATTACAGACACTTTTGATTTACAAATTTAAGATGGTACTTCCGTTTCCAACAGAACTTTGGTAGCATCCGGTTGCAACAAATGATAAAAATGTTGCTAACTTATTAGCAGCAGGAATGTGTGCATTTCGAAATGGAGTTTTCATTCTTGTTTCTATTTCCTGTAGAAACAAAAAAAAACACATCTTTGCTCACACGAAAATTAGCTAAAAATCTAGAAAGATTGATATGATAAAATAATCCACATATGTATTCACTTATACTAACTTACCGCTCTTCTAAAAGTTCAAGAAAGTTAGTAGCATCACGTAGATGTCTCCTTTTTATGGATTGACGTGCACTGCCATTTCTTCTCCTGTTAATCCTTATATCAATAGCTATTGTTCCAAACATTTTTAGTTTTTTGCAAATAATATTTCTTTTATGTTATTTTCAAACAATTGAATATTTATTTTTAGTAAACACAAAACAGCTGATTTGTAGGGTTAACACCGAATATAATACATTTACATGTAATACTACATTTACACCTGAGCGAAATCTAGTAGATTTGATTTAAAATCTTTATTAAAATCTAAACCGTTTACACCACTATTTTTTGACATTTTGCAAGATTTCGTTTTCAAAACAATATATTTATTTGCAAGGTGGTCTGAGAAGCTCACTACGCTTTACTTCTCCAAAAAATGTAAACAATAAAGAACTTGTGCGATTGCAGCCACCTTATATATTATGATTGAATTTTTTCTGTGTGCAGCGTAGTATATTTTGTTACAATTTAGTAAAAACCACAGTTGCATTACGAAGTAGTACTAGATTTGAAGTAGATTTTGCCAAAATCTAGTCGCGAAGTAGATTTCGTTTTGTATGGGAAATCTGGTAGAAGTTAACAAGATTTCGTTCAAAATCCCGTAAGTACTAGATTTGGTGTAGGTGTAAATGTAGTATAAAAGGCAACAAAATATACGAAAACAAATGCGTTGGTAAAAATGTTCTTTTACGATAGAAAAAAGCTCTTTTTATGTCAAAATGAAAAAAAAAGAAATCTTTTAAACGGTTTATAAAAAACAGAATTAAAACGAATTCGTAATGAAACGAAATGTTCGTGTAAAACGTTTTATGTTTTACAAGAACAGGCTGTTAAAGTCTTAAAATTACAACAGGATTAGGAATCGTGGTTTATCTTTGAATATAAAGCATTTTTGTAATTCAATTTCAAAAAAATTTTCTTGTGCCACTACATAGTACGCATTAACAGTCAGTTACTAAGTATGATACATCGATATTTCTGTATCGAGATGAATGATGTTTTGCTCTAAGGACAATTAACCTTAAGATAAGTTTTTGAAAAGCAAATAAAGTAAAAAAAAAATTATCATGGTTATCGCAATAGTATCTTAGTCAAACAAATTTCCAATAGGAAAGCTTCGATATCATACTTTAAAACGCGTATAGCGTCTTATTTTTAAATTTCAAATATAAATCTGAAAATAAAAATTAATGTTATTCTATTTTTCAAAGTCAAAGTAATCAATAGTTTGAGTTAAAAATTTTAATTTGCCCATCCTTTATTTTATATGTGTATGCTTCTTCGTATTTAAAATATACTCGAAACAAGTAAAGGCAATATATTCGGTTGTGCCAAATCTTAATATACTCCTCACAAAAGGGTAGATACGCAACTATAAGCATTTACATATAAGTTGTTTATGAATCTGGGGCCAAATTACGGCATTCGATCACGATCGAAACTTTACTCGAACGATAGAGTTCTCTGTGCTTTAGGTATAGTGATTCTAATAAGATTTTTCAAATTTCGATTCCGTTCGAATGCCGTAATTTGCCCCCTGATTAACCTTTTCTTATCTTTGCCGTTGTTGATTCATGGCTTGTTATCATGCAGGCACATACTTTCTTGTTGTGTGTGACCATATTGTTGCAACGTACATTAAACAAATGAAAAACTTAGCTTTCATACATTCGTACACATAAATAAGCACAAAAAATATATCAACTACAACAACCCACAATTTCTTTTTTTCCATCATGTACAACACGACTTGGTTTTATTGTTATTTTTTTTTAATAGAATATTGTTTTTGTATCTCAATAAAAAACAAGTAAGAGCACTACATTCGGCTGTGCCGAATCTTTTATACCCACCACCAATTTTGTGTACATTTAAAGCACAATAATTATTATTTTGTTAATGGCTTTCTTTGTAGAGGGTGGTTAAATTTTTAAATTTAAAACAGAGGCCGAATTACGGCACTCGAACGTGATCGAAATTTGAAAACTCTTATTAGAATCTATATACCTAAAGCATACTCGATCGTTCGAGTAAAATTTCGATCGATATCGAATGCCGTAATTCGGCCCCAGGTCTATATAAAATGTTAGAACATCTATGAATGCCTTCTAAATTCGTTAAATGAGAAGCATTGCTGTTAATCGCGATAGTGTGGCAAAAAAACAGTCAACTTTGACTCATCATCGTGCCAAACAATTGAGCATCAGCAATGTTATTTAAAATTTGGACTATCGGATCGAGGTGTGCCGTTGAGGTCGCGGGGCCATTTGGCCGATATTTTGTTCCATACATAATTGAACCATATCAATAATAACATAATAAAAAGGAATGACAATAATTTCCTAAATAATTTGTGTTTAATTCAAAATCAACATCGGCCCTTAAAATTTAACCACCCTTTATAACTTGGATATGCTGGTAAAATGTTTTCGTAAATTAAATGTTTCAGTGAAAATGGGCGTTAAAGTAAGCGTGTCAATAAAATTTCTGCTAATAAATACAACTTAGATATTTCAATATAGTCCGTAATTCTTCCAAAATATTTATTCATTGAGAAATTATATGAATTTGAAATAAAGCATTATATAGGATGTGGGTGTAAGAGTGGGCGTGTCACCTAAATTTTCTGGCATAACAATAACATTGACTAGAAGGATTTCCGTAGCAAGTTTTATCATCATACCTCTAATTTTGTCGGTTTTATAAATTTAAATTTCATTAACAGTAAATAACGTGGAAAGTGAGCGTTATAGTAGGTGTGTCGAAGTTATTTATGCTAATAAATACAACTTAGATATTTCAATAAAGTCCTTTATTATTCGATTTATAGAGAAATTATAAGAATTTGAGAGAAAACGTTGTATGGGAGGTTGGCGTGTCACATTTATTTTCCGTCAGAAGAAAGCCTTTGACCAAAAAGCAATTCCTGCAAAATTTCAGAATCGTAGATCTAAATTTGTCACTCTTATTAGGTTTAAAATTTTTAACATATTGGAAAATACACTGCGCGGTATAAATTTTCGTACATTTTGATCTCTAACTCCCTTCCTAATACATGCATTTAGGCAATTTTTCTTTCTTCCTTATACTCCGATTTAGCCAATTTTCTATTCCAAACAAACCTTGTGTATAAGACATATTCTGGCAAAATTTGAGCCCACTAGCTTTTTCGATGGGACCTCTATCGTGCTTTTAACAGACGGACATACGGACGGACATAGCTAGATCGTCGTCAAATGAAACCCCGATTAAGAATATACATACCATTTTTTTGGTGGCGGATATAAAAACTCAAATACTTCAAAAAAACACATTACAAAAAAATTTGTTTAGCTCTTTTACTAAAATTTTGCAAAAAATATTTGACCTTGTGTCACAAAAATTGGTCTGCTGATCACGGTCGGATCGTAACGGGTATAAAATGGGGTATAGGGGTATAGAGGAGAGTTTTATCTACTAAATGGTGCTAATTTCTTTTTGTTATCTTATGTTTTCTAGAAGTTATGGTGTATTAAAAAAAGGAATTTAGGAAAATTTAGACCTAAAGATATAAAAAAAATTATTTCTAAACATTATAAACAATTTATTTTCATGTACTAATGGCTAACAAATTTTAAAATTATACAAAACTTATTTCGTTTGAAAATCTTCTAAAAGTAAAATGTTATAGAACTTTAAAAATCAAAATCTTACTAATAAATTTCCTGTTTTAGCAAAATGCTGAGCATGTCTATTTTGAATCACCCTGTGGCCCTTAAAATTTAACCACCCTTTACAAAAGAATAGATAAATAAAAAAAAAATTTAGTTAAAATATGTATTTTAAATATTCAAATACTTATTTTAAATCTACTGATGCACATTTTTTTTAATATTTTTAAATCTTAAACCTCATAAGACTGTGTGTACAACTATATGTAAAGTTGGGCACAAATCATTACTCTAGTTAATTTTTGTCAACAAACTTCGGTCATTTTCGTTTTCACAAACCCCTATAAAATTCCTTTGTAGTTTGAGCAAAAAAATGTTACTAGAGTCATCTAGTGTTCTACGTGATGTTTAGCAAAGACATCATCCTCAGTGTTTGCAAAATGTAGTGGCGCCTTCAACAGATGTCGCCATCTGCAATGAATAAATGCTAATGAATATGACTAATATATTTTTATAAAAATTTAAAAAAAAAGTGGGCGTGGCACATTTATTTTCCGTTATAACGAAGACTTTGACCAAAAAACCATGTTTGCAAAATTTCAGAACCGTACATATAGTTTTGTCAGTTTTATTACGTTTTAAACTTCAAATATACACTGAGCGGTATAAATTTTCGTACATTTTGACCTATAACTCCTTTTCTAATGCATAGATTTAAGCAATTTTTGGGGAGAAATATTCTTTTGACTCGAGAAATATATATTTGAAGTTTCATGTCTCTACGTTTATGCGTTTGGACACAATTCCTTTTTTTTCGATGTTTGAAGGACACTGTTTTTTCGACCTATTCTTGCTTTACGAGCTATAACTCTCTTTCTAATATTCCGATTTAGCCCATTTTCAATACCAAACAAACCTTGTCTATTAGAAAGATTCTGGCAAAATTTGAGCCCTTTAGCTTTTTCGGTGCGACCTCTATCGTGCTTTCAACAGACGGACAGACGGACAGACGGACGGACATAGCTAGATCGTCATTAAATCAAACCCCGATTCAGAATATATATTCTTTATGGGGTCTAAAATGGATATTTCGATGTGTTACAAACGGAATGACAAAATGAATATACCCCCACCATTTTTTTGGTGGCGGGTATAAAAAGAGGCTACATGTTTTTTTTTTTTTCATATCTCAGTCGCCAATAGTTCCAAAGTGATGATTTTAGATACCAAAATTTTCGAAAGCATTTTTGATATAAAGATACTAAATATGACTCCGCGGGATATATGGGGGCTACAAAATGTTGATTTCAACGCTCACACGGATGGACAAATGGACAGAGAAATCCGATTCCAAAATGTAGAAATTATACTCCAGTGAGAAGAATATAAAAACGTTAAGCATTTTTTATAACCAGTAGCCCCTTAATAATATTTGTGATATACAAAGTGGTAGACATTTTTTGGAACATCACAGCTAAATATATATTGTAAACTCTCAACATTTAACTTAAATGTTTATCAACATTTTGTATTTGGGTTTTTTTTAATCAAATACATACACGTATGTGTGTTAAAATAAGTAATTTAAATATTTCATTGCACTTCTAAGTGATTAAGTTTTTTATCTTCTACGACCTGACCAAATGTTCGTAATTAACCCCAGACAAACCATTACGACATTCAGAGGCAATAACAGTAATAAATAAATTCTAAAATATTATTTGTTCATACTTACATAGATACGAACCATTTTCAAATCCGCTTTAACCACAATATATAAATAAAAGAAAAAAAGCAATTCCATGATAAATTTGATTTTATTTTCAATTTATGTTTAAATAAGACAAAATGTAAAAACAACAAGGATACTCAAACTTTATATAATAATTAAAAGGGTTTTGCTTATATTACACACAACAGAAGGGGTATCGTACATAAAATATTTATAACAAAACCACCCTACAATTATTAACATTGTGGCCAAAAATTGAAGCATACTTTATGCTTCTCGAAAATATAATAAATTTACATATGAATTTGTTATGGCCTAAACAGCTTATTCACTCACACCTACCTACACACTGCATTTGTAAGGAGTTAAACAGAAGAGCTTTAGTGACATTATTATAAGAAGGCACAGAGAAGTTAATCAAATGTATGTATGTTTGCTCGGAAAGATAAAATTCTTTGAGATTCTTTCATGTTTTGAATTTGTTAAGATTTTAGTAAAAGAAATCTGCTTCATTTCTTTTTAATTTTTAACCAATATTGATTAAATAATTCATTATTTTAATGAAAAATTAATTTTGTAATTCTGTTTGAAATATTCACAGTCACATTGTTTTACATTCCCATTATATAGAGAAAAATTATTGGCTGATAAATTCAAACTTATACAAAAGTTTATACCAAAACGACCTTTTAACACTCTTGACGTTAGAAAAAGGACCTTAAAAATTTAAATTTTTAGCGTTAGTTTTTAATCACAACTTGTTACGTGCTTCATGCTTTATTTCCATTCTAATTCCATTAGACAAATGTTTAATACCATACGATGGTGTTTAAATACAACAAATTAAGCCTTATCTTATGCGACACATGTGCATGCTCCTTAGAATTAACAAATCCTTTTTATTGTGGTACATATTTATGTACTATATTTACATAGTTACCCACGTATACATGTAAGTGAGTATGTATGAGTGTTTGCTTTGTATAACAGTACCCTGTTAAGTGATTTGGCGATGTCTACAGTCTAGTAATTAATACGCGTTATATGTCGTTTTGCGTTCAGTTGGCAGGACTTAGCCGGAAGCACAAAAGTTAACTTGTTTAACTAGTGTCATTAAAGTTATCTTAATTTCGATGTGTTTGTGTTAATTTTTTTAGAAGTTGTTAGTTTGTTGTTTTGTTTGCTTTTGTAGCTTGTTTGTCTAATACACAAAAAGGACTTCTTGTAAGTGCAAACGATTAGAAGCGGATATCCTTGTTAGATGACAAGAAAATAAATAAAAGTTAAATATTGCATAAATTGTTTAGAATACAATAGAAGCCTAAATGGCAGTGGTATAATCGTTTATGACAATGAACACAAATAAAAAATAGTTATTAAGTCTTTAAATACTTGTGTAAGTTATGTGTTAAAGACATTTTTGGAATATCACCAGTAGAACAAAAACAACTACAACGTTTTTCTATGTACTACCTATTAACTTTTTGAACACTGCCTGGATTTTTTCGCAAATGCCTTATTATTCCCGAGGAGTCTTTTTGAATGTAGTTTATCAGGCATTCGTTGAAAGGCTTTTTATGTGATCTATCAACTTAAACTTAAATGAAGTGCCGCTATTTTCTGTTAAAAATAATGCCCTTGTTCTGCCTTATGATCTTTTTGTGTAATTTTTCTGAAATAAAGTCAATGGTATAAACAAGTGACATGTTCTTTTCTGGTAATATATCCATAAAAAATAGGGCCTTTACACGATGAGTGGGCATCTTATCTTGTTCGTTCAGCACGACTTCTTAAGTTTGTCGATGATCGGATGAGAGTTGAAAGCGAGGTAGTGAGACATGAATTTTTAAGAATTTTTTTAATTATTCAAAATATAGGCTGTATCAAGCAAAAAGTCGTCGTTTAAACGTTTTTGAGACTCATCGTCTAAAATTCGTAAAAGGAAAGAAATATTGTAAGTCGTACCATACAAAATCTTTTTTTTCAAAGGTTGGTTACGTTAAAAGCCATAAAAAAATCTGTTTTAATTTGATTTCAACCATCCATTTTTAAATGTGTTGTATTAAAACTGCTTATGTATGGGGTTACGCGGTTAAAAAGAGCGGCTTTTTGTTAGTATCGCATACAGGTTAGTATTATAACCCCAACTGTTTTGTTGCTAATAAAATATTGTTATAATTGTATTAAGTTTGCTGACAATTTTGCATTGTTTCGATTTATTTATGCAAACAAATTGCACTAGATCGTTGAGATCTCATTACCACCTTTCTTTTAATTATGGTCGCCATGATACAACCATGTATCTTGAACTGAAGTAAAGAACGCTAAGTGTGTGGATGCGTTCGTTGCTTGTGTCTAACCGTACAATATTACCCGTGAAGTTAAAATTGACAGAAAAGAAGAAAATGTAAAAAACAACTGATAAGATGGAGGGCAAGTTTATTTTCTAAAATCGGTTATTGAATGATAAAAATTGATCTTAAAGTTGTAATCATTTAATTTTATAACATACAAGAAAAGCCCGGCGCGCGTTGGTTGGTTGGTTATCGTGGTAGTTCGCTGCACGCCAACAGTCAAGTAAAGTCTGTATGACTCCGTTTTGACAGGACCACATCACTCGTCAGCTTCTAGTGTATCTCAGAATAAAATCCAAGAGTAAGGGTACTAGGTCCACCCCGTGGCCCTGTGATATCTCAGTAGATAATTCAGTCCGACTTCAGATATCGCAGAGAGGCCATCTAGTATATGTTCGCCCAGAAATCTGTGTCTCTTAGCCGCCAGTGCAGGACATTCGCAGAGAAAGTGTAAAACCGATTCCTCCTTCTCTCTATCCAGACAACTGCGACAATGGTCGTTCGATGGGAGTCCGAGCCGACTTGCATGTTTGCCTAACATCCAGTGACCCGTCAATACCGCCAGCAACCTCGATATGTCCCTCCGACTTCGACTGGTAAGTTGCAATGTACGTCGTGCATCAAAAGAGGGCCACGTAAGCCGTGCCACCTTACACGTGCTCAGCCCACGCCACCTGTTATCAGCCTTCCGGAGAAAGTGTCTGGAGATTCTGCTCTTAATAGTCCCCAACGGGATTGCAACTGCAATTGCATTAGAGATATCCAGAGCAGATCCTCCCCTGGCTAGCTCATCAGCACGCTCGTTACCATAGTGGCCCTTATGCGCAGGAATCCAAACTAGAGTAACGTCAGCCCGCTGACCAAGCCTTGACAGTTCCTTTCTACATTGGCGTGCGTTGCTACGCCCAATAATGAATAAAAATGCATTCTGAATTAAAATTGAATATTAAGTGGAAAAAGCTAAAAATTATAACATTTTTATGGGCGTGGCCCTGCACTCTTTTCTAATCACGAAATTGTATAATCATGAGAGTTCAATATGTGTGTGCAAAGTTTCAGAAAAATCGGTGAAGTTCAAGTAGCTGAAAATGACAACTTTTTTTCATGGGCGTGGCACTGCCCACCTTTCTAATCCCGAAATTGTAAAGTCATGACAGCTCAATAAGTGTGCAAAGTTTCAGAAAAATCGGTCCAGTGAAAGTACCTCAAAATTAAAACTTTTTTATGGGCGTGGCTCCGCCCACTTTTCGAATCACGAAATTATAAAGTCATGAGAGCTCAATATGTGTGCAAAGTTTCAGAAAAATCGGTCAAGTGCAAGTGGCTAAAACTTAAAACTAATTTTTAATGGGCGTGGCCCCGCCCACTTTTTGTAACCCATAAACACTCCCTGGAATATGTACAACAACTTGCCAAAGTTTAAAGCCGATCGGTTTTACAGTTTCGGAGTCTATAGCTAACACACACACACACACACACATAGAGTTTCACTTTTATAGATTAGACTCCTGCACAATTCAACATTTTCTGTAAAAATGTCATTTTCAAAGATTTCATGCTTTGCTATGCCATGCGAATTTAAACAAGGTGTTATAACATGTTATGCCAACTCAAACATACTGTCTTAGCATGTAATTGCAACTTAGGCAAGCTCTTGTACGCTGTTGTGTTTAATACCATTGCTTTCTTTGAATTCAAATAATAGAAATGAACAAGATTTCACAACTCTGAAAATCGTATTTTTAATTCTAGCAATGTTTTTTGTTGAATTGTTAGTTTAGATTCGTTCCTTGGAGTGTCAATTTACAAAAATTCAAATGAGTCCGCGTACTACTTTAGAGCAAAGAGAATTGGTCTTAAACCATTTCAAAAATGGCCGCTCACAGCGAAAAATAGCTGAAATGGTTAACATGAATTCTTCTAGTCCAGAAAATCATTGAGCGTTTCATACATGAAAATCGGGTTCATAACAAAGGCAGAAAGGCACCGAATAAAATATTTAATGAGCAGGACGAGCGTTATATTTTGCGGAAAATAAAGGCAAACCCAAAACCCAAAAAAAAAAAAACAGCCAAACCCGACACAAAACAAATTGATTTTATTTAAATATTTTCTAAATAAATCCTTAAAAGAAATTTCCTTAAAGTATGTAACTACAATTATATTAAATAAATTTCTGATTTTATTGCATATAATGTTCTATTGCAATGATTAAAATGCACTATAAAAAACATGTGCTGCATATGTCACACGTGTCGCATGTGTTGACTTTCTCATTTTCTATGCTCATGTATGCAATATCACTGTTAGAATTATGTACAGATTTAATTAAACTAATTATACACTGTGTGTGGCTTTGTCAAACATGCACTTTCGGCATTGCATGAATTAGCAGTTGCATTATGGTACACATGTTGCTATGTTGTATAGTGCAACAGTTGCAGGCCTTTAGTATATATATAGATTTATGTCTTAGCAATGTCTTTTAGATACTGGGTTTCTTTTTAAAATAAGGGGTATTAGTTCTACGGCCAAACAAATAAAAGTTTTATTACAACTTTCTATAGCGTAGGTGAATGTCAGAATCATCATGTTCCCTTTTAGAAAGTATAGAATTGTTTTGAATTTTTAGTGAATTAAATACTTTTCCTTGTATGGCTTTCACATAGTAATTAATCCTTGACCAGTTTGGCATAAGATCATATTCCCCACTTAGAAATGTTATTGTTTAATTAACGAGTGTTACATCGTTTTAGTAGAGAATTTTTTTTGGGCAGGTGTCAAAATTACAGATTTATTCTTTTAAAGGAGCTTTTCACTGCATGATGTTCAAAACTGTACAAATCACTCATTCTTACATCTCTTTGGGGTACACAACGTGTATAAAGAAATTTACCACAAATTTTTAAAAAAAATTTACATATAAATGTAATAAATTTCCTTTACTTGTAAACATAATCTGTCATTGGCGTAAGCTACTGATTTGCACCAATAAAAAAAATAAAGCTACTGACGTTAAGATAAAAATGTAAAAAAGCGTACGATAAAAATATTAAAAAAATGTATGTCTCTTGTATATGTTTACTCGTATAGATTTTTTTGTTAACTACATTTTGTGCGCACAAATTGTAGAAGTAGTTAAAGAACCAAGTAATATAATGCGTATTACGTGACATACATACTCTTACGTTTGAATAAAAATTGTATGTGAATACAGTGATCATGCCTTTAAATATTTATCAAGAAATGCTGGTTAATAAACGAATGAATTTACAAACGTTCAATACGGATATTCAAGTTGTTAGAAGTTTAAAAATAAATTTATAAACATATAGGTAAAGATATTGGACCATAATTAAAGACTATTAAATAAAAAACTTTAAGAATCAATCTTGATATTATGGAAAAAATTAAAGTCAAATTTATGTTAAACCAACTTTACATTGATGACACACAAAATGTGCTAAATGTTTTCATAAAAATGATTCCAAATTGTAATTATGGTTGCAACCATTATTTGAACAAAATTAGAAACAGAAGAATAGAAAGAAAAAAATTCGTCGCTTAATCTTCGCATTTTAAAAATTCAAGAAAAATTAATTTACTTTTGACAAAGATTAAGGGCGGCCCAAGAATAAGTATTTAAAGAAAAGAAAACGAATAAAGCTGAAGCCAGAGTGTAGAAATATACATTTTTGACGATTGCACATTAGAACGTATCACCTTATAATAAAGCGAATGCCCCTATTATTTTTGATAATCAAAATAAGAAATAACTTAAGAATGAAAATGAAATTGCTTACTTGTTTTGCGTATGCACAATTGTGACTATATAAAGGGTGTTTAACTAGTGGGCAAATGTTGATAATTCGTGGCAGCCATGTTATTCTGACGGCCTCTTTTAAATTTGTTTATTATTCACTGATGCCATATGGCCATCGTGGCAAATTATTCAATTGATCAGCATGTAGAAATAATTTTTTAAGTAAGTGTTTGAGTCAGTAAACATATTCCAGGCCATCACTTAAACTAATCCCGATACACGAGATAGCATCATTGAATACTAGCTGAACACGGACCACTTTGCTGGCCCTAACAAAGTTTTTGATTTTAATATTGTTAGCCGCAATTTGTAAGGTATGAAATAATTGTACAGCGTGGTCCAACCAAAACGCACGATGTTAATTGTAAATAAAACAAAAATTTTTCAGAGAATTATCTATTCATTTTTATTATGATAGAAGGATGTATTATAATTATGTATAAAACACAATATCGGTCAAATGCTCTCTACTGCTTCGGTGGCATACTTCTATCGGATAGTCCAAATTTTTAATGACACTGAGACATATTAGGGGTTCAATGCCGTTAATGTGACAAATTATCTCATCTTTTAGGCCTTAAATTGTTCTTGGCTTATTGACGTACACTTTTCCTTTTAAATATCAGCAAAGAAAGAACCCAACGATGTCAGATTACAAGATCGTGGTGACCAATTAAAATCGACTTTGCGATATAACTCGCAAAAGAGTCTTTCTTTCGTTGGCTGTGTGATAAGTGGCACTATTGTTTTGGAACTACATATCGTTTAGGTATGTATCCTTAATATCTGCCTAATAAAAGTCCGTTATCATATCGCGTTAGCAAACACCATTCATGGCAACTGCTTGGCCGACCTCATTTTCGAAGAAGTAGGGCCCGATGATGTCTTCGCCCATAAACCCTACCAAGCAGTCATTATTTTTGTATGCATCGGCTATTTAACAATCACTCTTGGATTCTCATTTGCCCAAATGCGTCAATTTTGCTTAATGAATCCACTGATGTAAAAGTGTTCCTCGTCGCTGAAAATAATTCTCTTTAAAATGTCACCATTCACTTTTATCTTTAATCAACCATTAGGCGTATTGACGACGTTTGAAGTCAGTAGGCTTCAGCTCTGGAGACAATTGAACTTTGAAGGCTTGTAAATTCAAATCTTTATTAAAAATTCTCATCAGTGATGTTCGTGAGATATTTAGTTTTTGGGCACGACTATGAGTCGGGGTTGATGGCTGTTCAGCCACATTATCGCGAACAACAGCAATGTTATCTGCAGAATGAACTAGACGAATATGCACAGATGTTTTCAAATTTCCTACAGACCCGGATTACTAACATTTGCTCACAGTTCTTTATTTTTAGGACATATTTGGTCGATTATGCTGACCGGAAAAGTCACGATGTGCACTCAATGCATTTTGATTTGAACGACCATTTTCGTAAAAGACTTCAAAAATATTAATGTGTCAATGTCAACCACTGAAACAAAGAAATATAAAATGAAGTTAGGCACATAAGCGTAACTAGCCCATTCTGGTGGTGCAATACCTCTCTTCCCAAAATTGTGAGAATAACTCAGTTAATTTTTAACCCTAAACCAGAAAAAAATGTTTAAGCTTTTGCCACCCCCAAAAAAAAATTTGTAGCAACGCCAACGCAAAAATCTTGACTTCAAGGTGTGACTCACAATTATTATCGTGCATTATGATTGGACCACCTTTTATTTGATCCTTATGAGTTTTCGTTTTGGGAGAAGGCGGCCTATACCGTGTCCGCTGCTATGATCTCATTAAAAAGTATATTGATATCGCGGGCAATTATAAAAAATTTAAAGCTTTTAACAAATATCGTTCCGCAAATATTTGGCATGCTTCCTCATTCAGTCCTATCTAGTACTAGAACCAAAAACTTTAATATTTCATGAAACATGTCATATAATGGAGCTTTTTTGTATGGGGATATTGGGTTTTTGGATCTAGTAGGACAAATCGAATAGATGGACGTCATTTATTTTTTTTTATATAAACTTAACTGTGATTCTGTGAGAATTCACAGTGGTCATGTGAACGAAATCACGCTCCATATAATGCAGATTTCAAGTCTAAAAGAAATTTGGGTAATACCTCAAACACAGCCGGTTTAATTCTTATTTTTTTTTTTAAACATCGACTCACCCTTTTTGAAAAACCATTTTGATAAACAACAATATATGATTATACATACATACATATGTTATAGCATGTATTTTACTCCATACTTGCATGTATAAAGATTTGTGATTGTGTAATTTGTAAGACTATCAACTTCAAATAAGAAGCTGTTTAAGTTTATTGTTGCAATGACGCTTAAAGCAATATTTACGTTATTTACGATATTTTTACAATTTATTTGCATAAGATCTAAATAACAACAACTAAAACAACAATGAAAAGGAGTATGTAGTGGAATATTTTACATTTCGGATAAACGAATTACCTTCTTCCTTGCAAATTACACATAACTGCTCGCATGTACGAGTACGCAAATGTATTTATTTGCATGTTCGAATATTTGAAAGAAATGTTTTTGCTTTAAGGGGATTTAATAGTATTTGATGAGCTTATAGTAAAATGCATGTACAAATGTATGAATAAGTTTTTTTTTTTTTTTTTGATTGGAAGTGTAAATTTTAATTTCTTATCTGCGGAAAATGAGAAAAATGCTGTTTTATTTTATTAATTAAGAACGAAAATATTTTGATTAGAATTTGCGAATTTATATAAATTCAAATAATGTTAATTTTGTATTAAAACTAGCTGATTTACTAATTGTCATTAAATATGATACGAATGATTATTATAATCAGAGTTTGAAAGAAATGAATTTAGATAATGTTACGTTATAATTTATAGTTTTTAAGGCTTTTCTAATTTATTTTTATTTATTTTTATGACTGAAATAACTGGATAATTTGCTTAAATTTATTTACAACCGTCACTTTGTCATTCTGTTTGTAATTTCTACAATTTTTATTTCCCAATAAAGTATATATTTTCTTAAGGGTTATGAATATACGAGTCGATTAAGACATGCCCGTCTGTCTGTGTGTTGGTTAAAATCAATTTTTAGAAGCAACCATATATTCCTCAGATCTGTGTATGGTATCTATCTTTTGCAAACTTTCTGAGATATAAGAAAATAAACACCACCACCAAAATAAAAACTTTTGTAGCCATAGAATAATTTATAGGTATCTTTGCTACCATTTGTAGATATTATTTGCCTCTAAAAATATTCGTGAAAAATTTTGGATAAAGCGTTTTCAGCTTCTAGACAACCGAGAGAGTCAATATTGGTATCATCTGAAAGAACTTGACTAGCGCAATATAAGCACTTTAAAAAAAAAAATTAAATTCGTGTTGGTCTTTATCACAAAATGGCGGACAATAAATTTAAATATTGGTCAAATCTGGTATTTTAAAATGTAACTTCTTGAACCATCTCAATACTGGTATGAAATGAAAGTGCTTAACCAGTAGAACACAGTAAGTTATTGAAAAATGTAAAATTTAAAATAGCGTCTAAAAAATGGTGGAACAAATTTTTTTAACCCCATCAATATGGGTATCAAATGAAAGGGCTTGACTAGTAGAATACAGATAACAACGTCAAAATTAAAAATCGAGGATGGCGTCAAAAATAATAAAGAAAAATGGCGTATATCATGAAATAAAGGTTAAGCTACGATGTGGGATTATACCTATTTATATGATGGTAAAGGGTATTATCAGATTACAGCACTCCTACTAAAAACACTCACTTTTATGTATTAACATTTTTTAAAATAATCCCAACTGGTTCAAATCTTGTATTAAGTGCATTTCGTTCTATTTATTCTATGCTATTTTTTATTACTAAGTAATTTTTCATTCATGAAAACTTGCTTCTCTAATTAATTTTATTAAGGAAAATTAAATGTACTGTGAGGACATAGCGGGGTACTATTTGCTCATTTTCAAGATATTATTTACCTGCATTTTATAAATTTATTCAATTATTAAATTGAATCTAATTTTATAATTTTGTGTATATATATCATACATGGGCACTTTGCAGTACCAGTACTTCTTCAGTATTTTTTTTTACTGGTACTGAACTTGAATTTTCATTACCAATATATTTTTACTGAAAAATCAATAATCAGTAAAGTTTACTGAATACTGAAAAAAATTTCAGTAATCATTAAATTTTACTTATTACTGTTACGAATGCAGTATCGGGAGGTTTTTACTACCTATACATACAAAAAAAAAAAACAAGATTTATAAAACTGTAAGAATTTTTGTACTCAATAAACGTTATAAATAATATAAATATACAATAATATAAATAAAAATAAAACGAAATTCCAATATGCATATAAAACAAAGGAACAGCTGAACGGACCTAATGTACATTCCTTTGTAATTAAAAAAATTATGGACTATACAATATTTATCAGTTAATAAAAATATGTGAATCAACCTGTGCTGTAAAATTAACAGTGTTAATTACATGATTAATTGTAAAAGTTATTGCTAAACAAGTTGTGTACTATAGCGATTAGATATTATTTCCGCAAATATTTGGAATTTTGTATTTAAATTTATTAAATATTGAAAAAAAAATGAGTGAAATTTCTGATTTTAATAGTGATGATTCGGTAAATGATCCGGATTATGTGTGCGAAGAAAATACACCGAGTTCTTCAAATTTTTTAAGTGAAACTTCAACTGACACCCATGATTTATTAAAAGACGAAGAACTAATGGGAGTCAATAAAATTCTTTTTAGCGAGGAATTTTTTAAAGTTGTTGAGAAGGTAAATAACATACATATAACTTAACTTAACCATGTAAATATTTTGCACAAATTTTAAGTGAAATTAACTTAAACTAACATTAAATTAACAATTGTGCAAAATATTTACGTGGTCGTCTTAACCTAGTGGTTGACACTCGGGACTCTCATCCCTGAGACCATATGTTCGAATCCCCGTTCAGTCGGTCGAAATAAAAAGTTTTAGTAATCAAGTTTTTACTCGATAGCAAAATAGAAATCGAAATTTATTTTAAAATTTAAAATAATTTAATAAAACAATAAAAAGAAATAAAAAAAAAAAATTTTTCGACTGACCGAGCGGGGATTCGAACATGTGGCCTCAGGAGGGATCGTCGTTAAGTTGTACATGGTGAATGGCATGTATGATAACACTGCTGAACTCAAATCCGTTGCCGGTTTTTTCCATCAGATCGGGATTTTTTTTTATGGGCGTGGCAAAATTTTCCTCCTAAATAAGTCAGGTACGGAGACATATTTCATCCTAACTCGAAAACCAGTCATCCGATTTTCAAATGTAAAACACCAGAAGATGTGTAACAAAATTGTATTTATTTTAGTGGAATAAAATTTAAAAATATAATTTAAAAAAAATATAAAGCAAATATTCAACATTTTACAATTTTTTCTAAGAACAACTTATCTTAACAAATAATGATACATTTTCTTAATATTGAATTTTTTTAACCGATTTCCATGGTTTATGGCTTTTTTTATTTTTAAGATAAGTAGTTCTCAGAAACAAGTGCAAAATGTTAAATATTTGCTTTATATTTTTTTTAATTATATTTTTAAATTGAATTTTGAACGAAAAAAAAAAAACCGACAACTGATTTGAGTTCAACGTATCAAAATCGATATAGTCCACATAGTTTTAATTAACCAGAAGACAAAAAATGATTTTTTGTCGAGCAGTGTAATTAATTGATTAATTAATTCCGAATTTTGTAAAGCTGGAAAAAACTCCTCATCAAAGAAAAATGAATGGCTTGATTGCTGTTTGCCAAGTTTGTAAGAAAAAATTAAGAGGATCTTTACGTGTGAGCTCCAATTTTATTAAGCACCTCAAAAAGGAACACCCACAAAAGTTTAGTGCCTTGAAGGCAAAAAAGAACGAGAACAGGCGCATGAGAGGTGGCAAGAGTTTACTTAACGAGGATATTTTGAACTTTATTTGAATCCCTATTTGGTAGAAATATATATCAGAAGAGCAACTCACGCCCAAATTTCTTATCTCTAGTTTTTTCGTTTAAGCTGCGCAATGATGAATCTGTCAGTAAGCCAGTCACATTAACTTTAATTAATATAGATTAGGTCCATAATTTGTTTCATAACTCTTTTTCCTTACAACCGGTTTAGTTCGATTTCAAAGAATTTTTGTGAAATATTTTACTTTATTGTTTAGATTTATCCTTTGCAGATTTTGGTGATTTGAAATATCAAACTGTGCCAGAGAATTAAAACCATTTACTTTAAATATAATTGAAATCAGTTTAAAACTTTAGCCACAGACAGAGTATACACTAAACACACAATGACTGTAAATATACATAAATTATAAAATGATTATTTGTTGATATTTGTGGTGGAGAGTAGCAAACGCTAACTATTTAATATTATTTATATTAAATATATTTTATTTATATAAAAAATATATTTTTTTTAAATTATTTTTAGACTTTAAATGTCAATTATTTATTATCTTTTTGCACAGTTAAATACAGCTTCCTACTTATAATATTTCAAACTTATATCTAGACCAAATGAAAAAATTGCTTCAGTAAATGATTTCTAAGAGAATAATTTATTGTTTAAGTGCACCAAACCTATACAGGTGGAAAGATGCAAAACAAAAACCATAAACGTTTTATAATGTGTTAAAACAATAAAGAAAAAACTGCAACAATAATAAGAATAAGAAAACCAACAACGGCAACAAAAAATCACTTAGCCTTAATGGCTTATGTAATGTTTTTGTATTAACAGAAACCAAGAAAAAAAATTTGAGAAAAATAACTTTTTTCAAAAAAAAATTCTATTGCCCAAACCACAATAATAAAACATTGTTAACTCCTGCTGCTGCTAACTTTATGTTGTATGTTGTACAATGCAATGAGGCTACATGCATCATCATCATCATATAATAACGAAAACGGGAACTGCCAAGTCAATATACTAAAACAAAAGGACGAATCCAGAGATGGGAAATTCAGAAGAAATTAACAATGTTTTTCCAGAAATTAATCTTAACCAAATGGAATTCAATAGTTTAATTAAGGAATAAGAACCAAATGGACAAAAGTAAAAAAAAATAAAATCTGCGGACCGGAATATAAAAATTAGATTTGAATAGAAAATTTTTAAATGATTTTTTTTTAGCTTTATATGGACATACATAGAAGGTGAAGTTTCAAATGCCAAAGTAGGTCAAATTTGAAGTTTTGTAATTGTAAATCATTTTGAAGTTAATAATATAATAATTTGGAATTTAGTTCATAAAATTTAATGTAACTTTCATATTGCGTGCCGCAGTTTTGCCCCTATCGTTATAAAACGTTAAAACATCTTGTCAAAGATAAAATGGATAAGTGATGAAAAATAAATGTGGAACATTAAGAGTAGGTGGTTGTTAGTTACAAAACAAAAAATAATAAAAAAGAGATTTAACGAGCGTTTAAGGAAACATAATAAGCGACCCAATTAGGTAAAGTACAAGAACAATAAGTTTCAGTGTGTTTGAATGTGTGCTAAAATGCATGTGATGAACCATTAAAAATAAATAAAAATAAAAGATGTTGTGGTGGTAAAAAATAAAACAATTAACAAAAGAGATGTGCAACATACTTAAATTATACAAGAAATGATATTTTTAATATTTTTAAGTTAAAGAAACTAATGGTTCAGTTAGTAAATTTTTATCGTTTTAAAATTGTAGTGTTCTCTCTTTTTCTTTTTAACGAATTACGTTGTTTCCGTAAAAATCTATTTTCTATAGATTTTTATACCCACCACCAAAAAAAATGGTGGGGGTATATTCATTTTGTCATTCCGTTTGTAACACATCGAAATATCCATTTTAGACCCCATAAAGTATATATATTCTGAATCAGGGTTTGATTTGATGACGATCTAGCTATGTCCGTCCGTCTGTCCGTCTGTTGAAAGCACGATAGAGGTCGCACCGAAAAAGCTAGGGGGCTCAAATTTTGCCAAAATCTTTCTTATAGACAAGGTTTGTTTGGTATTGAAAATAGGCTAAATCGGAATATTAGGAAGAGAGTTATAGCTCGAAAAGCAAGAGTAGGTCGAAAAAACCGTGTCCTTCGAACATCGAATAAAATGGAATTGTGTCCAAACGCATTAACGTAGACTCATGAAACTTCGAATATATATTTCCTGAGTAAAAACAATATTTCTCCCCGAAAATTGTCTAAATCTATGCATTAGGAGAGAAGTTATCGATCAAAATGTACGAAAATTTATACCGCACAGTGTACTTTTCGGTATATTTAAAAACAAAAACGTCATAAAAGCAACAAAATTGGATGTACGACTCTGAAATTTTGCACACTTTACTTTTTGGTAAGAGGCTTTTTTTTAACGGAAAATCAAGTTGCCACGCCCACTTTTACGCCCACCTCCCATATAACGTTTTAACTAAAATTCATATAATATCTCTAGTAATAGAGATTTTGCAATAATAAAGGACTATATTGAAACATCTAGGTTGTACTCATTAGCAAAAACAACTTTGACACGCCTACTATAACGCCCACTTTTCACGTTATCTACCGTTAATGAAATTTAAAAGCTCATAAAACCGCTTAAATTAGAGGTATGATGATCAAATTTGCTACGTATATCCTCCTAGGCAATGGCATTACTGTGCCAGAAAATTAAGGTGCCACGCCCACTTTTACGCCCACCTCCCATATAACGATTTAACTAAAATTCATATAATATCTCTATTAATAGAGATTTTGGAATGATAAACGGCTATATTGAAACATCTAAGTTGTACTCATTCGCAAAAACAACTTTGACACGCCTACTTTAACGCCCACTTTTCACGTTATCTACCGTTAATGAAATTTAAAAGCTCATAAAACCGCCAAAATTAGAGGTATGATGATCCAATTTGCTACGTATATCCTTCTAATCAATGTTATTGTTATGCCAAAAAGTTTAGGTGACACGCCCACTTTAACGCCTACCTCCCATATAACGGTTTATCTTAAATTCATGTAATTTCTCTATTGACAAAGTTTTTGGGAAAATAAAGGACTATATTGAAATGTCTAAGTTGTATTTATTAGCAGACACTTTATTGACACGCCTACTTTAATGCCCACTTTCATTGAAAGACTACATTAACAAAAGCATTTTAGTAGCATATCGAAGTTAGAAAGGGTGGTTAAATTTTAAGGGCCGATGTTGAATTTAAATAAAACACAAATTATTTATGAAATTATTATTATTTCTTTTTGTAATGATAATATTTATATGGTTCAATTATGTATTTAACAAAATATCGGCCAAATGGCCCCTCCATCCTTGGAGCCACTCCTCTATCTGATGGTCCAAATTTTCAATGACAATGTTGATGCTCAATTGTTGGGCATGATGATGAGTCGAGGTTGACTGCTCTTTTGCCACACTATCGCAAAAACCAACAATGGTTCCCATTCAACGAACTAAGAAGGCATTCACAGATTTTTTAACTTTTTATACAGATCTGTTCTCCCGATTGTGGACGAATTTGAACGATTATGTTGATTAAAAGAAATACGAAGTGCCAAAATGCATTTTGATTTGAACGCCCATTTTTATAAAAAACCTAAATAACTTTAAAGCGTTGCTCATTTGCGTATCTTTCCACGGATCAAATTGAGTAAGTTTGAGATTGAAAAATGTCAAATGAAGTGCAGAAAACAAATTTAAAGACTAGGTGTAGTTCACCTTCAACATGGGCCCTTAAAATTTAACCACCCTCTACAAAGAAAGTGATACATATTTTATTATAAAGAGATTATTCCATAGCGATTAACAAAATAATAAATATATTGCTTTAAATGTACACAAAATTGGTGGTGGGTATAAAAGATTCGGCACAGCCGAATATAGTGCTCTTACTTGTTACCTCACGGAAAGTTACGATGTTTTTTTTTTTTAAACAGTAACACGCATTGCTAATGCAAAAAATCTTGGCTGCTGATTTGTAACATCGCGATATAAATTTACAAATTGAACCATAAGTGTTAGTGTAATAAAGTTCAGTTTGAACAAAATATTATGTTCAGTAGAGTGAGTGTTCGAAAAACTTTAAGCAAGAAACTTTTTAGAATATAAAAAGTTAAGACGATTAAAGTAATATATTATTACGTTTATACCTTTTACAAATGTTGTCTTATTTCCTTTAAATAAACTTTGAGTTATTTTATTGCAATCAAAAACGGTTGAAATTAGTTATAAAATTAAGAGCACTTTATTTATTTAAACACACTCAGATATTACTTTTATGTCGATTTACTTATTTCACTTTTACTATCAAACTCAGTTTGATACGCACACAAGCTCTACTGTAATACTGATCATGATAGCTGTGTTGTTGGGCTATTTATAGTAACATAGTGGTGTTAGGTAACATTCGACAAAGTTTTCGTATGTACACAGTAGTTCATTCGAATGAAATTTCGCTTGGGTTTTCTTTCGACATCGTTGAACAGGCAGGTAATGTTAATGTGAGGTAATATGCAGGAATAATAAATGTACCTAAGAGTATGCTGCACATAATAACAACTTAACATCATGTTCGAATAACCAGCGAAATAAACTAAACAAACAAAACTACAGTAACTTAAACTACTACAAGTAAAATAAATTATAATGTAAATTAAGCTATTGAAAAATAAATCTGTAACAATAATTTTATTTGTTTTCTACGTCTTTGAAAATTTTTTTCACATTGCTTTGCCATTTGTTCGATAATAACTTATCTTATTCTTAGCTTCATAAGAGCTATTTCCTATTTTTACTTCAATTTTTAACCCAAATGTTAATTCCAGTGGTGACTTGTTCAATTTTCATGAGTGTTACTTTTAAATTAAAGGAAAGCTTTTTAAATATATAAAACTTCTTGTTAAAAATATTGTAAGAACAGAAGAATAGTTTCATAATTTTTATTTTGAAAAAATTAGGATTTTTGAATTTACAATAAATAAAACAGCGTTGACACATAATATAAAGGACAATAAATAAAGTCTGAAGAAATTGATAAAAATGTTATAAAAATTCTTAATTAAAAAATTTAAATTTATTTTTTAAAAATAAATTCATATGATTAGGTTATGTTAGGTTGAAAAGGAGGGGCACTAACAGCCCAAACCCATGACAGGTATACAATTATGCCCAGTTGGCATGTTGTGCGCTCCATGTGGGAACCGGAATTCCCAACTTAAAAAATAATTAAGTATTTAAAAGTATAATTAAATATTATGATAATGATATTACTAAAACTCCTTAATAATTTTTTAATGGTGACTTTTATATGTACACAAATAAATACTTAAAAAAAAATTATTAGTCCAGTTATTAAAACCATTTTCTGTACGGTTATATGTTATTTTGATCTTGAAAATGTGTTCCGTTTTTTAAAAATACTTGGATTCTTTTTAAGAAAACTGCAAAGCATAAAGTCCAAATCAGATACTAACAAAACCACTAGAAAAAAAACTGTAACTTTATGACTCATTTCAATCTAGCTCAATAGCAGAAAAGCTGCAGTAGAAAACAAACTAACAGCCTGGCCAAAACAGTACAGGCTCAATTATATTTTTTAATCGTACACCCTTTTTGTATTTAGTTCATAGTTTGTTTATAAGCATTTGATATTTTTATTAATAATCAAATTAAATTTTTAACTTTTTATTAAAGTCTGTTTAAAACTATTAGCTCGTTATGCAGAAAATATATGCCTAATTTCATAAAAGTATACATACATCCACCTTGTTTCTTTTTTTATTCGCTCACTTATTAAAACATTTTATGTAAATAATAAATCTTTAAAATATACATTTGTGCTCTATAAATATTTAATTCGTACATAGGTTCTTACATAATTACATACATACAAACAAAAATGTAAAAGTCAACTGATTTCTTCCCATTGTACGAAATTCATAAGTGTCCATTTTCAAACTTATGAAAACTTTAAACTTATAACAAAAGTTTTTATATGAACAAATATTATTTGGAGAAAACCTTTGTGGAGACCACAAGAAAAGTAAACTTTAATAACTTGAACAATAGAAACTTTTACATGAAGACACTTCTAAATAAAGAAAATCATAACTATTGTTACAACAAATGACATTTAAAGTGCATCCCAGCAAAATGTTTGGTAAAAGTTTTAAACAGTTGCTTAATAAAGGGTTATCAATTTACTGGTTTCTAAACCGCCGGTCTGGCAAGTCTGTTAGCTATTAAATATTTGTCACTTAAATTGTCATTTATTAACTATGTTAAATACGCGGTTTGTAACGTAATTTTCGAAGGAAATACGGCCTAATAATAAGTCTAGACTATGATGCATACAGAAAAGTCACTTTTTCCGACTACAATGTAACGATTTGCTTGTTAACATAACAACCGAGTAAGAAATGAGCTTCATCGTTGCAATGAAAGCCTGTTGCTCTAGTCAGGTTCGAATCACCACTTCTGTGATAAGTTTGAAATATTTTAACGAATTCTGTGGTTGCTGCATGCACCGTATTCTTATATGGCAAACCTTTCACTCAAAAACTGACACTTTAAAAGACGCATATATAACACCTTACAGCTTTTTTCCAAATAAAATTCAATACAAATTTTCTAAAAAAATTTTTAGATATTAATACGTATTTTTAGAGTTTTTTTCTTTGTAACACAAAGAAGTATATACAAATAAGACGGTGTACATTAGTAAACCCATAACTTGAGAACAGATACATCTGGCTAATTTTTTTGTGACATGATCATTATAGTTCAAGTGAGGTTTTTATCAAAATTTGTTTCTTAATTAAAACATGCTTTCTTTTCTTACAAAAATTTTCAATTCAAATGTAAAATTTTCACTTAGAACAGCGTTTCTCTGAATTATTAAAGAATATCTATGTTGCAGGTGTTGCTATTTTGCGTGTAAAACAGTACTAAAATGTTAGGCAAAAATTCTATTGGGGTGAGCAAAGGTTCTGGTAGTACCACATATTTTATAAATTTACCTTTTTAATATAGGCTTCCTATATTAGGGCGTGGTCACAGCCATACAATGTAAATACATTATATGTATCTTGTAGTAAAAGAATTATAATAATAATAATAGACTTTAATCCTGAATTAAATAAATCCAGCAATTGTTGCCTTAAAGGATGATCGTGATATAAGCAAGAGAAATGAGACTCTAAAAATTAAATAGCTATAAAGAAAATTTACACCAAACAGAAACTGAACTCCAATAACAGTGTACATACCTGAAAGAGAGAACAATGTGATAGTGTTTTCCACCAGCCTTCTCAACCTGAGACACTGGCACTCCACTTATAAAAGTCCACACTTACACGCTATTTTTGTTTGTTATAACTAGATATTTCAATTGAACTTTTAATAATTAAATTTTAGTTAATAAAAAATAATATAAAAAATTAATAAAAAACTTTATTTTTAAAACTACGAGCCTATAGTTTAAAGAAAAAGAAAGAAGACTCTACTAATTATTAATTAAAACAAGAAATAGTTTAATACACATTTGAGTTTAGTGCAACACACTTTTTTACTTTTAATTACTCCTGTCCAAAAGTTGACTTGAACTTTTAAATGTGTAATATTAAATTTTGGTGGTTGAAATAAAATATGTTTTGAATCTTTAAATATTTAAAAAATTAACTGTGATCACAAATCTACGTTAGTTACATTTATAAAAATATCCACATGCTTTATCCCAGCAAAAATTTATTTTGTACCGGTAATCAGTAAAAAAAAATCATGCCTTCTTATAGCGCAATATTAGAGCGCATTCGAGGGTGCTATAAATGGAAGTCAGAAATTTCTATTAAATATATTTCATTTTTTACAAAATAACTTACTGCAACTTCTCTCACTTACGAGGATGCAGGAATGTAAGCGAATGATTACCTCTCTTTACTGTAGTTCTTAAAAACACATTAAAGAGACATGATATTATTGCATTAACCATGTGTGAAAATAATAAATAATAAGAGCATCAAAGAGCCCTACCAAGTGGGACATCTCATATAAAAATCATGCCTTCCTGAAGCAGGTTGGGAAAGGATAGTACATTTATCTCTCCCTTACAAACATGCTTCCGGGTATGCAGTAATTTTTGCTGGGATGGCAAATCTTAAATCATACTTGCATTAAAAAAGTAAAAACGTAATTAATAAATTAATCCAAATTCATTCACGTTTTGGAGCACACTTTTATAATGTTTGTAAAATAACTATTTCTAGAATTTACATTTTTTGAAAAATTCTCGAACCTGTATAACAGTATAAATATAAGGAAACTAAAGTAAGTATGGGTAGTTGTACATAAGGCATACATAAATGTATTCCAAGTTAAATTAAATAGTAGTGAAATATTGAATTAACAATTGAAATATGTGTGTGTTTAATTAAATAAAACTTTTAAAACTTATATTTAAATGTGCTGATTATTGTTGCAATAAAAGAACCCCAGTTTATTTAAAGGAATTAAAGCAATGTATAAGGGTATTAAAGTAACAATATTTTAATGGAACTTTTAATAATTAAAATAAAATAAGTTTTAGGTTATAACCCTAATAATTTATTGAAAATAATTCATTATTAGAAACCTTTATTTTAAAGACTACAAGGTCGTTGTAATAAAACTAACAGTATAAAACAGAATGAAAAATACATTTACCGACAATAGCCAAGTGAAAGATATTTACGTTATTAATGTTTATTTGTTTCTTGGCTATTTATGAAACTACATATTTTTTAAAAAGTTTTAACTTAAAACAAACTGTCGTGAAGACAGAATTTAAATAAATTTCTCAAATTCTATATTACCAAGTATTTTTCTAATCTTTTTGTGTAAGACTGTGAAAGGTGCCAAAGTTTTATGGCAAATACTTTTTCTAATTTAAAATAATGAAAATTTTTCAACCAAAAAAAAAAAAAAAATGGGATGTTAAAAACAATGAGATAGTTGAACACTTAAAAACATTAAAAGTTTTGCTGGGTTATAATTTAATGGTATACATGGTTCTGGTGATGCTTCTGATTCTCAAATTTAAAATTATCTTCAAAATTATCTAAATAAAATATTCAATTTATAGATTTTTATTTGGAAAATTTCGCATTAAAGCTTTAAATCTAATTAATAATCAAAAAATATTCTCAAAGAATAACATCTTTTTTGTATCAATGCATGGATTAAGTTTTCTCATAAGGAAAACGTTATTTAAAAGCATCAATATAGTGCCTTTTGATCTGAGATTCAATCACTAATTCCTTAATGTTATTATATGTAGTACATAGGATAAATTGAATTAGTTGCATAATTTTTATAATCACATTGAACAAGCCAAATTTGAATTTATTTGCGACATTAACTACACATGAAATGGCAAATTGTTTAAGGTGCAGTTTTATAACATGCCCCTACACATAATCTGTATTATTTTGCACATTTGCTTGTGCAATAACTACACCACTTAACTCAATTACTTGTATATATTTACTTATATCAAAGAAAAATATAGATGTTACTCCTCACTTTAACGTTATGTACGTGTGTGGCAAATTTTACATTGGTGCTTTGTAACTAGTATGGTTAGCAACTTGACTGCATTTACTTTTTCCTGATTCTCAACAACTAAAATATTTGAGCAGACCACAGGCATAGAATTTGTCATTTTTTATATTTAAGCTTTATTTGCAGCAGTGGTTCTCACAAAATATAGCTAAACGGCATTCCAAAAACATGATGCATAAATTCAATATATAAAAGACATTTTTAAATATCAAAAATTAATTAACTGCCTGTTCAACGATGTCGAAAGAAAACCCAAGGGAAAAATTTCATTCGTACAAATATATTGAAAACAACAACAAAACTAAATATTTGTTTTTGTTTTCAACGTATTTGTACGAATGAAATTTCGCTTGGGTTTTCTTTCGACATCGTTGAACAGGCAGTTAATCTATACATATAAAAGTGAAACTCTGTGTGTGCGTGTTAGCTATAGACTCCGAAACTGTAAAACCGATCGGACTCAAACTTTGGCATGTTGTTGTAAACATTTCTGGGAGTGTTTATGGTGGCACTTGACCGATTTTCCTGAAATTTTGCACACATATTTAGCTGTCATGACTATATAATTTCGTGATTATAAAAGTGGGCGGGGCCACGCCCATAAAAAAGTTATAATTTTGAAGTACTTTCACTGGACCGATTTTTCTAAAACTTTGTACACATATTGAGCTGTTATGACTATATAATTTCGTGATTAGAAAAGTGGGCAGGGCAACGCCCATAAAAAAAGTTATAATTTTGAGGTATTTGTACTAAACCGATTTTTCTGAAACTTTGCGCACATATAGAGCTGTCATGACTATATAATTTCGTGATTATAAAAGTGGTCAGGGCCACGCCCATAAGAAATAAGTTATAATTTTTAGCTAATTGCACTAGATCGATTTTTTTTAAACTTTGCACACATAGTGAGTTGTCGTGACTATACAATTTCTTAATTAGAAAACTGGGCAGTGCCACGCCCATTGAAGAAAAGTTATAATTTTTAGCTTCTTGCGCTTGATATTCAATTAAAATTCTGAATGCAATTCTTTTCATTAAGGGTCGTAGCAACGCGCGCCGGGCATTTCTAGTTAATTATATTTACCGAAATTTATTTTGGTGCCTTGGGTTTTGGTTCTGATTTTTTGTTTAATACTTCGGTAACAAATTTCTAAGAAGTGCTAGATATTCGATTTTCGCATTGTAAACTTGGAAATGCTAAAGTTGTTTTCATATGAACGCGCACAAATTATGTTTCTGTATTGCTTCTTCTGGAAAGAATGATATAAACGCTTATTAATTGAAAATATAGACCTAATAAGTGGAACATGTCGTATAAAAATCATGGCATCTGCAAGCGCTCTTGAAAGTACGTAACCCAGCGATAGCTCTTTTTGTTAACTCCAAATATTATTATTATTCTTAAATATATGTGTGGCTGCAAGAAATATCTGCTCAAATCGACATAAGCTAAAATTTTGAATATAACCTAATTGAATTATCGGAATTCAAAACTTCACTCAGGCGAATTCCCAACTATTTTGGAAAACTTTACAGAAAGTTATAGCGTAAAAACTTATTGCCTTCCTTTCTTCAATTAAATTAATCATTTCGATTAATAACTTATTTTAACTTTTAATTTAACTTTATATACGAAAACCGATATGACCTTTAATTAACATAGCACGGAACTCCTTTAGTAGTCTTCATGTTAATAAATATTAATTTATACAAATCAGCTTAAAAATTTGAAAGTGTTTTCCTGACAATTGATAAAAATATATCTACATAGGCTGTTTTTCCTTATTGCCACAGATATTTTAATAAAAGGTATTATAGTTTAGTACCTCAAAAACATTCTTTAATTAGTCCTTTGTGGGTCGCGGACCTCCATTTAAGAACTGCTGATCTACAGCAACGATTTCAGCTAAATAGGCTGGTGTAAAAAAACGGAAGAAGAACAAGCTTAAGAAAGAGATAAATAGAGATAATCATATATTCAAATATACGTACATATGAATGCATAATTGTATTTGTTGTAGTCCAATTTGCATACAAACAAATTTACGGCAGTCAAATTGTAATTGTTTATTATTCTTTTTATTATTTGCTTTAACTGTCTTTATTTTTATAACCCTCATGAGTTAGCGAATTTGTTGGTACCATTAGTAGAAAATTATACTTGAAACATTTATTAACATTTATTAATTGTTTTTTAAAAGAGAAGAGAAAATCAATGTTTAAGGTAGTCCTGTCCAGTTGTGGTTATCACGGGGCTAGTTTCAGGCCAATATGTATTGTAAATACGGGGTAGAGAAGTGAGACCAACACCTCTGGCTTTTTGGAGCCATAATTTGTGGCAGCTAAATCTTTAATCAAAGCATATTGAATTCTGTGTTCGAAAGTATCGTATGTTACGTTTCTTTAGAAATCAATTTTTTTTATGCGAATTTGTTCTACATTCATTAATCCATCTGCTGATAAAATATTATAGCGATAACTGTTTTAGTTATGGAGATAACACTGTGTACATTTTATCGTATGCAGCAGTTTAAGTTTTTATTTATTTAAAAGTAATGAAAATGATCTCCTGTAAAATTTTGTTTTTGTAACATACGATAATTTCGCGCATACAGGGTGTCGATATGTTTAGACTGTTTATTGGTGATGTTTCTTCGGTGGCTGTGGTTACTTCAAAGCGGAAGAACAGAACCAGAGGTGGTTAAATAGTTAATGTTCGACTATAGTCGGACTTTGGGCAACAACTAATGCTTCTGATGTGCTGTTGTCGCCTCAACAGAAATATTGAATAATGTTTTAATGACTGATGCGCACCTGCTAACTTCGGGCCATAATATATTTTTCGAAGTGCAGTTACCTTTCTACAAAAATAGTTACTTAATAAACAGCCTATTCTGTTGCTGATTGATTTCATAGTCTTTTAACGAAAATCAAGGAATAAGGGACAGACAGTTTAAGCTCTTTAGCAAGCTGCATTTACCTTAACCAAGGATTAATGTAGTTAAGATTGACAGCTGTGCTTCATTGAGCTGCGCAATTTTATCACAAGTGTGGCAGTTGGCAGTCAAAAACTCAACCCATTGGTAAGACCACTGTCAGAAAACTCACTGCATGTACTAGTGGCAATTAAACCACAGTATGTCCACCTGTGGTCATGATTGAGTTGTACAACACGACACAGAATGGAAGTTGGTTAGTCGTCAGAAATTTAACCCCTTGGTAAGGCAAGCAGGGCTGAGGTTAATCAAACTACATATCTTATTTTTAATTTTTTTTATAGGAGAAAGGCATTTTTTTTTGTTTATTGATTTCATGTAGTATCTTGTAACAAATACAAAGTTTTCAAATTGTGATTAGTAAGGGTACAAATCAAGATTCTTTCAGTGATGGATAAAATCTCGATTAGATATTTTGAAGCTATACTTTTTTAATATTAACAAGTTAAAAGCATACATTATACATGGATTTTAATTTGGTATTTCCAGATTTAATCAATTCGGGGTATTTTTAGGAAAAATATAAAAAAAAACTCTACGATTTTCTACATAATTAAAATAGAAATGTTAGTAAATTTATTTTTTTTATTAAATATTATTTTAGTATGAAGTGCTTTTTGGTAGTCGACCATTGCTAAATGTAGCCATCATAAGCTATTTTTATGTGTATCAATTGTAGTTAAACAATTGTTGAAAAGACACACAACAAAAGGAAATGATTTGTATGCCACCAAAGTATTCATTTATGTTAGTGGTGATTTTTTTTTAGTTTTTTGTGTATTTGGAGTTCTCTGTGGGCGTTTGTTACTGATTACAAACATGTGGTTACAATGTTCAAAATTTACATTTAATTTGATTGAATTTAGTAAAATTCTTAAAAAAAAAATATTTGCAAAAACATTTGGAAATAACTGTTACAATTTGAAGTGAGATATAAATAAAACTGTTAGTGAATTCTTAATTTTAAAATGGATCATGTTGACGAAAAGGGAGGAAGTAAAATGCATTTATTACGTTTGTTATATCCACAATTTTTTTTATTATTTTAATCTTTCCTGTTCTATTTTATTTTATTTAAATCACTTCTATACATTTGTGTATACAAACAATTCTGAAAGCGATATGCTTGTAATGAAATTTTGTTATTTAATTGTAATAAAGACAACAATATAAACTTAATTAAAACTGATATTTTCTTTAAACATCATCAACTGAGTTTTGTTTGAAATTGAACTTTTTAAATTTCATTTAACAACAAGTTATCAACGTTTGAGGCGACATCGGCGGTTGTAATGTAATACAAGACAATTATTTACGCTGTATAATTAAAACAATAAGCGACAAATCAAAAATTTGTGGAAACATGACAACAAACACCTCCATCATGTCTCCAAGCTACAACTCATCACAGCGTTAAAGTTTACATTGTATTTCGATAAAAGGGTTGCACGTTGTACAGACATAGTTATTTTTGTAAGAATATATTTACAAGAACCTGACTCCTGTTCATTAATAAGGACAGAGCGAAAATCAACACGGCTTTTGCCTGGTTGTCATTTATAGACGAAACAAATAACAAAATATTAGAGCCTTTAATTACACTCAATTACCAAAAAATTCATAAAGCTATCCATTTACAGCGCTAAAAAATGTTGCTTGATATTTCCCACCAAACTGTGGTGCAACAATATTGTCAAGCTACAGGTAATTTAACTCTCTCTTTTGCCACACTTTGTTCTTAAAGCTATTGAAAGGAATTCCATTAACTAACAGACATAAAAATTTTTGGTTGATTGTGTCTGTTTTTGGTTTTAAAACTTATTAACGTTTTAATTTTGCCAACAATAACTTTTGTTTTTAACAAATTTTATGCAAATTGAAAACGGAAACACTTTCAAAGGTTGTAAAAGCGTTCAAGAGATATTCTATTCTAGTATGTTTTTCTTGTGGTGGCTTATGGTGACAATAGTATTTATTATCTTTCTACCCTTTCCCCCAGGGGAAATTAACGCTAACACACACAAATGATGTTGTATAATTACAATATTATTGAAAATTTGTAAAATTTTGTATAGAGAGCGTGTGCTCTTAAGCTGTTAACTGCGTATATATTTCTATGTGCAGTCTTCAGGTGGCATCATTTTGCGGGCATACGAACAAATTTGTGTTTGTGTAATTATTATTTTTAGATTAATTTAGTTTTCTGTTCATTAGATTTTTCAGTGTCATGGTTTTTCGACAAAAAATATGAACAAACAAATAGATAACTTTATAATTTGCTTTGTGTTGTGTCCTGTTTTCGATTTATGTATTATCCTGACGCGTTGAAGTTCATTAAAAGTATGGTTTTTATTTTAAGGCACACCTGTGTAAACACATTGTAGTCATATAATTTACGATATTGGTTAATGGCTTGTTATGACTCTGTGGTATAATCGTTTACTTTTTAAGTATTTAACATAAAAGTCAGCTTTTTATCACTTATTCAAAAATGATTTTACAACTGTTATCTGTTGTTTCTTTAATACAATAGTTTTCAAAAAAATCTTTAGAACAACTGCATCCTCATAACGTAGTTTGCTATGATTCTTAGGATCCATTTTTCGTTCTTTGAAACCAAGAAATATTGCGTCCCAGCAACGCGCAGATTTTTTGTATATGTCACACCATATTTATTTTTTTTTAATTTTGACAATTTTTTTTTAAATTTCAATATAAAAACTTTATATTCTAGTTTTTTAAAACGTTTTCAATCAACTGAAACTGCAAATTATTTATCATAGACAAAAAAAGAAAAAAAATGGCACTACTTGTGAATCAGCTGATTGGAATACCTTATTAATATACCTTGTTTGAAACGATGTAATAAGAAATTTTTTTCACATTATCGTAGTACTTTTGATTCGCATTCAAGTCAAGGGCGAAAATAAATTAATAAATAACTTAAATGTCTTTATAAAAAAAAAGCAAAATTTTAAGTAAATTTAAGCCTGAAAATTTTTTTAAATATTTGTTTACTCTGAACATTTATATGCGACAAATTTTCTTACACTGTTTTAACATTCTTGCATCACATCTTTAATATTAAACAAGAAAAGTTTTAAAAAAACAAAGTTATATGTAGCTCCTAAGAGTATGCTAATGTAAGTTACAATCGGATACTGTGGTGCCTGAAATTTTCTTAGAAAAATCTTTTTGTCGAAAGTTAAACCAAATTTTGAGAAAAATCTTAATATTTTATTCATTGTATAAATATAATACAGCACGGAGATAATTCATATTCAGGGTTTGCTTGTGAACTGGGGAAGCACATTAAATTTAATGCAAATTTCTTTCGAAGTTAGAAAAGATAGCTTTAATTTTGGAAATTGTGTGCAAAAAGTTTTCCACAATAATTATTCATTAAAAAAAACTTCTAAATTCGACATCTAAATTTAAAAAAGAGAAAATCGAGAAATAAGAATTGTTAGTCGGTTAAATTTTAACGACATAATGTTTGTTAACATTAGGCAAATATTCAACGAAATAGACGTAACCACTAAAATGTATTATTTCTTCTCTAAAAAATAAATTATTATATAAGATAAAATGTATTTAATATTAAAACGTGAAATAAAAATCGATTGTTATATATTTTGATGATATATGATGGAAGAAAATTAATTTAGAAAAATGTCTAAAATAGTGGTTACGCTTATTTAATGTATCTTTATTTACATATCTATGTATTTGACATGATAGCTTTAATTTTTCGAAACAGAAAATATCACAACGGGACCCTTGGAGGACCCAAGTGAGCTATGCCTTCGGGAGGCTACCGGATCTAACCTAACCTAACCTATCGGCATTGACAAGTGACTTTACATATCGTTAAATCGCACGTTCTTGCGGTTATAAAACTTTTCCTTCAATAAATCATTTGTATCACGAGCTGCGTAATATGTTGCGCCGTCTTGTTAAAACCACAAGCTCTTGCGCATCATAGCAATACAATTGATAAACGAAAAAATCAGTAATTATGGGTCTACAGCGGTCAGAATTGAGTAAGACATTCTGACAAAGCATCGTTTTTAAAGAAATACGGAGCAATGATTGCTCCAGTCTATAAATCAGTGTCTTAACATAAACCTGAGGAGTAACATCACTCCATATACGGCAGTTTTGTTTATTGTAATTATAAAGTGTGCCCCACTGCTAAACAAAATTTGCTTATGAAAATTGGGATCAACGGCAATCTTGTTTTCAGTCCATTGACTGAATATACTTCTTGCTATTCATGCGTCAGTCTATTATTAACTATACATAAATCACTTGATAACTGAAAAATCGGCCGCCAGGTTAAAAGGTGTTGTCAACTTAAAATCCTTTATCTCTATAGGAAACATCCGTTAGTAATTTTCTATAAAACATTCTTCTTTATTTAGACAAGGACAATTTTATATATTTAGGTGAATACATTTAATAAATTTAAATAAGGCTGTGACAGGTGTTATACTAATTTGAATATAATAATTGGTCTCTAGGTTGTGATTATGGACAAATAATAACTTCGATCGGATATGAGTATTTTACCTTTATAAAGTATATGTAACGAGACAACAAACATTTGAGTTTGATTTTGGTATATATTCTGAATATGTCAAAATTTTTTTTCTTTTTTCCTTTAATTTTTAAAAGACTTCAAAGTTAAAACTTTTTTTTTGTATTTTTTCAAAGGTTTTATATAAAATAAAACTGCGAATTATTTGCTGTGAAATAAAAATATAATAAATAAATTTTGACAGATACAGACAAATTAAAAAAAAGAGGTTGTTACCACTATCAGATGATTCAATATGACTACCTTATTAATCAACCATGGTAGAAATTACAAACGAAATGGCAAAGCTAATTATTTTGTTGGCACCACTTCTATTGCCGAATTTCAAAAATAAATATATTTAGTATGCTTATAATAACAATAGGTATTAATATTTTTTATGAAAACGGCATCTAAAGGATAAAAAACATTAATACAATGCTGACATTTCAACAGCATAATTAAATGCGTTTGTAAATTTAAATTTATCTCGGACTTGGTAAATTATAAAACTTGCTTTAAATGCGGTACGTTACTCGTGTTGCTAAACTAAGTAGTAGAGCCGATTATGTAAAAGCCATGATCTAAATTTTTGGCTATTAAACATTAATGTCCTCAGTGCAATAAAAAAATAGTATCAGGGATTAAACGTTTTTGAACGGAAACGTTGTATCGTCAGCCAATAGTTCGTAATTTTAAATAATTGGTTTTAGATCGATTGGCATATAAATATCACAGAAATACTCCTCTGAATATACAATTTTGTAGAAATACTGAAATGTAATTTCTGTTTGTTTTAATATTTTTTAAAATAAATATTTACTTTCAAGTAAGTTATTAAAAAAAAAATTGCATAAATAAATATTAGTACTTGTAAACCATAAATTTACTATATGACTTTTCAAATCAAAATCACAACAACATTATTTTCGCTAAGTAGCAATTAAATTATCACTACGTTTTTATTTACAGTCGAACAATAAATAATGCATAAAATATGATAGTCCTTTATTAATAATCGTAATAAGGCACATTTTGCTTTTTGCACAGCACACCACAAATATTTACTAATTCTGTGAAAGTAATTAACATATTAATTTATTCCAACACTATGTAGTAGTTGAAAACAAATTTTTACCACCAAAACACCAAAAGTATACAAAGAACTTTATGCTTTGCGGGAAATGCAAATAAATATTTTATCAATGAATTATTATGGCTAACAAATATAACGAGCATTATAAATACAATTTATTACTTGTGCTGTAATCAGTGTTGCCGTCTTAGACTTTTTGAGTGGAGGTTAAATTAAGCATCTTTACTATCGACAAATATAAGAGATCTTAAAATTCGTTAAAGGAGATGCTATAGGTATATATACATACACATGTATGTATATACAGATATTCTTCAAACAGCTTTTATTTTGCCTTAAAATCTTAAAAGTAAAAAGATTATTTCATTATCCTTTCATTTATTTTTTTTTTTTTCCTTTTTACGATATATAGCAACAACACTGACTATATTCTATGTAAAGTCTGTTTGTTGTTGTTTTCCTAGTTGTTATTGAATATTAAAAAGTTTATTTTTCGTTGAAAATTGGTAAGAGAGAAAAAGTCATTAGAATTATTATCAGCTTTTAAAACTAAAAGTTGTTTTTATTCAGTTGCATAAAGTATTTAAAAATGACTAATGACTTTTAATTTTTATGGAGTTAATAGATAAATCGAAAAGCAGATTTATGCAAAAATCAATTAAAAAGTTAGACAATATTGAGATATGTATGTAGGAGTTTGACTTTAAAGAGCAAATGACTTGTTTTACAATATAAAAAAAAAAGAATTCATTAAATATTATAGAGAATACATAATTCTTTATATTGCGAATAAAGAATTTTTAAAAATTGTATTGCACATAAAGTGTCTATATGCTGAATCAGGGTTTCATTTTATAACGATCAGACTATGTCCGTCCGTCTGTACGTCTGTTGAAAGCACGATAGAGGTCGGATCAAAAAAGCTACCAGAAAAATAAAACATACGAAAATTTATACCGAGCGGTGTATTTTTCGGTATTTTTAAAATTTAAAACGTAATATAACTGACAAAATGAGATTTATGATTTTGAAATATTGTTTGAAGAAGTTGATGTTTCAAAGAGGAACTCCAACAAGTTTGTAAATTTTGAATTAGAACCATTAGATTCATTGAATCTGCAAAGTTTAAGGATTTACAGGAACTCAAAGATTTCATACCTCCTATTAAGCATGCCTTTTATAATAATTTAAAAACAAATTCGAGAGCCGAAGAAGAAGATATTCAGGAATAATTATTATTATTAGTTTTTATTATTTAAAACGCTAAAAATTATTTTTGTTTTTTATCTAAAGAAATTTTTTATGTGTTAATAAATGGAGCCAAAATTGCCTAACCCTCAGTTCTGATCAATATATTTTTTTTAAATGGATTCCAAAATGGCCTACGCCACATTAATTTTTGTATTAACTGTTTAACACTGTCTTTACCTAAGTTAACTTTTTCTCTAACAATATAACCAAATATGAAATTTAACAAAGTAAATTGTTGTTATAAATCGAATGTAATAATTATTTTTTTTTCTTGTTTACAAAGTTATGTTAATCAAATGGTTTTTAATTGTCTGCTTGATGTGTAGTGATAGTTTTTTTCAGTATAATTTAAAGACTTTTGGCATGTGGCAATGCCTAAAAAGTGTGTGAAGTTTGTCATTTTACCACGAACATACGAACGACACTTGTAAATCATTGAATCCTATAAACAAAATTCGTACAGTATGAGAAACATGTTTTGTAAATTTCATCCAATTTATGGGCGGCATAATCGACACACCGAACAGGCTATTCAAACTGTAGTGAACAACTTTAATTTATTGGACATTGATCTACCAACACATATGCGAAGAGTCCGTATCAATAAAATATAGTTGCTGTATCGGCTAGTGTCAATGAAAAACGCAATATATCAATATGAAGCCGTTGTTAACAATTGGGCTTTTATTGCTCCACCACCTGAAATGTATGTGCGATGATGATCGAATTTTAAATGGAAGAATTAAACTTGTTCGACATGTAGTTTTAACAAGACAGTATCACATGCCACTCGAAACGCAATATCATGAACCTATTAAGAGGCGAGTTTGGTGAGCAATTAATATTACGTCCATTGGCCGCCAAGATCTTGAGATTTTGCGCCACTAGACTACTTTTTGTGGGGATATTGAAATCTCCCATGTGTAGTGACATTTCTGTCACAATTAATCGTAAGACAACAGTTTAGTTGCCATTGGTGAGATACCAGTCGAAATGCTGGAAAAAGTATGACAAAATTGAAGCTCGAGAATGGATCTCATACGGTCCAGCTTCGCGCAACATTTACGTCAAATAGTTTTTAAAAAGTAAATGGCAGGAATTTATTTATCACCCCAGTTTAATATTTTGTTCACTTCTGGTAATCATCTGTGTTTTTTTGTTAATTTCTTAAAACCCAAATAATAAAAAGATCACCCGATAATATGCTCTCTTTTTGAGATTTTTTTATTAATTCTTTATTTGTTTGCCGGGTACCACCAGTACATTTTATCTCTCTGCCCTCCTCTCCATGTGGACTTGAACTGTATCAAATATCACAAAAAATACCAATAAAACGTCGATATTATTCAATAATGAAACTATAAAGTCTTTTCATTACTTTCTATGACCTTGTTAGCCTGATTAAGAAAATCGTAAAAATAATAAGAGATAAAGGTCACCGAAAACAACTTTACTTATATTACACTCCTCGGTTCACGCTACTTTTGTTCTTCACATATCAACATATCGATCAATATAAAAATATATTTTTGAATATTATTTTTATACCCGCCACCAAAAAAATGGTGGGGGTATATTCATTTTGTCATTCCGTTTGTAACACATCGAAATATCCATTTTAGACCCCATAAAGTATATATATTCTAAATCGTGGTTTGATTTTATGACGATCTAGCTATTTCCGTCCGTCTGTCCGTCTGTCCGTCTGTCCGTCTGCTGAAAGCACGATAGAGTTCGCACCGAAAAAGCTAGGGTGCTCAAATTTTGCCAGAATCTTTCTTATAGATAAGGTTTGTTTGGTATTGAAAATGGGCTAAATCGGAATATTAGGAAGAGAGTTATAGCTCGTAAAGCAAGAGTAGGTCGAAAAAACCGTGTCCTTCGCATATCGAATAAAATGGAATTGTGCCCAGACGCATAAACGTAGAGTCATGAAACTTCGAATATATATTTATCGAGTCAAAAGAAAATTTTTCCCTGAAAATCGCTTAAATCTATGAATTAGGAAAAGAGTTATAGATAAAAATGTACGAAAATTTATACCGCACAGTGTATATTTCAAGTTTAAAACGTAATAAAACTGGCAAAACTATATTTACGATTCTGAAATTTTGCAAACATGGCTTTTTGGTCAAAGTCTTCGTTATAACGGAAAATAAATGTGCCACGCCCACTTTTTTCTTTAAATTTTTATAAAAATATATTAGTCATTTATATTAGCATCTATTCATCTTACACTGCGCCATTTATTGTACTGTAGCTAAATATAAGATAAAGATGATAAGATAGATGACTCTACTAGCAACTACCAGATGGCATGCTAACAACCTTTTTCATTCCACAAGGGATTTTTAATGAGGGTTCGTGAAAACGAAAATGACCGAGGTTGTTGACAAAAAATTAGCTAGAGTAACAATTTGTGCCCAACTCTAAACATACATATTTGTTCCCACAGTTTTATGAGGTTATAGATTTAAAAATATATAAAAAAAATGTGCATCAGTAGATTTAAAATATGTATTTGAATATTTAAAATACATTTTATAGTCAAATTATATTTTTATCTATCTATTCTTTTGTAAAGGGTGGTACAATTTTAAGGGCCACAGGGTGATTCAAGATATACATTCTCAGCATTTTTCTAAAACGGGAAATTTATTAGTAAGATTTTGATTTTTAAACTTCTATAACATTTTGCTTTTAAAAGATTTTCAAACGACATAAGTTTTGTATAATTTTAAAATTTGTTAGCCATTAGCACATGAAAATAAATTGTCTATAATGTTTAGAGATAATTTTATTTTAACGGCCACTTTCATTGAAAGGCTAAAACATTTTACTAGCATACCGAAGTTATAATGGGTGGTTTAATTTTAAGGGACTATGTTGATTTTGAATAAAATCATTATGAAATTATTATCATTTATTTTTATAATGATAATATTTGTATGCTTCAATTATGTATGGAACAAAATATCGGCCAAATGGCACCCCCAACCTAGGCGGCACACCTCGATCCGATAGTCCGATGATAAGGTGAGGTTGCTTGCTCTTTTGCCACGTTATCGTGAAAAACAGCAATGTTTCCCATTCAACGAACTAAGATGGCATTCACAGATGTTTTCACATTTCATACAGACCTGCTTTGCAGACATTTAAATATTTTTTACAATTTTCACGATTGTGGACGAATTCGAACGATTATGTTGACCAAAAGAATCACGAAGTGCACAAAATGCATTTTGATTTGAACGCCCATTTTTATAAAAATCTTTAATATTTAAAAGCGTCTCTCGATTGCGTATCTTTCCACGGTTCAAATTGAGTTAGTCTGAGATTGAGAAATGTCAAATGAAATGCAAGAAAAATGTTGAAGTTTAGGTGTGGTTCACCTTCAACATGGGCCCTTAAAATTTAACCACCCTCTACAAAGAAAGTGATAAATATTTTATTATAAAGAGATTATTCTATAGCGGTTAACAAAATAATAAATATTGTGCTTTAAATGTACACAAAATTGGTGGTGGGTATAAAAGATTCGGCACAGCCGAATATAGTGCTCTTACTTGTTTTAATTCAAACATTTCCTGCTTTTTCTTACATCTTGTGTGTCCAAGTTTTACCCCAAACGTACACATCCGTCAACCACACATTAATTTAATGGAACAAAGTTCAACTCAAAATATTTATGTATAAATACAGCATTTATATTTATAACAATATAACAATGCCTTTGCAAATCTTTTAATCATGTTTTCGCTTACCAATTTATTTAACAGCAGATTAATTGTACTAATTAAACGCCTTCGAACGAAGAAGTTACTTACAAACATACTTGTAATCAAAATAATACAACTTCGTTGTAATAAACATACCATAAATAAATTCACGCAAATAAGGATGTTTACAACAACGGCATACAGTAGAGCTATTTATACTATCTACAAAGTTTTAACTGTTTTGTTTAATAGTGATTGTAGCTTTGATTTAACAAGAGTTAATTTTTTTTTAAGTTTTATTTTAATGTCTGTACTGTCTCTTTTATGTCACACAGTATATTTACTATCTAAGATTAAATACGTAGTACTTCCGTTTTTCATTAAGTCAAGAAAATCAAAATGTCTGGCATTCATTACAATGACAATAAGAACAAGTATTTAATTGAACAGCAACTAACAGAGATAATCACAAGTGAACAGTGAACATAGATATAGTGTTTGCGGTTTTTTTTACAATATACTTAACAATTATTTAATCTTAAAAAAAGAAACATTTTAGCAATGTAATTGTTAAGTGATTCTTAACCCCTTGGGTTGAGAAATTTAAATAAAATACTAAAAATATATATTTATAAGGGACAAAAAGAAAATGCCTGCCATTTACGTTTTAAAAATGATTTCATATAAATGTTACCCGCTTCATCCTTGACTTCCATATGTTGGCATATTTTTTCAGCATTTCAGCTGGTCTTAGGCAGGCTAAAATGTTGTCTTCTAGAGCTGGAATTGTGGCCGAATTTTCCTTTTAAAAAAGAAACTGTATATATACTTACAAAAAAGAGTCTAGTAGGGTAGAATTGCATTACCTTGGCTTTAAAATGTGGGATAAATTGCTAACCAAATTTACTTGTAAAAAGTTTACGGTATTGCTGTCGACTGGCATGTGTCGCCATCTTGTTAGAACCACCTTTCAAAAAAGTCTAATTTTTTCATTATGGTCTAAAAAAAGGTGTCATCGCACGCTACATTGCTTTATTGACTGTACGTTGCGTTTTGAAATATCGCGATCCTAATTAACATTGGCCAATTCAACAAAAAAATTCTCCTCGATACGCACTACTACTATCTAATACCTATCACAACTAAACTATGCGATTAACAACAATTCTGGATCTCTTAACCAATAATGTTTTATCGGAGTATATACAGACATTTGAAAAAAAACCCTTGAAAATCAGTCTAGAAATTGCTGATAAGATAACAAACATACGAGAACGGAGACTTTGATATATAAATGATGATTGTACTATATAGAGCACCAGCTAAGAGGATCAGTAATTTTATATTTTCCTTTTTGAGACTGAAAATACCTTAGGTTTTGGTTAATAAATATAGAAGTTGTAAATATTATGAATTAAGTCACACCTATCGGATACGAAATCATATGAACACCTAAATAGAATCAATGCGAGCGAACTGTAAAAATTTTAACTTAATAGCTTTAAAAGTTTCTGAAATCATGCTTTACAAACGTACCAACGAACTTATATACATATAGATAAGCTAAAATATAAAGAATATATAGATCCAGGAGAGCCGTGAATTAGTAGTTAGTGCTTCTACCTTCAAACCTTAGAACTCTAGATCAAAAATCGGCAGAGGCAAAAATTGTTCATCGAGGTGTTCGAGTTTTTAATTAAGAAGCTTTAACCCCTTTGCAAAATACTTAGCAAGACCCCACATTACATAGCTAGGATCTGTATCACTACACACTTATATGGAGGCGTTGTTCTTAGGGAATGACAGATGGCAAACCCATATTCCTGGCACAGGATACAATACTAGTAGGTGCGTAACAAAAGTTCAGCCAGTGTATTAATATATTACATAAGTAGGAATAAGTGGTGTAATCAAACGCCGGATTTCTGAAAATAATGCGTGATATTCAAGTATGGGTAATATTTAAGTATGGGTGATATTCAAGTATGGGTGATAAAAAAAGTATGGATTCAGTAGTTCTCGAAAATAACTTGTATATACAATATTTTGAGCTATTTGTACATTGATATGTATGTATATGTGAATTGAAAAATTTTTCAAACACCGCCGCCTAAAACAATTAAAATTTAAGGTTTTATTTTTAGTCTCCTAAGCTTCCTTAGTGGCGAGTATATATTTGCTATCTTATTTATAGAAATTACACAGAACGACAAAATTAAAAAAGATTTTTGCTTCTTTGAATTTATCAACTGATTTTAGTTAATTTGGGTGCGTTGAATTCAAATCTGTAATCAGTTTGTCTCTATCAGCTCTAGTTTTCATGATATAGCTTTTTTATACCCGCCACTGTAAGTGAGGAGGGTATATCGATGCCTTACTTCCTCAACCTTGTATCTTAAAAAATAAAATTTTTCATGAGAGAAAAAAAAAAACGGTTCATCTTTTTATACTTCGGTGTTTGGTTAAAAGTTTAAATGCAATTATTAAGGAATTGATTGTATTTATATATATTAGTAGTAATAATATACTAATCTTTTTTAGTTAAAGAATGAAACAATCGTTTGATATGAAAAAATCAAAACCGTATTTTTTAAGTTACGAGGTTGAGGAAGTAAGGCATCTATATATCAGTTTGTCATTCCGTTTTTTTCCGAAAATATTATTTTTTTGTGTAATTGCTAGCTGATTAACGGGAATTTTATCTGTGTAATATTATTCAAAACGTTGTATTTTCTTTTTGCACTCCAATTGCATATCGGAAGTTAGTTGCTTGTAAGAAGTGGTTTATTGCAGTTGGCAAAGTTTATTAAGAAAGTGTTGATCTAAATAGAAATCACTTCCAATAGAAGATGTTGTAAAAATAACGCTGACACATTTTGTTATATTTGTGGAGAATACACCTTTAAAGAAAACAAAAGACCTATTTCGGAATGTGATAAAAAATCGTATTTAGATTACTTTGGAGTTGATCTTGGTGACCAAGATAAAAGCTGGGCTCCACACATTGTAGGCAATACTTGCTGTGTAAATTTGCGACAGTGGACGTAAGGAAAACGATGGTTTGGAGAGAGCCCAGAAATCATTTGGACGACTGTTACTTCTGTTTAGTGAGTATTGCTGGTATTAATAGGAAAAATCGAAATAAATGGCAGTATTCCGGTTTACCGTCAGCGCGCCGTCCAATTCCCCATTCCGAAGATGTTCCCATTCCAAAACTGAATGATTCTTCAGAGCTGAGTTCGGAGTTTAAACATAATACCGCTAATGATTTAACTGATTGCGACAGTGTTTTCGAAGACACAGAAACTATTCCTCAACGTTTTAATCAATGCGAGTTGAATAACTTAATTCTAGATTTGGTCTTATCAAAAGAAGCGTCTGAAGTGTTAGCTGCGAGGTTAAATGATAAGAATTTGTTAGAACGTGGAACAAAAATAACTTACTACCGCTCTAGGGATAAAGCTTTTTTAACATTTTTTACTAAGGAAGACAATCTAGTGTTTTGTAATAATGTAAATGGTCTTATGCAGGAAATGGGGCTATCCATCCTGTAACTAGAATTATATTTATATTATGTTTTTAATGCTTTGTGAAAATTTTTTATTTTAATAAATCTGTATGAAACAGTTTTACTTCTTTGTATTTTTTTTTTTGAATTCGTATGGAAAAGTTTTACTTTTTAAATACTTAAAAAAAGATAAATTCAAAGAAGCAAAAATCTTTTTTAATTTTGTCGGGCTGTGTAACTTCTAAATTCAAAGAAGCAAATTGAGTGTTGGCCTGTGTTATCAAAGATTTATAAAGTGTTTAAAAAAAACTTTTTAATTTTACTTATAGACCTTGTATAAAGTTGTTTTAATTTTTATGAATTTTACCGTTTGTGCATAAAATAATACAATATATTTAATATTATTATAATTTAGTCAGCCCACTGTGCATTTAAAAAATATAAATATTGTAGTAGTATTAGTAAATTTAATATGTGTACATTTGTGGGAATAGTTAATTGTTATTGCGAACTTCTTTCTGTCAACTTGCTTACTATAAAATACAATAAGAATAATATTCTTTTTGAGGAGGGGGTAATAAATTTTATATTAATATTTATACAAACATACAATTTCAGTACAGTTATACGGTTAATTGCGAAACATTATTAATTAACACTAAAAACGATATCAACTTGACGGCCAAAAATAAAAAATCTAAAGTATTAATTTTTTTAGCATGAATATCAGAGAAAATAATTTTTGAAAATTAGTTAAAAAAGTTTACTTCATATTAAAAGCGTTTTTAAAACACTTCTTTTGTTTATAGTTTTAAAGTTTAATGTTGCCATGATTTCATTAAAACCTAGACAAACAGAAAATAATAAATATGAATTTTAATTATAAAATTTCTATCATTACACAGAAAGAAAAATTATATTCTAAATCCAAGAATTAAATTCTTAATTTAAGCCGAAAGCGTTCTTAACAATTGAAGTACGATTTATTTCTGGTTTTCTTAAAACAAGTACAAAACTTGATTGTTTTACAAAATCAAGTACAAGACTATTAAAATAAGAATTAACTTCTTCAATTAAGTCTTATTTCTTTCAAATTAAAAACAAACTTATATTTTTTTAGCCATTTGCTTAGATAAACACACTCTATAAAACTTTAAGCATGTTTTTATAATTCTCATTTTGTTTATCATACTTAAGCTATAAGTAACAATACTTACGACAACAAAGCTGTAGCAGTTTCCGAGCATTGCTGCCAGATTTGACGATTTATCGTCATTTTGACGATTTTACATGCTAAAATTAAGTGTCGACGATTTATGCTATGTTTTTGACGATTTTCAAGAATTCAAGTTTGCAACATTTTTCATTACTTTTATATCAACCTTAAACTAAATAAAAATAATTTGTAACGGTTTTTTATGTTATTAATAATAGAACAGAGTGAAAGAGATATATCGATCATTATTTAATGTGTTTGTGTGGGTAATTTTTCCACTTTGTGCATTTTTAACATAGTAGATCTCACATATTATCAACTGATACCTACAACACGAACAAATATAAATTTGGAAATGCGTTTTAAACAATTTTAGTTTTTTAAGGAAATTTATTTAAATTATTTAAGTGACAAATTAATATGCTTAAATACTTAAAAAAAATGGTAAGTTATTTTTAATTATACATTAAAACCTTAAAAATCAAACATTATATTTTCAATAGAAAACCAAGATGATGAAAATTCTAGCAGCTCTTCCTCTGTAAATAGAAATTTCATCCATTTTTTATACAAAACTTTGTAGTAGCTAAAATGAAATTTTAATGGTGTTTTTCACAGGTAACCAACAAGAAGAAGAAAATTAAGGAAGACTGGTTTGCAGATCCAGAAATAAATTTATGGGCTAAAAAGCGAAACGATGTAGTTTATTTTGGCGTTGTGCTCGTCTAACGCTTGCCTAAAGCTACCTTAATCGGTAGAAGCTTTAGAAAGAAATGATTATAATTATTTGTCAATTAGTCTGAACGTCTGACGTTTTTATGACGATTTGAGTAAACTATTTGACGATTTTGACGATTTTTTCTCCCAAATTAGACGATTTTGCCCATATTTTATCTGGCAGCTATGTTTCCGAGTTAACTTAGCTTTCATGATTTGTCCATTAGTTTTCTTTTTTAGTTTTAATGAAACGTATCGCTAAGAAAATGTCAAAGGGTAAGTAGTGAAGATACTGTACTATACAACGATTAAGCCAAGTTACGAATTCTTATAATAAGCTCATCTTTTGAATAATTCAATCTCATTTATACTTGAATTAATCTTTTTTTAGGCTAACGTCAAGTACGGTTTCGGGCTTTAATCAAGCTAATAGTACTTAAAAACAAAATTTTTTCGGCTTAACTATTCCTAAAATTAAGAAATACGAACTTGACACATTCATTCTTATATCAAGAATTTTGTACTTGTTTTAAGAAAATCCGTACTAACCGTACTTCTGACACCGCTACGGATTACTTGATTTGTTTTTTGAGTGTAATTAAAATTTTATATAATTTTGCTCCAATCATCAAAAGAATACTATTGACTAAATGACAATTAATATTTTTAATTGAAAATATATTGCGAAAAATATCATTAAAAACAGTATTCAAAAACTAATTTAAATTGCTAGAATTTTTAAAAATTATTTTGATTAAATTAATCACGCCTCTAATTGTAATTTGGGATTAATTTAAAAAAAGTATTTATTTTATTAATAAAATAAATTATTGAACCTGTTCAAAATATAAGTACCAGAAAAGAAAATTTAAAAAAATTTTATATATATTTATTTATAACATTTTTGTTAAGATACAAAGAAGAATACATACAACATTACACAATTAGGTACTGGTGACATAACCAAGCGTCATATTTTCAAAAATAAAGAGGGTGCATCCTAGACCTAGGTACAAAGAAATTTTACGCTAAAAAAATTTTGATCAAACGAAGGGAAAGAATTCAAATAATTACTTACATATCAGTTATAATCCATCAGAGTATATCTTCAGAGTGTATACTTCAGTCCGATCTGCAATAAAGTTCAAGCTCTCTATGATACTTATTAGGATCAAAGTCTCTTTTCCAGCTATGTAAATATATACATAATAGAATTTAAACGTATTGATTGACCTCAAAAAATTTTTTTTAACTCATAAGTTATTTATTGGATCTTTTTATATAAAGAAAATGACAATAAGTATTAAATTCTTAAATTAAATAATTTCTGGGTCTATTGCCATTGTAATAGAGGCTCCAATTTTCATTGCATAGAGGTCACCGTTCTAGCGGGTCCGTGAGGGCCAATGTATTGATCCTCTTGAGTCGAGTATGACCATTATAATACAGTAGAATCTGCGCGATAAGATTTGGATGAAATTCCAGCTTTCGTGCAAATTTTGAGCAGAAGGTTTTTATTTCGTCGCGAACAAATGGAATATTAAGGTCCTTATGAATATTCGTGTTACTAATATACCACGGGCCTCCAGTAATACGCCGCAATATTTTATTTTGTTGTCTTTGTTATTTCTCTATATTAGAAGCAGAAGCTGTTCCCCATAGTTGGATACCATAGATCCATATTGGCTTAATGATAGCTTTGTAGAGTAGAACCTTGTAGTTTAGGTTGAGAGCAGAATGAGAAAAAAAAGCTACTGAAGTTGTCGTGTTTTGAGTTTGAGTTGCATAGATTTGAATTCGATATGCTGAGACCAGGGGCCAAATTACGGCATTCGATCACGATCGAAATTTTACTCGAACGATCGAGTTCGAATCTTTTATAGAGATTCTAATAGGAATTTTCAAATTTCGATCGTGATCGAATGCCGTAATTTGGCCACAGGTAAGGCGTCGATCAAGGTGTATACTAAGATATTTTATATGTTTTTGAACTGGGATAACGATGTAATTTATCTTCAGATTAGGATAGTTTCCCTTTCTTAAGGTGAAAGTGACATGTGCACACTTTGCTGGATTTACTTTTATTTTCCATTGGTTGAGCCAGTTTTTTTATATGATCCTGCAGGCATTTATAAGCAATTACTGGATTATTATGTATGCTAATAAATGCTGTATCGTCCGCAAAAGTTGACGTGTGTTTCAAGTTATTAGTGGGCATATCTGATGTATAAATTATATACATGAGAGGACCAAGTATACTGCCTTGGGGAACTCCTGCTGCGATTTTTTTGGGTCTAAGATATGGTTCTTGTATTTAACTACAAATGAACGATTCAAATATATAATTTTGCAGTAATTTGTGGGTATTTTGGGGTAATAAAGAACCTATTTAATTTAGAAGCCCATCATGCCAAACCTTGTCAAAAGCTTGAGAAATGTCTATGAAGAGTGATGAGCAATAGTGTTTGTCCTCAAAAGCCTGTCTGATAATATTAACTATTCGTTGAACTTGTTCTATTGTGCCATGATCTTTTCGGAATCCAATTTGATGAACTAGAATGAATTCAAAATGAATTCTTAAAAAAAAATAAATTTTTTTTATTTTTTTTTAAATGGCAGAAATCTCTAAGTTTTTCGAAAAAAATGTAATATCAGTTAAAAATATTATTTAAATTAATTAAAAATATATATAAAAATCAATGTGTGTTTGTATGTTTGTATGTTTATATGTTTGTATGTTTGTTTGTGCTTTATAGACGGTTAAACGGCTGGACCGATTTCCTTTGTCTGGAAGGAACTATAGTCTATACTTTGGTTTGAAATTGTAACGAAAGTTAATGCAGCTAGAGCCTTAAAATTAAGTGCGGTAAACTTTGACATCCACACAAACATTTGAGTAAAAAATGGGCGTACTAGCAATAGTAGGCGTGGCCTCATGAATTAAATACTAAAATTCGTATATTTGGAAAACGATATCGATTAGAGTAGTAAAATTTTGCAAGAGAAACTTTGACACCCAAATGAACATTTAGGCAAGAAATGGGTGCATTATCAATAGTGGGCGTGGCACCTACCATATGAATTAATTACTAAAATTCGTATATTTGGAAAACGATATCGATTAGAGTAGTAAAATTTTGCAAGAGCAACTTTGATATTCAAATAAACATTTATGGAAAAAATGGGTGCATTAACAATAGTGGGCGTGGCACCTGTCATATGAATTAAATACTAAAATTTGGGGTGGCGAAGCACACCGGGTATTAGCTAGTTAAAAATATAACTCAAATTTAAGAATTTGAAAAAAAAAATTTACTATAATTTTTTCTGTGCAGGCTTAATAACAATTGTGAAAGCTTCCCCATACAATAAGTGAAACATCACGGTCTGAAACTTATCGGTATATTTTTAGATTTAAAAATATGATTATTGCATTTTTTGGTTTGAAGTCTATATAAAATCACTACCTATTTATTAACCATCACATAACAATTAATCACTTCCAAAATCACATTTCTTTTATTTCAAATAATTATAAGGATATAATAACATTATTAAGATACAGCCCTCATACTATTGATCTACATACATACATCGACATTTATACAACCCTTAAACTCATTGACTGCAGCTTAATTTGTTTTTTAGCTCGCTTCTTCAACTTTTGTTAAAGGATTTTTGTGATATAAATTAAATTTGATTTCGAATTGATTGATCATTCCCAGCGGGAATGCTGTATACACACCAGCAAATTCATACGCACATCTAAAAACATGGGCCACAACTATGTCTGTATGTATTTAGAAGATTATAATTTTCATAATGTTTTTATTCAATAAACATTCGTAGATGCCACAGGTTTTCATATCGTATACATAATTATTATATTATTTTCTTTTTTGGTTTTTCAGAAAAAGTTAATCCTGTAATAACATGTGTTTTGAAGTTTTCACAGCTGGATATCATCATTCACTTTTGTTGGCAATTTTTCAAATATGTAAACAAAAAAGTAAAAAAGTTTTTTTTCTTTCTTTTGGGTGGTGGGCATACCATCACTTATGTTGAAATTTTTAATTTCTATAGCCCAAGGCAAATTATGAGGGTATGTTGCATTTGGTATTCACTTTAATATTTTTATATGAAATTTGAAAGACGAATCCATATTACACTTGTTCCTCATTATAAAAGTAGAGCTTTCTGCAATTCGTTTATACCAAGAGATTTTTTTTTGTATAATTTGACGCTGGTTAATTTTCTCAAATGGTCTTTGGCTTTTTTTTGTAAATGTACTAGATTATAATAGGGTTGTGATTTTAATTTTCCAAAATGTCTAAAGTTCTATATTCATGTAACTATGTAAGTACATGCACACATACTTATATAGCGTTTTGCCAGTATGAACAAGTATGCTTCTTGTTTAACAAGTCATCCAATAAATGAAATGAAGAAATTTGTTTGCAAATCAAAATTGTAAACAGACATGGTCAACATTACAAATTACATAGTTACATAAAGGCCGGGTAGCGTTGTATGGTCAGAATGATTTCAATGTTTAAATAAAGGATAACATTTAACAGTAAACAAATGGTTTGTTATTAAGGTACATACATATGCGTGCATGTTTTTAGAGGCAAAGAAGTTTTTTTTTCATAAATATTTAAGGCAGACCAATCAGTATAATGTTTTGCCAACAAAAGGCTTTTGGAAAAATTATGAAAATTTAAAAGCTATTTGCGTAAAAATTCAGATGTTGCAACAATTAACTAACAAAGAAAATATCACTCCTTTATGTATTGTTATACGTTTTTGACTATGAAATATTAAAGTAGAATGTGCAATATGTGTGTGTGTGTTCTACAACTACTATAAACAGTTGATATAAAGACAAATATAGGGCCTTTATTTAATCTATTAAGAACGGGTTAATATTCACTGTCTGTGGGGAGGGGGCTTAGACTATCTCATTTAAAGTCGCCTGATTCATGTATGTTGGATAAACTTTTTTCATCCTAAATTTTGTTAAATTTCTAATAAATGGCATAATCTTCGGTTATATCTTATATGTCCTGGATAATTTGGATCTTTTATGAATATGTGCCTAAGCCCCGACGCTGAGTTCTCCAAGTTTAGGTCTGCATAAATCTGAGTTTTTATACAGTGCAAATAAATGACTATTTTGGGATTTCCTGCAAAAACTTCCAAGTGGGTAATTGATCTAAAATTTATTTTTATATATAAATGTTGAATATAAGTAGTGATTACATTTTAAGGGCCGATGTTGAATGTGAACCATGCCTAAACGTAAGGTTTTTTTTTCTGCATTTCATTTGCCATTTCTCAATTTCAGACTAACTCAATTTGAACCATGGAAAGATACACAATCGAGTAACGCGTTAAAGTTATTCAGTTTTATTTTAAAAATAGTCGTTCAAATCAAGATGCATTTTGTGCACTTCGTGATTATTTTAATTTCAGCAAAACAGGTCGGTACGAAATGTGAAAACATCTGTGAATGCCTTCTTAGTTAGTTGAACGGAAAACATTGCTGTTTTTCGCGATAGTGTGGCAAAGGAACAGTCAACCTCGACTCATACACATGCCCAACAATTGAATATGAACATTATCATTCAAAATTTGGACCATCGGATGGAGGTGTGTCGCCGAGGTCGCGGCGGCCATTTAGCCGATATTTTATTCCATACATAATTGAACCATACCAATATTATCATCATAATAAAAAGGAATGACAATAATTTTCTAAGTAATTTGTGTTTTATTCAAAGTCAAAATCGGCCCTTAAAATTTAACCACCCTTTATAAAGGGTGTCTTAGTATTTAGTGTTATTTTTTTTTATAAAAGTGTAAACTCTGAAATTTGCCAGCAATCTTATATTTATATTATGATTATTTAAAAAAAAGCGCTTTACGAAAGAACAACGCGTTATAATTGTAAATTTATTACAAAAATTTGTTAAAATATGCTATGACCGCTTGCAGTGCGTCTAATGTGTCAACTAAGCGAAGAGTATTCAAACAAATTTAAAAACTGGTTCCGTTGCGGACAGTAAAACATTGATGTTGTAAAGGAGAATATTGCCGAAAACCAGAAAACATCAGTTTGGCATCCTTCTCTAAAGCATAGAATTTCACGACAGCTCTGCACAACGGATTTTTATGAAAGACCTCAACCTTCATGCGTACAAAATTCAGTTTACTCACGAACTCAAATCAGTAGACCATGAAAAGCGCCAGCAATTAGTTCAATGGGTGATAAAACAAATCAAGGTCAATGAAAATTTTTGGAAAAAGGTTTTCTTTTTTCATGATGCTCATTCCCATCTGAATGGTTTCGTGAATCGAAAATAGGGCTCAGAGAATCCTCATATATTTCAACAAATGCAGCCATTTCGAGCAGCTAATAATATAATAACAGATAGCACTCCTTGATATTTCTTATTACGACACTAAGTAATAACATTTATTATTATGATTTTTATGATTAAAAATTCCTGCTTGATCTAATAATTTTGATTAAATCCAAGTACACTGTATCCGAACAATTTATTAATAAATGTTTGATTTTTTTACAAAAATACAGCTTTAACACAATTTTTTAAGAAATAATTTAAAGACTTGTAATTTATAAAACTTATCAGTTGAGTATGCACATGGAGGAAAAAAAAGAGATTTTTGGTGTGATCAAAATTTTTTTAATGATCTTAGAAATGGTAAAATTGTGATAAAATATCTGTTTTATATCCTTAATATGGTGCGTCAAGGCAATGTAGTAATATGAAAGAGCTTAACTACTGTAGTATGCCATGAAAAATTATAAATCCAAGATAGTATCCCAAACAAAATGGCTGACGTTTTTTTATTTTTTACTTAATGCCGATTTTTTTATTGGAAAAAATGTTGCCACAGTTTTTTTGCGCAGGATAGGATGCTCGAATAAAGTTAATTAAATACCGATTTATTTTAGCGTGAGATTTCTGTAAAATTTCTAAATATCATCATATTAATATTGTTTTAAATGAAACTAATAAAATTCTATTCTTTTTTTCCATTAAAACGCTTTTATGTTAAGAGTTCTATGATTTTCAAAAGACCTTTAATTCGGTACCAAATTTGACTACGAATATAAATCGAAAATATTTTAAAAAGTAAGGATAGAAAAGGGCAAAAAAATTTTTTTTAAAACAGAAAACGACGTAAGATTGCCACCACAACAAAATAATTGATTTACATTTTTTTCAGCACTCCTCAAAAGAACACCCTTAATTCCTCAATATAGATATAAAATATAAAGGCGTCAGTAGTAAAATATAATAAACCCGGAAAAAATCAAAATTCAACAAGTAACAGTGCTATATTCGGCCGTGCCGAATCTTATATACCCTTCACAACGTGTAGTCATGAAATAACAATTGTTTGTATCACCATTCATCCCATATAAAATACGTGCATACGTACACGTTAGAATAAATGTGGCATCGAATCCCAGCTAAAAAATTTTATTTTATTTTATTTTATTTAATATATTATTTATATTTTATTATTTTTTTTAAATTTTTTTAAAAAATTTTTTTAGAAAAATTTGTAAAAAATTTTTTTAAAATTTTTTTTTTTGTAGTTTTTTTTATTATTTTTTTCTTATTTTTAATATTTTTTTTTTGTAATTTTTTTTGTTTAGTATGTTTTTTACATGTATGTATGTTGTTGTTGTAATTTTGAAAAAAAACGAGGTGGTCGTGGTTTTTTGCTCATATCTCAGAAAGTTATGGGGCGATTGTGCTGAATTTCAATAGCGATTCATTCCTGGATATTTCCAAGAGATTGATACCATATACAGATCTGAGGAACATATAGTTGCTTCTAAAAGTTGATTTCAACCAACACACGGACAGACGGGCAGACGGACAGACAGACGGACAGACGGTCAGGGCTTAATCGACTCCTCTATTCATAAGCTTTCAGAAAATATGTACTTTATGGGGTCGGAAATGAAAATTGTAGAAATTACAAACGGAATGACAAAGCTATATATACCCTTGTGCACCACAGGTGAAGGGTATAATTACAAAATATTTAAACATTTAAAATATAAAAACATTTAATTTTTGCTAGTCCTGGTATACAGTGCTGTTTTGTAAATTGCTTGACAATTTACTCACTTTTGGTATAAAAGATTTAAATTTAAAATTTTTTTTTATTATTGCAAGAGATTGTTTTGTAGTCAGAGTGGAACCAAGTTGTTCGGAATTCTGTTATAAGCGTCAGCACTACAATGACAATTTCGAACAATTTGATTAAACTCGGAATAGTTACGGAGTGCATTAAATTCTCTTACTATTCTACGTAAGATTGTTGAACGCATGAGATTGGCAAAGGTAAAACAGTTTCAAGTAGTGCATGATTTGAAGGCTATAATCACATTTTAATATTTAAAACACAAATTCCACACACAATTACCCCCTTTTTAAATGCAATTAACTTGGAGCGTACTACATATTTGACAATATTACTTAAATGTCTGTGAGACAAAATAAAATAAATTTATAAGCTCTTATAAAGCCATTTATGGGATTTTATGGCTTTTGTGGTGAATACATTTGGATTTAGAACTATAGAATGGATTGACTTACGCTACGCTTAACATTTGCGGTTTTGCACTTTGGCAAACGAAATACACCACATAACCACAACAACAAACCTAGTAAAACCGAGCCAGTCAAACTTTTTACCACAAACAATAGAGTAGAAAGTATAATGTTAGGGGGTGGTTAAGTTGACTTGTGTGAGGTTTACCACCCATTGTGCAAGCTTCACTATCGCTTGTGTACGCAATAGGGTGGAAAACTTTACAACACAAGAATATAAAGACTGAATGAATGAGTGAACGAACGAAAATAAGTGTGGTTGGATGTTATGGATAGATGTGCGGTCAGTTCACAAATGAAAATGGGCGTTAAACCAAAGGTACTTTACTTATATGTATGATGTATTATTTTTTATTTTCATTTAAAGGCAGGTTGTTTTTTTTCACAAAAAATAAACCCTGACTTGTTATGAAACTTGTCAGAGAAAATTAGTAAATGACTTTGTTGAGACTTTTATTTTTATTTGTAAATTATATTTGTGTGTGTCTTCAGTCTGTTTTTGGCTGGATAAAAAGGTAATAAACAACTTTTACTATTTTTTTTAAATATTAAATATTTGCTTTTTTTGTTTTTGCTTGGCTGTCTATTGTGGTCTATTTTTTTTTTAAATTATTTGATGAATATTAAGACATTTTGAACATAATTGAAAAATTTTAATTAGCATAAAATGACTTTTATTTAACTTGGTTCATTGTAGACATAAGTAATTTTTAATAAAAATATAAAGTGGGTAATTTAAACTGAAAATTTAAAAAACACTTTGTATTGTTAGCTAGTGTTTTTCAAGTTATTATCAACAAATTCATGCCTGACTGAATTCGATTTTTTACAAATCAAACTGTGTTACAATTTTTCTATGAATGTTAAATGTGAATAGAAGAAATTGTCACATTTTTTTTTTTTTTTTTTGACATCTTGTGCACATGTCAATTTTGACAACACGTACACACATTTATGATAAGCAACAGTAAAATATTTTGATGCGTATCAAAGGACGGAAGTGTACAAAATATATTTAAAAAAATTTTTTACTGTAACTCTTGGTATAAATATGTACATATGGGCATTTCCATGAATATGTCAACCACGACTGTAAAAATAAAAACTTTTAAATGTTTTTCAATATGGATAAATAAACACTTAAATTTTACTATGCGCAGGTAGTAAGAGCTTATTAAATTATTTTAAGAGCAATAATACGGGTTTAATCAGATTACTTCTTTGACTTATTTTAAGGAATTGCAATCAACTTTTTTTTAGCAACTAAATTGTGAAGATAAATTGTAATTGTTAACAAAATCCAATGAAAGGTTTTTTTTTATTTCCCTTGAATATTATTTTAATGTCACGTACGTAGTGCAAAAACATTATTTGTCTCCGTCATTCGTATTTGAACAGTAGCAAGAGCATCTAATTTAGAATTTAAATTTTTTTCTGAACATAATATAAATTTTATTACCTACGAATACTTTTAGAGAAAAATCTGTCACGTACGATATGTCACAAACGATATTAAATTTAATTTATTATTAAATCATTTAAAGATTGTTTTCAATTAAGTATGATGGATTTTAAATGAAAAATATTTGGTTTATTGTAAAAAAATAAAAAAAGAAAAAATACCTCCTAAGATTCGCAGATTTTTTCATATTTCCATATACATATACCTCAAAATCACTTCTGTGTTATGTCACGTACGATATATTCCTATTTTTCTGAATAATTTAGACAACAATGATTCGAATATAATTATTTTTTTTTTAAATAAAGTACCCTATGAATGGAACATAAAGATTTAATTTTGTTTCAGGGAGTACAAATGTCACGTACGATGACATGGAAATGCTTATATGCGTTTATTAGAATTATATGAAAAAATAAAAATTATGTTTAACTCTATATACATATGTACAAACATATTTCAATACCTGCGTTAATGATTAATTTTAATTCGTATCAAAATTATATAATTTTTTTTTTCTAAATATAAAAATTATTCTTGAATATTGGGGGTAAACTATTCACACATATACATAAGGTTTTAACAGATAACTTCAAATATGTTATTCCTTTTCATTTACTTTTCAAGTTGTTTTTTAAATAGAAAAAAACTGTGTCACCGCTTTAAAATTTGCATTATGTATTTGTCAACCATAAAACATCGTGGTTAATACTGAATAAGAATTAAAAGAATAACATTACTTGAAGTGGCCTTGAAAGCATAAGCAATTAATGGATAGTTGTCTGAAAATCCATTAAAAAACAACTTCATGAAAATGTATTTATTATGCTGATATACGATATGACTTTTAAAGGATCTGATAATGACATGTTAATAAACTACACCATTTCCATAATTATGTGCAAATCTATTTATATAAAAAATTTCATTTCCATATTTATATGCAGATTTTCATTTTATTAGTTAAACTAGAAACTAATTTGGTAAAGTTTTGTAGGTCTGTGAAATTATTTGCGATTAAAATTAAATGGATATTTTATAACTTAAAGCACAAAATTTGATTTATTAAAATATTGATGTTATTTTGTGTCAAAATGGCGAAGGATCAATCAGATTTAGTGCAAGGGCAATTTTGTCTTATGATAAAATGAAGTAAACTGTGAAAAGTTAAAATCTAAGATGGCGTCCAAAATAAAATGTTGGATATATGGGTCAAGTATAGTAATTACGGCTTTGCCCACTTCAATCGCCACAATATTGGAATCAAATAAAAAATCTTTACTATTACAATACAAGTAAAACAAAATATAAAATAATTCCGAAACAAAATGGCGGATAATATTTTTCTTAACCCCATCAAAAAGAGTATCAAAGAAAATGGCTTGACTAGTAGAATACATCTAACCATAAAAAAATCAAAATAAAAAATGGCATCAGATATAATACAGCAAAATAGCGTATAATCTAAATTCTAAGCTAAGCTACGATGAAGTCACTATGTATATGTACATGATGATGAAGGGTATTATTATATTCTGCATGGCCGAAAATAGCACTATTACTTGTTTTAAGTATTTAGTGATGCTACCATCAATGATCCACCGAATGTTGCCTTCTTTGCTGCTTTGTTTGTAAAATTTAATCAATGATTTTACGTCACGTCACCGCTGCGAAAATAATCCAAATTCGTTCATTGTCATGATATTGGTAGCAAAGTGGCTAAAACATTTCCAGAATTAACGCGTTTAAAGAATATTTTCAGTTGTAGATCTATGTTGTATGCCGTTTTGTATCATTCTGTTTAAGAAAAACATCTCATTCGATTCTAACTGAATGCCGAAATACTTTACATTCACTCTTATTTTATTGTTTGATTTTCTTTTGCAACTATTTTTTGCGGCGCCAAAACTACAAAAAACAAGTAAGAGTGCTATACCGTGCCGAATCTTATATACCCTTCCCAACGTGTAATCATGCAATAACAATTGTTTGTATTACCATTCATCTCATTAATATGAAATACAAACGTCATACATACATATATGTTTCCTTATCTTTATAATGACTTTATCCGCTTAAAAATATCCCATTGTAAAATTAGAAATTGAGCTTATAAACAAAACAAAAATACATTAAAGAAAAAAAATAAAAATAAAATAAAAATAAAATAAAATAAAAATAAAATAAATATAAAATAAAAATAAAAAATTAAAAAAAAAATTAATAAAAAAAATAAATAAATAAAAAAATAGATGAAAAAAGGCGAGATGGTCTAGGTTTTTTCATCATATCTCAGTTATTTATAGAGTGATTTTTCTGATCTTCAATACTCGTCTGCTGCCGAACATTTTTTATATTTAGGTACCTTTCATGGGTCTTGAAAATGTCTGGGGACTTTAAAAGGTTGATTTCAACATACACGCGGACAGTACTTAATTGACTTCCCTATACATAAGCTTTCAGAAAATATATACTTCACGCGGTCGGAAATGAAAATTAGAATAATTTCACACGGAATGACAAACCCATACATAGTTAAAAATACTTGTTAAAATAGATTCATGACTACAGTCAGTGACGTATTTTATTTTATTTCAATTGTTAATTCATAAGAATAATCCTTGGAGTTATGTTTCATAGCTAATTGTTAATTGTAGCTTAACGATGTATAACTTTTAAGGTTATTCCATTATTATTTCCAAAAAGTTAGAACCAATGAAGTCCATAAAGCGTATCAAATATTGATCCTTGAGGGATGGGCACCCGAACATAAAGTATGAACCAAAAATTAGCCCCATTATTGAATGGAAAATTGTCATAAAATAATGAATTGACTTTCAGTCTAATTTTAGGTTACTAATAGACGGTATGACGCAAACGATCGTGTAGATCTTATAAGGTCGTATGATGAGGTTTTCATGTAATTTTTTTTTTAATAAGGAGCTGTAAGCAATTGAAAAATTAACTTATTATTGATCCTATTGGTGTAGTAAAAAATTTTTTCTGCGAAGCTCAAACAAATTGTCTTTCAAAATTTTAAACTGAGCTAATTTTATATGTACATATAGGTATATTAAATGTAAATAATTAATTTTTTTTCGATTCTTAAACAATTATGGTGAGGGCATTGCTGCCCCTAAAATGCTCCTGTTACGCCGATGTTTGACCCTCCTCAAAATTACGCTCTACAGCAGCAATTGCTTCTTTTGACACTGTACTCAAGTCATTGAATGTGTAACAAATATGTATAAAAATCTCAAATTTTCAAATGTAAAAGTTACTCTCGAGAACAACTTTATACAAGTATATACAATATTTATGTTGTGACCGTTATGCGCTGCAGGTTCAGCTAGTAATTCCATAAAGTGGCTATTAGGTTGGGTTAGGTTAAAAAGGAGGGGCACTAAAAGCCCAAACCCATGACAGGTATACACTATGCCTAGTTGGCATGTTGTGCGCTCCATATGGAAAACGGAATTCCCAAACAAAAACCATAAACATAATTCCCTATAAATAGCGGACTAGTTCAAGAACCTATTCTCCTCAATGTAACTCCTTATGGATCTCCAGTTCGAGTTCCCCAGGTATTCCAAGGTCGGAATAGTAACCACTGTAAAATTCTCGCGCCTAATATGCCCAAACGCAGGACAATTTGAGAGGTAGTGTTCCAAAGTCGCATCCTCTTCCTCGCATGCTCTACATGTTGTTTCCTCAGATAATTTCATGCGAGCTAGATGGGTTCTTAACTCTGAATGACCTGTAATTACACTGGTTAGTTTCCTAAGTGTAGGTCTACTTAGTCTCAGAATCTCTTTTGATTTCCCAAGATTTGGGTCACCTCATAGTGTTATTGTCCCCTAACCAACATCAGTGCTTTGCCATTTTCTTTTGCCATGTTCCTCCATCGCCTAACATTTAAGTTCATCCTTAAATCCTTTGAAGGGTTTAGCATTCTGCAAAGTTGTATTGCTCAGAAGAGCTCCCATTTTGGATAATTTGTCGGCTTTCTCGTTACCGAACAGCCCGTGATGGCTTGGTATCCATTTTATCTCCTGATGTTCACAATTTGCATATGAGTTTATCTCGCTCTTGCATTGCAAAACGTTCCGGGATTCAACTTTCTCCTTTCTCAATGTCTTAATCACTGATTAGCTATCCGTAAAGATACAAATCGGGGTTTCGCTATTCGTTTCCTTTATCCATTTAATTCCTTCCGTAATCACCATGATCTCAGCTTGGAATATGGTATTGTGATCTGGTAGACGGAAGTATTTGCTTCTATTTCGGCTTATGTCGTATAAGCTCATTCCAGTTTGGTCACCAATCTTTGAACCTTCTGTATAAAGATCGATTCCATGGGTGATTCCCATCCTGGTTATTTCATCCCATTCTCCCTCTTCCGGTATTATGGTGATGCAGTTAGTATTCTCATATATCATCGGGATTCTATCACATGTTACTTCCGTAATATTTCCCATCGGTAAGATATCCGTTATTCTTTGGTATCTGGTCTTATGTTATCTTATAAGCCATTCATATATTGCCTTTAATCTTGTGGCAACCAAGGCCGCTTAATATTTTACCTGTATCTCTATTGGCCAAATGGAATTCTCAATGGCCATTGTCTATGTGGTCCACATGGCGCCGCAAATACTAATGCAGTACTGTCTCTGAATCTTTTGAAAAGGTTTTATAAAGTGGCTACCACTTTAAACAGTTTTAGTAAACAAAATTAGATTTTTTTAATGTTTACTACAGAAATTTTCATTTAATTTTTTTTTAATCTTACTAATGAAAACAGTGTTACAAAAAAGAAAAAAAAAAATAACGAAAATATATTCCAGTTACATTCATTAACAAAGAAATAATAATACAAATTAAAATCCTTATTCAATAGATGCATACATTAAAGGATTGTCCTCAAAAGTCAACATAAGTGGACTTTAAAAATGAATCTATAACTATTCATTAGTCTAATATATACTCATACACAATATATGAAATTGATGGAATGGATAGATTAATACTTGTGGTAGTATGTATGCCAGAGTGTGTGTTTGTGGTATTGTTAACAAGGTGGTTGGTTGTTTGTAACTGTTTTAATGATATTCGTATCATGTGGTGGTCATTGAATGATAATAGCAATAACTAAAGGGTGGTTGTTGCCAATAAATTATATTAACATATCAAATATTGTTACAAACAGCATCTCTCATCACTGCATACGAAAACAATTATAAAAACACAACCTTACCCCGGCGGTAAGGACAAGTAGTTACTAATATGTGTGTCGGCTTACATCAGTGTGTTTTGAGGCAGTGTGCCTTTATCCACCCCATTTAATAAAAAGTATAAAATGTCACAAAAGCTTTCAAAGCCAAAGCTAAAATACTGCCGCACAAGAAAAAAAAAGAAGCAAATTGTCACAGCCGCAAATTTAATTACACACAATGTTACCATGCAAATGAGGAAGATGAGTATTCCTATCCGCAACATCATTGTGCGAATTTTGCTCTAACCATATCCCACACATCCATTGGTGCGCTCTTTATGAAAATGATATTGTTTTATTAAAACGTAACAATTCTAGCATGATGTCAAGCATCAACACCCTTTCGTTTTGTTGTATTTTCTGATGATGGTGGCTCTTGTTGTTTGGGGTTTTTTTGGTTTAGTTAACATGGTAAACATGTCAAGGTTTAAATATTCTTTTTGTTAAATCCTCTTAAATTAGTACATCATTTCTAATTGTTAAAACTGAAAAAACATTGCGCAAACACCAGAATCGAAATGTTGGGTGGAGGACTGTAAAGACACTGATTTTAATTAATTTAATTTTTCAATTGATGCCTTAAAATATGTTTATAAAACTTGTGGATATGCTACGTTTAGTTTTACTAAACTTGTATTTAATTTCGGAGAATAGTCAAAATTTTCTAGAACAAATGTTGGCATCAATTATTATTAATTTTGAATTTTTTTTAATTTAAGGATCTTTAAATAGTTTTATAAAAAATATCCCATTTCCAATATGCTTCTTTTAAATATGAGATTAAATATTAAATTTGATATCTACTACGTCTACATGGATTATATTTTTTTATATAAAAAAAAACCTAAAAACAATAAAGTTGTTATTGTTAAAAAAATAAGATGAGTCTCTTAAAATATGACTTTATGAACCCCTTTTTACATTTTAAATGCAATTTACCCTTTTATTTATACGAACATCATATATTTGAATATGGCTCATTGGGTACTTTATTAGGCTTAAAAAAATTACTTTATAATAATGCAAACAAATTACATACATTTTCCTCAAAAAAAAAAAAAAAAAAAACAAAAAAATAGATAAAAATATTTGCTTATCCAAAATGAACTAAATGAAAACTTTCACAAATTTTTGTGGCAAATATATAAAAGTCACTTAGGCACTGTCACAGGCATCAATTTCATTTATTCAAATACAATTTAGTGCTCATGTAATTTGTCACAAAAGAAGAAACTAATACTTGACTAAGCAATAATTGAAATCGACGACTTGCAGGACAAATTATCACAAACATATAGAACTAGGAGTCACAGGCATCAATTTCATTTATTCAAATACAATTTAGTGCTCATGTAATTTGTCACAAAAGAAGAAACTAATACTTGACTAAGCAATAATTGAAATCGACGACTTGCAGGACAAATTATCACAAACATATAGAACTAGGAGTTCATCTAACAAAACGGTAACTGGCAGTAATATTTATTAACTAGCACTTTTTCTATTGGCTGACAATCGATATCTGAACAAATGAAATGTTTGGTGAAGTCATGGCATTGTCAATTGTTTGTCAAAAAGCCATTTCAACTATTGGGATCGTATTTCTCTTCTCTAAATGTAAATGTGTGTATGTATGTACATCACATAGAAATACACACCGAAATAAAAATTATAGTAGATGTCTACTATTAAAAAAAAAATAGAACAGAGTAAAACAAAAGTGGAAAAACATAAAAGTTTTAGCAACCAGCACTTACGACTCATTCTAAGCTGCCATGTTAGTCACAAATGCGAGTAAAAAATATATCAGCCAGCCAATGACACAAAAAGACACGATGGAATAAAAAAGTAGAAAATTTTTTTTCATTGTGATGGTTGCCAAAAAAAATAGAAAAAAGAAATAGTCCCCAATGTATTTCATCAATTCAAATGTATTAAATGTTGTATAAATGTACATTGTATTGGTTAAGAACATCAGTAACTTCTTATTTCCAAAGAATACTTTGTGCTCATATTTTGTCATACACAGATTACAATTTTTATTATATCCAGACATCATATTTAAATCTCAGAATAGCAGTTTTGCGTACAAGCTTCTCGATTTTGAATTATTCTTTCACTAACTGAACAATTCAACAGCAACGCTAATAATTTCAACAAATTTTTGTTTAATTTCTTTAAATATGTATTTAGTGTCAATATTGTTTTAATTATTGTACTTTTTTAATTATTTTAAATATTTTTTTTAATTCGTTGTATATCTGTTGTCTTTGGTAATCCAAATCTTTTGTGACATATTGCTTTCCTGTACTAGAATAACCCGGAGTCTCTACGTAGCAATAATTATTTCCGCAATTGTTGAATTTTATTGTGTCTATAGAAATTGCGATGTGTAGATCGCATATTGTCATAGTAGCAATTTATTGTTCAATTATTGCTTTGCTGACTGCTTGAGCAATTATTACCGCAATAGGCTGTCAAAATCGCTTCATTTTCTTTAAATTTTTTGTTTTTTGTCGGAAAAACAAATGATAGTTAAAATAATCTTACCTGCTTATAATAATTTCGATTTATAAAAAAAACATAAGAATTGAAATAAAACTATTAAATTTTCCAAAATAAATTACTTGTGTCGTGTTCTCCACCCAATGAAAGTAGACATACTTACGCAATAAAGTGCCGTTATTATGCCGACATTTTTGCTTATGCTTAGTAATAAAAATTGTTACGTGGAGACCCAGTGTTATAAAACTTTTTTACGTTATAAATACAGAAAATGCATTTAAAATAAATAATAAAAAATTATTTTAAATAAATAAAAATTATATTGATATTAGTTGGCTTATTCGAACTTAAAATAGACGTGTGTGACTGACAACTCCTTTAAAATGTTTGATATATTTTCATTCGTCAGAGAAGATTTTTTCTACAACCTCCACTTATATTTCACATCTAATGTACGGCTATTGTATACCAAAATTTTTTTTGCTGTTGATTTGGAGAAAAACAAGTAACAGTTCTATATTCGGCCGTGCCGAATCTTATATACCCTTCACAACGTGTAGTCATGCAATAACAATTGTTTGTATCACCATTCATCCCATATAAAATACGTGCATACGTACACGTTAGAATAAATGTGGCATCGAATCCCAGCTGAGCCAAAAAAATTTTATTTTATTTTATTTAAGATATTATTTATATTTTATTATTTTTTTTTAAATTTGTTTAAAAAATTTTTTTAGAAAAATTTTTAAAAAATTTTTTAAAATTTTTTTTTTGTAGTTTTTTTTATTATTTTTTTCTTATTTTTAATATTTTTTTTTTTAAATTTTTTTTGTTTGGTATGTTTTTTACATGTATCTATGTATGTATGTTGTTGTTGTAATTGTGAAAAAAAACGAGGTGGTCGTGGTTTTTTGCTCATATCTCAGAAAGTTATGTGGCGATTGTGCTGAATTTCAATAGCGATTCATTCCTGGATATTTCCAAGAGATTGATACCATATACAGATCTGAGGAACATATAGTTGCTTCTAAAAGTTGATTTCAACCAACACACGGACAGAATGACAGACGGACAGACGGTCAGGGCTTAATCGACTCCTCTATTCATAAGCTTTCAGAAAATATATACTTTATGGGGTCGGAAATGAAAATTGTAAAAATTACAAACGGAATGACAAAGCTATATATACCCTTGTGCACCACAGGTGAAGGGTATAAAAATGCTTTATGCGCTTCATGCACAATCGACTTTTCGATTTGATATAGAAAAAAATATTTTATAAATAAGTTTGTATTTTTTTCTCATTTTTATTTATATATACATTTTTACTTGTTTCCATTCATTTAATTCGTTGCAAAAAATATAAATGGACATACATAAAATCAAATTAAGAAAAACTAAATTAAAATAAGTTTGCACTAAATGATTTTGTATAGAAATACATAAATATATCTAAAGAATAGATTTTTAGGAACAAATCAAGGCAAATTTATTCATCGAGTAATACACTTCGGATGCAGTCTATTTGTTCGAATTTTTATATATAAAGTTTGAGGTTGGAAATGAATGAGAAAAAAAATACTCTACTTTATCTATGGAATTTAATCATCCGACAAATTAACACTACGTGATGGTAAGGTATGCCATGGAACGATTAAATAAGTTTTTGTGAATTAAAGATAAAACTAAGAAGTTATCTAAAAAAAATAGATTCAAGAAAACTAAAAGATAATTCAACAAGTAAGAGTGTTATATTCGACCGTGCCGAATCTGATAATACCCTTCACCATCATGTACATTGGTATTATATTTCATGTTATACGTCATTTTTCCTTATTATTTCCTTATTTTTACGTAGTTAACTGTATTCAACTAGTCAAGCCCTTTAATTTGATACCAATATTGATGGGGTTAAAAAAAAATTCCACCATTTTGTTTTAGACGCCATTTTAGATTTTACATTTTAGAATAATTTACTGTATTCTACTGGTCAAGCCCTTTAATTTGATACCAATATTGAGGGTGTTCAAGAAGTTACATTTTAAAATACCAGATTTGGCTCATATATAAATTTATTGTCCGCCATTTTGTAGTGGCGACCAACACAAATTGAAAATTTTTTATAGTGCTTTTATTGTTCTAGTCAAGTCCTTTCAGATGATACAAATATTGACTCTCTCGGTTGTCTAGAAGCTGAAAAAAATTGATTTTCGTTTGTAAATTTTTAGAATATATATTTAAAAAAATTTTTTTTTGCCTATAACTTTACCGATAAGAGCCCGATTTATTCAAAATTTTACACCAATATCTCTTGAGGCATGTTATATCTACAAATAGTAGCAAAGTTACCTATAAATTATTCTATGACTGAACAATTTTAATTTTGTTGGTAAAAATATAGGAAAAAAACAGAGGCAGTCGTGTTTATTTGCTCATATTTCAGAAAGTTATCGGGCGATTGTGCTGAGTTTCAACAGCAATTCATTCCCGAATATTTTCAAAAGATTGATACCATACACAGATCTGAGGAACATATAGTTGCTTCTAAAAGTTGATTTCAACCAACACACGGACAGACGGACAGACGGTCAGGGCTTAATCGACTCCTCTATTCATAAGCTTTCAGAAAATATATACTTTATGGGGCCGGAAATGAAAATTGTGGAAATTACAAACGGAATGACAAAGCAATACATACCCTTGTGCACCACAGGTCAAGGGTATAAAAAATGTGTAGTTTTTTCTTTATATACTACATCTAAAATCAAAGACCTTTTTTAGCATAAGCACTAGCTTTTCTGGTTCTAGTAAAGTTTTTGCATTAAATTTTTTAATAATTATACAGATCTTAATATTATCTGTTATCTGTTAGTTATGAAATAATTGTTATAAATAGTATTTCTATTGTATGAGGGTACCATTCCCCTTTCTCCCATTTGTACTATTTTAAGTTCTAATTAGGAAATTGATATAAAAATTAGTTCCTACTAAGGTTAAATCAAATAGAGATTTTAGCTTTCGAGAAATGGCAACGAAAGTTATTTTTTGATATGGTGAGTGGCACCACGTCCTCTTCTGTGATGCTATCGGTGGTTTCGGGCCTAAAAAAGTTAACTTATATCGTGGTTGATATGCTATTTAATATATTTTTTTTTTGTATGGGAGGTACCACGCTTTCTAATTTGGTCCTATCTTATTAATGAGTTAAATTCTAAAGTCTTGATAAAAAAACTAATACAGCAATTATTGAATTTTAGAGAAATTGAAAATAGAGGCGTGGTTAATTTTTCATTCGTAAAAACCTGGGTTTAAAAAAATTTGAAAAAATTAGATAAATCCCATTCTTAAGTTATTCTAACGATATTGGATTTTTATTGAGGTAATATAAGGTGATTTTTAAACCGTTAAGGTTTTGAAAATTGAAAACAATATAGAAATTTTGCGAACGGTTATTTGATGTAAATGTTGCCCGCTTCGCGCATACTTTTTTTGAATTTCTGCCAATATATCAGCAGCTCTAACGTTGTCTTTTAGGGCTAAATTGTGGCTGAGTTGTCCCTGTATATGAGACACTTCCCCATAAAAAATGGTATAGTGTTTTAAGTCGCTTGATCTTGATGGCCAATAGACAGTTTTAAAAATTTAGATGCTAATGAATTTTGGTATTGCCTGCCTTTTTGTATGTGACACCGTCTTGTTGAAACCTTATGTCAGACAAGTCAAGTCTGCATTTTTCGCATGGTAACTTGCTTCATTGAAAATCCATATAAATCGTTCATCGTTTTTGAAGAAGTATAATCCAATAATACCGCCGGTTCACAAAACGCACTAAACAGTTAATTTTATTGAGTGTATTGGCAGCTCTTGAATTGCCCCTTGCTACTTTTTGCACAAAATTTGTCAATGTACCCGATAAGTCAACAATTATGATGACCATAAAATCTATCTAATATACAAAAATTTCTTTTATAACACAAATTTTGATAAAAAATCAAACGATTTGCAAGCGGTATTTATTTGATAGCAAACCTTAGTATGATTTTTTTGTATTGTCACATGGCACGTTTTTTTAACTAAAAAACCAAGTAACAAAATAATCACTACAAATCTCTTCAAATAGGGTGTTACTCTTTTACGGAAATCGATTTTGTAATGTTTTCATTTTTTTATTAAATGTATTTTTTTTTTAAACATTTCCTAAACAGAAATAAAAATCCATTGTCAAGTGGCTGAGTTTTAATTAAAATTGTTCTATAAGCCCTTAGACGTTCCATTACAACCGCTATGTGCTTGTATTTTATTTTTTTTTTTATTGAGATTTTTATTTATTTTATTTTTTGGAGTTGTTCATATGTACATGCACATACGAAGGAATAGAATCGAATGATGACAAAGAATTGTTATATGGTAGAAATTACATTTTTTTTCGCAACAATCAAATATTTCAATAGATATTTCCTGGCAAAAAAAGTGTTTCATTGTACTTTATTAATCGAAAAATATATTTGATTTCAAATTTCATGTTGCTGTGACAAAATTTTTGCCTTCAATTATCAGATAAGAAAATAAATAAATTTAGGAAATATTTTTTAAAGTCTGAGCTTTACTCTAAAGAACAAATAAAATACGATAATACGCTAATTTAATACGATTTAATAAATTAAACTTAAATTGGTGCAAGTCTTTTGTTAGATACATACAAGTCTAAACAAAGACATAATATTTACGTACATAAGTAATGGATTGCAGCACATTTTTAATTCGGTTTGAGCTGCAAATTCCACAACTGACTAATTTTGGATAATTGCGCTTAGCGTTGTTGCGCTATAGTTTTGCTATAGAGTGGAGGTATAGAGAATAACAAATTTTCCTAACAGTATCTTGTTAAAGTATTAACTGAGCTTAAACTTGACCATAAAGCCCTTGACTTTTTGCAATTACTTCTGATCATTAATGCAAGAATAGTTTTTTTTATAACCTCGACTTAACTAGTCTGCAATAGAAGCCTATTGTTTGCTATTTATATCACATGGAGGTTTAAGAATATAATTATTAGGTTTAGTTTTACATAAGTTTATTTAGCTGAGTCAACAAAATATCCTTTGTGCCGATCCACCATGCACTAGTAGGTAATTTTTACCAGTATCCCGGAATCTAATACAGTTGGACTTAGAGAAGAGAACTATCAATTCTGTGAGAACATGAACATACCTCCAACTAAATTATATTACAGAAATTGGATAAACTTTAAGACCCATATATATTCTCTGCCATAACCAAACAATGCTAATAATAGTTTTGCCCTGCTTTTTTATTTAATATTTTTTCAATATGAATAGCCTAGAAAGAACGATTATTATACTTTTTCAGAAACCGGGTTTCAGTTTTACGAAGAGCTGCTATTTTTTAAAAATTTATTTTCGGTTAAGAACAACCGACTAACCGGTTTTTTTTAAATAAAAAGTTTATTGAAATAAAAACTACGCAATTTACAAAATTTACGAAACAACAAAATAGGTAACTATGGTATAGATTTGTTTAATAATTATGGCTTTAAATAGTTATTAAAATTATTTTTAAACTTCTGGAGAAAATATTAAGATATCTAATATGTAAAATTCTTGTGTAGTGGTGTTTGTGATTAAACTCCTCCGAACTGGAATGACCGATTTTCATTAAATGTGCATCTATTTTTCATACACCTCAATGCCACGCCTTTTTCACGCCCCCTTAGGTAGGCCAGACCGATCTTTTTGAAATTTTGACATAATATAACTAAGACTCTGATATGATTAATAGGATCCTGTTTTTACCACGCCTACATTAACGCCCACTTTTTTTTATTATGTACAAATTGTACACAATTTATAGTCCAGCCAATGCAGAAATAAACGTTTAAGAATCGGTCAACATCTTTTATACTCCTAAATATTTAGGGTGACTCAAACGTAAAACAACGTTGACGGGTGAGGTAGTATTCAATATAAAAAATAAGATCACACAAATTACTTTTAACTCAACACTTTTTAAAAAGTAATATTTTTAATCGCTTCTGGTTTTTTTTAACATTATTGCTCATTTTATAGGTGATTTGTATATAAACCATTCATTATGTATTTTCACTTTGAAATATTTTCTTTTGATATTTATAATGAAAAGAATAAAAGTTCAAATATAATTACAAAATACTTAAATCACGTGTATATTTACAACAAAATAAACCCTAAAAATATAAATTTTGAAAAGAATCGGTTAATTTTACCAAGACAGACAGTTTTTCTATATTCGAAAAATCGATATTTACAAATAACTGATTCCAGCAGAACTAAAAAAAAAACATGTCAAATAAAATCTTTTCTTTTTAAGTTGAATTAAAAAATATTTTTATATGATGGGAAAATTTATAAAAGATTTTTATGAATGTAAAATTTTGTGTGTTGGTTGTATATATCTAAATTCTTCTAGTCTTCTTAAAGGTGAAAGACATAAAATTTAAAATTCAGAGTCACATAAAGCAGTTTATAAATGCCTTATAAGGACTATTTTTTAGTAATCTTATACTTTGGATACTGGGTTTACTGACACAAATAATACTTCAATGAAAAAGTTCCAAAATTTAAATTTTAGACGTGATTTAATTGAATAATATATGCTTAAAAAGTTACAGGAATTTCATTTAATAATGTAATACTAGATAAATTGATAATTTGTTTTTAATATTTTTCCAATAAAAATATTAATTTTTATTAAACTATAATAAAAGTATTATTACTTTTAAACTAATATAATGATTTTATAGACGGTTATAATCGGTTGTGCGACAATTCTTGAATTTTTTATACCCGCCAACAAAAAAATGGTGGGGGTATATTCATTTTGTCATTCCGTTTGTAACACATCGAAATATCCATTTTAGACCCCATAAAGTATATATATTCTGAATCGGGGTTTGATTTTATGACGATCTAGCTATGTCCGTCCGTCTGTCCGTCTGTTGAAAGCACGATAGAGGTCGCACCGAAAAAGCTAGGGGGCTCAAATTTTGCCAGAATCTTTCTTATAGAAAAGGCTTGTTTGGTATTGAAAATGGGCTAACTCGGAATATTAGGAAGAGAGTTATAGCCCGAAAAGCAAGAGTAGGTCCAAAAAACCGTGTCCTTCGAACCTCGAATAAAATGAAATTGTGTCCAAACGCCTTAACGTAGACTCATGAAACTTCGAATATATATTTCCTGAGTAAAGACAATATTTTTCCCCAAAAATTGTCTAAATCTATGCATTAGGAGAGGAGTTATCGATCAAAATGTACGAAAATTTATACCGCACAGTGTATTTTTCGGTATATTTAAAAACAAAAACGTCATAAAAGCAACAAAATTGGATGTACGACTCTGAAATTTTGCACACTTTGCTTTTTGGTGACACGCTTTCTTGTAACGGCAAATCAATGTGAAACCCCCACTTTTACGCCTACCTCCCATATAACGTTTTAACTAAAATTCATATAATTTCTCTATTAATAAAGATTTTGGAATAATAAAGGCCTATCTTGAAACACCTCAGTTGTACTCATTCGCAAAAATAGCTTTAACACGCCTACTATAACGCCCACTTTTCACGTTATCTACCGTTAATGAAATTTAAAAGCTCATAAAACCGCTAAAATTAGAGGTATCTTCGTTATAACGGAAAATAGATGTGCCACGCACACTTTTTTCCTTAAATTATTATAAAAATATATTAGTCATATATATTAGCATTTATTCATCTTACACTGCGCCATTTATTGTACTGTAGCTAAATATAAGATAAAGATGATAAGATAGATGACTCTACTAGCAACTACTAGATGGCATGCTAACAACTTATGTTCTCCTGAAATTATGATCTATTAAAAATGGAAATTTAGGAAAATTTTGTAGTAAAAAAAATTGTCTCTAAACATTATAAACAATTTATTTTCTTGTACTAATGGCTAACAAATTTTAAAATTATACAAAACTTATTTCGTTTGAAAATCTTTTAAAAGCAAAATGTTATAGAAGTTTAAAAATCAAAATCTTACTAATAAATTTCCCGTTTTAGAAAAATGCAGAGAATGTATATTTTAAATCACCCTGTGGCCCTTAAAATTTAACCTTAAATTCACTTTCTTCCTTTTAAATTCATGTAAATTCTCTATGAATAAAGATTTTGGAATACTAAAGGACTATATTGAAATATCTAAGTTATGTTTATTAGCAGAAACTTTATTGACACGCGTATTTTAACGGCCACTTTCATTGAAAGACTAAATTTGCGAAAACATTTTACTAGCATACCGAAGTTATAATGGGTGGTTTAATTTTAAGGGACTATGTTGATTTTGAATAAAATTATTATGAAATTATTATCATTTATTTTTATAATGATAATATTTGTATGCTTCAGTTATGTATGGAACAAAATATCGGCCAAATGGCCCCCCAACCTAGGCAACACACCACGATCTGATAGTCCAAATTTTCAATGACACTGTTGATGCTCGATTGTTGGGCACGATGATGAGTCGAGGTTGCTTGCTCTTTTGCAACGTTATCGTGAAAAACAGCAATGTTTCCCATTCAACGAACTAAGATGGCATTCACAGATGTTTTCACATTTCATACAGACCTGCTTTGCAGACATTTAAATATTTTTTACAATTCTCACGATTGTGGACGAATTCGAACGATTATGTTGATCAAAAGAATCACGAAGTGCACAAAATGCATTTTGATTTGAACGCCCATTTTTATAAAAATCTTTAATATTTAACAGCGTTGCTCGATTGCGTTTCTTCTACATTATAAACTATTTTATGCTTTTTAATAAAAAGTTTTTTATTAATTATTAATTAATACAATTCTCCCGATTGTGGACGAATTTGAACGATTATGTTGACCACGAGTCACCTTGTGCACGTGCACGAAATGCATTTTAATTTAAACGGTCATTTTAAAATAAGCCTGAATAGCTTTAACGCATAAACAATTTTATGATTTTATAAAAAGTTTTTTTATTAATTAAAAACAAATTTACTTTTTATTTGTTTTGCTGCGGGATCCTGGGAAATTAAAAAATAAATCTCGCATTCTCGGAAAACAAAAATTTTCGGGAAAAAAACCCTAGCTATAAAAGAACAGAAAATTGGTGGTGGGTATAAAAGATTCGGCACAGCCGAATATAATGCTCTTACTTGTTATTTTTTTATTTCTCCAAACCCTTAAACGATAACTTGATTGGTGCAATAATAAACAGTAGTTGATATGTGTAAGTGTAATATTGGAATATCACAAAATAAATTCCTTTTTTGGCATTCCTGAAAACTTAGTTAAAAAAAGTGAATTTGTTAGACCAACGACGATTTTGATGATTCGAGCTAAATAAAAGAAATGTTTCATTTATTATATTAATGGCGTTATTAAAAACCATATTTATTGTTTTTTTGTGCTACTATTAAAAATATTACATCTAAGGGACTTAACGGCATCAGTGCATAATAAAAAAAAAAGACTACAGTGAACTCGCGATAATATAAACTTATTTAAACTAACCAAAATTGGTAATATTTGCAAATAGTATTTATCCCTAAAAACATTTTCCCCATAAAAAGAAAAGTTTCTAATGTTAAACGTTTTTTTTTTTTATATATTGTTAATTGGATTTTAAAAATAACCTTTTTTTAGAAAAAAGCAGAGAGCACTATATCGAATCTGCCGAATTTTTAATACCCTTGGTGGTGGGTTATAGCAAAAAATTTATTATTTTGCTATTAACATTAATCGCTATGGAATAATCTCTTTATACTGTTTATATACTTAAATTTCATTGCGTAACTTCGATTTGCTTTTAATTCATTTTCTTAAATTTAGTCTTACAATAAAACATTAATAATTTCTACATAAGAAATGATACTACTGACCCTTTTTTATAACAAAGTTGCATTTTTACGGAATCTGTATACACGCAAAGAAAAACCATGGTTACGACATGATCACGACGGTCATATTATTTTTTCTAAAACAATATTTGGTTGTCGAAAACAAGTAATAGTTATTTTTGTTTCATTTCATCATATATTTTGTCACGATAGTCAAGCATTTGTTTGAATTGTATCATTTAATGATTACTTTTCGTAAAAATTTCAAAATGGTTATCATTTAAAAATAGTATGATTTAAAAAAATTAATGCGACAAAAATAACATTATATTCAAAATCATTAAAAATTAAAAATATCATTAAATAATAGGTGCGACAACAGTATGATTACAAAATAATCAAGCTATGATTTTTTAATAATAATTTGATTTCAATTGTTCTTCTTCTTGCTGAATAAATTTTTATTATTTTAAAAGTTTGAGATGTCAAAAAAAGGAACAAAAATTTAAAAAAAAATTAAAGAAAATATAAAAATAAACCAGAAAATTAAAAAAAATATTGGTATAAAAATTGCAATTAAATTGGTGAGTACAAGCAACATGTGTATGTTACAGCAAAAGACAATAATTTGCCGTAAAAAAGCAAAGATTGTCCATTTCAATTGTAGTCATATATATGATTATTGAATGATGCTTTAATTAAACATAATAATGATAACTGGTAGCCATTATTATTTTTAACCATAATCATACAATTCAATCATAGTATGATGCTCTTGGATTATGGTAACAACAACCATATTTTTTCTTTGCGTGTATCTGTGTATAATTTGGCAGAGGTAGTTAAAATATGACATTTGCTTTGTGTGGTTATGCCACCTTCTAATATATATAATTCTGTCGATCTTATAAGCTTTTAAATTTCATTAGTAGTCGTTTAAGTAGGCGTGCCAAAGCAGTTTCTGCCAATAAATTTAACTTATATATTTCACTATAGAGTTATTTATTCTTCCAAAGTATTTGTCCATAGAGAAATTATATGAATTTAAAATAAAGCGTTATATAGGAAGTGGCCGTTGAAAAGGGCGTGGCAAAAAATCTGTAATTTTCTTTTTCTGTTTTTTTTTGCATCACCACATAATCATCTTCATCGGATAGCAATTCCTCCATTTTATTCTCGTTACATTTTATATTAACCCCGCCTGTAGCGTTTTTTTAAACATAAGCCTGCCTCTTATATATTCGAAAACTATCGGTATAATGCGTTTTTCATTATTGGACACTCGGCAGGTCGCACAAATTTTTTACAACTCCAATAAACGTATTGTTAAAACATTAATTAACAGTATTTTTAGTTTTTTTCATTCCACATATTAAATTTGTTAACCAAAATTAATTCGCTGACATAGTACCAGGACTTAGCACCTTAAAATATATATTTTAAAACTTCTAATATCTTAATTATTTATTTTAATTACTTTAAATTTATAGTTAATAAGTTAATATGGAACAATACCTGAATATGATCACTAACTAAAACGTGTATGCTAGAAATTTTAATTGACATCTGAATACTATATAAAGGCAAACAGCTGGGGATATTTCCAGTTATTTGCAGTTAAATCATAATTTAATCTACTAATACACTATGTAGATAAAATCCGTTTAAAGAACTATAAAATTAGCTGTTAAAATTTAAGAGCTTTTGCACAAAGTTCACTTCATTAAGAGTAGTCTATGGAAGAGAAACATGGTTCATATTTTGGGGTGTTCATATTATTGCAAGTTCACTGTCAAATATTTTCATATAATAAAAATATAAATAACAAAATAGAACGATACTATTTTAACAAAATGTACAAACACACATTTTACCGTCATTGTCATTACTGTCATCGACAAATTTGTAATAACTGAAAAAATCAATTTTTAAAAATTTTGATTTAGGCCGTTTTTTTAAAACCAACACTAAACAATTCCATTTAACTTTGTAATAACAATTATTAAATTTTTGACAATATCATGAAAATCATATTAAACCAATTTAGTTTAAAGTAATAAGGTGCGAAGAAACTGTTAAAATAATTTTTTTGACTTGTACACTTTTATTATTAAGAGCACATATGATTACAAATTTGTCTAATATTATTGTTACACATTTTTAATTTCAAAATTTAATTTTTATTTGTTTTTTGGTTAACCATCTTTAATACTTACAAAATATTGTGGTATTTTTACTCATTAATAATTTTAGTTTTAATTTTGTTGATAATTAAAACATTAATTTCAATTTTAAAAATTTAATCTCGTTCTGCCTCAGCTAAAATCTTAAATGTCACCAAACAATAACACTAAATCACACGAAATGTCAACAAAGCAAGAGGGACAACAAGTAGCATCGAATAAATTTTCATGTACTCGTATTTAGAATACCATAAATTACTTGATACTGTCCAGTACAGATTGTTCGCTTTTAATGCAACATACAATGTCATACATAGATACAACATAATTTTTATGACAAACAAAACAAAAGAAAACAAAAAGGGAGCAATAACTTAATACAATAAGTATTTACTGTCAAATATGAACAACAAGTACAACTATATAAAAATCCTATAAACATTTTATCTGGTCATTACAATGATGATGCTGATGAACCCCTCTGTACAAGTTCTGAATTTACTTATTGTGAAAATAGTCACAGAGTGTGTAGCTAGTAAAGTGAATAATTGTTGAGGCTACACTTTTGTAATGTTGCAAAGAATAATATATTTGAAAAAAAAAAAAAAAATTGTAATTATACTTACACTTTTTTTAAAAATGACCTGGTGTTTCTACACCCTCCCCCGCAAAATTTTCACGAACACCCATCACGACGCCTAACTAGCACTTGGTTTTTAATAATTGGTGCTTAGCATAAAATTTATGCACTTGTTGTTGTTGGTATTTAATACCACCACAAAGCATAGAAAAAAATGCTTAAGCTGTATCCAAAACAGGACACCACCAGTAATATCATTCTATCTATCTGTGAATGAACATAAACTTTTTGTCTTCTATTTAGTAATAGTCCAAGTAAATATAGAAACAAACAAAAAATCCAACGAAGAAGAAATATGCACAAAGACTTATCGTAATGGGGGTTAATTAGACAGTGTGCATGACACGCATATATCTTTAATAATTAACTAAATTCATCAAGCCCACTTTAGTGGACAATGGATATCACATATGCTGCGAATAAACATTAAAAAGTACTTATTTTGCTGGAACAATCGTTCGCCTATGCAAACTTTATTCTTCGTTATAACTTTATACACTGAACAATTAAAAAAAAAAGTTTTATGAATTCTCTGTAATTTTTGTTTTATTCTATGATTTCAATATTTTAGAATTTATTAGGGAGAAAGTCAGAAACAACTTACACTTGTTTTAAGTTAAATAAAACTTACAACGTTCAATATAAAAATACCTAAATTTATTTCAATACTAAGCTTTAAATATTGGCGTAGTATTCGGTATTTCAATATATATATATACAAATGTTGGGGGAATATCGAAGCAGACCGCTACTATCACGGGTCCCTTTTCGACCCCCTTCGCTCCTCAGTGATTTCGTGTCCATCGATCAGTACACCTTCAATCACTGAGTCCGGCGCCACAACCGGCGTTAGCTCTGGACTAGGAAAACGATTTCAAACTGCCGACTTGTGATTGTCGACAATCCTCATCGCACAGTTCTTTTGTAATCGCCAGCATCTCCCTCAGACTTAGGTTCCCCATCGCACTCACACTTAAAGTGTGCTTGCCTGTGATCCTCAATCTTCCGCTCGCCAATGCCGGACACTCGCATACTACATGCGCTGCTGTCTCGGCATCCTCCAGCACATTCTACAAATATCATCATCCACGATCCACTTCCTCTTCAGATGATATTTGAAGTAACCATGTCCTGTAATTAACGCAGTGATCTAGTTCATAATACTCCGATTAAAACCGAGTATCTTCACTGCACCCCTTCTAAGTGGCTCCCTGAGCACCATACGAGCCTGTCTACACGTGGTTCCCTCCATCCACCTTCGCAAGTTCATAGAGTTCACCCATTGAAAGATCTTCGCCCTCACTAACCCATTACCCAGAGCAGTTCTGGGTTCCGGTCCGCAGAATGCAGCCTCAGACACCTTCTTCGCAAGTTCGTCAGCAGCATCATTCCCAGCTATGCCCACGCGTCCCTTAACCCACATCAGCGTTACCACATTTATAGAGGCACACCTATTGAGCTTTAGAACACACTCAAGCACCAAGGAGGAGTTCACATCTATCCGCTGCATACGTTTTATAACCGACTGGTTGTCAAGTGCAATAAGAATTCTCTTCCCATACATTTTATTTTAATAAATAGTTTTCCACTTTTTACGAAAATCCTCTCTTTGAAGATTTGATAGTTGCTTCCTTTACTTTTTTGGATGAGCTGGTCCACTTACGCTTAGAGTCGCACATGTCCTGGGATACCTTTCGTGTGTTTTTCAATTCTTTCCAGAGGCCGAAGTTGTGGACAGTTGTCTGGATTTGCCTAACGTGGTACAAAATTGACATTGAAGACCCTTTTTGACATTGTGGCATGATTCCAAATCGGGCTAAAAAAATGAAAATAAAAAGGCACTTTGTGCTGTTTTAAAAAAAGTATAATTTGTTTTTGTAGACTCTGCGTAATATACACTTCGATATTTATTGTACCTGATATCACAAATGATGTGCTTTTTTGACACAACGGAAAATGGCTTGAAACACATGAAAATTCTTGGGGAATTGTGTTTATATTTTGGTTCCAGTATTGCTCTTAATCATTACCTTTTCCTTCAGCCACATAAAAGTCTTGAGCCGGAAATTGAAAAAGTCTTTCAGGGCATGCCGGTAGTAGTATTTTTGTTTTTTTTTCCAACTGATGTGTCAGTTTTTCTCAGCATCCGATTATTATATTAAGATAATTATTTTTGCCTATAACTTTGCCCATTAGTTACCAATTCATACAAAATGCTTTGCGAGAGACATATCATATCTTCAAACTGTATAAACAAAAGTATAAGAAAATCAGAGGCAATCATGTTTAGTTGCTCATATTTAAGAAACTTTTGTAAAGATTGCGTTGTATTCCAATAGTAAGTCATCCACGGATATTTGCGAAATATTGACACTAAATACATACAGATCTATGCAACATGAGGGAGCTTCTAAAAGTGGATGTCGACCAAAGCACAGACAAACGTACACTGTCAAACTGTCTCCCAAAGTCATTAGCTTTCAGAAAATTAAGTATGGGGTCGGAAATGAATATCAAAGAAAGTGCAAATGGAATGTCAAAGCTATATATACCCTTGGACCCAAAGGTGAGGGGTACAAACAAAAACAAAAAGATTTGTAATTAGAAAAACAATATCTATGAGATTATTTGCTACGTAGAAGCTGATGTAAAATATAAAGTTTTGCACAAACGGTCTGTTGGATTTATAGGAAAAGCATTAACATTTTTGCAAAATATAATAATTCAATTCACAATTCTAGTTGTATCGTATAATTGGTTTGTTTTTGTAAGTGATAACAGTATTGTAGGCTTGTTGTTGGTAATTTCTGTTGAAACATTTTGTATAACAATACATTTTGATTTCATATGATTTTAAAGTGGTGAATTGGATTCATACAGGGACGGAAAATGAAATTTTTTTGAAGAATCAAAAAATTATGTTTAAAGTATTTTTTTTTTTTTGCTTTAGAATAATAAACGTGTAATAGACTTGTAATATCTTAAATTTTTTATTGATTATTTTTATCTTTGCTAAAAATTTGCTTTAAAAATTTTTTTTAAATATTTTTTGTAGCTCAGCAGAAGTAAGATTTGATCAACTTTCGCATTCTTGATTTTTTTTTACCTGACGTTTAATATTATTTGATATTTTACATTTTGTGTTCACAAGTAAATAAACTAACAGCCTGTTCAACGATGTCGAAAGAAAACGCAAGCAAAATTTCATTAGTACAAATAAATTGAAAACAATAACAAAAACTAAAAATTTGTTTTTGTTTTCAACGTATTTGTACGAATGAAATTTCGCTTGCGTTTTCTTTCGACATCGTTGAACAGGCAGTAAAACTGTATTTCAATAGACGATACAGAATAGAATACGAGGTTGTGAATTGAACAAATATTTATTTTCGATAACAATAACTTTTGATGCCAATTGAAGCGTAAAGGGACCTTGCTATAACCTAGTTAAAATGCATGCTTACCTGTAAGCAGGTTTGAAAAAAAGCATGCTTATAACAAGCATGATTTTTTATGCTAACACTGAGATGTGATATAAAATCTTTCTTTAAGCATCCCTTTCATGCTTGTTACTACCGGTTATAAAACTTAACAATATAATCTGTTTCCATGTAAGGGGATAAGTAAGCTTTCAATTATTTTCTCTTAGTTAACGCAGTTATGACTTCAATTGTTTTTGCTTGGTTTGCAACATGTTACTGGTAGTGCATATAGTTAGGAAAGGGGGATACAGAAAGCAGTATCTACCTCCTTTACCCACACTCGGAGACCAATAAGGTCCATTGCGTGCATATAACTACTTACCTATTTTGTAAACTTCTTAAAATCTCATTTTCGGTTGTATGGAATACCGATAATAACATGCACTAATAATTTCACAATAGATCATGTTTAAGTTTCTAAAACTTAGTCTGTGTCGTTTACTTCAATGATTAATTTTTTCAATAATACTTACAAATATGCCACGAATGTTTGCTTAGAGAGCCTTAGGCATTTGTCAATGTATTCAAAAACTGAAAACACTTCGCCATATTTATTTTATTTTATTTACATATAATACTATTTTCAATTATTGTAAAAATCTAATAAACCTAACATTCTTAATGCAGTTTTTATAAATCTACGCACCGCCCACACATTAGTATATAGACTTGGATATGTATTTTGAGCACAACCAACATCCGACGATATTACACCACAAAGTTGGTCATTTATAATAGCAGGTCCTCCTGCATCACCCACACAGGCATCATTGCGCCCCAGTGTAGAAGCACAAAACATTATACTTGTCAAGATGGTGCGATTACGATGCATGTACGAACATAAATCTTTTTCAATCACTTGAACTGTTGTCATTCTAATCTGGTTGGATAATTGCGTGTCATTTTTATTTATTTTACCCCATCCAAATAGTTGTACATCAGAGCCCGGTCTCCAGCCTGTATTGCATAACTGAATTGGCTGTATATTCGGACCATAAACTGGATAACGTAATTTTAATACCGCCAAATCAATTCCGGTAGTACGTTTGGGTAAGATGAATCTGTCAACCTCAGATCTTTCACCCTCCTGAAAACTATGAGAAACTCCACCGACTACTAGCAATCTCTCAACATTTTTGCCTTTAACACATTTGTAAGCAGTTAAAACATACCGTGACGTTACTAAGGAACCGCCACAGACAAATTTATTAATTTCTAGAACTCGTACTAAAAATTTGGCATCTCTAATGTTGCTAAGTTTGCCACCCACTATGCGTGACTGGATTTGGGAATAAACCAATGATACTTTTATAAAAACTAAAATGCAGATTAATAAAGGTTTAATAAATTTATTAAATGTTGTCATTGTGGATAAGACAATTTTCGAAAGTTCAAAACAACTTTCACTTTGGACTCGTTAATGGCAACTGTTGAGGTTACTGCCATTTATATTAATTTAAAATCAATATTAGAAACATTCTGCATAAATTTATAAATGAAACGAATTATTTAATAAAATATTTAATTATTAATATGTGCAGACTAAATATTTGCGTGGTATATTTGTATGTGGGCTTATTTGCTATATTGATATTTTTATTTTTGTATATATTTTGTATTTACATGTGATAAGTTGGACCCGGTTCGCATTGATTAAAAAAAATTTTAATTAATATTAATTTTTATTTTTTTTTTATTTTTCCTTTTGTCGCGCATGTGTACGCATTTATGCCATATTAACTTTATACAGATACTATAAAGTTAATATGGCATTAACATGACATTCCGCATGTCTAGCGGAATACTAGGCTTCTCGGAATGATCAACATTTTATCAGATGGTTGGCTTGAAAGAAGCAACCCTTTGGTAAAATTTCTTAGTAATAGTATGTACTACTTCTTATAAATATAAGTGATATATCATTTTACTGCGATGTTGACATTTAATATATTAAGCCATGTTGAAATGTTGTCCTGTAAGCTCAAATTTAAAAGGGTCAGCGTTACACTGCCTACTTTTCTAACCGCTAAACTCTATTATCGCAGGAACACTATGTGTGTTCAAAGTCCGCTTAGTACATATAGCGAGAAAATAATACTAATACCTAAATCTGACAAAGAACATTTATCAAAATTGTTCGAACGTTTATTTCATTAAAAAATAAGAAAATACATTAGTGATAAAAGAGTGTAGACAAGCATATTGTACACGTACTATTGCGCATGCTAGTTTTTAATCAGATCTCTTATGCGTGACGTCACTCCAGTAAGCAAGTAATTGATATTACAAGTAAAAATTGTATAAAAGTAAATCAATTGCTAAAATAAAAATTTAATAAATAACAATTAAAATAAATAATAATACGAAATAACAAATAAATAAATAAAAAAAAAGTTATAATTTTTTTCCCTAAAATTAAGTTTAAAATAATAAATACCCATATAAGCCGTAATATATTTAATAATATACTTTTAAATAAACTATAATGCTCCTCTAATTTATATACATAAATCTCACTCTTTATATATTGCTTATGTTAAGTGCCAGGCTGATGTCACGTACATGCGCAAAACGAAAACATTTTTTTTACAGTCGGAATGCGAAGTCTTGTTTTTATCATTCTTGGTACCGTATTACAATAAAGAAAGACAAAGATTACGACTTCCCGCGCACAATGTTGAGATTTTCTGCGCATGTCGTGGCAGTGACGTCACTCAGGCTGTGTTTTTGTTGGCTAATAATTTAAAACTGCCAGTGATTTTAATGACAGCGTTGCAAGCTCTCAGGTAATACATTCAATTTTTGCTACAAATTTTAAATTTGACATATAAAATAAACTCGTAACTCATGTTAGCAATCATACTTGATACAACCTTTGTTCCTATTAGGCAATAATTTCAAAGAGCAAAAGTTATTTTACAGTGTTGCCAGCTCTCACACCATTCAAACCGAAATAAATTTTAAATAAATAAAAGGATCGTTATAAAGCGTGATTTTTTAAAAGCTATAGGAAAGTTAAAAAAGAACACATAAAATTCAGAAAAATTCATGAAATCTTTATTTGAATTGATAGTACGGTCCATATAATTTAACGTTTGAAGATTATTTCATGCAAATGTTGACCGTGACTGCGCCTCAAATGGTCCATCCGCTTAGCCCAATTTTGGCATACTCTTTCCAACATTTCGGTCGGTATCTCATGAATAAATGCTTCAATGTTGTCTTCCAATGTGTCAATTGAAGCGGGCATGTGTGTATAGACATGAGCTTTAACATAGCAACACAAAAAATAGTCTAAAGGCGTTAAATCGGACAATCTAGGCGGCCAATTAACCGGTCCCGAACGTGAAATAAAATTTTCACCGAACTCGCCTCTCAATAAATCCATTGCTAAGCGTGCTCTGTGGCATGTGGCACCGTCTTGTTGAAACCACATGTCATGCAAGTCAACCTCTTGCATTTTGGGCAAAAAAAATTTGGTTATCATCTCACGGTAGCGTACACCATTCACAGTTACGTTACGATTCGCATCATCTTTGAAAAAGTACGGTCCAATGATGCCACCACATAAACCGAACCAAATTTTTGGATGCATTGGTAGCTCTTGCAATGCTTCTGGCTGATCTTCACTCCAAAATCGACAATTCTGCTTATTAACGTACCCATTGAGCCAAAAATGAGCTACGTTGCTGAACACAAGAAGCGCGCGATAAACTTTCTTAACAGCGCACGCCTTTTGATAATAAATTTCAATAATTTGCAAGCGTTGTTCGTTTGTAAGACGATTCATGGTTAAATTATAGACCAAACTGAATCTTTTTTTTTTTATTATTAAAATTGGTTGGCTGCATAAGCATATTGCCAGGTTATCCCTCCAAAAGTGTTTGTGTGTTGATTCAGGCTCGCAAGTCGACCTATACCTTTGTATAGGAATTCGGATTCACTCGAACAATAAGTAAAAGATTGAGTTTAATGGTTCTCTTCCAGTTATAAAACTTTAGTTCAGGTATCGCAGGTCGACCTATACCATTGTATAAGAAGTCGGAGACGTCTGAACAATAATTAATGCTGAGTTTTATGGAACTCCTCCAGTCTCATGTTAATTGAGTTTATATGGTACTCCTCCAGTCACAAGTATTATGAGTTTATTTGGTACTCCTCCAATTAAAACGAAAACACGCGGTTAACTGTAGAATAGTCTGGAAACTGTATCCAAAGCACAGTTACGCGACGCCACACAGTTAACCTCGTGAAAGTGAGACGCAAAACTCTGAACTGAAATGTTTGACAGTAAAACAAAACACGAAACGTGCCTCAGCTGTTTAAACCAGTGTTGCCAACTAGATAATAGCTAAAAAGTCACCCGTTATTATTCACATAAACCTAGCAATGATTTGTTGCCTTAAACTTTTGTTCGGCTGTATTTCAATCAGAAAATTTTTAATTAGCAAGCCTTAACGTGGACCAAATACATCATTTAACGGGAAATCATGCGTAAGGTGTTATCTTTATTATCTCTGTATCAATAATGTAATTTTATGTTAATGAAATCTGTCTTTGGAATTCACTTTTTTAAAATGTTAAATATATAAGCAACGCTCAGCAGTTTAAGGAAAACATTTTTAAATTTTATTCTACCAGTATTAACTAATTTTTTAATTTGTTTCATTGTTTCATATATTATACTAAATTAGATTATTTGTATGTGCTTTTTTTAAGTAATGTCAATCACTTTATTGTATAATTTACTTTTTAACACTTCATATTAAAATTTTAAATTTTTAAAAATTTTTAATTTACATTTTCAACTGTTATTTTATTTTTTTTAGATAAATTAAAGTAATTATTTGTACATTTTAAAAATTCTATACATTAATTATAAGAATTTTAATCTTTTTTTATTAGAAGCTAATAAAGACTTTTTGTAGTCATAGAGCATCACCCACATTTTTGCAAACAACGATCGCAGGCGTCCTCGTTAGACTTCACTTAAGTTTTTTTCGCGATATTAAAAGTAATATGGAAATGCATAGAGGGAAAACAAACGTTAAAAAATTTTTATATATAAAAAAGGTCAGGCCTTATAATATTTTTAAATATAATTTTCTTATTCATAAAGCAGCTGTTTTATTTTGTATTTATTTATTATACAAAGAAAAAATTTAACATATTAAAAATAACCATGAACGTTTTTAAGAAACAAAATTCAATAAAGACAACTGATGTTAGCATCTGTTTAAATAAAAAGAAATTTACAAATTTAAGGTTTTGTTTTAACAAATAATAATTAAATAATCTGAGTTATATGAGAAGTGGGGTTAAAATGGGGAATGTCATACTTATCTCTTGTTTATTTATTTCAAATAAATTATAAAAACAATCCCAAGATAATTAAAAGCCTTTGACAGTATTTTATAGCAGCTAAGGGGTGTCTATTAGTTTAAATTTTGAATAGACTACAAGAAACTCTTTGTGGGGTAATTGAGAGTAAATGTTGATCTATGATTTGATCTATATATATAAAGGGTGGTTAAATTTTAAGGGTCGATGTTGATGTTGAATAAAACACAAATTATTTAAGAAATTATTGTCGTTTCTTTTTATTATGATAATATTTGTATATTTTAATTATGTATGGAACAAAATATCGGCCAAATGGCCACCTCCATCCGATGATCCAAATTTTCAATGACAATGTTAATGTTCAGATGTTGGGTACGATGATGAGCCGAGGTTAAATGCTCTTTTGCCACACTATCGCGAGAAACAGCAATGTTTTCCGTTCAACGAACTAAGAAGGCATTCGCAGATGTTTTCACATTTCATACAGACCTGTTTTGCTGAAATTTTAATATTTTTCAGAATTTTCCCGACTGTGGACGAATTTAAACAATACTGTTGACCAAAAGAATCACGAGGTGTACGAAATGCATTTTGATTTGAACGCCCATTTTCATATTAAGGCTGAATAACTTTAATGCATTGCTCGATTGTGTATCTTTCCATGGTTCAAATTAAGTTAGTCTGAAATTTAGAAATGTCAAATGAAATGCAGAAAAAAAACTTGACGTTAAGGCATGGTTAACATTCAACATCGGCCCTTAAAATTTAAGCACTCTTACATACATAAATTTTTTTCAACCAAGCAAAATGTCTATAAAATGTCATGTTTCTCTTATTGCTGACCAAAACCTATGCTGAATGTGTTCTATGGCAGGCCTAGTTTTTGTGAGTTACTTTATTTTAGCTGGACCAATTAAATTTCGCTGTTTTTTTTAAATATTCTTTAAAACATTCTGAACGTCAAATCAAATATCATTGGTTGTGATCAAATAGAACTTACATTTCTTAAAACTCTGCTACTAAAACTTTTACCAATCATAACTGTTATATTCAATAAAATTTAAAAGTAAACGTTAACTTGACACAAATATCAAAATTTACAATAACGAATTTGTACTTTCTTTTATTAAAACCTTAAGAAAAATTGAAATAATTTTAATATTCGCTTACATAGACAAATTAAATCAATGCCACCGTAGGCCGAGCTTTTGGTATGAAATCTGTGGTCTGTACAACTATTAACCTCGTTTTGTATTCGAATGCTGTTGGCAAGGCCTAATGGGTTTTTATAGATGTGAAGTCTTTGAGAGCTGTAATTGCTATGATTTTCATAATCTTAATGTTGCCGACAACAATAAAGCCAGATATTAAATAAAAGTCTCTTTTTATCGCTTAAACTAATTTTAGATATCTTAAATATGTTCTGGTATATAATATTCGATATTGCCGAATATAGCGCTCTTACTTATTCAAATACATATTACTCTTAAACTTCTTCTTTCTATCTATTTTAATCAATCTTATTGTGCTAGTTTATAAATAACTTATTTTCAAATATATAGAACAAAAAGCTGCTATCAGGGTGTAATTACAAAGGTGATGGCGCAGACGCACAAAATTTTTCATGTGTCTCTATTATACCCACCACCAAAGAAATGGTGAGGGTGTATTATTTTCTCATTCCGTTTGTAACACATCGAAATATCCACTTTAGACCCTATAAAGTATATATTTTCTCAGTTCTTTTATCATTTTAAGACAATTAAGCTATGCCCGTCCGTCTGTCCGTCTGTTGAAAGCACAATATATCTCGATCCGAAAAAGTTAGGGGGCTCAAATTTCGCCAGAATATTTCTTATACACAGGGCTTGAAAATGGGCTAAATTGGATTATTAGGAAGATATTAGTTCGTAATTCAAAAGTATGTAAAAAAACCATGTCCTTCCAACATCGAATAAAATGCAGTTGTGTATAAACGCATTGGCGTAGAGCGATAAAATGTATATTTTCTGAGTAAAAAAAGTATCTTATTCTGAAAATTGTTCAAATCTATAAATTAAAAAAGGAGTTATCGATCAAAATGTACGAAAGTGTCCTTTTCGGCATGTTTAAAATTAAAAACGTAATAAAACTGATAAAATTAGTTGTATGATCCTGAAATTTTGCAAAAATTGCTCTTTGATTCAAAGACTTAAAATAACAGAAAATAAAGGTGACCCGTCCACTTTGACGCTCACCTCCCATATAACGCTTCATGTCAAATTCACAGAACTTCTTTACAGACAAAGATTTGGAAGAAAATAGGACTCTATATTGATTTTATCAGCTGAAACTACTTTGACACGCCTTTTTCAACTCCCATTTCCCTTATAATTTACTGAATTAGATGTGTAGTGTTGAAATTTCGCACATATATGTACATTTCACGAGAAGTCAAAGATACTAGTACAATATTGTTAATCTTTTTTGAAATAAAATCCAGTTATTTCTTGTTCTTACATCATTACAAAATTCTTTACCATACATTGTTGTGTGCCTTTTTCATGTTGATATCATTTTTCGTATGTCTTTAAATATGTTTTATAGTGATACTCATCTTAATATTCCTAGCATGTGTACAATTTACTGACTGCAAACAATTTTTTTCAACAAGTAATTGTTAATAATTAAAATAATGGAAAGTTAAATGATAAAAGCCAACCATAATGCTCTTATTAATAAAAGTAGTTCTGCAGCAAGTGAAAGTACAATGACATTATGTACTTATGCATGTACATATGAGTATGTGGCAAGAAACTAGTCAATAACTAAATATTCTACTAAAGAAATGAGTAGTGCAGTTTTTCGCCATTTACTTAATTAACAAAGAATTTTCACTTGCCAATTATAAAGACATGCCAGATAAATAGATGTAAATGCATGCAAGTGTGTATTTGTTTTTATCTCTGTAGCTCACATCTATGAATGTTGTAAACACAAAGTTTTCAGAGGGTGTTTTAACTAGGGAGAAAGCATTACTAACTGCAACAACATTATTACAATTGTGACATGCATCATAATACATTTTAACGCATCATAAATTAATTGCTACAAAAGGGGCAAAAAGTATTTAATAGATGTGAGCTTGCTTCTAGAAGTTCATACAGTAGTCTAAAGAAACCATAATAATTTTAATAATTTCTTAATAGATAAATGACACATTCACTGGTAAATTAATTGAAAGTTAACAGCTTCAGAGAAAGTGTTTTTTTTTAACTACATTATAAAGTTGAGTAGAATTTTATTAATTTTCTTAAAAAATAATTTAGAAAAAAAACCAAGTATGATGTGCTTAGTTTTGACCAGGGATGGCATTAGTTAACTTATAATTGTACAAATTAGCTTAAAATTTTTTTCTTTTTGATCTTAGCTGTACTAAAACACACTTTTTTAATAGACATATATTATTTATTATTATTATTTTAGATTTATTAAAAATATAAAAAGTTATATTAACTTTTATTTGTACTATAATATTCCAGCCGAAAAAGGCATGCAAAAGAAGAAGTGAATGCATGAGTTCAACTCATGATGAAGTGGTTCAATTTAGGTTTAACATGCAACATGCAAGTTCATAGAACGCTTGCATAGTAGATGAAAAAAAACTCATATTTCCTGAGTTAGTTATGTTTGTTTGCATGAATTGTTTAGGATATTTTGCATGCATACATACATACATACATACATACATACATACATACATACATACATACATACATACATACAAATGTATTTTAAAGCACATTATAAATAGATAACTGTTTTGGATTTTAAGAAGGCATTCTATATGCCTACTCTAGCACTTATGAAGTACAAGTAATGAAAAATGTTATTAACTTTAAAGAAGTGCAAAATTGTTTTGCTAAGATTAAAAACCAATTAAGTATTGAATATTTATAAACTGTTTACATATAAAACAAGTTAGAGCAAGTTATATACAAGTTAGAGCAAGTTATATACCCTTCACAACGTGTAGTCATGCAATAACAGTAGTTTGTGTCACCATTCATCCCATATGAAATACGTACATACATATAAAAACATCCCATTGTAAAATTATAAATTCACGTATGTATGTTAAAAAAACAAAAAAAAAAATTTAAAAAAAAATAAAAAAAAAAATATAAAAAAAAAATATAAAAAAAAATTAAAAAAAAGTTATTATATATATAATATATATAAAACAAAAAAAATAAAAAAAAATTTAAAAAAAAATAATAAAAATATAAATAATATATTAGATAAAAAAAAATTAAAAAAAAAATTAAAAAAAAACTTAAAAAAAAATTTTTTTGGCTCAGTTGGGATTCGATGCCACGTTTTCTCTAACCAGTATACACGTTTGTATGTATGTATGTTGTTGTTGTAATGTTGTTTTTGTGAAAAAAAAATCGAGCTGGTCGTGGGTTTTTGCTCATATCTCAGTTGTTTATGAACCACTGTTTCTGAATTTCAATACCGTTCTACTCCCGAATATTTCTGATATTTTAATACCACACCCGAGTCCAAGGGAAGTCGGGGGACTTCAAAAAGATGATTTCAACATACACACGGACAGACGGTCAGACGGACAGACTAACAGACTGACAGAGCTTAATCGACTCTTATATTCATAAGCTTTCAGAAAATATATACTTTATGGGGTCGGAAATGAAAATTGTAGAAATTTCACACGGAATGACAAACCTATATATACCCTTTTTCACTGTGTGAAGGGTATAAAAATGAGGTGCTACGTACTTTTATATCGTTTTCGAGATCACTCGCATAGGTACTTATTACACTCGCTTATAAATAGGGACTTAAGTAAGTACATACTTTTATGGCAATAATTAAATACTTGATTTAAATAACCTAAATAACCCATTAATATTATGGAGTTGCAGAAGTCGTTCGGTTCTTTTATAGACAAAAATTGGGTTTGATTTTTTTACGGTACGTTAATTAGAAATTTACAAATCAGTTAAAATGGATAAGTCATCTATTTGCTAATGATCTGCCGTTATTGCCAAAAATATTATTACTTTTACTCTAAGGGCCATTATTATAACTTACCGATAACTAAAGTTAGGATGTTATCGGACAGATAACTAGTTTTTCGTTATTACAACTTCACTTTAACCTAAAAGTGTCTGATAAGTTAAAGGGAAGATCACTCTACCTTTAACTTTTAACGTGAGGTTTATAAATTAAAAGTTACCATATTTTCTACCGTATAAGGGAATTGTTTACTATTTGCTTGTCGTTGCCACTTTGCTTTTAAAGAACTAATAAATTTGTTTAGCATTTGCTTTGGTGCTGCCATACTTTAAAATAAATACAATTTGTTTTACAGGCAGCTTGTAATAACGAAAAATACTTAATGATCAGTTTATTGCTCACATTAACAAAAGTTACCTTTTATTAACATTAACTTTGTCGGCAAGTTGTAATAATGGCCCTTAGTGTGTTAAACTAAATGAGAATTATAAAAAGTTATGTATTTGGATGACATCTAACAAATTTCACAATAAGAAATTGTTTATGTGTGTATCTAAATCAAATGTCTGAAAATAATTACTTACGAATAACATTATAAATCAAGTCATTACAATAATACTTACTAGTAAGACATACGATATGTAATAGTCATTGCAAGGTATGTTGTTTAGTAAGAGTAAGTCATTATCCTGTATTTGCTAGTTTATTTTTTTTAGTATAAAATTGTCCTTGAAAAATAATTTATCAGGAATGTTAAGTAAATTTATAATTTTTTATTAAATATATTTTATAAAATATTTTTTCAAAAAATTCATGAATAACAAATAGTTATGGAAAATTGTAGAATGAGGATTTTAACTTTTTTTAAGAAAAATATTATTTTTTAAATAATGTAATCTAAGATAAATAGTAAAATTATAAGTTTCTAGAATTAGAGACTTATATAAAGTCAACCCTCATTTACAGTTAATCTAAATTAAAACAAAAAAAAGAGAATTCGCAGGATATGCGAATTGGATAATACGCTATAGAAATGTAAATATAAAGAAAAACTGAAAAAGTATGAAGAAATTTCAAAACTATTTTCATAAAACTATGTTCAGCATTTATAAGTAAATTTATCAAAGTTTTATAAAATAATTGGGTGATTCACAAGGTGTCTTATCATGTCATATTGTCCTATTGTCCTAAAATTTTACAATGGCTTAAAAATGTTGTTGTTGCTTTTCAAACAAAAAGTGTCTTATAATAATAGAACTTTGTACGCTATGTTTATTGTGCTGTCGTATTTAATAAGCAGAGACCTGTGCTAAACGGCTCAGCCGACTAAGCCAAGCCGCAACAGTTTTTGTAAGCCGTCGCCGTTCAATGTATAATTTTATCGGGCCAACATCCAAATTTGAGCGACGTTGCTAATTTTTGATAACAAATCACTGGTGGCGTCAAATAAGATCGGCTAAGGACTCTGCTGTTTTTGTTTATCAAAAAAATTTTTATTTATTTGTAATTTATTTACTTGAGTCTGCCATTACAACATCTAAAATGTACTTTTCGCACAAACTGGCTATTATTTGGTTTTTTTTTTTACTTGTTTTTGGCATTATGAAGGAAAATATTTATTTTTATAATTGTTTTACATCAGCTGATTTAAATTCAAAATAGCACACTTAATTATGAGGGGTTGTTCACAATAGTCTTAATTTTTCATGCTATTTTTATAGGACATATGACTTTATGACACTACTGTGAATCCCCCAATTGTTTTTAAAAATTTCGTCAGTTACATCTTGCAAAGCAATTTTTGTTGACTCCAAAAAATTTAATTTTATTTGAAGACAAATATATGTACACTAGAACTATATCCGCTTTTTATCTGGAGTGTTTCAAAATGGCGGAAAATTCTGTTTTCCGTTGAGTCCAAATTTAACTTGAAAGGATCTTCTTCAAGACCTTTAGTACTGCAAGGGAACTTTTAAACATGGTGGTGGGAATATAATGGTGTGGGGGTGTATTTTTCACTAAATGGAATCGGGCCTTTGTGTCTGATTAGTTAAACTATAGACCGTTACCTCTAAAAAAATATTTTGGAAACTCTCATGTTGCCGTTTGAAAAAGATGATATGCCTATCGGATGGATTTTTCAATACGATAATGATTTAAAGCATGCATAGAAATTTTTTATGTTAAGTTCTGGTTTCAAGACCAAAATATTAATGTACTTAAATGGCCAGGTCTGTCACCCGATCTTAATTCGATCTTAATACTACATTTACACCTGAACGAAATCTAGTAGATTTGATTTAAAATCTTTATTAAAATCTATACCGTTTATACCACTGTTTGTTGACATTTTCAAAGATTTCGTTATCAAAACAGTATATTCTCTACTTCTACTCTACTTCTCCAAAATTGAAACTCAATATAAAAAAAATGTGAGCAATAAAGTACTTGTGCAATTGCAATCACCTTATATATTATGATTGAATTTTTCTTTATGCAACGTAGTATAATTTATTATAATTTAATAAACACCACAGTTGCATCACGAAGTAGTACTAGATTTTAAGTAGATTTTGCCAAAATCTAGTGACGAAGTAGATTTCGTTTTGTATGGGAAATCTGGTAGAAATTAACAAGATTTCGCTCAAAATCCCTTAAGTACTAGATTTTGTGTAGGTGTAAATGTAGTATAAGAGAATTTGTGGGACATGGTAGATAAAAAATAAAACGTGATAAGGGATTGAATAAACAAAATTTTTTCCTTCAAATAAAAGAAGCGTAAGAAAGCATTTTAAAAAGCGAAATTAAAAAAATTAATAACTTCAATTCCTCTTAGATGCGCTGCTGTTTTGCAAAACAAAGGATATTCAATTAATTATTAGGATATTTTAGAAAATTTAAAAAAATATCAATAAGTTGGTTTAGTTTTTTTGCCATACAAAAGTGAAATATTTTTACTTTTCTTTAATTTTTTTTAAAACTAAAAATTTTTATTTAATATATTTTTGTAATAAATTAATATAACCCTAAGGAGTAAGATAACTCTTAATCTTTAAAAATTCTTAGTTTAATTTTTTACAATATTTCTATGGTTATGTTATAATATTAGGTGAGTTGCTTTAGTTTGTGCCACGTGTGTATTTACATTAAAAAAAATTCATTGCCAGTCGACTGATTTAGACCGTATTTAGACTATGCAATTAACGCCGCAACTTTTGCGTGCACGATTTTGTTTGTTAGCAAGAGAACACAGAAAAGCATAAACCGAAAACTGTCAAAATAAATGCTCGAGAAAAAAATTGTAATGTAAATGTGAAAAGATTCTCGAAGCAACTTTAAAAGAGAATAGCGAAAAGAACTCGGCGTTAATTGCATAGTCTAAATGCGGTCTTAGTATTTGTAATCGAGTTTTTCTTTGAGGGTTTAATATTTCAATTTGCAAGTATCATAATTTCTTAATTCTGACTACATATTTAAATTTCGAAACAAAATTATGTAGATACAACCGTAAAATTCTATTATCACAATTAAACTATGCGATTAGCAACAAATATGTTAAGCACAACCGATACTGTTTTCTCTGTGTAAAAATTGGTTAATATATTTAATTTTATTTAGAAAAATATAAAAGACTGTGATAACTCATTATTTACCTACATTTTGTAAATTTACTTAATAAAATATGATCAATGCATTTTAGTTTCCAAATTTTAGAGTCATAAACAGGGATGCCACTTAGTACGATCGCACAAAAATTAGTAGATTTTTTTTTAATTTAAGCACAACTTGGTCGTTTGATTGGCTTGTTTCAATTTTTTTAAGTTTTTTGTAGAATATCATCATCATTTACATACATACATACATATTTATATACTATTTCGTTTTCTTTCATTGGCTTGATATTGACTAAATCCCAGACCATTTATTTTGTTTTTTCCACTTTGTTGTTTTTGTTTGAATATATATTTAATAAATTGTTTATAACTTAAGCAAAAATATATTTTATAATTAGAAATAAATACAGAAATACCCTTGATAAATTTTGTGTCAATACTAAATATTTTAAGGACATTCATACAAAGACAGACAGACATTCACTGTAGCGTTACAAAACAAATAGAAGTTTACTTTAAGGCCACAAAAATCATAATTAAAAGTTTACATTAAATGTCAACAAGCTTGTATGTGAGGGTAGAAATTACTACAAGAAGAAATATCAAAGTTGTTTTATAAAAAATAAACACTTTGAAAAAATACATTCGAAGGAAATAAGCAAATATTTATCTACACTAAACATAATAATCAATTGAAATAAATGTCCTTAAACTCAAATGAATTAGAGTTGGTTATGAATGGCAAAATTAAAACCATTTAAACTAGGCGACAAAAAAAGCATAACCATGCCACACATCATGCACTCATTTAAAATAATGTTTATTTATTTAACAAATTTAAAACACGCGTTACATTTTCCAAGAACTAAACTTTTGTGTGTTTGAGTGTGTAAATAGAAATAACAATACGGGGATATGAGCAGGATATCCTGACTTCAGTTAAAACTCGATAAGCTTAACATATACACTTGGTGTGTAAACAAAAATGTCAATCTCATTAAAGCGCACTTGTATGAGTTTGTAATTAAAAATGTTAAACATTTTATTTTTTGTATCTTATTGCTGTTTGGTACGCATTTAGTTGAGCAAACATGGGTATAAAAAAAATTTTTAATGTTTTTTTTTATTATGAAATGTGTGACAATTTAAATAAACAAATTGTTTAAGAGCAGAGTTGTATTAACTACTGACTGGGCTATGTAACCGGGGATTAATACAAAGCAGAGGGGATAATATTTGTACTAAATTCAGACAGTTTTTAACTGTTAAACTGCTTACGATTTTTTTAAAATAATTTTCATGATCCCAACAGAATATTTTCACAACTAAAGCAAAACAAGTAAGAATGCTATATTCCGCCATGCCTAATTTAACAATACATAGGTATAGTGACCACGGCGTAACTTAGCCTAGATTTCAGATTTAATGTCATACGTCATTTGGCTTTATAATTTTCAATGCCAATTCTGATTTTAAATATTAAATTTTTTTCTTTACATATTAGTTGTTAACGAACTCATCATAAAATTATGATATAAAATTATGTATGTATATATAAATAAATAAATTTAAAAAAAAATAGAAAAGAATAAAAAGAAAATTTTGGCCTACCCGGGATTCTAACTAGCTTTCCCTAGTTCTGTAGTTGAGTGACATAACCAGTTGACTACCGACCTAACTTCATAATTTGCAATAATTTTGCAGATTTTATTAAAGATCATTTAAGGAATGTATATTTATATATGGATATAATTAATGGATGTATGCCACTAAATAAAACCAAAAATAATAAAAAAAAATTGGGGATATTTATTAATTTGGATTTTTTATAGTAAATTGTATTATCTCATTTATATGAAATACGTACATACATACTTATATGTTTCATTACCTTTATATTGATATTAAAAACATTAAAAACATCCCATTGTAAAATTATAAATTGAGTTTATGTATGTATGTCTTAAAAAAATAAAAAAAAATCTTTCTCAACTGGGATTTGAACCTATGTTCATCTAGTTTGTATTAATGTGTATTAAAAAGACGATGTGTTCTAGGTTTTTCAATCATATCTCAATTTTTTACTGAGCGATTTTTCCGATCTTCAATGTTGATCTGCCTTTAAATATTTCTAATATTTTGATAACTTATACGGGTTTTGGCGATGTCGGGGGGTTTCAAAAAGTTTATTTCAACGTACACACGGACAGACAGACAGACCGACAGCCGACTAATGCTTAATCAATTCCCCAATTCATAAGCTTTCAGAAAATAATATTGTAGAAATTTAACACGGAATGACAAACCTTCATCTATCTATATATATAAAAATCAATGTGTCTTTGTATGTTTGTTTGTGCTTTATAGACGGTCAAACCGATTTCCTTGAAATTTTCACAGAATCTCTCTGTATGTCTGGAAGGAACTATGGGAAGGAACTTTGGTTTGAAATTGTAAGCGGGCGGGGTGCCACACCCTATTAAAGAATAAGTATTAAATATTATGTGTCACGAAAGTTAATGCAGCTAGAGTACGGTAAACTTTGACATCCACACGAACATTTGGGTAACAAATGGGCGGACTTTCAATAGTAGGCGTGGCCACATGAATTAAATATGTACTAAATTTCGTATATTTGGAGAACGATATCGATTAGAGTACTAAAATTTTGCAAGAGCAACTTTGACACCCAAATAAATATTTCTGGAAAAAATGGGTACATTAGAAATAGTGGGAGTGGCAGCTCTCATAGCAATTGAATACTAAAATTCGTATATGCGGGAAGCGATAACAGTTAGAGTACCCAAGTTTTGCACGAGAAGCTTTGACATCTATATGACTATTTTGATAAAAAATGGATGCTTTAGTAATAGTGGGCGTGGCACCTGTCATATAAATAAAATACAAAAATTCGTATATCTGGGAAGCAATAATAGTTAGAGTACCCAAATTCTGCAAAAGACACTTTGACGTCTATATGATTATTTGAATAAGAAACGGTTGATTTAGTTATAGTAGGCGTGGCACTTGCAAAATAAATATATTTTTGAACTATAAAATTTTTATTTCATTACGATGGAGGTGGCGAAGCACACCGGGTATTAGCTAGTATATGTATATGTTTAACCTTTTACATTATCGTGTGACGGATATAAAACAAGATCAATGAGTCTGCTTAAAAGATAGGGGTAGTGAAGTATAGCTGGTAAGCTTGTATCTACCTATGAACCTAAAAGATGCCCCACAAGTATTCTACTAATCAACAGTTTTAAGTAATATTTTTACCTTTAGATAATGTTTTTAATAAAAATTGTCTTTGTTACCAAACAGAAAGTTTAAAATCAATAAAATGAATATGTTTTATAAAAGTTTAATATGTTTCGTTATTTTTTTTTTAATTATATTATTAAATTTTATTGCGCTTTACACCCTTTTATGGATAGAGATTTTATAATTTTTTGCTAAATACTTAACGCTTTTCTTTATTTCAAAAATGGCAACACTGATATTCATCATGATAAAAATAACTTATGTGTTAATCTAGGTTGTTATATATCTGTTTAATTCAGTTTATTTAAGCCGCTTTTGAGTGATTGAGTAACAAAGATCCTAACAGCTAAACATACAAACATTCATATTTATTAAACACGTATTAGAAAAATACATTTTATTATTATTTTTTCATATTGTGCGCGTTTAAAAATTTAGTTCAAGTTTCTTCCGAAATGTTCTCACTACTACTTAGAAAAAGAAGAAGTGAAAAGAATGCAATATATTTATATTAAATTTTCAACGTAGTTAGAAGAAAAGAATAAGTAAATAATATGCTTAATATTAAGTCTTAAATAGTCCGAGATTTGCCAGGAATTATTTAATTTTTTTCCTTACAAACCTTCTCCTGAAAATTTCGAATCAAATAAAAAAACATCAGATAAATCTCTGTAGCTGTTCTCACGTGATGCAATTACATACATGGACAGCTTCTGTTATATTTATATAGATTTATAAGTTTAGAGATTAAATTTTTTCCTCAACTGGTCCTATAATTTTTATGGCAATGGCAACCCTTATATACACTTGTATAATTTGGTATCAATTTTATTTGTAGAATCAAATTGGTAAGGGTTCAAATATGAACAAACACAACTGTTAAGTTTCTTTCATTGCAAACACTGACATTTCTGGTTGGATGTTTTCATTTATTTTTGTAAAATTATTTACACACGATTGATTTGTAAATTGAAATAGCAAGTTCGCATTTAGTGTAAAATAATTATCTGATGACATTGTCAGTTTAAAAGTTACATTTTTTGATAACTCTTATGAAGTGAAACCTTTCAACCAAATATTCTATGATAAGTGTACAAATATCATTAGACCTGGAAGTTCATTTGAATAGTTTTGATATAAGTATTTGTATTCTATTTTGAATTGCATGTAAATAAATATAATGTTGTTTATTTATTTATTTCTTTTTTAAATGTATAAATTTTAGGAGTATATTTTCACTAAATGTCCATTAGATAATAATTATTTTAAAAGCATTTTTCGTGTTGCTAAAACCACCAAACAATGCATCCATTATCTGGTGTAAAACTGCAGACATACAATATTTTACAATATGTCCATTAACGAAATATTTTTTGGTGGATAAATATGATCTCTTTGTATTTATTCTCAAAAGGTAGTTTTATTTGTGTATTGTATAAAGATGTTGTTGTTGGTATAGTTTGGGGATATTAAGTTTATGGTATGAAAAGCAATTTAATCTTTTATTTAATATGTTTGAATTAAAAATGAGCTTTAAAATATGCAACTTTTAAGAATTAAATAAAAGCGCCTAATTAGGTGTAAGTAAATATAATTAAAGATCTATCGTAGACTGTGTCGAAAGTATAAGGCTTATTTAACAAATTTCTGTACAACATCTTTCAAATCAGCCTTTAGTAGGCCCGAAATATTTTTTATGAATACGATAATTGTTCAAACACTACCTTTTTTGGATAACTCGATTTCTGAACGACAAGGTTTTGCCTTTAACCTTTTCGTGTTTGGAAATAATTTTAACTAAAGCTTATAGTACACAAAATATAAAAAGCCACATTCACATGTGGGTCTGACGTCACTAAAATGTTCAGCACTTTGGTTATATTTTTTTAAAAAGGCGTATTGGCTGCATGCGGTAAGATTTTGATATTACACAAAATGTATTTTAGTTCAAAAATGCAAATGAAACAAATGTGACCGAAGAGGATACATTTATGCCTTATGATGACGTCAAAATTATGTCACAACCAAATGCGTATGTGGCTTCTTACATTTCGTGTGCTACAGGCTTAAGTAGTTAGCATTTTAAAGAGATATTTACTATTTTGACGTGCACAAGTGGAGCGCTGTTAATTCGAATGTCTCGAATGTTAGTTGTTATTAGTTGGGGTAATGTAAAAAAATTGTCGAATGCTACTTAATACAAAAATTCAAAATTGGTGGTAGATTTTTCGATCTATTATTTAGAATGGGTTAAATATAGTTAACACAAGAAAAAATTACAAACAATTATTTCCAAACAAACAACCAAAAAAAGGAAGAATTGTATTAAGAAAATAATTCCATATAGAGTTACTTAATGTTTACCCAAAATGTCTACATATAACACTGGTCTGCAAAAAAAATTTGCCCGCCTTTAAACAAAAACATGTGGGCTATAGAAATTGATAACTCCTTAATACTTGAATCTGTAAAAACCGTTATTTAGCTGACTTAAAGAAAATTTTATTTTTATCATCTGCTGGTATTTTCATCAAAATCATTTTCAAGTTATGAGAAAATGTTTTAGTATTATCGCCTTGTTTTGGGGTGGAATATAAGGCATGAGCATAAAAAAATCTGAGCCCAATGGGGAAAAAGCGAAAGCGGATTTGAATTTACCGCGTCATAATCTATAGTCTACATACATATAATTATTCAGAGGCAATTTTGCTGGTATGGAAGAGCGGACAATTTATTTTATTTTTATATTTCCGTTAAAAGAAAAAAATAAATATTTGACTAGAATTTTTACATTGGTATTAACTATTTAGTAGATCACTATTTTGTTTACATCTTCTACATATATATAAATAAGTTGCATTGTGTTAGTAATTGATGTTCTCTAGAATGCGTAAACCAATTTTGTTTCTGCAAAGTTCATATGAAAGGTGACGTCAATACCAAGGTTGTGTGTATTGGTTTATGAGTAATAGCAATTTTAGTGAACACTGCATTCATTTCGAATATTTGTTTACCACAGACCATTAAAATTAAAGCAATTTATCACTGCTTTAAATGAATTCGTATTGATTTTTTTATTTTTTACGAAGTGTGCTAGTTTTTTTTATAAAGGTTTTCTTGTTTTTATAAAAGGTGTCTTAAGTAGTAAAAATTGACTTTTTAAATTCAATGTAATTTTTTTTTATGTGCAAGTGGCAGCTCTGAAATTTGTCAGCTCTCACATATGTTTCTTTCAATTATTAAGAATGGAGAGCTTAACGAAAGAACAATGCGTTATAATTCTGAATTTGAAAAGTTATGATGAGAGCGCTCGCAAACTTTGAAGAATTTGCAATCAAGAAAGTGCACCTTATATATCAACTATTTAAAAAATGGTCAAAACATTTGAAAAAACAGGATTGGTTATGGACAATCTGGACTTCTGCAAGTCTATGTTATGCTTTGTCTCTTAAAAATGTTGCTGAAGCAATTACTGTGCTAAAAACCGAGAACCAATCTCTGTGAAAAAGTCATAGAAATTTTCATAAAAGGAGCCTGTCAAGGGAGCGTTGGGGGCCTTTTAAAGGGGGGGGGGGTTTATAACGTACTTAATCTCAAAAATAAAAATATGTTTTTCATACTTTATAATGAAAAAGTACATTATTACTTAGACATACTTTAAATGTAGACTGACAGTTAAAGAGTCCTCAATACCACCTCAAATTAAACTAGCACACATTCAAAATTAAAAAATAACTATGGGGTAGAATCTACAAATTTTGACAAAAATTTCAATTTCAAACTAAAGCTTTTTAGAAATTTTTTAAATATAGCAGATAAAGGTGAACGCGTAAGATGATTGAGGTTTTAAGGGGTTAAGTTGATTTTCAATGTCAATGTGCGATAAAATATCTTCCACAGACAAACTGACATAACTAAATCAACTTAAAATGACACAGATAAAAGATAAATATTTCTAAATATTACACATACATGTTATTACAAAATGAAAACCCTGTTTCAATGCTCATTCTATTAAAGAGTGTGAAAATACCAATTAACATTTCAAACTATTTACTTATACTACCCGAAATCCGCTTAAACAGTGACATATCTGAAAAGTACTCTAGTGTCAAATTAAGGCACTCGACCGCGATCGAATTTTTACTAGAACAATCGAGTTCGCTGTGCTTTAGGTATTTAGATTCTAATAAGATTTTTCAAATTTCGATCACATTCGAATGCCGTAATTTGCGCCCTGTTTTAAAATTGCAAATTTTTAGTTATGACACTACATATTGAGGTAATGCAGCGATATATACTTCCATATACCTCCACTATTTACATTCATAAATGAACATTTTGCGAAATTAAATAAAAATACCAATTTTACTTTAATATATTAATTTTTTTACTTTAAATTTCGAAACCTTACAATGCCTTTTAAAAAACTTTTTCAACTATATGCACTTTAAGCAAAATTTCATTCAAAATTAATTTTAAATAAACTGCACCAACAATCTATTGTGAATATTTTACACCCCAATAACTGTATCTGTATTATTAAAACATAAGAGTGTATGGTACACATGTACCAGTTAATATGAACACATTTTAAACGACATTAAAACTAATTAATTTGCCCTCAACATAAAATGCATATAATCGGATAAATCAATAAGCCATTATTATTTAATAAGGATGGTTGGATGCCATCATACTGTTTTTCTAAAATAAATAAATTTATTGTGAAAATGTAATCAATTACAAACAATTTACATACACTGTTACATGTACATATGTATGTACAGTGGTTTACACTCATGCCTACATACAAGTATGCAAGTTAGTAACTTTTTTGATACCACACATCAGTATATAAGCTTTTATGTACAATTATTAGTATCCTTTAAAATGAGTGCACTACTACTACTGCAATAATGATGATACTACAACCTTTACAATGTTGGCTATACATGCGGATATTGCTGGTATGTATGTATTTGTTTGAAATGATATATTGGATATTTGGTGAAAGGATGTTACACTTAAGAGCCAATTGAGTAAATGCCATTAATCAGCAAATTGTCAAGTCTCATACAACAACATACATTCTACACTGAATTGGCCATTTAGGGATTTTAATTCACATGTTTGTATTAAGATGTTGTAGGGGTAGAGTGCATTGTTTGAGAATAGAGGGGGCAAAGCATGTATGTATTTGGATTTGAAATTTTTAATAACAAATTCAAGCGATAAAACTATAACGCATATTATGTAATAGTCCGAATGATGGTTTTATAACTAGATGGTTTAAATGAAATAATTTAATATGAGGAAACAAAAAGTTAAAGTACCCAAAAATTTAATAAAAAATTTCGATTTCGATTAAAATATTGCAAAAAAAGGAAATGTGAATGTTTATATCAAGTTTCAAAATATTTTTTAGTTGCTTTTTTTCTATCGACTTTTACCATTATTTGCATTAAAAAAATACAATAATCACGAATGTTTTTAAATGTCCAGTGGTCTAAGTAAACATAAACAAATCCATATCACACAGTCCTTTGCAATTGTCCGGGTATTTTGTCATACTGAGGTTTCCCTTTGCATCCCCACTTAATGTGTGCCTTCCTATGATCCAATGCTAGTTATTCACATGCTATGTATATGTCTCAGCATTCTCTAGGCACATTCTAAAAACTTCAGTTTAAAGGAGTAACATGTCGGACTGATGGATTCATCATCTAACAGCCCAAATTAATTCGAACTTTTAACGGGTAAAAATTTTTAAAGCTGGTAAAATCGGTAAACTTGTATCCGGTAAACTAAAATTTATACAAATTAACTAGAATAAACTGACAGGTGTCCGGGCGTTATTGAATTTTCAACCCGTAAGGGACAGAAAGGGGTAAAAACTATATTTTGGTACCTTTTTGATACCCCATGTTAGTTCCAAAGTGTAAATCAAATTGTGGAAATTACTTTGCGAAAAAATATTAATTAGATTATTATTTTCAACAAGGGATAATAATTGTCCCTCTTTTTGGTACTTTTTAAATTTTTTTTTTATATTATACAATAGGATTTGTAGTAATTTGCTACTAACAGAATATGGATAATTATTTAGGTAAATTTTTGGAAACTTCCACGGGGAAAACTTCAAGAAAATATGTTTAATTCTTTATTACCAATTCGAATAATATTTGTAGTAGGTATTTCACCAGACTTATGTTATTTGTTGACTATTTTTCATAACAGGGTAGAAAGGGGAAATTAAGTAAAACCTTTTTTTATTTATTAAAAAATGTTTGTTTTTATGCAAAATTAGAGTAGTTTTATTTACTTTAAATAATTTCCATTAAAATTTTATATTATTTTATATATATTTAAATATTTTAAACTACGAAATTGTAAATTATTGATATGGGAAACCCCAAAAGGTACCTTTTCCAATTGTTATGGTACTTTTTATATTTTCTACGTTTATCAAGCTATAATTTTGAAATTGTTGACTATTGACTGAAAAAATCACAGGAGACATAAATGGTACTTTTTCGAATGAATTTTTTAATAATAATAATAATATATTAGGAGAAAAAAAAAACGAAACTTTTTCGCATTTTTATGGTACCTTTTGTAGTTTCTAAACGTTGAATCAAGATTTTTAAAATTAGTGACTATTGATCCGTACTTTTTTAATTTTGTGGTACTTTTTTAAGTTTCTACATTTAAGAAGTAACAATTTTGAAACAATTGATTACTGATCTGAGGCGAGGCCACAAACGTTATGGACTATCAAAAAGGTACTTTTTGAATCTTTTAGTGTTTTTGTGCTTATTTTCTACTTTCATGAAGATAGAAATTTTAAATTTGGGAGTATCGATCCGAGCTGAGACCTAAAAAGTTGTTTGCTACCATAAAAGTACTTTTTCGCATTTTTATCGTGTTTTTAGTAGTTTCTAAGTTTATGAAGCTAAAATTTTATAACTGATCGGAGACTAAAACATTTATTGTTCAGCTATGATAACAAAGCAATCAAGCTACGATGATTTTTAATAATAATTTGTTTTCAAATGTTCTTCTTCTTCTTCTAATTGCTGTATAAATTTTATTATTATTTTAAAAGTTTGAGATATAATAAAATTTTAGAAAAATTTTTGAAGAATTTAAAAAAGTCAAGAAATAATACAAATAAACGATAAAATTAAGAACAGTAAAAAAAAAATTACCACAACCATGTTTCTTCTTCTTTTGCAATCGAAGTGTGTTTCCCTAATATTTTTAATAATTTATAGATATTTTGTGAAGCCTTTAGATTATAGCCACTACAAGTGTAATATTTTTTTCTCGTGCGAATCTACTTACGTACTTATATTTGTGGCTATGTGTAATAACACCTTATGTCGACATTAAAGCAAAATAATTTTCTAGCTTTTATTGTGGAGATTATTCAGATGCCTATTTACGTCTGATCTTTTTTTATTTCCGTATGTGGCTTAAGTTAAAACCCTTTTAAATTCGCTTAATTCTTAGAAAGAAAATATTAATAATACAATAGTCCTAAAATAAAAATTATTGCTCTTTTTTTAAACTTAGATTTTTTAAGGTTCTATTTTGAATTAATTTGACAATTTATTGTGCCACAATATATATGTGACAATAAGAAAAAACTGATTATGTGTGTTTTTATAGTGTTGCAGGATAACACTTTTAAATTTGTGAGTTAAAAGTAAATACTATTATAAGAATTCTGCGCTGTAGAAATTAAAGGGCATATTGGGTTTTCTATATTTATTTAAATTATAAGTAAAAATAAATTATTATGAAGAAATATTGGCAATAAGCTTTAAAGCTATAATTTTCTGTAAAGTTGTCCAAAAATCACTTGAATTCAGCTTCAAATTTCTTTTGTTCCTTTTGTTCTTTTTATTCCAATTTTAGCTTATGTGTGCTTAAGCAGTTTTTCTTTTTCACCAAAGATATGTTACATCAAAAAAATTTATTTTTAATAATATCTTACGTCAATTTAAAAAAGAAAATTTGAAACAAAAAGTTTTAATTTCTTTACTTTTGATTTTAATTATTGCTTACAAAATTTCTTTCCATATGATAGAAAAAAAAAAATATTAAAAAAAGGTACAAAAGTTAAAATTCGACATAAGCTATTATTACTTAGAGCCACAGATAAAAATACATTTGTAACATCGAATATACATACATACAGTTTTCATTTGCTTCATACAAAGTGCGCTTATGTCCTCTCTTGTCCTTTTTCCCGTTAAGTTCAATAATTCCCAGCGACTTGCAATGGCTTATATTACAGGCCTTTAAAAGTCATATGTAGCAATAAATTTCTTAACTTAACTTATTGCCCAAAAACATTCTGTTAAACCAATTCCAAAGGCTATTTATTGGTAAAAGCATTTTGGTTAAAAAGTAATTCATATCACAGGCGTTATATATACGTTCATAAATAAAATTCATACAAAATATGCAAACCAGACTAGTTTAACAATGACAAAAGTTGGTGCGACAATAAGTGCAATCACTTGTGCACTTGTGGGCATGGGTTATACGACAATATAAAAATGGCAATAACACAAACAAAAACAACAAAAAAGGTATAAACCTCAAACGAACCACATGCGGTAAATTGAATGCGTAATTTTGTAAACGCCATAAAGTATGCAATCAAGTAATTTATCATTCACCGAGCAGTAGATTGGTTGACATGGGGGTGTAAATATCTCTTACTCACATTTTCTTATTCAAAATATTCAAGTTCTGTGGCACGAAAACAACTTGGGTTAAGGTATACAAGTGAGTGATGATTATTTCTACATTGAGTGCTGACGGTTCCGTTAATGCTAGTGCTGTTGATGATAATGATGACGACAATACCATTTTGTCTGCTGGTAAAATGTGTTATACAGCTTATTGGCCCTTTTTAACTTTTAAGCTTTAATTTGTAATTTCCTCATACCTTTACCTCAATAGAGTTCTATACATTTCTCTTTTACCTCGTCATCCTTCTGTAAATGCTTAACTTTTTTCAATATTTTACCACTAATTGTTTGTGTTTTTCGTTTCTAGTTTTTTTTTTAGATGAGCCACGACCAGACTTAATACCTGTAAGTTGTTGTTATTGGGGTGTCTAATTAATTTTGTGTGTAAAATGTAAAAGATGATGAGAATTTTTAACAACATTGTCTGCCACAAGACTTTTTAAAGTCCCATCTGTTTTCATTTCTCATACCAGAGAAAAATGATTTTATTTTTGTAGAACTTAAAGTTCTTTTGTGTGTTTTTTTTTTGTACTGCTAAAAACTAATTTAGTTGTATGCCAGAAAAGCGAGTTTGCTTAAATTAAAGTCTTAATATTTTGAGAAAAAATAGAATAAAGCAGCCTCATATTAAAGAATCTAAATTTAAAACGTAGAATCGATAAATAGGACCAACAAATTAAAAATAGCTCTGCCATGTAAAAAAAAAAACCTTAAAAAAAACGCTTGCCTAATATGAAGAAGTATGAACACTAACTTAGAAAGCATGTAGTCTAGGGGATGGGGGTGAAATACCCCTGTTTCTCCATATTAAAATTTTTTTCTTTTAAAATTTAATAGCTTTGGCAGTCATAAAAATCAATTTATACATTTTAATAAAAAAAAACAAAAAACAATCGTAAGTAAAATCCACGCTTAAACCCAGGGTCTAAATTAACACCAATTTTAACACTATTTGGTTCTAGTTTTTATGCATGTTATTTAATTTTGTTATGTGTAGATCCGAGATGAGGTTTAAAATAACTTTGTAATTATTAATAATTTATTAACAATAAAGTCACTTAATCTGTCTTTTCAAAAAAGAAAGAAATAAAATAAAATTTGATATTCGAATAATACACCTGAGTTTTTTTATTTAAACACTCATTATTTGCCAATACAAATAATTTTAAAACACTGAAATCACTACTTTAGGGAATACAAGATACAAAAATCGTGGGCATGAGCACAATAAAATATAAATTTATGACAAAGTTGAAGACATTCTCTGTTATGCTTTCGTATGTAAGTATTTTCATGGATTCAATACGGTTAGAGAATTTCTTACACTCTCGTATAAAGGTTTAAATAATAATGATAATAATAACAATAAAAACTTATGCCGACTGCTTCCATTAAAATCGTTTCAATCTGATGAACTCGGCAATCCTATTTTATTAAAAAAAAAACAGTCAAAAATCGAATAAAAATCGAATCAGCTAGATAATTCAAAATTATTTAATTTATATAAGGTAATTGCAATTCGGTAAATTTTTTTTTTTTTACAATTGGAAATTATAAAGGAAGAGAGAAAATGTATGAAATTTTGACATTTAGAGAGGAACAGCTGATGATCAGCTAATCAATTTAAACCACCTAATTAAGACTACCCGGTGGACTAGTCAGTAGTGTGCTGGTCTGCTAGTTCGGGGGTTGCGGGTTCGATTCCCGCCACAGACTCCGGACTGGTCTGCTTCTCTTTCTATTCTAACTATTATATTAATATGGACCACACAATATGCCAATTGGGCATACGTGTATACCTGTCGTGGGTTTGGGCTTTTAGTGCCCTTCCTTTTAAACCTCCCTCCCTAAGACTACTTATGCGAATTTATGGAATATGAATAATAATTCGTACGGGCTTAACAATTTAAAAAACAAAGCCTATGAGATGGAGTCAACGCACCAGGAACACCGATAAACGACATGTCGGGACATTTTGAATATACATATTCACTCGCAAGTGTAAACAGCAAATCAAATCGCAATACATTAAAATATTTTAAATAAGTTTCTATTGATATTATATACACAAGACTTGCATATATTAAGGCAACTTTAGAGGAAATATTGAGTAAGTTAGAAAAAAATTCCATCTATAAATTCTAATAAATTGATGCAGGAATGGTAAAGTTGATACAGTTATAACGTTTTAGAATAAATTTAACAAAACGACCCTTAAGCTGAAAATTAAGAACGAACGACAAATTTTGATAGCAAAGCGAATAACAATCAGAAAAAAAAACAAATAAAATCTAGCCTAAATCTCTTATTATATCTTTGGCAACCCTCTTTCTCTCTTTTTCTAATCGATCTTCTATCTTAATTATATAAAGGGAAACACAATGGACTATATTGGTCTCCGAGTGTGGTTGTTGGAGGCGGATCCTGCTTCTGCATCCCCCTTTCCTACCTACCTACCCATTTTCCAAACTTTTTAAATGGGTTAAGGTTTTACTTATATATTTTGTTTCTGTAATAATAATGAGCTACCTGGGACATTGCAGTAAAAAAAATGTTGTTGGTAAATGTTTGACAAAATTTATGAAAAATTCAAGGTGTGAAATAAATTTAGGTCTTCAGGTGGAATTAATTAATTTTTTTTTTTACAACAATTCTTTTAGTTTTTATTATAAAAAATTCAGTCTAACACCCGCTAAGCAGTAGGTAAAGTACAAAATAACAACAATATTTCCATATATATTTCCCATATAAAAAATGATTTACTCTTATTACAGACATAAAAACACATAAAACTAAATAAAAACAAATGATTTTAATTAACACAACTTAATTATAACTAAAGAGTAACAGCAAAAACTTTAGAACTTGCCTGGGGCTTTTACAAGGAATACATTAAATAAATATATTAATTTTTTTTAATAATAATAATACATAATAAAACAGAGTTGATATATAAAAAATATAACCAATTTGCATAATAAAATAATAAACATCACAACTTATTGTGTACTTTTAATTTTTAACACAAGAAAATAAAATGAATGCATTCGAAGTGTAATAAATTATTTTTTAAGTAGTTTTGAAGAAGTATAATACACCCTACTTATACATGGGCTTCTGATTTGTCTTTATGTTTACATCGCCTACATTAAAAACATTGAAACTGTTAATTTTTCCATTACAAGTAAAATCTTTGTTCTAACATAATTCTCGCAATCTTCAAAACTATAAATATTTATTTGTTCTTAGAAATAATACTACGACATCTTAAACATAAATAAAATATAAAAATAAATTACGCTTAACAAATTTCACCTGTGACTTTTTTTTTAACAAATTTAATATGTATGTGTTTACAGAATTTAATTTTCAAGTGTGTAGTTAAAGGGGCTGTCATTAGGAGTAGAAATATTTTGTTGTTCTTGAATTATTTCTTAATATCTGACGTTATTTAAAATAGAATAAAATTCATTTGTATTTGTGTATACATATATGAACGTACACTTAAAGAATGTTCGCATTAGGTAAATAATTTACTAAATAGACGTAACCACTGTAGGAACAATTATTTGCTATGTTTTGACGATATTTGTAGTAAAAAGAATCACTAAAAACGAAATGCAGTTTTTCTAATAATATTAGCTTGCTTATTCGAGCAAATATTTTGCAATTTTAAGGGTAGCTTTTATCACTAAAGAGCTGCGTAAAATGTTCCAAAAGCTATATTTTTATTTCACACTACTTTTGATCAGTATTATTTAGTGCAAACATAAATAACACAACATTACACACACTTAAATAAGTTACTCCTTACTTGAAAATGTATTCTTTACAGCTTTGTTAGTGTTTGTGTTTTCAAACAAAGTAGAATATCAAAAGAAAAAACGACAGCTAAATAAAGAAACAATAAATTATAGCAAAAATATTGAGTACAATAGAACAAATAAAAAAAAAAAAAAAATATTAAGCAACCGTAACACGGAATAATTACATTTTGATCAGTTTTATCAGAAAATAATTTCTTATAAGCAATTTTTTCAATACATGCGAACTTCATATTTATAACAAAGTAAAAATATTTCTCTCTATGCAAGTTTTTCTGTGGCCTAGGGCTTTTACTCTAGGTCTACAATTAAAACATTCATTTCAGTTTTAATATTCTATTTTGTCTTTGTTTTGATTCGGCTTTTTCTTATTTGAACGTCGTTCTATTTCAGTTTTTTTTTTGTATACTATTTTTTTATACCCGCCACCAAAAAAATGGTGGGGGTATATTCATTTTGTCATTCCGTTTGTAACACATCGAAATATCCATTTTAGACCCCATAAAGTATATATATTCTGAATCGGGGTTTGATTTGATGACGATCTAGCTATGTCCGTCCGTCTGTCCGTCTGTCCGTCTGTTGAAAGCACGATAGAGGTCGCACCGAAAAAGCTAAAGGGCTCAAATTTTGCCAGAATCTTTCTTATAGACAAGGTTTGTTTGGTATTGAAAATGGGCTAAATCGGAATTTTAGAAAGAGAGTTATAGCTCGTAAAGCAAGAATAGGTCGAAAAAACCGTGTCCTTCAAACATCGAAAAAAAAGGAATTGTGTCCAAACGCATAAACGTAGAGTCATGAAACTTCGAATATATATTTCTCGAGTCAAAAGAATATTTCTCCCCAAAAATTGCTTAAATCTATGCATTAGAAAAGGAGTTATAGGTCAAAATGTACGAAAATTTATACCGCTCAGTGTATATTTGAAATTTAAAACGTAATAAAACTGACAAAACTATATGTACGGTTCTGAAATTTTGCAAACATGGTTTTTTGGTCAAAGTCTTCGTTATAACGGAAAATAAATGTGCCACGCCCACTTTTTTTTTAAATTTTTATAAAAATATATTAGTCATATTCATTAGCATTTATTCATTGCAGATGGCGACATCTGTTGAAGGCGCCACTACATTTTGCAAACACTGAGGATGATGTCTTTGCTAAACATCACGTAGAACACTAGATGACTCTAGTAACATTTTTTTGCACAAACTACAAAGGAATTTTATAGGGGTTTGTGAAAACGAAAATGACCGAAGTTTGTTGACAAAAATTAACTAGAGTAATGATTTGTGCCCAACTTTACATATAGTTGTACACACAGTCTTATGAGGTTTAAGATTTAAAAATATTTTTAAAAAATGTGCATCAGTAGATTTAAAATAAGTATTTGAATATTTAAAATACATATTTTAACAAATTAGTACATTAACATTAGTACAAATTAGTACATGAAAATAAATTGTTTATAATGTTTAGAAATAATTTGTTTTTATCTTTAGGTCTAAATTTTCCTAAATTCCTTTTTTTAATACACCATAACTTCTAGAAAACATAAGATAACAAAAAGAAATTAGCACCATTTAGTAGATAAAACTCTCCTCTCCTCCCCATTTTATACCCGTTACGATCCGACCGTGATCAGCAGACCAATTTTTGTGACACAAGGTCAAATATTTTTTGCAAAATTTTAGTAAAAGAGCTAAACAAATTTTTTTGTAATGTGTTTTTTTGAAGTATTTGAGTTTTTATATCCGCCACCAAAAAAATGGTATGTATATTCTTAATCGGGGTTTTATTTGACGACGATCTAGCTATGTCCGTCCGTATGTCCGTCTGTTAAAAGCACGATAGAGGTCCCATCGAAAAAGCTAGTGGGCTCAAATTTTGCCAGAATATGTCTTATACACAAGGTTTGTTTGGAATAGAAAATTGGCTAAATCGGAGTATAAGGAAGAAAGAAATATTGCCTAAATGCATGCATTAGGAAGGGAGTTAGAGATCAAAATGTACGAAAATTTATACCGCGCAGTGTATTTTCCAATATGTTAAAAATTTTAAATCTAATAAGAGTGACAAAATTTGATCTACGATTCTGAAATTTTGCAGGAATTGCTTTTTGGTCAAAGGCTTTGTTCTGACGGAAAATAAATGTGACACGCCAACTTTTACGCCCACCTCCCATACAACGTTTTCTCTCAAATTCTTATAATTTCTCTATAAATCGAGATTTTGGAATAATAAAGGACTATATTGAAATATCTAAGTTGTATTTACTAGCATAAATAACTTCGACACACCTACTATAACGCTCACTTTCCACGTTATTTACTGTTAATGAAATTTAAATTTATAAAACCGACAAAATTAGAGGTTTGATGATAAAATTTGCTACGGAAATCCTTCTAGTCAATGTAATTGTTATGCCAGAAAATTTAGGTGACACGCCCACTCTTACGCCCACATCTTATATAATGCTTTATTTCAAATTCATATAATATCTCAATGAATAAATATTTTGGAAGAATTACGGACTATATTGAAATATCTAAGTTGTATTTATTAGCAGAAACTTTATTGACACGCCTACTTTAACGCCCACTTTCATTGAAAGACTACATTTACAAAAACATTTTACCAGCATATCCAAGTTATAAAAGGTGGTTAAATTTTAAGGGTCGATGTTGATTTTGATTAAAACACAAATTATTTAGGAAATTATTATCATTTCTTTTTTAATGATAATATTTGTATGGTTCAATTATGTATTCAACAAAATATCGGCCAAATGGCCCCGCGACCTCAACGGCACACCTCGATCCGATAGTCCAAATTTTAAATAACATTGCTGATGCTCAATTGTTTGGCACGATGATGAGTCGAAGTTGACTGTTTTTTTGCCACACTATCGCGATAAACAGCAATGCTTCTCATTTAACGAATTTAGAAGGCATTCATAGATGTTTTAACATTTTATACAGACCTGGGGCCGAATTACGGCATTCGATATCGATCGAAATTTTACTCGAACGATCGAGTACGCTGTGCTTTAGGTATAGAGATTCTAATAAGAGTTTTCAAATTTCGATCACGTTCGAGTGCCGTAATTCGGCCTCTGTTTTAAATTTAAAATTTAACCATCCTCTACAAAGAAAGTGATGTATATTTTATTATAAAGAGATTATTCCGTAGCGATTAACAAAATAATAATTATTGTGCTTTAAATGTACACAAAATTGGTGGTGGGTATAAAAGATTCGGCACAGCCGAATATAGTGCTCTTACTTGTTTTTTTTTTTTTTTTTATACTTACTATACACACACTATTTTAAAATTATTAAGATTGCTTATAAGCAATTATTGTTATGCTTGTGCAGCTCTTAAGCATTTACTTAAAGTGTCAAAATAAGTTAAATGTTTTTCAAAACATTAAATACCAACTAACTGTTACTTAGATAAAGCACTTTCGCACTTAAGATTAAATTTTACTGAGTCAAAGCTACAAAATTATCCCATAAGCCAACTAAATTAAAAGATGAGCTTTTGTAGACTTTGTTTAATTAAAGGATATATAAACTGTATGACTTGAATTGAAACATAACATATTTATGCTCATAATTCATATTTTCTTATGGTAAAACCCTTTATTTATATAAACAATTATCCGCAAAGTCACAAAGATTTCACTTAAAATAATTTATAATATCAGCAGTATTAAATAATGCAAAATGCATTCATTAATTTTTAATTTTCAAATACTAACAATCTAGTGTTCTTTAAACAGTGCTTTAGTGAGGTGCGTAACTATACAAGGTGTACAGCGCCAACTATTTGTTAAAGGGTATAAAGGCCATTATTGCATGTGTGATTTAAAAAAAAATTATGATAATTTTGTTAGACTTTTCTAAAAGCTACCTACATCTTATGAAAATAATTGTTTTCACTTTGCAAACAAGTGGGTAAAAAAGGGCTGTAAGTGTTGAAATGAGAAACTTACCATCCGTATGCATTTAGTTTTCACAAACCATCCCAGCAAAAAATTTTCGGAATTTTAAAAGTATTGCATTCATCTTTGACATACATTAAGTGATGCAGTAATGTGTGGTAAACAAAACATTAAAAGAAATTCAAACGTATACATACTCCAAGAAAACTTTTTCGCTTGTTTATTATACAATTTACATGTAATGTAAAAGGGTGTATTTAAGTTTGTATTTTTTTTGGTAATTCCTACAATATTCATTATTTATGAAAAAAATGAAAAGATTTCGCTAAGTCCATCTGTCCACGTATGTCTTTAAATCAACTTTTTTAGGTCCAAAGTACATTTCAAAGTTTTATATGGTTTCCAAATATATATATGGTTTTGAGAACTATGCTTTTAAAATCAGTTACGTGACCATGTTACGAATTGAGATATGAGCAAAATAGCAAGATGGCTCAGCGATTTATTGTGTCTTTAAAACTTAGAATTTTTAGCACCTGTTAAACTTCTTGAAACGTTTGCTAGGTATAAACAAAATATTTAACTTTGGCAAGGATTACGGAAAATCTTTGTTCAATGGGTGAATTACCCACAAGAATATCGATTAAAAACTATTTGAAAATAAAAATCAATTAAAAGTTCAGATTATCGATTTCCTAAATAAGTTTTGGCCACAGCTGCACCTTATAGAGCTGCAACACAATAGATAATAGCGATAGTTTTATTTGTAACATACTATCGAAATTTCTTTTCCGCTATCGATATTATTGAAAGAAAAGTATTCAAAAAAGCATTAACATAGTGCTGTATGCTAAAAATTATTTATATTTAATAAAACCCTTTATAAAGTTTTGATAATTTTTATACATACAGAAGTTATGTTTTACAAAAGATTAGTTAAAAAATTTGTATAAAGGGTTTGTTAATTAAATCAAATTAATTAAATCGGCCGAGATATAGGCATCAAAATAAAACTAAAACTTACAAACGAAAATCTTTTTTTTTCACCTTCTGGACAACGAATAGGAGCGATGTAAGTATCAGAACAAATGGCTACACCAGCAGAATACAATACAAATTTTAAAACGTAATGGTCGTCATTACAAAATGCCGTACAATAAGTGCAAATATGGGTCAAAGTTCGTAATTAAAAATGTAACCTCTTTAACTTCCTTAATATTGGTATCAGAACGGTTTGACCGTTAGAATACAGTTAACTATTTTTTCTCAACCCCATCAATATGGGTATCGAATGGAAGGGCTTGACTAGTGCAATACAGGTAACTATGTAAAAAATTTAAAATCAAAGAAAGCGTCACAAATAATAAAGCGCAAATAAATAGCGTATAACATTAAATCTGAAGTCAGGGGCAGGCTACGAAGTGGTCACTATATCTGTAGACGTTATAGTGAGGAGTATTATCAGATTCGGCATGGCTGTATATAGCCTTCTTTGTTGTTTTTTCTTTGCGTATGTCTTACTTTTTTTTACTCTGACTCTTTATTTCTTATAACTAAACTAAACCGATAGATATTTGTGCATATTATTGGACCATTTATATAATGATAATACTAGACCATATAAATGATGAGTGAAATTATTTTAAATTAATAAATATTTAGATACTGTTTATTTCGACAACAAATATATTTTAAAAAATAATAAAATATAAGAATCGATCATTTAAAAAAATAAAAATGAGAATTTTTATAATACCGCTGACCCGGTCCGCGTTGCTGTAAATATCTTCGGAACTGCATAACCGATTTAAGAGTTTGATATCTCGTTTTGAAAAACAACACAACGGCTTAAAAAAAAAAGAATAAAATTAAAAAAGCAAACAAAATAAATATATCTATATGTCATTAGTGGTGCAATATGAAAATTTGACTTTGCCACGCCCCCCCCGCCTGCAGACCGAAAATCAAAAATCAGACTTCACAGTGTCCCAGCCGTTTTGGAGTCCATACGTAACATACATACACACATCCTGTTTTATATATATACATATGTAGATGTTTAAAAAATAGAACAGCACTGAGCACACTAAATATGTGTAACAGTACTGATCTCTGTTCAATAAAATTATTACAATATCCAGCGTTGGGGCGCATTAGATAAGAGAACATGAAAGTGGGTACCTTAGGTCTTCAAATTATATAGCCTAAGGAAATTATATCAATGGGACTGGGTACTAGACATAGTTGAATTATAAAGGAGAACTTTAAAATGGGTACTATAGGTCTTCAAATTGAAAGCCTTAAGATATTATATTAATGGGTATTAAACATAGTTAAACTTTAAATGGTTTAATTAAGAAACGAGTTTTTTTAAGTATTGTAAAACAAACCACTTTTTTATACAGTTTTCTCGCAAGTGTTATCCAAACATATTTTGCCCCCCAAATGCTTCTAACTTTGTTAGTAAGCCTTTTTACTAATGATCTATTTTGATAAGTTTAACACTTTTTCTATGTGAATTTTCTTTTAAGATTGTTTAGAAGCTCACCAAAGTTCTTAAGTCTCATACAATTAAAGTCATTTGAACAATTAATTGTATGGCGCTGTTAAGTTGCATGTTTAAGTACTATGCCACAAATTGAAAAAAGGGCAGAGAACTTTAATAACAAAATCATACACACCAAAAGGTACAAAATATAAATTGCCAGAGATGCAAATATTAAATCAAATGTACAAGTGATTACAAACTGGTACCATTTTAAATGTATTCGGCAGAAATGTGCGACGAACAGAAACGACTAAAATTTTCTATAATTAAAAAAAATTACAAAAAAAAAATAAATTAAATTTTTATTTCTTTATCCCATAAATATTGGCAACATTTAATTTATGAATAAACAAATTTAAAAATTTTTCACGGTGGACTCAATTATTTCATCTTTTTTATTCCAAATCAGTTAAATTTTAATAAAAGTACTTTATTTGCGAGTACACGAGGCTGTGTGTTTCTGGCGATTTAATGTAACTACAATTATCTTAACATACATAGTTTTCAAAGTAGCAAAAAAATATGTAGTTGAAACATTATATTAAACACAAAATTAGCTTAAAGCAAGCAAAAAAATAAACAAGACAAATAAAACTGTCTGCCAGTTCGCATGTTGGCATGTTTTAGAAGCAAAAAAGCAGCTTGACAAGATATGAATAGACGAACATAGAACAAATACAAAACATTATTACAACGTTTGATACAAAACAAAAAAAATATAAAAAACAGCAGCTATGTATTGTACTTACATATATGTACAACTATGGTACAACAAACGACAAACTTAAAGCATTAAAATAGAAAACAAGAATTAGAGATGCCACTGATCGCGGCGACATGCATGTCGTGGCATAATCTTGATGATGAATGTATAATTGCATGCAAACTGTTTTGATGAATGGAATGAATGAATGAAAAATCTATTAGTTTAAGGTGGCGAGCTATGATGGAGGTTCTATAGCATATACATACACACACATTCACATATCCATTTGTGGTGGCAATGTTTACTTAGTCTAATACACCATTTGAAAAGAGTTAATTTAAATGTTTTTTTTTGTTCTGTTGTGTTTCGTTGTTCTCCTAGATGTTACAGGAGTAAATGTCAACCAGCATAAGACTACCACAATTCATTTATCCATATATTTACTATGAACTTAATAAAATCTAACATACACAATAATGTCCAATAAATTTATGCAGAAGAGAACAGTGGTACGAAAGCAGTTTTTATACCCGCCACCAAAAAAATGGTGGGGGTATATTCATTTTGTCATTCCGTTTGTAACACATCGAAATATCCATTTTAGACCCCATAAAGTATATATATTCTGAATCGGGGTTTGATTTGATGACGATCTAGCTATGTCCGTCCGTCTGTCCGTCTGTCCGTCTGTCCGTCTGTCCGTCTGTTGAAAGCACGATAGAGGTCGCACCGAAAAAGCTAAAGGGCTCAAATTTTGCCAGAATCTTTCTAATAGACAAGGTTTGTTTGGTATTGAAAATGGGCTAAATCGGAATATTAGAAAGAGAGTTATAGCTCGTAAAGCAACAGTAGGTCGAAAAAACCGTGTCCTTCAAACATCGAAAAAAAAGGAATTGTGTCCAAACGCATAAACGTAGAGTCATGAAACTTCGAATATATATTTCTCGAGTCAAAAGAATATTTCTCCCCAAAAATTGCTTAAATCTGTGCATTAGAAAAGGAGTTATAGGTCAAAATGTACGAAAATTTATACCGCTCAGTGTATATTTGAAATTTAAAACGTAATAAAACTGACAAAACTATATGTACGGTTCTGAAATTTTGCAAACATGGATTTTTGGTCAAAGTCTTCGTTATAACGGAAAATAAATGTGCCACGCCCACTTTTTTTTTAAATTTTTATAAAAATATATTAGTCATATGCATTAGCATTTATTCATTGCAGATGGCAACATCTGTTGAAGGCGCCACTACATTTTGCAAACACTGAGGATGATGTCTTTGCTAAACATCACGTAGAACACTAGATGACTCTAGTAACATTTTTTTGCACAAACTACAAAGGAATTTTATAGGGGTTTGTGAAAACGAAAATGACCGAAGTTTGTTGACAAAAACTAACTAGAGTAATGATTTGTGCCCAACTTTACATATAGTTGTACACACAGTCTTATGAGGTTTAAGATTTAAAAATATTAAAAAAAAATGTGCATCAGTAGATTTAAAATAAGTATTTGAATATTTAAAATACATATTTTAACTAATTTTTTTTTATCTATCTATTCTTTTGTAAAGGGTGGTTAAATTTTAAGGGCCACAGGGTGATTCAAAATAGACATGCTCAGCATTTTGCTAAAACGGGAAACTTATTAGTAAGATTTTGATTTTTAAAGTTCTATAACATTTTACTTTTAAAAGATTTTCAAACGAAATAAGTTTTGTATAATTTTAAAATTTGTTAACCATTAGTGCATGAAAATAAATTGTTTATAATGTTTAGAAATAATTTTTTTTTTATCTTTAGGTCTAAATTTTCCTAAATTCCTTTTTTTAATACACCATAACTTCTAGAAAACATAAGATAACAAAAAGAAATTAGCACCATTTAGTAGATAAAACTCTCCTCTATACCCCTATACCCCACTGTATACCCGGGACGATCCGACCGTGATCACCAGACCAATTTTTGTGACACAAGGTCAAATATTTTTTGCAAAATTTTAGTAAAAGAGCTAAACAAATTTTTTTGTAAAGTGTTTTTTTAAGTATTTTAGTTTTTATACCCGCAACCAAGAAAATGGTATATATATTCTTAATCGGGGTTTTATTTGATGACGATCTAGCTATGTCCGTCCGTCTGTCCGTCTGTTAAAAGCACGATAGAGGTCCCATCGAAAAAGCTAGTGGGCTCAAATTTTGCCAGAATATGTCTTATACACAAGGTTTGTTTGGAATAGAAAATTGGCTAAATCGGAATATAAGGAAGAAAGTTATAGCTCGTAATGCAAGAGTAGGTCGAAAGAACCGTGTCCTTCCAACATCGAATAAAATGGAGTTGTGTCCACCAGCATCTACGTGTGAGTCATGAAACTCCAAATATAAACTACCTGAGCAAAAACAATATATCTACCCAAAAATTGCCTAAATGCATGCATTAGGAAGGGAGTTAGAGATCAAAATGTACGAAAATTTATACCGCGCAGTGTATTTTTCAGTATGTTCAAAATTTTAAACCTAATAAGAGTGGCAAAATTAGATCTACGATTCTGAAATTTTGCAGGAATTGCTTTTTGGTCAAAAGCTTTCTTCTGACGGAAAATAAATGTGACACGCCAACCTCCCATACAACGTTTGCTCTCAAATTCTTATAATTTCTCTATAAATCGAATAATAAAGGACTTTATTGAAATTCATAAGTTGTATTTATTAGCATAAATAACTTCGACACACCTACTATAACGCCCATTTTTCACGTTATCTACCGTTAATGAAATTTAAAAGCTCATAAAACCGACAAAATTAGAGGTATGATGATAAAATTTGCTACGGAAATCCTTCTAGTCAATGTTATTGTTATGCCAGAAAATTTAGGTGACACGCCTACTCTTACGCCCACATCCTATATAATGCCTTATCTCAAATTCATATAATTTCTCAATGAATAAATATTTTGGAAGAATTACGGACTATATTGAAATATCTAAGTTGTATTTATTAGCAGAAATTTTATAAACACGCTTACTTTAACGCCCATTTTCACTGAAACACTTAATTTACGAAAACATTTTACCAGCATATCGAAGTTATAAAGGGTGGGTTAATTTTAAGGGCCGATGTTGGTTTTGAATAAAACACAAATTATTTAGGAAATTATTATCATTTCTTTTTTAATGATAATGTTTGTATGGAACAAAGTATCGGCCAAATGGCCCCCGCGACCTCAACGGCACACCTCGATCCGATAGTCCAAATTTTCAATAACATTGTTGATGCTCAATTGTTTGTCACGATGATGAGTCGAAGTTGACTGTTTTTTTGCCACACTATCGTGAAAAACAGGAATGCTTCTTATTTGACGAATTAAGAAGGCATTCATAGATGCTCTAACATTTTATACAGACCTGGGGCCGAATTACGGCCATCGATATCGATCGAAATTTTACTCGAACGATCGAGTACGCTGTGCTTTAGGTATAGAGATTCTAATAAGATTTTTCAAATTTCGATCACGTTCGAGTGCCGTAATTCGGCCTCTGTTTTAAATTTAAAATTTAACCACCCTCTACAAAGAAAGTGATATATATTTTATTATAAAGAGATTATTCCAAGCGATTAACAAAATAATAATTATTGTGCTTTAAATGTACACAAAATTGGTGGTGGGTATAAAAGATTCGGCACAGCCGAATATAGTGCTCTTACTTGTTTTTTAGACATGTCAGTGCAATATTAAATTAAAGTGTTCACTATTATTTTCTTTATGACCAATAATTCTTGAATTTTTTTTGATAAAATCTGAGTTATATGGTTTTATCCGTAGAGGTGAAAAACTTCAAATTGCAATACTATTGTCTACAAAAGCAAATTTGATAGTTCTTTGTAATTTGAAAGTTAGTTGGGTTTCGACATTCATAATGATAAGAAATTGTTTATATATTAGGATGCTCGAACAGTTATTATTCGAACGATTTTAACCGGTTTTTTTCAGTGGCGAAGCCTAAATACACCGGTTATTTTGGTACAAATAAACCGTTTGTTATTATGAGCTTAACTAATAAATATATGCACAAATCAAAATGCCCCACAAAGGTCAATCATACAGAACACATTTTGGAGGATTTGCTTTATTTCGATAAATGTCATAAGTGATCTAAAAGGCTAAAAAGATTATCTGGTGCATTATTTTCTATAAGTCAAATATATATGCTAAGTAAATGGTTATTTTCAATGTCAAGTTTCATAGAAACAAAAAAATAAATAAAAATAAAAGTAAACATTCCTCAAAACACTTAAACTACATTTTGTTTTTAAAAGATTATTTCAAAAGAAGCAATTAAAAAGTAAATTTTTTTAATTATTATTAGTTTAGTTGAATAATGTGGTATTCATATACATAAATTATTGCATTAATGAAACTGCATATGTTTATATAAAAATCTATGTAAAAATGTATAAATATGTTCCTATAATATTTAAAAGCAAAACTTCTTTAAATATTTCTGTCAAGACTGCAATATATTATGTTCATTGTTTACCTCTGTGATTGTATTTATTTAAACTTTTTATATCAATAAATAATTTGATTTTTGTTTTATTGTTTATTCGAATAAAGCCCGTTAATCGGTAATTTTTTAAATGCTTAACCGAAAACTGATATTTTCAAATAACAACTATTCGAAATAACCGAAAACCGCTCCTTTGCATTATAAAATCTTTTGAGCGTATGATTTCTCGAAGAGGCGATCACAATTAGCTAATTAGATCTTGTGATTTAAAATCTTAAGGCATTTTTTTTGGGCTACGTGAAAGATACGGTTTATGTACGGTTTATGTACGAGATTTGGTGATACAAAATTTCATAAAAAGAACAGATAGAGCTGGGGCGGCTATTTGCTTGATATTGTTTTACATTACTAAGGGAATTGCCTCCTCTTTAAAATTAAATAAATATCCAATGACTCGGTTTGAAACTACTGTTTATTTTATATATCGAAATGAAACCTTTTTTAAGACTCTTTACAATTAATTTGCTAAAGGAAACTTTTGAGGAACGTTCAATTAATTAAACGAAGTTAACATGTTAATTAGATTTCAGGCCATTTTCTTTATGGATATATAGAGACTTTTGTCTCGTCTAGGGTAATCAAATATTTCGCATATATGAAAAACCGGTTTTCGAATAATTCAAGGTATAACAACCGGTTTCCTGAATAATTGGAAAACCGACAAATTTAAAAAGAAATTGTTTTAAAAATTCGGAAAAATATAATAAAAACCGGTTTTTCGATTTATCCGGAAACTGATTTTGAGAACTCTAGTTTTGCCTATAAACTGTAAGCAGTTAAAATTGGAAAACAAACATTCTAAGCGTTGTTGTTAAAATACAGCCTGATATATATAGTTTTGTCTTGGCTAGAGTAATCAAATATTTGTCATATACGAAAAACCGGTTTTCGAATAATTCAAGATTTAACAACCGGTTTCCCGAATAATTGGAAAACCCACAAATTTAAAAAGAAATTGTTTTAAAAATTCGGAAAAATATAAGAAAACCGGTTTTTCGATTGATCCGGAAACGGATTTTGAGAACTCTAGTCTCGCCGATAAACCGTATGCAGTTAAAATTGGAAAGCAAACATTCAAAGCGTTGTTGTCAAAATACAGCCTGATATATATAGTTTTGAACTGATGCATAAAGTTTTGCACTTTTGTTTAATTTTTGTACTATCTTCGAAAATGAATGCCATAAGATTATTATTACAAACTTTATTCTGTTTAACTTCTACTAATTAAATAATTATTTTGATTGTATAGATTTTGAATTCCTCTAAACTTTATACACGTTTTTACGCCACTGTTGCTTCATAATGTCTTTAAAATGTTTTAGCAACATTTGAAACATCATGCATGATGCATCATGATGACGATCATGCATTAGGTAAAAATTGCAATGTATCATTAATAATTTTTTTTTTTAGAAAATGTTTAAAAAAGGAATTTTTCGTTTAAGGAAAAACACAAGAAGCCGTTTGTTTTCCGAAAGATAATTTTCGTTTTAACTGTCTTCTTAGCAAAAACGTGTAAAAATTGTAACAAATTAACATAAATTATATACTATTTACTTATATTTCTATGTTTTTCAACTTTTTAATGCTTGAGAACATGTTTAAGAATGATGGTTTGCAAGTTCATATGTGTTTGAGCACTATAAATTAAAATAGTTTTATTAAAATTATTTATGTTTAAAAGTCATTTGTTTTGGGTGGAACATCGTTTTCTAAATAGTTTTTATGATGTAGACATCGGTTGTAGGAGGCATTTTTGCCATTTTTGTTTTAAAGAATTTAAAAAAGAAAACACTCTAACTCTTGTCTCGCAAACATGACATAAGATGCATGCTTTGAAATCATTAAAGAACAATTAATTAAAGTCAAAGCTTTAACCATCATCACAACCACAATGTGCTCCCATATGAATTGCCTTTTTTTCGCTGACAATCATCATCAGTAGTACGTACATACACTGGCTTGTTTATAAAATTATTTACTTGATTGTTGTCTCTAATTCTATATGTTTATTTTTATTCATTCATTATTTTTTAACTGATGTACGAGCGTATGGTCGCAGTTCTTTGAATATTTTATACAATTAATATTTAACGTATGACAATAACAAATATGACCTAAATTATTCAATTTATAGCGTTTTATTTGTTTTTAATTTTATGATTTGTTACGAAAAAGAAACTCTTTTCTTTTTGTGAGTACAACAAATTAACCTTTAATGGTGCCGCTGGTTAAAGCGGAAATTGTACTATAGAAGGTATAAGTACTAAAAATTTTTACACACACTATACCAGCCAAAACTTATCCAGTTAGCTTTAAAACGTATGTCAGATATTATCTTTTCTTAATTTATCTTCCACTGTTATTCCGGTTGAAATGAATAGCGTGAAAAACCATTAAAACTTTTCTAAAAAATCCCATATTGACTTTCATACAAATAGCAACAGATCTGAAGATTAATCGTTACACTGTTTTTAAAGCCACTAAACAGTATAAGGAAGACTTAAAAATTGAAAGAAAACCTAGGTCTGAAATTCAAAATATCTAACCAATTAGGCCAAAGAAATTGAACAACTCTGTCGAATATTATAAACCGATTTTTTCTCTGAATGGTTTCATGAATTGAAAAAATTGTGTAATTTGGGCCTCAGAAAATCCTTATGCAATCCATTAGAAACTAATGCGTTCACAACGAGCAACTGTCTGGGGCGAATTTTAGTCAGAAAGCGTGATGTGGTCCTGTCAAAACGGAGTCATACAGACTCTACTTGACTGTTGGCGTGCAGCGAACTACCACGATAACCAACCAAGCGACCTGCATTCGTTGTAGGAAAAAGCACCCTTTTTATCTTGTTTTTTTTTGTTTGGGATTTGTTAAAATCCATACAAAAACTTCTAACCATATTTACAAGTTTTTGAACAAAATTTGTAAAAAATATATTTTTTATAAAAAATATTGATAAAATTTATAAAAACTTTATAAGAAAATTTTTAAATATTTCAAAAAATTAACAAATAACTTAAAGTGCGATCTAAGTATTGTATTGTCATAATTTAAAAAAAATAATTTTAAAAATTTTTAAAAAATTATAGCATTATGACGATACGGTATAAGGACTTCTTGTGGATACATTAAATATAAGTATAAAATCTTATATAAAATTATGCAATACTTTGCAAAAGTTTATAAGAAATTTTCTTATTACATATAGTAAGTCTTGGATTCATAAGAACCTGCCACATATAAGGGTTAATGATAAAAAAGGGTATCCCCTTATTTATAAATGTTTATTCAATTTGACCCGCTTCTTTCAATTTTAATTATATACATACGTATATGTATGTATATGAGTCTTCTTTTTCTATTCTTATAATAGTTCTATTTAAAGTTGAAAACGAAATTTTTTCTAATTAGAATTAATTAATTATTGTAGTAACATAGAATGTCTTTTTAACCCTCGCCTATGTAGCCATGTGTAAAAAAATGTAAATATTTTATTTCTTTGATGTTGTAATAATTTTTGTAACTTTTACTGTTGACTGCATAATTATGATTAAATGATGGATGTATTTAGAATTTAATTGAAACACTAAGTGTGACCCTTATAATAGTTTTCTGGCACAACTATTTAATACTGTTTGTTGTCTTGTAAAGGGTATTATGTGCATTAGAAACTTTAAAGCAAAAAATTTGACAGGAACAAAAAAGTGTGTAAAAAATTAATTTTCTTAAAAAATATAAACTTTACGTTGTAATCGAATTATTTGTTGCCAAAACTGATTTGATTTTTATTTAATTTTAGTTAAGTCTTGACAAAGCAAATGTAGTGATCGCAAGAATGTATTGAAAAACACTAATTTTTATCCTATTCCCACTGGTCTTATATAAAAGCCAAATTTCATTGTTCAGTTATTGGAGTTTATATGAAACTTTTAGATTTTAAAGCGTCTTTCTCCAATTATTCAGAAGATTATCAGAACGTTTCAATTGCCGTAAAATTTTCCTTTTCCTAATTTTATTGACCGAATTATCTGAAATTAAATAATTGCACTCAGTCTTCACTTTTGACCCACCCTGTGTGTATGTTATAATTAATGTTAAAAAAATCATTAAAATTATTTTCCAATCAATGTATGTATATGAATATGCCTTGTTTCCAATGTTTTTTATTTTTTATTTTTTTATTTTAAAATACGAACACGTATTTGTTGAGATATTTGCGTTTTTTTTCTTTATTATGAAGGAGATATGTTACTATAAAGTATGACTTTATATGACTCTGATGACAGTTCGTTACTCTTTTTATAAAATTTTCCTTGATTTGTTTTACAGAAATGTGTCTATATCCACCGATGACGTATTGTGTCATGCATTTGATTTCAAAAAATGTTCCTGCTTTATTCATTTAAATCACATTTTTTTACAAAACCCCAAAGAAACAAATCGCACTTTGCTAAATCTTATGATCTTGGTGCCCAGTTGAAATAAGAACTTTTCGAGATAATTTGGTCTCGAAACTGTTGCTATAATAAATAGATTTCTGTGAGATGTGACATCGTTTTGCTAAAACCACATGTCTTCCAGATCCATTCCATGCAGTTGAAGACACTTAACTCTGTTTTATGAAGTTCATGCAACGAATACCATTTACAATCACTGTTATTTCTACTAATTAAGCAGTCTGACCCAAATCCGCGTCAGATATTTGGTCGCTGTGGATGAATTCGTGTTTCTTGGATTGCAAGAGGGTATTCCGAGCGCCAAATATATAAATTTTGTGTATTCACAAAGCTCTTCATATGGCAATGCGCTTCATTGGAGCAGAAGAGAATTTTTTTTCGAAATATTGGCATTGGCTTGACTTTGCTCCATTACGCATTAAACGAACTATCGCATTATCCATGGTCTGCTGGTTAAAGATAATGAGAAGCTGAATTTTGTACGAATAAAGGCGGAGATCTTTCGTCAAAATTCACTTCGTTGTGTTCAATAAAATTTTGAGTCTCTGAGACTGATGCCGAATTGATGTCTTCGGGTTTTCGGCAACACTCTCGTTTGCAATAGCAATGTTTTCAAGAGACCGAACGCTACGCTGACGCACAGTAGTCTCACTGTCTATAACCGATCCAGTTTCTTAAAATTTTTTGACTACTTTCTGCGTGGTTGACATATTATTGACTAAATATTCTTCGAAGTTTGAGAGTGGCCTCAGAATTGCTTTCCAAATTTTTTAAATAAGTTTTCACAATTATAACGTGTTGTTTCTTGTAAAGTGCTCTATGGTTCGACAGTCATTAGTGAATTTTCAGTAAAAGTAACATGATAAATGTTTGTGGAAACAAGAATTTTTGAGGTATAGTTGATATGTTCTACTGCTGTCAAGATCAATAGTGAATTAGTATAGTTTTTCTATCAATAGTTTTTTAGTGCAAAATAAATAGGATGTATACGTATAAGTTAATATTATTTCATACACTTAAATTGCTTACAGATATAATTTTAATTTAATTTTTTTTATATTTTATCTGTTTATTATTTGCACTATAATTTTTGTCATCATGACAGTGGTGACTTAAGTGGAAACTTTCATTGTTAACATATATTCAATTTATTAGGATCTATAGTTTCAAAATCTATTGAAATAATACGCAAAAACAGTATGGACTGTGCAACTTTTTTTTCATATATTTGGTTCGTGTTTTAGTCAATTAAAGTTGAGTTTAAAAAAGCTTAAAGTTTCATTACATTTTCTGTGGTAAATATAATTGACCAGTTGTACAGATATGAAATTAAAATAATTTTATTTTTACCCTGACAACAATCAAAATAGTTTCTACATTCCCCTAAAAGTATTTAGTTTAATTAAATAAATAAAAATGCAGAATACAACTATGAGAATATAATTGCAAAATGAATAACAAAACAAATTAAAAAAATATATTTTTGATTATGATTTTTCAAATTTACTAGAAAACAATAGTAAAGAAAATAAATCATTTTGCTTATATTGTCATGCCATCAACTATATCGAAATCACACCTAAGGTCATTAGTTTGGCACACAAATGCATCTTTGAAACAAGAAAAAATCTAGGCTTTCGCTTCGTTAATAACGCACCTCTTAAAATATTATATCGCAGTTTTCTGATCGGCACAAGCATAACTAAATGAATAGACAACAAAGACACAACTATAAACAGAAACAGAAAAACGGTCATCAAATTGTAACGCAAACTATTATGAGGGAGAATGTACTTAAATAATACTCGCATTGTTGTTGGCTGTGTAAGCTCGGCCAAGCTGTTTTAACAGCAAACAAATCAAAGATGTTTGTAACAATTTCTACATCATTTAGTTGTGATAGTTTTCCTGTTAACAATGTTAACACCAATCATACCAATATTTTGTGCTTTTACAAAAGACGACAACACAGTTATTGCAAATGTTCAATGTTTTTTTTTTTTGGTTTTTTTTTAATCCCAACAACATTAAATTGCTGTTGTTGGGTCATTGATAGTGCTTTTATGCTGCCTTTAATAAATGGAAAGCAAATGTGTTTTATGATGACTTAAAATTACGAGGAATAAACTCATACATACAACATACCTAAATACACACACATATACATACATATGTATATGTATGTGGATAGTTTTAATGGTGTTTATATGAGGAACCTATTTAATAAAAAAAAAAATTCTCTTGTCTAGTTTTCACTGCTTTCGTTCGTTGTACATATGTGTGTGTGCAGAGGGGGTGGGCATAAAGGCAGTTGGTTCCTTATTTTTTTGGTTTATTTTTTTTTCTATGATTTCCCATATGAAATTTTTAACTTAAAACGAAAATCATTTTTAAAAAAGAAAATAAAAAAATGTTTTTTTTTTTGTTTTTTGTGAATTCGTTAAAAGACCATTAGACACTCAGAGTTGATATTGGATTTGAAATAAGTAATCATGTTTAAACTTAAAGAAATATGTTCGTACTTTTAATTGTAGTTATAAAGAGCGACTCTGTAAAAGTGCACTTTTTAATTTTAAAATGAAAACACATACTTTTTAAATGATTTTGATTTTTTTTTATCGACTTGTAAATAATACATGTTCCGATTAAATATGCAATCAACTATCCTTCAACTTGCTCCCATGACCTGATGACAGCCCATCATTCTTTTCATAATTTTTCCATGACTTCTTCACAGAAATGTGGCTCTATCTGATGGCTAGTTGGATCTGAAGTTCGAGTTTAGGAGTTGTTTCTGTCTTATTCGCATAAGTCCAAGATTGTTCAAAACCTCAAAGAAAACAATCGCACTTCACTAATCCTCATGATCTTGGTGGCCAGTTTTTATCAGAATTTCTAGAGATAATTTTTCCGGAAATCGTTGCTGCCATAAATAAATTGCTTCCTGCGCGCTATGGTAGGGGCGCCATCTTGCTGAAACCATATTACCTCTAGATCCATGCCGTCTTGTTGAAGCAACAAGAACTTTTATCAAGCTACTGTAACGAATGTCGTTCAAAGTTACTGCAATTTCGGCCTCATTTTTTAAAAAATCTGTACCAGATAGTTGCTCTTCAAAGGTGCATTTTTTTTCTCATTGATTGCATGATAATTTTTTCTCTTTATTCGATAATTTTCTGTATTTATTAAGCCATTTGGATGCAAATGTGCTTTACCGAAGAGATGACTTTTTTAATTTGGCATTGACTTCACATAACTCCATTTTCCGCTAAACAAATTCCCGGCACTTGCTATGCTCTGCTTGTTTGAGCTCCTGAGTAAGCTTAATTTGTACGTATAAAGATTTTTTTAATCAACTGCGTAGTGTTTTGTGAAATTTAAAGTTGTTGACAACGATGGCGAATTGATGTTTTAGGGTTTTTGGCAGCACTCTCGTTGACAAAAGCAATGTTTTTAAGAGACCGACTGGTATAATGGACAAAAGTCGTACTATATATAACCTAGTGAGTTTCTTCAAATTTTTTGACCGCTGTTCGAATGGTTGACACATCATGCTATAAACACAATCAAGTCCACCGACCATCGACTACAAGATGTCAGAAATAGAATACATGCGTGCTTATGAGAATAATTCTTTTAGCCGCTACACGACTACCGACTACACGGCTACTTTTGTAGCCCGTAGCCAACTTAGGCTAATTTCTATTATTTTTGGCTACCAAAAACAGATTAGTGCTGCCAATACAATAAATGCATGAAATGGTGGTTTTAGAAACGCAATACATTAAATATTGCTATTAAAAACGCAAAAAACTATTATAGTGGCACCATTGAAAAATAATAATCATCTGTTCATTTGTTTGTAGTTAGTGGTCGGTAGTCGTTAAAAGAATTAAGTAGCTGGCGACATGGCTATTTTTGTAGCCAGCTACTTTTGTAGTCGGTAGTCGATGGTCGGTAGCCTTTGATTGTGTTTATAGCTTTAGGTACATTTAACCGTTTGAAAATTTTTTGATGGTTGCAAACGGTCTCAGCATAACTTTTCAAATTGTTATAATAAGTTTTCACAATTATAACGCGTTGTTCTTTTGAAAAGCGCCCCCTGTTAACAATAAGAACAAATTCAAATTCATAAATTTCAAAGTTGCCGCTTGCACAAAAAAAAACTAAATTTATAAAGTACATTGTTGTTAAGACCCCTTTATAAACCTGGTATTCTATTTAATATTTTATGCGAACCATTAATAAACTCCATACAAATAAATTCGTAAGAAATACTTATGAAATAATGTTGCCTAATCAGTACTCTGTTTATAACGTAAAAAATATATGAAATGTTTCTGTCAACATTCAAGCAACATTTTATTTTGTATGAAATAATGTAAACAATAGTTTATATTATTTCTTTTTTAGTTCTTTTTGTTTGTTCGATCTAAAAATTAGTTTTGTATGTCAGAGTATAAATATGAAATAACTTAAGTTACTCAACATATTTCACAAATTAAAAAAGAGTACTACTTAGGCTTAAGTTTTGACTTGCTTTGAGAAGATTTGTTCCCATGCCTCGAGCCCCAACTTGTTTCATAAACCTCAAATAAGTAGTTTAGAAGTGACTTATTAATTTCCATTTTGTATTATAAAGGAATCACTGTGAGACAGTACTGTTTAGTTCTCTTTAATAATATTAAGTTATTCTGAAAACGTTTATTTCAATCACGATACATTTGTATTGAAAAATAAATTCTATATTTATTAATTAATTAAAATCAACAATTAAGTTTTAAAAACCATAGGTTTAAAAGGTAAGTACAATCAATATAACTCAAAAATTCTTAATTTTTCTAAGTAAACAGTAAACATTTTACAGTTTATTTTATAGTTTATATTAACTAAATACATGGAATTGTATTATCATATTATTTTAATCTTTTGTAATCAAAATATAATCATTAGGTCATTTTGAATAGTTTGTTGTCGTGTGTTATCATATTATGATTACATAGAAATAAATTATGATCACATGAGATTGAATTATCATTGTACCCGATAAATTTGTAATTATTGGGGATCATAATATGATCATATTTTCACAGTTTAATTACACTTAAAAAGATTACTTGCGGAAATAAAATTTTTTAACTATATTTTGTTTTATGGTCATTCAAACCATATTTTTTCTTTACCTGTGAATTTTAATTTTATATTCAGAATTTTACGTTAATTGTTTTATGTTAAATGTGTGTTTGTGTTATATTAAATTGCGACCTTCACTTAGCAAGTTGTCGAACTGTTTTTTTCTTTCTGTATGTAAATGCAATTAAAAAATGTTTATTATTTACTAATGTGTACTAAAAACGTCAATTTTGCCATTTTTATTTATTTTTACTAATTTTTAATAGTTTTTGTATAATAAAAACATTAACTAAGATTTTTTCCATCAGCGTGTGTATACACACAATAACGTTAATCGATCTTACTATTTCTTACTTAATATTACATTAAATTTTATTTTTATTATGAATGCATGTAAGTACGTCTGCTGCTCCTCTATCTTTTCTTATAACCATAATAATGTATGTAACTATTAGTATGAATGTTTGTATGATTTAAAGTTTTTTTTTCCTTTATACGAGCCTACGATGACGAAGTGATGTGCTGTTAGAATCGTGCGATCAAACTTTAACATCATCAAAAAAGATCGCCACCAAAAATTTTACTCTAATGCTGTGGTGCCGCACTAAGCCATCATCACAAAACGAGTAATAAAACACAAACAAAAAACAAGCACATACTTACTATATGAAACTTCTTAGTAGGACTACCACTACCACAACCATCTCCACCTTTGGTACCACACTTAAGCTACCTTAAGACAGAATTGTAAATGGGTGATTTGATTTAATTGTTTTAATAATATCGTTTGAATAGTTTTTTTATACCCACCACCAAAAAAATGGTGGGGGTATATTCATTTTGTCATTCCGTTTGTAACACATCGAAATATCCATTTTAGACCCCATAAAGTATATATATTCTGAATCGGGGTTTGATTTTATGACGATCTAGCTATGTCCGTCCGTCTGTCCGTCTGTTGAAAGCACGATAGAGGTCGCACCGAAAAAGCTAGGGTCTTCAAATTTTGCCAGAATCTTTCTTATCGACAAGGTTTGTTTGGTATTGAAAATGGGATAAATCGGAATATTAAGAAGAGAGTTATAGCTCGAAAAGCAAGAGTAGGTCGAAAAAACCGTGTCCTTCGAACATCGAATAAAATGGAATTGTGTCCAAACGCCTTAACGTAGACTCATGAAACTTCGAATATATATTAAGACAATGTATATAAAGACAATATTTTCCCCCGAAAATTGTCTCAATCTATGCATTAGGAGAGGAGTTATCGATCAAAATGTACGAAAATTTATACCGCACAGTGTATTTTTTGGTATATTTAAAAACAAAAACGTCATAAAAGCAACAAAATTGGATGTACGACTCTGAAATTTTGCACACTTTGCTTTTTGGTGACACGCTTTTTTGTAACGGCAAATCAATGTGCCACGCCCACTTTTACGCCCACCTCCCATATAACGTTTTAACTAAAATTCATATAATTTCTCTATTAATAAAGATTTTGGAATAATAAAGGCCTATATTGAAACACCTCAGTTGTACTCATTCGCAAAAATAACTTTGACACGCCTACTATAACGCCCACTTTTCACGTTATCTACCGTTAATGAAATTTAAAAGCTCATAAAACCGCTAAAATTAGAGGTATGATGATAAATTTTGCTACGTCTATCCCCCTATGCAATTTCATTACTATGCCAAAAAATTAAGGTGCCACGCCCACTTTTACGAACGTTTTACCTAAAATTCATATTTCTCTATTAATAAAGATTTTGGAATAATAAAGGACTATATTGAAACACCTAAGTTGTACTCATTAGCAAAAACAACTTTGACACGCCTACTATAACGCCCACTTTCAGTTTTGAATTGTGTCCAGACGCATAAACGTAGTCATGAAACTTCGACTATATATTTATCGAGTCAAAATAATATTTTTCCCTGAAAATCGCTTAAATCTATGAATTAGGAAAAGAGTTATAGATAAAAATGTACGAAAATATGAACCGCACAGTGTATATATGTAAGATTCTGAAATTTTGCAAACATGGCTTTTTGGTCAAAGTCTTCGTTATAACGGAAAATAGATGTGCCACGCACACTTTTTTCCCTAAATTTTTATAAAAATATATTAGTCATATATATTAGCATTTATTCATCTTACACTGCGCCATTTATTGTACTGTAGCTAAATATAAGATAAAGATGATAAGATAGATGACTCTACTAGCAACTACTAGATGGCATGCTAACAACTTATGCTTATGTTCTCCTGAAGTTATGCTCTATTAAAAATGGGAATTTAGGAAAATTTTGACCTAAGTCAAAAAAAATTGTCTCTAAACATTATAAACAATTTATTTTCATGTACTAATGGCTAACAAATTTTAAAATTATACAAAAATTATTTGAAAATCTTTTAAAAGCAAAATGTTATAGAAGTTTAAAATCAAAATCTTACTAATAAATTTCCCGTTTTAGAAAAATGCAGAGAATGTATATTTTAAATCACCCTGTGGCCCTTAAAATTTAACCTTAAATTCACTTTCTTCCTTTTAAATTCATGTAAATTTCCCTATGAATAAAGATTTTGGAATACTAAAGGACTATATTGAAATATCTAAGTTATGTTTATTAGCAGAAACTTTATTGACACGCGTATTTTAACGGCCACTTTCATTGAAAGACTAAATTTTCGAAAACATTTTACTAGCATACCGAAGTTATAACGGGTGGTTTAATTTTAAGGGACTATGTTGATTTTGAATAAAATTATTATGAAATTATTATCATTTATTTTTATAATGATAATATTTGTATGCTTCAATTATGTATGGAACAAAATATCGGCCAAATGGCCCCCCAACCTAGGCGGCACACCACGATCCGATAGTCCAAATTTTCAATGACACTGTTGATGCTCGATTGTTGGGCACGATGATGAGTCGAGGTTGCTTGCTCTTTTGCCACCTTATCGTGAAAAACAGCAATGTTTCCCATTCAACGAACTAAGATGGCATTCACAGATGTTTTCACATTTCATACAGACCTGCTTTGCAGACATTTAAATATTTTTTACAATTCTCACGATTGTGGACCAATTCGAACGATTATGTTGACCAAAAGAATCACGAAGTGCACAAAATGCATTTTGATTTGAACGCCCATTTTTATTAAAATCTTTAATATTTAAAAGCGTTGCTCGATTGCGTATCTTTCCACGGTTCAAATTGAGTTAGTCTGAGATTGAGAAATGTCAAATGAAATACAAGAAAAAAGTTGAAGTTTAGATGTGGTTCACCTTAAACATGGGCCCTTAAAATTTAACCACCCTCTACAAAGAAAGTGATACATATTTTATTATAAAGAGATTATTCCATAATGATTAACAAAATAATAAATATTGTGCTTTAAATGTACACAAAATTGGTGGTGGGTATAAAAGATTCGGAACAGCCGAATATAGTGCTCTAACTTGTTATTTATTAAATAATTTTATATCGGGCTAGTTTAGAAAAATAATAAATTAGATGCAAGCTGATAAGACTTAACTTAAAAAGTCCTGTAGACAGCCGGCCTTTTGCCAGGAACAGGTATTTTAAATTCTCATAGATTCGAAACGCCAGCTTCATTATAGCATATGACCGGGCGCAGACATATGCATATGGCAACGTTTACTATTAATCTTACACATCAAATGTTAGTCAAAAACAAAATAAAATGTAGTAATGGGAATCCCCCTTTTTGTCGTTTAACAAGAGTTTGCGCATATTCTTCAGTTGTTGTCTGATTTTCAATGAGACAGTAGTGAAGACGGAACTTTTTTTGTACAATGTCGAAAACAAATATACTTAGAGCAGAAAAAATTAGTTTGGAGGCTGGTCTCAATTAAGAAAATATTAGTGATGGGGACTACGACAGTTTCTTTTCTGTGGAAGCGGATTTAATTCCATAACATGAAACAAATTCTGCAGAATCCGAAAGTTATAAGTATGTCGATATTAATACAGAATCATGTACTTCAACTGTTTATATCGAAAAAGATGCAACTGAATGGAATTCATTCTTAGTTGAAAAATATCTCAAAACAAGATATTATTCGAGAACCAACAAAAAAAGTAGTTTTATCACCAAAAAAATTTTTAGTTCTGTAGCCAATGCATTTCATTGTATCATTGATTGTATCATCCATATGATTGTTGTGAACATTAATATTCATGGAAGCAACATAAATGGAACAAAATAACAGTGGACGACATCGAAAGTAACGATTTTATTAAATGCTGGTATAAATAAACAGGTATAATGACCAGGCAAAAAAGTTTTGTACTTTTTCAATGTAAATAATAATTTTCATGACTTTTGAATCAATACTGTAATATAAAGCATCCTTCGTGCTGCAAAATACATGCAAATGCATGCAAAATATCTTTAACATCGGCTTCTTTTCAGCTAATATTCATGCATTCTATGCACTTACTAGAATGAAGTGAAGTTTCTTATTATATTTTTACTATTTTTATTTAAATTTAAATGGCAAGGTTTTAAAACCATAGAGCCAGGGTATCCCACGATGGTTTAGTATCCGTAAGTCAACCTATTCCTTCATATAGGAAGTCGAAGCTGAACGCTAAAAATATTCTTTTTAAAAGTTTTGCAGAATTTAATTGAGACTCCGAGTAATTGAACCTCGGTACCATTCACCGACGCCACGCAATTAACCAATGCGAGGGTGAGACGCAAAACTCTCGAAGCCAGATGAAAAGGTACGGCCTGATTGTCTTTATTCGACAACGATAACGACAAAGGCGCGCGAGCTCTTGACTCTACAAGAGTTGATATTCATATATATTCATATAAACACATGATCTGCAATGACAAATTAATGTTAAAATCATGTATGTTTCACCTAAATTGAATCATTTCATCATTGGTTGCATTCATTATTTCTTGTTCATATATTTTTTTGTTGGAGACCTAAGAAAAATTCTGACACCAATTATTTTGTTGTAACATATTTCGAGCCTAAATACCAAAACACAGTCTATTCGGTCACAACACAAAGCAAGAGACAAATTTGCTCCTAGTCTTAGTATTTGGCAACGCATCAAATGTAACTTCCTTAAGTCATATTTATGTATTTGGTGCATACTTGAGAATTGACAAGCAATTAATGCCATTTAGAGGACGAGTATGGTTTCGACAATATATTCCACAAAACCAGACAAATACGGACTTAAAATTTTATGAAATTGTAAAAGTAACAAAAAATCTGCTAACGAATTACGACTACTTGAATAATAAAGATGCCTTTGGTAAATAAATATTACTGTCAAATAGTTATTTTATATATTAAATATTTTATGTTCCTCTCATACTCATGATCTATTTCATTCAATTTATTTAAACCCCTCAAAGTCACTAGTTTAATTCCAGAAATTTTCGTCTCATAAATTAACGGGGACTATCGAATGAGAAACTTTAAAAAAGATATAATTCCTTTGAAATTCTGTTACATAAAATGTTTGTCTTTAAAAATCTTAAAAAAAGAGTTTTTAATGACGAAAGATGAAGGAGTAAAGCAACAATAAAAACTACAACTATTACAACAATAGTAAAACACATTGTAAGTTAAGGTTACTAAAGTATGTTTGATTGTCTGTCTGTCTGTATTTATGTATGTCTGTCCATTTATCTGTTTCGTTTGTTTGTTGTCTTGTAGCATTGTGGACTGAACACATATTAAACAACAATTGCAATTTTCCTTCTAATGCTTATTGCTGAATTTAGATAGTTATGGGATCTTTAAATTTAACCTCTTGCTGTGCCACACTACGACGAACTGACTGGCTGGCTGTTTGGATGGGGGTCTTTCGAAGACGATGACTTAAAAGTCGAAGTAAAGGAAAAAGAATGAGACGACTAAGAAGATGGTACTTTATTGATGGAGTTGGCTATAGAATAGAGTAATTCAACAATGCAATGAACAAAGTGCATGGTAATAGTGTGAAGGTGAGTCCAGTCGCTAAAACGAGTAAGTTAAACAAAAATTGTTTTCCTTTTATTTTTGATGAAAACTGTAAATTTACGAACCTTACGTTAATCACCAACAATGAATCGCGCACAGCATGAGGAAGAAAACTTACTAAGAGATATAGCAACAACAACACCAACAGTACTTATGATAAATATTTTAGGAATCTAAACAGCAAAAAAAGCCATACTAAACGTCTAAATGTATAAAAGGAGTTGTGTGTTTTTTTTTGGCTTATTTTTTTTTGGGGTTTTTTATTTCTAGGAGTGGAGTTAATAAATGAAATTAAAAATTTAAACATTAATTTAAAAAAATAATCCTAATTTATTTAGAAAAATTTCTTAATAATCGCTTTTAATCTTTGGCAAAGAGAAACATGATCTCTAATATATTTTACAGTTTCTCAACGACATTCTAGAAGGTGCAATATTAAGTGAAGATTTTTGAAAATATTTTGTGGATTTAAATTTTTGTGTAGATAATGACTTTTATTGTCTTCATAGCGTAGTTAATAGCGTGTAACAATGTTAGAAAGAAATTTGTTATCAAACCATTAATATGTTCTAAGTAGAGATTAGGCCAAAATGAATGGTAAATTTAACTGACATAGACATTAACAATATGGAAATACATTTTTATTAATTGATGCTCAATTATAAAGTGCAGAAGTTAGAGCTAAGTAAGCATCGATAGTTTTAAGTCAGGAAATTACCTTTTTTACAGAAGTTTACAAAAATTAACTTTTACAATACGTGGTTCCCTATGGGCTTGTTAACGTTTGATCTTATAAAAAGAAATTTAAAAGGTATAAAAATATTATCTAGAAGCCAGTTCTGATCACCAAACTAAGAGACCACATGTCGTTTATATGAAAATAATCCAGTTAAGGCAATTACAGCATTAGTGGCAGTTGCCACTGTATCCGTAACTCAAAGCTGTTTAAGCTCTATTTGTTTTGCCATAAACTTTTAGTAAAATTTATTTTTGATTTTTTTTTTTAACTCACCAGAATTAAGATTTTGCCAAACTTTCCCATTCCTGATTGTTTATTTACCTGCACAAATATACAACCGATAAAACCATCGGCGTATCTACAATTTTTTCTGGGTGTTTCAAAAGCTTTAAAAATTTTTTCCTAGAAATATCTTAAACTGAGTTAATACAGAAATCCTATTTACAAATAAAAAAAATAGAAAAATGGATTTTATTTAACTTTAAAAAAATACAATGGGTTTTGTGAATTGCGTCAATCTAAACTTATAAGAAGATTTTAAAAATGGATTGAGTCTGTACATGAAATGTTTTTTTTTTATTTCAATAGCGGTTTATACTGTCAACTATCTAAAATATAAAACACCATTTCTTAGAATATTTGTCTGTCTGGCTGTCTTTCTGGCTGCTTTCAAAAAATCACTTGGATCATAAACTAATTTAAGGATTTTTATAAAATTTGTTGAGGGATGTACCTGGGATACCTGAACAGTTTTCACTTTTTTCAATATTAAAAAAATATCTTCAAAAAAAAAACAAAGAACAATTGAACATATCTGGGCTATACTGGCCCTCTTTTTTATGTGTATTTGGTAAATTCACAAGGTGTACTATCTGTCGTATTGTCATATTATAATAATTTTTCAAAATTTTAAAATGGTTTAACGTTTTTACAAAAAACAATATAATAATTTTGAGTAATTTTAAAATTTTATATTTCACGTTATGACAACACGACATGATAGCACTTGTTGTGAGCTCACTAATTATGTTGATAAATTATAATTTAAATAACATATCATTAACCTCACGCAATTCGCATATACAAATGTTAAACAAATATCTTTCAATCCACAATTTTCAGCTGGATCTTAAAAGATGTATACACATTCTTGCTTCAGTCATTAGTTGCAACAATTTCAATACTTAAAATTTTAGCTTTGCATTTTTTTTTTTCTTTCAAAGATAAGGCCTAAGAAATACAAAATTTAAGATCTTTACTAACTTATGGTCAACCAAAAGGTGTTAAAGATTTTAATAAATTCAATATATGCATGTATGTATTTACGTTCATACATACGTTTTGTGTTTTACTAAGCAAATTTATAGATTTATCTACTAAGTACGTAAGCACTATATGAATGCGTACGTAATCTTTCTAGCAGTTGCTTCTCCTTCCTTTTGACTATGTATTATATTGACAATTTTATTTTTTTATAATATTGTCAACATTATGCATTTTTTTTGTTCATGTTTAAACGGTAGCTGTTCGACCACATGTTGAAAATAACTGACAATGACAATATATTGTATGGATTTAGGTTTAGATGTGTGTTACTTTTTGGTGTTAATGTTAGATTGTTGATAAAGTATATGAATAAATAATTTAAAGATTTTATTTGATAATATGAAAAATATTTTGTAACAAAAAATTCATAGAATTTTTTTTGGCAGAATTTGAAGACACTTAAATTTTGTAAGCTAACAAAGATTATGTTAGTGATATTTTAATGTCGTCTTAAATATGTAAAAGATTATCTTTAACAAGAAAGTAGTTTTCTTAGGTAAATATACGTAGTAGTATGCTGAAGTCCGTTACACAAAAAAAGTTAATAAATATGAGTAAAAGTACATGCTAAGAAGTAAAGCTTTAGTTGAGGAACATTTTTGAATTTCAGCACTAATGAGATTTCAACGTTCCCAGTATTTTTATTGTCTGCATTAAAATTTAAATTGTCACTGATTTCAAGATGAATGTATGATGTTAGAAAGCTTGATACAGTTACAAATTATGTTAATTCAGGTTGAAAAAGAAGAACGCTTAAAGCGTTGTTGTGCACTCTAATTAATAAAAACCCGTAATCCCAATTCCTGAAGTGTATTGACTAGGTCAATAACGCAATCACTTCAGCGTAATTCTCGAGAGATTTCCAGTTCGAATTCCTTAGGTATACCAAGTTCGGCGTAGTGTTCACATTAAAGTTCTTTTGCATAATACGTCCAAAAGCAGGACTTTGCCAAATATTGTAAAACTGCATCCTCTATATCGCATGTTCTATATGTCATTCCATCCGACAGTCCACTGCGAACTAAATGAGTTGTCATCTACGTGTGACCTGCTATTGCATTAGTTGATCTCTCAAGTGTTGGTTTACTCAACTTCAAAAACTCTTTCGATTTCTCAAATTTGGCTCACCTCATAGTGTGTTCGTCACCTTACCGACATCTGTATTTTACTAGCTCCTCCATCATTGCCAAGACTTTGAGTTAACATTTAATCCTCTGTAAGAGTTAAGCATTCTCCAAGCTGATGATATTCAAAAATGATCTAATTTGGAATAATTTGTTGCCATCTTCGTTTCGGATCATGACTAACGGCTTGGCATCCATTCTGTCTTTGCGATTCGCATGTGAGTTTATTTTACGCTTGCATTGCAGGATATTCTGAGATTTAATTTTTTCGTTAATAAGGGTCTTGGTAACTATATGGATGGCTATCTGTATCTGGAGCTTCATTATCAGTCTTTTTCATTCATTGAATGCCATTTATAATTGCCATAATATCAGACTAGAAAACAGTATTGTGATTTGTCATATAAACCCTTTCCAGTTCGTTCAACAATTTTTGATCTGTCTGTTTTAAGTTTGATGCGATGTTGCTTGCCCTAATACTTCACCCGCTTCTCACTATTCTGGTGTTATGGTGATGCAATTAATGTTCTCATGCTTCATTGGGATTGTGTCACATGCTACTTTAGTAATTTTTTCCGTCAGTAAGATATCGGTTATTCCATGGCATCTGGCTTATTTTTCTATTACCAGCCATTCACCAAATTCCATTAAACCAGTGATCCCATCTATTAATGCATCACTGTCTTTGGATCTCTTAAAGATGGTTTTTTAAATTAACGTTAGGGTGTTAGGGTGTCCAATACACTATCGAAACATACTTTAGGTTCGGCTGTAGTTCGCTCGTGTATATCCAGTTTCCATCTATAGAACAAATAATAATTTAAAATTTTTATCCAACAGATTTCTGGAAACACTAAAATAATTTGTTCTTAAAGAGATTTCTACTTTTCAAAAAAAAAGGATAATGATAAAATTATGAATTAATATCTAACTTTGTACGAATTTCACTATTTACTAAAAAGGAAATGCTATAAATCTTTTTATAAATTTTATTTTTTTTTGTGTTTTTGCCTAATAACACTTAAAAAACAATAATGCTATATCAGCGCCATTGTGTGCTAAATAGATTTTTAAAAGGCGATACAAATTTTTCAAAACAAACAACAAGCAACAAGCAACCTAACAATAGATGCATCGCATGCAACAAAATATGCATTGTATGAGTAAGCATTTATGTAAAAAACAGTAGCCAACAACGGTGTTTCAAAGTCTTTTGACAAAATTAGGCAGCAAAAACCATACAAGAACAAGATAAACAAAACATAAAAATATATGTCATCATCAGTAGAATACACACGTTCATAAAAGATGTTGTTGTATCGATGGAAAATAAAGTGTTGTTAATTGGACGCTTTTTGTGGCAACAAATTATTTAGCCAATATTTCATGATTAATGTGAACTAAGTAGTGAGATCGAAAATATTATAACAACGGTTTTGCCTCTTAACTTTTTTGGCAGCAATATTTTAATATTCATTTGATCTGGTTAACTTTGAAAAATATGTCAGTGATTAGTTTAAATGACAACCATTTTGATTTGTTTTTGTGAGTTTGATTTAAAAAAGTATCAAGGCATATTCATAAGGTATATGCATAGCGGCAACAAACACAACAATAAAAAAAACTCATGAATTTTGTGTTTGTATAAATGCCTGCATAAGTCACATAATTTTTTATTTATTTTTCTCTTTAATTCCAATAATTTTCACTGTAAAAAGTAACTTTTTCTGTTTTTTTTTATATTTTTTAAAACTTTTAAAACAAACTGAAACTGCAAATTATTGATTGTAGAATAAAAAAATTAGGTTTGACAGATGCAGATATTTCTTAAAAAATAAGTTTGTAAGTCTGATAAATTGTAGAAAAAACACAATCAGCTGATTAGATAGGAGTACTTTATTATTTGCCTTGAGAAGTACTTGATAAAATAATTAAAAGTTAAAAAAAAAATTAGTCTAACAAAAAACAAAAAAAAACATCCAACCTTTTAACAATTGCGGAGTAGCGACAATTCAGGATCATCATTACTTTGAATAATAACATTAGTGTTGGTTTCATCGATACGAATATTACTCTGCATTGTAAATGATTTAAAGTTAGTAAGTGGTGCTAAATTCTTCACCTTTATTAGGACGATTATGTGCTAAAGAAGTATTAATTTTAAAAGAAATTATTTACAATTTGGCTTTAATTTAGCATAAAATAATAAATAGTAATTTACAAAAATTAGCGAAAAAAAATACAAAAGCTAATATTAGCTTAGAATTCGACATGAAATAATTATGCCTACCTACCAAAATATTTTTCGAATTTTGTAAGCAGTGCAGACTTCATTCCCTTTCCGTATTGCATCAATGGAAATGTCTTAAATGCTTGCATGTGAAATCATAACAAAGTATGTCTTTTATGCCCATTATTTCAGCAGTGACAAAAGGAAACCTCTTTACGACAATGTTTTTTTTTTTACTTGCTGCTTTTTTTGTAAGCATTGCGTAAGGAAAAGAAGTCATGATTAAGATATTTGGGTTGAAATTAGCGCTTATTAGTCGCAAAAAAACACCTACGGAGTGGGACATCGCTCATAAAATCATGTCTTCAAAAAGCGCTCTTGGAAGGAGGCAAGCACTAAGTAAGCAATTTGAGAAGTGCTTTTAGGTTATGACGTTTTTTTGTGAATCGGATATTTGTTGACGTGTTTAAAAACACTTCTATATCTATATCAGCAACGAAACAGTGTGTAACAGTGTTGATTAAGGCCTATAAACAACAATTGGGTCATAGTGAACAGAAATTGCAAATTCCAAAAAGATCTCCTCAGCATGTACTCATACAGAGGGGCATTTCCATGATAAAAATACACATAGGAACTGAAACCCAAATGCCGATACACAACGAACAAAATTTCTTAAGTGCTAGTATATCTTTACGCAAATCTGCCAATTTAGTAATGGACATAGTCGTCACATTTTGAGTTCAAAGAACTAGCATGTAATTGTTAAAAAATAAATGGAAAGTCGCCGTTTGGTTAGAATTTTAAGCTGGAATCAGTATTAAATAAAACCTTTTGGAACATGAGGCTGGTAAAACTGGGACGATTACTTGTACTTTATATCGCGACATGATATCAAATTCTTTCTATCTAAATTGGAGTCTGTAGGTATTAATGAAATATGGCTTATCATTTCATAAATCCCTTTAAATAGTTTAGATATGTCATGAGGCATTTTCTGCTCTTATACTCACTCGTTTAGGTGATCAGAATCTGTTCTCTAGTTCATGTGATTTAACACCACTGATTTCTATTTATGGACTTATTTAAAATAAATTCCATTTAACTGAGACTCATCTATTGATATTATAGATGGTAGGAAAAATTACCCTCGTATATTTATATTCAAAACGACAAAACCGTTTTTTGCTTTGCGTTTTTTTAATATTAAATTTTTAATCTTACCGTTTTGGTTTTATAACAGTATTCGAACTGTTACATTAATAAAAAATGGTCATAGAAAGTGTAGGCAAAAAAATTGTCCAGCGGGGTATTTCATGTATAACCCAGTTCTCTAAACTTTATGAATTAATAAACAAAAACAAACTGCAAAATGTGTTTAACATTTAATTCAAACTTATCTTTGATTTTGCAATCCCCTATAATAGATTGTAGTTAGAATTTGTTTTTCAACATTAAATTCTGTACTTCGTTTACAGATTTTGTTTATGAATTATGTGGGTGTCTTTATCCAAGTTTGCAGCTTAATTATATTTAATTAAAATAAACGCAAAAGTTGACAACCCTCTTTTAATACAAGGTAAAAGAACAGAACATGCAACAGCAGTTGTTGCATAATATGTTTACAGCTAGTTTAGATGCTGCCAATAAGGCTACTGTTGGCAAAATGTTGCAGCACTGCATATTGTTCAATTACACAGCACGCAATGCATGTTCATACGGACTATTTAGTGAAAAACCGTAAACAGCCGGCTCATTTTTTTGTAAAACAACAAACAACAACACATTTTTGGAAAATGACAATTTTTGAAAAGCACACAAACGCATTTTAATAATAATAACAATAATGCCAATGGCAATATGTCTAAACAATGTGGTCAATTGTTGTTTAAGTATAATAACATACACACACATTTATCTTATCATTTTCTTGCCCTCGTATGCATCTTTAAAATAAGAATTTCTTTTTTTGTTATTCGTAATTCGTCCACTCATATTTTTGTTGGCATTTCTTTTGTCTTCTAATCTTCCTAATAAAATCTCATTTCATTGCCAAGACAATACGAGAAGAAAAATTGTATGTGTGTATGCCTGTAGTTCAAATGCGATATTATACAAAAATTGACCAGTATACCACCAACAAGGACGTAGTAGTCAAATAATTTGTTAAAATACGGAACATTTTCTACAGCCTTCAATGTTCAACAATAGAAAAATAAACATCTGAAAAGGCGTGTGACGTTTGGTCATACAGTGATTAAGTACGCAGTTAGTTGTCTCGTTACATAATGTCTTAAGTCTTTTTTTTCAGTTTTAGCCTTCTGGTTTATTTAATTACAGTTGTCATTTTGCTTACATTCGTATAGACTTGGGGTGGCTTTTGTTTTTGCTAGTATGTTTTGGTCTACTGACATGACATCCCACTAAGCAGGTAATCGGATTTTTCAAGTGATCAATATGTTTTTAATTTGTGGGCATTTTAGAGGATTACTTAAAAGATTTGATGAAGATTTGCCAAATTAAGCAGCTGCACGAGTGTATTTTATGTCTTTTGATATTTTAATTTAAATTTCAGAAATATTTAAAAGAAAGTTATTTAGACAATAACTGAGATTTGCTAAAACCAATTCGTAGTATTTGCAATTATCAACTTTGTATTTAATTTCCGAATGCTTAAAAATTCTAATTTTAAATTAAATTCTTGTTAAAGATTTCATATGCCGGGTCCGAAATAAATATTTGTTATTCGAAGTTATAACGCTTTCTGTGAAAAACACAGAAGCAAGTATATTTGTGTATAAGCTCTGTATACAAAAAGATTTCTTCTGTGTTAAAAGAGATCCAAAAATTTTTTCCGATACGCTTTGCACTGATAGGTATATTTGTTAACGATATCCATTACTTTATGAGTTTTATCATCTATCTCTATGTAGCTGTTAACATTCATTTTTATTACTGTGCAGGCTTCGGCCATTTACTTATGTAATATGCTTTTGGGCGATGAAAATTTAATGGTGCTATTCTCCATTGCTATTAGGACTATCTAAGGATTAATATAGGTAATAAGTAGTAGTTCAGCTCATATATAATAAAAACAAAATTTTTCCTCTAAAAAAGTTAATCATTAGGGGAATATCATAGCAGCCCATTATTATTTCGGATATCTTTTCGACCACCTTCGTTCTCAGTGATTTTATTGCCTGCGCCACTAAACAAGTTTTCTCTACACTAGAAAACTATCTTACATTGCCGACTGGTAATTGTCGATTATCTTAATTGCATAGTCCTTCGAAACCGCTATCACTTTTGCTAGACTGAGGTCCCCCATAGCATTCACACTTAATGTGTGCCTACCTGTGATCCTTAGGCAAACTCGATCCGAGTCTCCCTAACCTCTTTATGTACGTGATCCAGCATTATTATATGCTCCATCAGTAAGGATACCAATGTCAGTACCTATGCCCTCCTTGGACATGGATCACTCGACTTAAGCGCTCTACTGATATCAGAGTTTCCCAAACCATTTTAATAATGAGGTCCAAGATTCTGCTATACCACGTCAGTAAATATACTGATGCTAGTATCCATAACCTCATTAAGCACGGATTTATCCGCTATGAGTTTGCGATGCAGCCCTCCCATCACATTAACTCAACTAATGCGCCTTTTCGGCATTTGAGAGTCACTAACCTATTTATATACAAGGTCTAGGATTCTCCCAGTCAAGGGTGCCAAGGTAACATTCGCCCGGGGTCTGCATATGATTGTTACTTTCCATGATACCTATTTGATTGTTGGACTTAAGCTGGTCTCTATGCATTTCACTGGAGCTTCTGCCAGATCAGCAGTAGACCTTTTCCCAAATTCTTGAAAAAATTTCAAATATTATAGGGGAGCATATCCCATATAATGAAGTTAATTGTAGTTACTTTCCTTAAATATTTTTTTCTAATTATAATTGTGTGATCGAGAAAGTTTTGGTGTAACCCTCGTATTTAGTAAATAAAAAAATCTTTCTTTTCTTTCCTTTCTATAAAACACTCAGAAGATTTTTCAACTTATTTTATCGATATCTTAACACAATTCCACGATAACTAGTTCACACTATACGCAGATCATTTTTTTAGCCAATAAAGTTCCAACGAAAATCCTTTAACGTAAACAAACAACATTTACAAGATGCACGTTTTTCTATCACATTGTTGCAGGTATTCGCAATTGCATCTTTTATGCAACCAAAATCCACCCACCCGATAAATTTACTTGGCAAGGGGGAGAACAGTAAGTACAAGGAAAATCTATCGGTAGATCAAAATAATTTCAAATGCAAAAGAAGACATTTTCATTGAGGGTTATTGCTGTTCGAAGCAGTTATTTTGGGTTAACGAAATCGCGATAACAGCGATGCATATAAAGTGCATTTGGGCATTGTACGATTTTCTAAACGAATAGTAACGTTAAAAAAGGAAGATTCCGTTGAGTCTTCCTAAGAAATGATTATTTTCTTTTAACTCTGCTCCACTCAGTTCATTTTTTCTTCTTGTCTTCTGTTTCATCGTGTTTTGTTCATTGAATTTGAGTATTAAACGTATTCGTTTAATCGTATTTGCATATATTTTGCATAACGCAATTGATTGTATCGACATGGAAAATATGTTTTTTTTTTACCAGCAAGTTCAAAAATATCTATGAAGTATATGATGTGTGTGTGTGTTTTATAAATTTTCATTATGTTTTTTTTTTTTTTTGTATTTCGGATTATTGGCCAGGTTTTGCAAGTCAAAAATATGCTAAACATTTATGAGATTGTTTAATAGAGATTTTTGTATCTAAACAGCAACATTTTTATGGGGTGTCTTGTGGTCATTTTTTAATGCAAAATATTGATATTTTATACAGCATTTTTCGAAATTTTTTATTAAAATTAATTTACATAGTTGTAATTATAAAACCACTCCAAATCCATTGTCATAGTTCACTTAACAGATACTTGTTGTTTTATCTTGTATCCGATTTTAGATTTCAAACATCAAACTGACTTATCACTTTTTTTGTGGAAAAAAGTACACAGAAAAAATTTAAGTAACGTATTGAAATAGAGAAAAAAATGTTGCACTTGTGAATAATATTTTTCATGACTTTTAAATCAATAGTGCAATAGAATACATTCTTCACGCTTCCCAAAATGCTAAATAGTTTGTCATAAATGATGTGGAAGCGCATAGTTGCAAACTAATGCAAAATATCTTAAACAATTCATGTAAGAAACATTATTAACTCATGAAACATTGGTCTCTATCTACTTTCTAGAATGAAGTGCATTTTTATAATATGCTCATATAAACACACGACATCCAATGACAGGTTAATTTTAAAATCATGAGTGTTTCACCTAAATTGAACTACTTCGTTAGGAGTTAAACCCATGCATTCACTATTCCTTTCGCAAGTCTTTTTCTGCTCGGCAGTGACAATAAATGTTTTAAAAACAATTAAGCAATTATTTGCGGTAGTCTGAAATTAAAAAAAAAACATCATTGTAATTGCCGCACAGATCGTTAGTTAACTTTTTCAGGGGACTAATTCTCGCATTCGTGATCGAAATACAACTCTTATCGAAATTAATTTCGATAGCGTACAATTTTCTAATGATGTTACTCGATACGAAACGAATCGAGTTTTTAGTTCAGTGTTGTAAAGAACTTATTTTTTTTCACATTTTTTGAAACTAAAAAAAATTAATGTCTATAAAAGTTTTATGTACATAGGGATTTATTGCTATTTTTATTGCATTTCGATACCCATATTAAGTGTTTCTAACTCCTTTATTCGTATTGGCAACTCTATTTCTTTAATTTGTTTGTCTAAGTATTAATTTGTAGGCTTTTCTTTTTCATTTAAATTAACTAAATATTCAATTCGACATTCTTTTGTTTTAATTCGAGGTCTTGTGTTTTTATTTCTATAAGGGAATCTAATCTTTTTAGCATCTCCTTCTGGTTGTTCTCTGTAGTCATTATTTATTTTTTATGTCTCCGTATATTATTTTTTTTTTTTGCACTGATTCTTCTAAATCATCATCTTTCATACATGAGGAGTGGTTACTGTCCGAGACTAAAGCTGAAGAAGTACATGGCAAGTCGTTATTGTGACCTTCAGTCGCTATTACATTTATTTCATCACCTAAAGGTTTTGGGTTTGACTCTGTTTGTGTTTTTAAAAGTGATCCAAAGCTTTGCATAGCCTTCAGACCGTAAACAGCGACTTCTATGCCAGAAGCAGCCAAGATTTGTTCCTCTACTTGAGTGAGAGTTTTTGCTTCATACGGGCCACCACCGGTTCTTTTCTTCAAAGATTTATTAAAAGAAAACTTCTTGTTTACATGTTGTTTTTGATCAGCGTTTACCTAAACAAAAAAATCCTTACTAAAATTAAAACAATTTTTTTATGTTATATTACCTTCTGCCACATTTTCACATCTTTTATTGGTGGACCAGAAGCATTAAGTTTCGCGGCTAGTTGCTCCCAAAGTTGGTTAGCCCTCGCTTTCCCTTGCGAACTGTTCGGTAAAAGGCTTTTTGCCAAATATGTGTGCTCTGCCATAAAATTTCCAAGGATCTCTTTTTGAGAATAATTTATTTTTGTTAACTTTGACCTAGAAATATAAAAATTTACTTAAAAAATTCATAAATTTTTAACTTACATTTGCCATCATTAGAAATTTTGATAGTCGATACTCGATATCGAATGAGAGAATCCCAAAAGTAAGAAAACTCGCACGTTCAAATATAATTTTGCTCGTATACGGATGCGAGAATCAGCCCCCAGATTTAATATAATACGCCATTTTGTTTTATTATTTCGGATGCTATTTTGAATTTTTAAATAAATAGTAAGTTGTATTCTACTGGTCAAGCCCTTTCATTTCATATCCTACTTGTTAAGGTTGAGAAAAAAATAAACCACCATTCTGTTTAGGGCGCCAACTTGCATTTTTTTTAAATAGTTAACTGCAGCTGTCAAAACTTTTCCTTCGATACCCATATTGTGGGGATTAAAGAAGGCAAAGTCGTAATTACTATGTTTGATCCATTAAACTGTCATTTTATTTCGGATGCCATTTTGGAATTATTACTGTATTGTACTTGTCAAACCTTTTCACTTCATACCAATATTTGAAGTACCAGATATGCCCACATATAAATTTATTGACCGCCATTTAATGATTTGCTAGTCATTTGCAAATTGATTTTCGTTTGTAAACTTAAGGGAAAACACCGAAGTAGTTGTATCTATTTTTGTGATTATTAGCTTTCGTGGTAGTTTCCTACACGCAAACTCTCAAAAGTTTAAGGTGTGTTCAGGACTTACTGCTTGATTACAGGAGACATTCGGCTCACATCGTCGCATCGACGAAAATATGTAGACCACTCGCACTGAACAATGAGTTCTGGTGGTGCTGTAGACAGTTGAGAAAGCAGCTTGCTTTTTTTGTGGCTAATACTCTCAGATAAATGGAACAGTAGTGAGATACTTTTTGATGATGCAGTAAGTATGACAGAAGGATGTTAAAATAATCAGCTGCAATAACAAATAGTCCTTTGTTTTCCTTCAAAGCGTAAGTAACAATATCATCAGGTCAAAACTAGAGATGTTACAAAATGCTTGTTGGATTGAGTCTTACTCAACGCCGCGGCTGGTCTGGAATTAAGAGTTAAGATTAGTAAGGAGTCGAAAGCATTTCTAAGAAACTATAAAAGAAAGGTCAGGTTAGTAACCATTAGATTCGGTGACAACAAACATGTTGCATTCCTGCAGGAAATATAACAGCCGTTTTGTGCTCATATCTCAGAAAGTCTTAAAATGAAAATACTATGGTTTGTACATTGGTGTCTTTAGCGTGTCAAATTCTTAATAAGGAGCTTAAGTAAAATAATATAATTAACAAATTTATAGTTTGAAATTGTCTATAACTTTCCCGATTTGTGCATAATTTTTACCAACAGCCCTAGAGCCATATCATATCAGAACTTAGAAGCAGACGTGTCTTTAAATTATCTTAAACCTGAAAATGTTGGAAGTCATTCGCTCATATCTCAGAAAGTTATAGGGTGATTGTACTGAATTTCAATGGCAATTTGTTTCCGGATATCTACATAAGACTTATGCCACATACTGATGTGGGTAGTATGCGGGGCTTCTGAAACCTCAATTGACTTCCCTGCTCATAAGCTTTCAGAAAATATACACCATATGGGGTCGGAAATGAATATGATAGAAATTCTAATTTTTTAATTTTAAAAATAAATTATGGCAACTGAGGTTAATTTTTATTTTATATTATTTGATAATTACTTGAAAATGTTATATGCAATTTTCTGGTTAATAGTGATTGAATAAAAAATAAAATTTGTTTAAAATTTGGCAGAAAGGTTTTTTGCCAGCTAAAAGATAAAAAATATCATAAAAAATTTGGCATTCCAAAAAATTTGACATGTTTGATGTTCTACTATAGTTTAACTAGAAGGGCAAAATATTAATTTCTATGTATTTTTTTTTTAAAAGAAACCTAACAAAAATATTTTTTAAAATATCTTTTTTTTCCTTCAGTGTATGCATAAAACAATACATTTTATATTTTATTATAACTAATGCATTATTTATGTTTAAACATGAAAATGATAATTAAGTCTACTTGTCGTATCTAACAAATAATATCTTAACAAGATCTTATTGTTTTTGTTATTAACTTTGCTGTAGTTGTTGTCGTTATTGTTGTAAGCGTTGTTGTTTCAAACTAACACACGAAATAACCACATCTACAGTACAACATCTAATGCAACAAAAAATTAAAATCTTAAAAAAATATTTAAAAGATTTTTTAGTTTTTGTACAAATAAAACGTGCCTTAAGACGACAATCTTGCTTAACGTTAAACAGAAAATTTAAAATAACAACATCACAGCCGAAAAAAAAATAATCTTTTTATTTTCTTGTTCCCTCAAAACATTAAGATAAAAAATTGCAGTAGCCAATTTTTTCGACTACAATGTTATTTTGAATATGAACTTCTTTTTTTAGTTTTTTTCTTTAATTTTTTTATTTTCATACTTTAACTATTTATTTATTTGTTGTTGATTTCCTACGTTGCTGTTTGGTTTTTGATTGCTATCAAAAATTTTGTTCAATTTGAGATACGATATAAAAATTGTTGCTGTTGTGTTTTTTTTTTAAATTTGTATTGAAAATCTTTATTTTCATCTCTTTTGCAAATACAGTAGCCAAATATTGACCTTAAGGGGTCTTATTAAACAAAACCTACAATTGTATTGTTTCCCAAGCAATTCATCAGGTTGCAGGATTTCAGTTATGGTATGGTTAGAAATAAAATTAACTATATAATTTACATTAAATTGAAAAATAATGCAAATGTTGGCTAATTTTCAATTGAAGAAAATACTTAATAAAAACTATTACAGTTAATTAACAAGAAAGGAAATTCATTTTGATCAGTAAAAAATTTATAAATATGTTAAAAGAATTTCGTTGGGACTAGTGTAACCATATACGGGTTCGGCGATTGAAATGATTTTCAAATAACAAAGTTTCAGTATCCATTTACTAAGCTCGAGGTGGCCTACTTTTGGCTTGACTATGGCCTTAAGACTGTTAAAAAATTACTTGCATTATCTACGAACGACCTTCCGAAATATTTTGACATCTTAAGTAATGGCTTAGATAGCTGCGATCGCCGATAATCGCTGTCAAATCATTTCCATTGAGCATGGTGTCAAACTCAGAAAATCTTATTATATGGAAAATGTTCTTTTTAAGGCTGATTTTAAAGGCCTAACTATATTATGCTTTTGCTGGCTTAAGCTAATGTCAAAAACCAACGAAAAGTCTGTCAAATGCTTAAGCAAATTTTTGAAGACTTGTCGGTGGATATATTGTACTTTTTAAACTTAAATACTTACTATGATTAGTTGCAAATATTTGTACTTTTGCAAAAGCTGTTTTATTTCTGTATTTCCTAAATATATTGATATTGTCACAAAATTATTATTTAATGTGTAAAATGTAAAAATATTTTACTATAAACTATTAAATTTATAAATTTTTTTACTAATTTAAAAAAACAAATAACAACATTAATAAAAAAAGTGCTAAATAATGCAACAGTGTGTACATATCAAATGAAAATCTTTTTTCGTAAGCAAAGTACGATCAGATTCGCAGTTTGCTTAAGCAAATGACACTTGACGAAACTTGACGAAAAGTTTCTTAAGTACAATATAGTTGCATACATTTAATTTTGTGTATCCGCACATTTGCTTAAGCCAGCAAAATCATAATATAGTTAGGCCTTAAGTCTCGCTAACGTCTCATAAAGCTCGTGTAAATCAAGAATGGTTAACAAAACCATTTTCCACAGCAACATGAACGCTAAAGGTCATGACTGACTATCAGATTTAGTCGTTCGATATGTCAAAAATTGTATGTGTGTTCAGAAAGAGTGATAGTGTGGACACAAAGTGCACATGTGTGACAGATTTTTTGACAAGTGTGTCCGATTTGATAATCTTTTGGAAATTTTCATAAAATAATAGTTTCTGTGCGATCAGAGTTGCTTTTTCCAAGCAAGTATGACAGTGTGGCATCCAATAACACATTTTGTTGCGATTTTTTCATGTAGGACAGAAAACTATCAGATTTTTATTTGACATAATCGCACGACTTTGTAGGATAGTCAGTCATGGCCTTAAATAAGTAAGAATTCTATATGCGGCCATGCCGAATCTGAAATACACTTTATTACTAAGTACATAGCTATAGCGATCATATCGCAACTTGGCATAGATTTCTGATTTAATGTTATACCCCATTTTCTCTACTATTTCCGACGCCATATTTGATTTTGTTCAATTTATTCAACTAGCCAAGATCTTTCATTTGATACCCATATTGATGTGGTTAAAAAAACAATTTTTCGCTATGTTCTTTTAGACGCCATTTTGGATATTACAATTGTTTAAATAGCTTACTGTATTTAACTGATTACGCCTTTTTATTTAATACCAATACTTTAGGGGTTAAATAGGACTAAGACATTACTTCTATATTTGACTTATGTAGTCGCCATTTTATCTTCTTGGATTTTTACCTTTTCAAAATTAATTGTAGTTTACTAGTCAAACCTTTTCCTTTAATACCTTAGAAAGTTATGGAACGGTTGTGCTGATTTTCAATATCCATCTGCTCCAAAATATTTTTGCTATTCTGATACCACACACGGATCTTGGCGATATCATGGGGCTTAAAAACTGACTTTGACATAAACAAGGACAGAAGGACAATTTTTATCGACTCCCCTATTTATAAGCTTTCAGAAAATATATACATTTGGGGTCGGAAATGAATATTGCAGAAATTTAACATGAAAAAACAAACCTCTAGATATCCCTATAAACATATTCCACTATGGATGCGCTAAAGAAAGTCCTTGTATTGAAATAGGCCAAAATATCGCCTAATCATATGCGTGCAACATACAACTCATTATTTAACCCTTTGAAGACTATTGCCAAGGTAAAAGTTGGTCACATTGAACTGAAGTGAATAAATTTTAATTATTTCTACACTTTGAATCCATTCAGTTTGCAACACTTCAATCGCCTAACAATAAATATGTCAAAGAGAGAAAGTAGTTGGTGTTGGTTTACTTAGATTTATTTAAATTGTTTTTTTCCTGTTAGGAACTTTAAATCCTTTAATAAAACTCTGACTAATCTTTAATTAGACATACATAACATGAACTAATATATCGCCATTATTAATCTTAGTCAATTTTAAATGAGTATCGCATGCCCAAGTGTAGTTTCTTTGAAATTTCTTTGAAACATATATAATTTCTTTTGTCGTACAGTGCAATTGAAAATTATCACCTACCACCTATCAAAATTATAGTCAATTTGATATCTGATATTTTTGATTAAAATCACGTACGAATTGTAATAATTTGTTTTCACGCTTATGCATACAATTACCAGCAAAAGGTAATAAATAACAACAAAAAATGTATATATCAATGTATAAAAAACACACACGTAACAAAGTTAAAAACAAAATCATCAGAAATAAACACTACGACTGCACACCGCCAACAACATCTATGTATCTCATCTTTAAGTTACACTTCATGAATACAAGCTTTAATAATGGATAAAAGCTCATCCACCAAATACTGAAAAAAAAACAAGCGGTACAGAACCCAGACCAATAATAGCAATCAACACCTGTCGATCGCTTTTAGTGATCAGCAAGGAAAGAATAACACATCCATACTACATGATTTAAAGCAGCACGTTTAATATGCAACAATCGGCAAATAATAACAATCAACAAAAAAAAAGAAGAAGACAAAAATATATTTAAAGGAAAATATTTAAAGAATAAGTAGATCGATTACCCGTGTAATAAACTTCCTTTAGTGCCAGAGATATAAAGCAACACAAATTGATGCATCTACATTGCAAAGCATAAGAATACGAACAAGAAACTTAAGACAATTGTAAACGAAAAGTTTGTATTGATTTTTCCCTAATCCATAATTTGTTTAAGGTGACCGCACTGTGTGTAGTTCTCACTTTTGTTAGTCATTGGCACAAGTCGATAACACATATTTACGATTGCCAAATTTGTACAGTCGTTTGCTTAAGAGAATTACATTCAAATAAAATGAGATAATTTAGGTCAGATATTTTAATCTGCAGTATCATGAGAAACTGGGTTGCCCCGGTGGACTAGTTAGTAGTGTACTAATCTGCTAGTTTGGGGGTTGCTGGTTCGATTCCCGCCAAAGACTCTGGACTGGTCTGCTTCTCTTTCTATTCTTACTATTTCTATTCTTATTCTATTCTTCTCTCTATTAAGGCGTCACAATGGACCGTATTGGTCTCCGAGTGAGGGTGTGAGGGTAACTTTGCACCAGCCTTAACTACCTACCTACCATCATGAGAAAGTGACTGAAATATTCCAGTTGTGATAGTTGAGCAACATTTCCTAGGTAAAACGGCATTGGTAACTAGTATGTGATCCTTATATTTTATACAGTGTACATGCATATGCAATTAAAGGATCTATGTTAGAGGTATTTGGTGGAACGTATAATTGATTTCTAAGCTATTCACTCTTTTTCGTTCCTTTACCAGTTTCAAAGGAGCTTTTCGACTTGGTCTTCCCTTTATCCCTTTTTCCCTTTACGTTCGCACAGCATGCCCCAGACAACGCATCTTTTGATGCGTTAAGCTATATCAATGCTTTCTACTACAACCCAAACTTCACATATTTTTTCATTCGTATGGTCTAGTGGTTCGTTCACTGACGGACTAACTTTCGCCAATTTTCTATTCTCACGCAATGTTCGGTCCATGATGTCAATTTTGTCGGAATATCAGAGCAGTATATATTTTCTAGTATAAATAGCGCATGTTATGTCAACTAAAGCGTAACGTTAGAATTTCGCTTATAAAATGTTTAAGATATTATACGATTAACACTCACCTAACTGGACACCTCGTTTGGTACTGAACAGTTTGAAAATATCTTAACCAATTTTAACTGTTGATTTCGTCAACTCATCATCTAAATTCATTCTTTCCAGTCGTAAAATTTGGATACCGAACCTACACATTAATAGCTTCAAATACTTTGTAAGTACATGTTTGTTAAAACTCACTTTGTTTTCGACGAACAGATGATGTCGATTTATTTCTCTGGGTTCAGTCGTGATTCAGCTCTGGTCGGGTTAAGAGGTCGCGCGTCATTGGCATTATCTCTTAATGGCAATCAGGCCGTCCTTTTTATCCGGCTTCGAGAGTTTCGCGTCTCACTCTCGCATAGGTTAATTGCGTGGCGTCGGTTAACTGTACTGAGGTACAGTCATCCGGAGTCTCAATTAACCTTTGCAAAACTTTAAATGAAAAGAATATGCGCGTTCAGCTCCGACTTCCTATATGAAGGTATAGGTCGACTTACGGATACTGAACCTGTGTGGGATACCCTGGCTCTATGGTTTTAAAACCTTGCCATTAAAAACTAATAATAATAATTTCTCTGGGTTTTCTTCAGACATTGGTGTAGTAGAAATATCTTGTCAATGCAGGATTTTCCGGGCCTAAGTCTACACCGGTAGTTTCCTTTTATTTCGTTTACTGTCAGTTTTAGCCTTTGACACAATACGTTCAATAGGATCTTATATGCTATAAGAAGAAGACATATATATGGTTCTAAAGTTTACACTCACTGTTTCACCTTCATTATGTACTCTAATATAGCACACTGGGCGGTATGAGGTAAATTTCACAAATAAGTTTGTGCATGGGTTCGATCAGTATATCATATTCAGCCTTAAAGAGCTCTGCCAGCTCATTGGCGCTCGTTGTTTTTTTGCTACTTCGATCACGTTTTGGCTAGGTTGTGTGTATTCGACATCGTCAACAATGACAGTAGTTTGGAAAGATTAGATTTCCTCCATTCATGCACATTTAGGTAACGAAAATTTTTGTTAAAAATCTTTTAAATCGTCTGCTTTTTGTCCCATTTAAAAAAAGGGTAAATTACAAACACTTAAAATAATGAGTTGAGATGCTGTACAAAAATACTTGTCATATACGACAAAAAAAAAAGGAAAAACTTTCAATGTGTCTACGGGACAATTTAATACTTATTCAGAAATGATGCTAAATTGTCTATAAATTTCAGGAAGTTAATTGTCCTTACAAGCCTTACATGCGAAATAAAGCGTTAAATGCAATTTCTAATTAATAATTTTAGTTCTAGAATATTCTTAATCGTAATTGAGCAATGTCCAGAGTCCGTACTTTGCCTGACTAGTCTTCTACGATTTTGATTTTATATTCAAACTTATATCAGGTTGGTCTCCTTAACAACAAGTGATACAAATGATATTAAAATACAATTAAAGCGCAGGTATTCTTAACGCGAAAAGATATTTCACAAATCTAAACATTATTAATGCCGACTTTGAAAAATAGATATTGTATCTATGTTGCATTCACAGTAAGTACTGTACATCTGTATAGATTTGTAACAATTTTTTTATGACGATAGTATATATGTATATGCATGTATGTATGTATGTGTGTATGAGACTTCAGTTATGATTCACGTTTTGCAAGAATGTGTATAATTGAACTTAAGTGGGTTAATTGAGAAGTATTTAAACAACTTTGCCACTTTATATAAATAAATTTTTAATATAATGTGTGTATACACGTACTGTTTTGTCTCAATCTGAACAAAACAAAATCGGGTAAAATGGGTTAAGTTGAAGAATAAATACGTATTACAGTGCACGCTTAGTTTTGCGACTTCACATTATGGTCCAGTTTTTGAAACAGACTAAATTTTAGCACCGGCGGTTCTATAGTTGAAAGAGTTGACGGAAAACATTTTTAATGAGAGTTTTTTTCTATTGTAATTCCAATAAATATAGCAAAGCCGTTGTCAGTTTATTTTTGTCTCGGCATAAGGAGGCTAATATAATAAGGTGTATTTTGATGTAAAATTTTTTACTTTTCTCGAAAACACTTGCTTAGCTATTTGATTTCCAATACAAATTGTATAACTGCAAGATGTCTCCCTTAACTTTTACACCTGCAACACACGTAGACATTTGCCTATAAAAGAGTAATAATACTTTCCTTTTTCGAAAAATTTACTATTTACAGCACCAGTTTAAAGGGCTGCGTGTTCTATCTATATAAATTGCCCTTATTTATTATATAAATTCTTGAACTGTTTGCACTCTGCAAAATCATAGGGTAGCCGTGATTGTAAAAAGGTGTAAAAAGAGATATTATAAATATGGTTAAAATATAAAATTACTCATTTTATAATTTAAAGTGAATATAGAAAATATAATAGAGGCTCTGATAAAGATATCCAAGTGGAAAGACAGCGATTCATCTTCAAAAGTCTTGTTATTATTTGATAATACATATATTGTAAGTGATATGCTTACTCTCACACAACCGCTCCGTGTAATGCCACAAAAGCAGGACATAGATTTAAAAAGAAGCTCAGATCTCATACAAAATTTAATAATGTGTCTTGAACAATACTTACAATACTTAAAAATACTTAAATAGACTTACGGTTTTCAAAAGACGTTCTAAATTTTTTTAACATCCCTAAACTTTTGCCAAAAAGCATTAAACATTATTCATTAGCCTTAACCAATTTAATTCCACTCCTTGTAGACGATTTGTTTAAGTACGAAGAAACAGTTAAAAAACTATTAAAATCTAAACTTGAAGCTGAACTTTTGCATTGGCAACAGAAATGGAAGATCTGCCAAGAACTTACAGAATATGAGATAGATGTTTTAATTATGTGTGACCCAGATATTTATCCAAATTTTTGAAAAATATTTACCATTTTTGTTTCAATGCCGGTGAGTAATGGCACGGTCGAAAGATAATTTTCGACTCTTGGTCGCGTTAAAACGTGGCTGAGATCAACCATGACAGAGGACAGGCTAAACGGGTTAGCCATGTTACATATTCAGAACCAAATCGAAGTTGATCCAGAAGTTGTGCTCAATTAATTTGCTGCAACAGGAAACCACAAATTAGTTATAAAATATAAGTGGTTTTGTTTAACTTTATTTCAGAAAATTTTATACTTTATTTTTTTATAGTTAGACTTCACACAATCACAAACTTAAGTTCGACCATTGGAAAAATTCAGTTTATATGACATCTCTTGTTTTTATTCAATCGCTGAAACCGAAAGGTCAGTGCACTTAAGAATATGCTTGTGGTACTTTCATATTTTACTATTTACTCTGAAATATTATGACTAGAATGCTATTAGTCATTATAGCATACTTATTTAGCAAATTATCAATTAGCCTACTCATGGACACTATTATAGTTTTTAACGTTTTATCATGCTTCGTTTTGCCAATTGCATTATTTTACAAATTAACTTTATTAGCCATGATGTTATTGAACATGGCTAGAATTCATATTTATCACCGATTTTTATTTAGTTTTAGTCCAAAACAGTATGTAGATAAAGACAACAAGCTACTTTGGTAATAAATAAGTATTATCAAACTGGATTTAAGAGACAACAAGTGTTTTAAAACTCAAAAAAAAAAAATCAAAAATAATTTAAAATTTATAACGGCAAATTGGGTTTATATACGAACATGCATATGTGTATTAAAAAGGAATAATGATTTATGGAAATTACTTTATAATGCACCAAGTGTTGACCCTCACATACGCATTTTTTTGTTATTTTTTGCATACGTATGCCCCAAAATGCTTTAAGCATAATTCTGGCATGCTCTAACCAGTAGTGTGTGGTAGTAATAAATTATCAATCACTATCAATAAGAAACAATTTTTATAAAAATATAATAATGCGTACGGCTTCATGCAAATGATATTGTAATTTTGCACATGGATAATTTACATCCGTTTAAATTTTTGATTGAGAAAATTGAAAATCACTCCAAAAATTATGCTATAAATTTTTTGTTAAAAGCCATTAAGCTTTTAGTAGAATTTGAAAAATTTCCATTAAATTTCTTAGTGATGAAAAAGGCCAACAACATTCCTTCATTGGACTCTATAAAAAGAATATTTTTGAAAATAAAACCAAAAATTTTTAGATTAAAAGATCATAAAATATGATTTTTACATATATGTTCGTATCGTAACATTCTAGGCGTATTAAATCATCATCATCATCTTAATTTGTCAGCTGATTATTTTTTCTCTTTACTTATTTTAAACCTCAGTTATCATACTACATACATGAAAAACTATTCTATCTCTCTGTTCTTATTTATTTCAAATGTCAAACTTCATACATAAAAAATATAAACAAAAAAATTCTCTCCGAACAGCGGTTACCTGATGAATATATATGACTTGGTAAAATTCTTAAAATATAGTCTCCCAAGAAAGGCCTAAGGCATCAATACAGCGATATTAACTATTTATAACCAACATGTTTTTGCTTTATGTTTCATAAATATTAGAGATAATTTTGTGCATTTACCACGAGTAAAGGTGATTTTTTTTAATGTTAGTAAAGTTAATAAAGCAGAAATAAAAATACCAAATGTCTTTAGCACACCTATAATATCTAAAATAAATAAATAGTGTCCAAATGTGAGGTATCATTTTAGTCATACCCTTCACCTGTGGCGCCCAAGGGTATAAATATATAGTTTTGTCATTCCGTTTGTAATTTCTACAATTTTCATTTCCGATCACATAAAGTATATATTTTCAGAAAGCTTGTGAATAAAGGAGTCGATAAGGCCCTGACCGTCTGCCCGTCTGTCCATGTGTTGGTTAAAATCAACTTTTAGAACCAACTATATCTTCCTCAGATCTGTGTATGGTATCAATCTTTTGGAAATATTCGGGAATGAATCGCTATTGAAATTCAGCACAATCGCACAGAGGGTTGAAATGTACCAAAAGTGAGGATTAATTCAAAAGCTGAACTTTATCCTACACATTTGTGTGTGGTACTGGGTGAAAGGTAATTAAATTCTACATCACTATTTGCCAAAAACTTTTGTTTTGAGTAAATTACTCTATCGACTGTGAGCTGTCAAAGTCAAATAATTTTTTAAAATTTTTCGTGCCGTGCCTATAACTGAAAATTGAGATATTTTGGGTGCTGTTAATTCTCATTATTAAAATGGAACCATCAACTTCAGGTATTTGGCTACATAGTTGCATTAATGTTTTTTAGATAAATGTTTTGCAAATATTTTTAATATTTTTTTTTAAAGTGCTCCATATTTGGGGTATTTTCGATATATACACAGAGTTTCAACAAATTTCTTGTTACGATCCAGCAAATTTTATTAAGTGATATTTTAGTATAGTATTTTAGCTTATGTATTCCACACAAAACTTTTGCAGAGGCACCGCATTTTTTTACTTATTAAAATTTTTGTGAAAGAACTCCAGTTGCTAAATACTGTTACAGATTTATTTTATATTATTTTATTTATTTTATTTTATAATAAAAGTGTATAACTATAAGTGTAATAAGTAAAGTGATATAAGAACAATATTTGAGTGTATTTAAATAAATAAAGTGCTCTTAATTTTATAACGAATTTAAAGTGTTTTTAATTGCAATAAAAGAACTCAAAGGGTTATTTAAAGGAAATAATCCAACTTTTACAAAAGGCATAAACGTAACAATACTTAATCTGAAAAAACAAACAACAAATCAACTTGTTTGTTTTTAACTCCCTTTTGTCTTTATTTTCGGTATTAAAGTTATTGTTATAAATGAGTTTGGTTTCTATCAGAGATGGTTGCGTGAGTTAATTTTGACTCACGCTCACTTACAAAAACTAATTTCTGTTTTATTTACACCGAATTCTAATTTTTGCATACGTTTGTGCTTTTATTAAATTTAAAATTAACTCACGAGCTTGAAATGATCACGAAAACACTTAATGTTCGAACAAAACTAAAGCTTAAATACTAATATGTATATTAAATGCTAAAAAAAATCTAAAAAATAAGCTAACGCACAAATTCGGCAATAATTAACGTGATTATAAATAAATATCTTGATAAAATTATACGTAACTCACGAACACTGCATTTAAAAAATATCGTGTCACGCTTCCAGCTCTTTTAATTGTTTTACTTCATTGTACCCTACATAAAATTGGGCACAAGCATGTGAACCTACATAGAAATATGGTTTTCATTTACACTTTATTTACACAAGTAAAGATTCCTTCTATAAATTGGGTAAATTTCAACATATTCTAAATAGTTTCTAACATAAGCTAAGTAAATTTTTAGAAATTTCATGTAAAATTACAGAGATTGTTGAAATTTACCTATAATATATTTATTATTTTAATTCTTTAATAAAACATTGGGTATGCTTTAATTTTCAGTTTTTTTATTCCAAAGTTACAGCATAAATTGTGAACTACGGTATTTTTTTCAAAAAAACCAAAATGCGCTTAACGGGTTAAAAAATTTTTTTTTTAACTTTTTTTTTCTAAAATACAATATTTTAAAACTACGGCGTCTATGAATTAATCGCCACTTTGGTTACTATAGAACCCAAAGTGAATCGCCCCATAACTTCTTGGATATGAGCCAATAAACACGACTGCATCTGTTTTTTCCCATATTTTTTCCACCAAAATTAAAATTTTTCAGACATAGAGTAATATATAGATACCTTTGTTACTATTTGTAGATACAATATGGCTCTAGAAATACTTGCAAAACATTTTGAATAAATCGGGCTCTAATCGGTAGATAATAGTCAAACAATTTTTTAAAATATATACAAATTCAAAAAATTTAAAAACGAAAATACATTTTGTTCAGCTTCTGGACGAGAGAGTTAATCATCTGAAAGGACTTGACTAGCGCAATATGAGACACCACAAAAACTAAAATTCATGATGGCCGCCACTAAAAAATGGTGAACAATAAATTTATATGTGGTTCAAAACTGGTATTTTAAAATGTAAATCCTTGAACCCCGTATTAGTGGTTTGAAATGAAAGGACTTGACCTGTAAATTACAGTATACTATGAAAAAGGAAAAATCCAAAATGGCGGCCTCAATAAAATGGTGGATATATGGGTCAAATATTCTAATAATGACTTTTTTCTCTTCAACTCCCACAATATTGGTATCAAATGAAAGGGCTTGACCAGTAGAATACATTAAATTGTTAAAAAATGTAAAATCCAAGATGGTGTCTAAGACAAAATGGTAGAGAATTTTTTTAGCGCCATCAATATGGGTATTGAATAAAAGGGCTGGGCTAGTAGAATACAGAATAATAAAGAAAAATGGCGTATAAAATGAAATCTAGGTTAAGCTACGATGTGGAATTATACCCATCTACATGATTGTGAAGGATATTATCTGATTCGGCACGGCCGAATATAGCACTTTCACTTGTTTTTTAATAAAAAACAACGATTAAAACGCAACATATAAACGGATTAAAGGCTTTGTAAATCTAAATATTTTATAGTTTTTTTTTAGAATATTGGATTAACCGTTTTTGAGTTATTTTTGGTTATGTGGAGCAGCGTCTAAAAAAATCTAGAATTAAAAAAAAATGCTGTTGACCTGTGTAATCTATTTTAAAATTGGAAAGAAAAGATATATTTTTTTTCTTAATTATATATATAGGCGCAAGTATTTGAAATAATAATAAAAATACCAAGGAAAACTATTGTCGCAAAACTTGGCTTTATAAATGTTCTTTAACGCTAACTGTTAATCCAGTTATCCCAAGATAATCGCATAAGTTAAAAAAAATTTCTAAAATATTGTCGGCTACCGTGGCCCCCATAAAGGCGTACAGAAATGACACACTTGTAAGATCATACATTTCCAAAAACATTTATGCTGCATACTTAACATAACATATCGAATTACAAACATTGCTTAAATACTCATTGACTTTTTGCCATAAAATACCAGCCGTTAAGAAAATAAAATTAAAAACACCATGAAGCTGTTAATGAAATTAATACAAAAAGTCAAATTAAACATGCTGCTACTAATACAAAGTGTTGCAAGAATCACAGAGAAGAAAAAAAAAACGATCAAAAATAATACAAATTACTAACATGAACAAATGAATGAACCTTTTAAAATAGTTAAAATGACAATAAGGAAAAAGTACAACCAAACAAAATACCAACAGACAACCAAAACATTGAAATGATAATAAAATTAAAAAAAATATATATAAAATAAATAAATAAAAGTACGACAATGCCATAAGGACAAAACTAAACGCAAATTCATTCATTATCCCCCCCTCTAAAGGAAAAATCACTAGTAAAACGCTCACACTCAATACTAAATTTTAATTCCTTTACATTTTTTGTTTTGTCTTGTGTTCTTTTGAAACAATTTATTGAAATGAAAACAACATGAAATAAAACAAACAACCAGTCAATACAATAAAATGAAACATAAACAGGAAAAAAACCAAAAGAAATCTGCTAAAGAAAGCAAACAACAACAAAAATTAACATGATGCAACATTAACATGGGCTACTAAGGTAGTTGCCAACAAAGTGGTCAGTCGTCACCACCAACTGGCCAAGCAACTGCAACTGCTTAAAAACAGTCATCTTGTGAACCAACCAAACACAAACAGCTAGTCAATGTGCCAAACAGCCTCTCGACATTGGTATGTGGTGTTAAATGTTGAACGTTAAGGACAACAAGGTGTAGAAATATATGAGCGTTTTATAAATAAATATTGTAACGAAAACAATTTCAGAGTTGTCCACAGCGCAACATGAACAAATGTGAGTTAATATTTTTCAGTCTCAAATAGGTTAGGTGAGGCGAGATTGAAAAATGGGGCACTAAAAGCCCAAATCTAAGACAGATATACACGTATGTGCAACTGAAATTTTTAATTAATCTAAAGGAATGCACAACTCCTCTCTAGAACTGTAATCTGTAAGGGAGGGTGCAGGAATCAAGAGACACTTCCAGCAGCCACACTTGGAGACCAATGTGCTCCATGGTATTTCTTTTGTAAAAGAAAAATCGGAAAGAGTGAGACAGAAAAGCTATTATTTAAATTAGGGTTAACTAAGGAAAGAAATAGTGTAGAAAATGTGTAGAAGTCCTAACAAGCCCTCATTGTCTGTTCACTAGTGTGCACTCTAAGACATAATTCAAATTATTGTGGAATCTTTTACCTAATCACTTAAATCTGTGGTTCTGCAGCTTCGGGCAGTGACAAACAACATGCTACACAGTTTCTAGGTCTTTCTCAACCTCACACATCCTACAGTAATATTCCACTATAACCCCCTATTTAGGTCCGGAAGTAAAGTAGAGTCTGCCTAGTTTTACTCGGGCCATAAAGCCCTTGACACTTTGCAGTCCATTCGTTTTCTTCACGTCATATCAGTTCTTGGTAATCTTCTAGGCCAATTCTGTTTAAAAATCATATATTTAAAAAAAAAGTTTTTTAAATGATGCTTAGAACATTAAACCCAAATAAGACTTCCAGGGAACATCAAATATATGCAAGTAATAAAATTATGAATTTTTTTTTTTTTAACGACGTTTTTTTTTTATTAATTTTCGGCTTATATGGAAGGTGCCTCAAGTCCTTAAAATATTAAAGAATTGCAGAGTAAAGTATTATCGGTTTGTGCACGCATAGAATATGAACAAACAAATAGACAAATCAACAAATAATAATTTTTATATCAGAGTTCACATTATTACAGCAATTCTTATTTATTAATTTAGAATGCATTTTAAATAACTTGAACTGTCCATGAATATTTAGAACAAAAAAAGTAGATGAATATTTTATATCAAGGTGCCACACGGTGGACATTTTTAACGATAAAATGCACAACCATCATATAACTATACAACATTAAGTGCGTGCGCCTCTTTACTTTAATTCGTACATTGTGTGAACTGTGATATCTTGTCAATGAACGAGAAAAGGTGTCACATCTTAACAGCATACGTTCATATCAACTATATCATATTGTAGAGCAAGAAAAAAGAAATCCCGTAAAACATCTGAACTAAAAACCAAATAATAATAAACAAAAAAAAATAATTGAACTAAAACAACAAACATAACGACAACTACTACAAAACGGAGGAGAGAGGGCTTAACCCAAAACATACGGCTAAGTACGTTAATCAATGTTTGTAATAAATTATCACAACAATATAAACAACAAACACACACTCCAAAACTCTCAAAAACATCATTGTCGTCCTCTTCTTAATCATCATTATCATCATACTTAGAACGTTTTGTATAAAAATAAAAATAAAACTAAAGATTAATAAAAACAATAAGAGAAGTACTACAACGGCAGTACAATATAAACAAAGAAACAAGTAACAAGAAGAAAATTAAACATATAAATGACATAAAAGACCAAAAGAAATGAATTGACCAAGGAATCTGGAAATAAACAGTCCACAATAAACCTTAAACATAAAATAAGTAATACAACAGCAACAATAGCTGGAACAAGAGGAAAACATATAAAAATGTGACTACATGCTGTGACATCATACTAACAGAACAACACCATCTCCAGCATCATCGCTATCACTGCTATCACCACCACCACAACTACTACTCGGCAGTTGTTTCATTCCATAAACATGAACAGTCAAGCAACAGTCATATCAGCAACAGACTGATACACTGGATTTATTTAGTACAATCAGCACCCTTGAAACCCAAAAAATTACACAAAAAACAAATAAAATAAGTTAAAACTCCAGCAAGAAAAAAATAGTTGATGATGACAACCCAGAAAACATAACCAAACAACCAACAGCAACAAATATTTGTATTTGTATGTATGAAAAAGTAAAACAGACCAAGAACAAGATAACATTTTATGTGAATGAATACGTTTTTATTATGGATTTCTTATTATTTTTATTTTTTAGTTTGTTTTTGCATTTCTAACCATAGAATTAAAGTTACTTTTAGCAGTCGTCCTGTCTGCACTGCATACTCATGCTTGGCAAAAATACCCAATAGGAAATTGATGTGCACAACTTTGATTTTTTGATAAATTCACGAAATATAATCCAAAAAAATTGTGGAATTGGTTTTTCGATAGACACAAACGATTTATGTCTTCCTCGCCATTGAATTTTTAGATTTACCAAAAAATCACTCAAATTTAATACCTAAACGTTGAATGAATTTTTCAATAAAAAATAGGAAATAAATAGTGACAAATTACACAGGTCAACACGATTTTTGAGTCTGAGTTCTGTACCTCTGATTTTGATTACTTATGCCAAACTAAGGAAAGAAAAAATATTTTTATCTAATAGAGTTTGCTTTTGTAGATACCAGAACGAAATTGCATAAAATATCTATTAAAAAATTAATTAAAATTTGTATAAATTTTAAATATTATTTTAATTAATTTAGTTACGTCTATAAATGAAACTTTGGATTACTTTTAATAAAGTTTTTACTACATTAGCTATATAAATAGTTTAAGTTAAATAGTTTGAGTTCTGTACCTCTGATTTTGATTACTTATGCCAAACTAAGGAAAGAAAAAATATTTTTATCTAATAGAGTTTGCTTTTGTAGATACCAGAACGAAATTTCAACATTTATGGAAAAGGTCTATTTTTCAATGTTAATCATATTTAAAATTAAACAAGTTATGAATTATATGCTTTAATTAATTTTTATTATAAAAGACAGCACAAATAAACAAAAAATTAAAAAAAATGATACAAAAGAAGCATTAAAAATGAATACTTTTAGTATTTCCAGTGCAATCGTCAGAACTTTCTCGTATGAGCATCCAAATGTAGTCACCCATCAAGTTCTCATTATATTGTCCTTGATATCTTTGTTCGAAGTTCATTATATCCTGGTGAAAGCGTTCCCCTTGCTCTTCTGAATATACACCCAAGTTATCTTTGAATTTATCCAAGTGCGCATGTAGCATGTGCAGTTTGAGTGACATTCTGCAACCCATGACTTTGAAGCTGTCAAGCATATTAGAAATAAGCTCTTCATAATTCTCGGCGTTCTTGTTACCAAGGAAGCATGTTAAAATAAGCTTCATAGGCTTCACAAAGTTTCTTATTTGATGATAAACTAAATTTTTTGGCGCTCACTTTAATAAACTAACTACAAACATAGCAAAAAGAGTCCACGTGGTTTTTACACATTTTCGGTGACATTTTTATGCCTCGCGACACATAAAATACGTTATTCCTCTAGAAAGCGCACTCGCATACTGCCATGACCCTCTACTACCTCTCACTTCACATCCACAGTCTCTCTCACTTCTCTCTTGCATCATAAATGCAACGGCTTTTAAAAAATGTGCAAAACCACCGTATATTTAGTTTTCATTATATTAAGTACAAAAGCAAACTTTATTTATTATTAATGGAGTTTCTGTTTACTTTTCAATTTATATAATCAGAAAATAATCACTAAATAAAAGACTCAAAAAAAATTTTTTTTTTGTTGACCTGTGTTATTTAACATTATAAATAGAGAAAGTCTCGAATAACAGATGTAGTTGGAAAACAAAATTTTTATTGTTCTTATAAAGAACAAAATATTTCATTCCAGATCAAAAAAACTCAGAAAGAATTTTTTATTTTACCCAAAGCTTTTGGACAAGGACCATTTCTTTATAAATATTAACTGACATTAGCTTAACTTTGTTATTAGAAGCTTTCTCTTAGAGAGGACGTATAGATGGTAGTTATGATACCAGAATCTATTTGATAAATTGTAAAAATATTTACTGCGTTTGTTTGGCTTTTAAAATTACATGCAATATGGCATTTCGAAAAAGAATGAATTACAGTATCTTAAGCTTATCAATAACCTAACCTTGTCAATATTTCTTTAAAAAATTATGTTTCTGTTCGCGAATGCTACGAAAAGCGATATTTAGTGTTTAGTATCAAAGCTAATTTTTTGCTTGACGATCATGTTAATTCAAACCAGATTTGGTATGATTTAAGGGCACTCTTTAATAATAATAATAATAATAATAATAATAATAATAATAACTTTCGTCCCCCATTAAAAAGCATATAAACTACAACAAGTAAAAATGCTGTATTCGGCCGTACCGAATTAAGTTGATAGATATAGTGGCCACATTGCAGTTTAGCATAGATTTCAGAATTAGTGTTATACGCCACTTTACTTTAATATTTCTGACGCCATCTTTGATTTTGAATTTTTACAGAGTAAGATGTATTCTTTTAATTTTTATGTTACATTCGAACTTTTTATTACTATTTAATTTAATTTTCAGGCTATAAGTTCAATATGATAATGACAGAGTATTAAAGAAAATTTAGTTATTCGATATTAGCTGAGTAGAATACATCATCACGGTTTTATCATCAGCACTATTTTGATCAGAACTACAAATGTTGTGTGCAAATAACAACTATTTAACTCAGTATTATATTGACATTTGAAACATAGAATTATTTGCCCTCAATGATTTTATGTCTTTCATACACGATTGAGTTAGTATAAAATTTGCCAACAATTGTAATTCTTTTTGCATGTCATTATCACAAGTTTTTTTATTGTTTGCCTTTAGCTTAAGGTGTCGCTAAAGCAATTTGCAAGTATACAGTTCAATTATGTCATATGTTCTTTAGCAAGACGGTGTTAGTTATACAATTAATTCGATGTATTCTCGTTGGCTTAACTAGACCTTCCTTGGGGGTCAAATGACACCCTGGAGTTGGCTATTAAAAATCTGAAGAAATAACTATTGTACGTATAAAGTTAACTCGGTTTAAGACTGTTTTTTTGACGTGATTTATTCCCTAGACTTTTTTGGAAGAGAATTTTTTATATTAAGTGCTATTCTTGTATAGACATATATTTTTCAGCCTTTGAATATTAAAATTCGTTACAGAAATGATTATACTTAAATAAGAGCAGAACCTAATAGAATGCCCAATTGGAAAGTTGCGATATAAAAGTTTAAAATATAATATACAAAAAAAGAGCTAAAAATATCGGTAGACATCAAAATTAGAAATATCGACGATGTTGGTTCCTTCAAGTATCAATATTTTAATATGTAGTTAGTTTTAGATCAATCCTTTTAGGAATTATACGTGTTACATGTAAATATCATGACTTTAATCGAATGTAAATTATATAATTTTTTCTCAATTTTTGGTTGATCTAAATTTTCCAACCCATGCTTAATACTGTGTTCTTTTCTATACATCCTTTTCGAAAGTTTTAATATGCTTTTAAGTATTTACATGGCCGTAAAATTAATTTTTCTCTATGCGAATAAATTGTTTATTAACAATAACATTCTTCCTCTATTCAATGTTGAAAATATTTGGAAATTCCCAATTCCCAAATAATTCGAAATAATTTAAATATACATAGAAAATAAAAATAAAAATGAATTTTAGTTACGAAATTAATATTAATAATTAAAATCTTGAGTTTGCTCCAATCATCAAAACGATACTATTGATTAATTGATAATAAATAATTTTAATTGAAGAAATTGTATAAAATATCTATTAAAAAATTGATTAAAATTTGTATAAATTTTAAATATTATTTTAATTAATTTAGTTACGTCTATAAGTGAAACTTTGGATTATTTTTAATAAAGTTTTTACTACATTAGCTATATAAATAGTTTAAGTTGCTTAAAAAATTCATTTTATTGATGTATGTATTTGGGGCATTCCGTAATCTGAGTAAAATTAAAAAAGTTGCCGATGAAGAAGTAATTTTCTTCACAAAAATTTGTTTTTGATAAACATTTTTATATTTTTTTCAAATTTTTTATTTCCTGTTTTTATTTATGTGACATAATTCTCCCAGTTTTTTACAAATATTTAAAACCAGTCAATGAAATTTATTAAATAAATTAAAGATATTATTAAAATTTGTAAATAGTTTAATTATTTAAGCAATTGAACGTTTTTAAACAATAATTTTTTTTGGGAAGATATAAGGTAAAATCCAAATAATATATCTTCACTAGCAAATTAATTCGACTGCTATTAAAGAGTATCCTGAAAGTTGCAATATTATCGTAACGCTACTACCACGAATAAGTAAAGGGTATTGTAACCCTCTAAAGAAGACAATACCAATTGTGGTGGGTTTTACTGTCATATATGTAAGTTATTATTTAAAAAATCTGTGATGGAACTTTATAAAATTACGTTTCTACATTTGTTCCAACCGGACACTCGTTTAACCGCATTTCGAGCAAATGTTCCTCTAGATTAAAAACAAAAGGATCCCGGCGAGTTACAAATCAAAATACATTCACTAACTCGAACGACAGCAAACAAAACTGTGCTACAAGAAATATTTCTTTTTCTCTTGTTCTCAGCATTAAAAACTCAACAACTGCCATGTTGCTTGTATGCCATTCATGTTGTACATTCTTACTGCAGACATACAACTAGAAAAAGAGAGCGATGAAACATTATTTCGACATAACATTTGTTTGTGGAAGTATATGAGAAATGTTTGTTAGTGAAGTTGTATGATGTGATGTTACAACAGATTTTATTTTGTTTTTTGCACAATATTTGTTGTTAATCTACATATAGTTTCTCTGTAAAAAGGTTTAGGTTTTCATTTTTCAGGAAATGTTTAAAAAATAATGTGAAAATATCTTTGAATGATTTAGCATTATAAAAACTTTCTTTTTTGTTGATCCAAATGTAACTTTAGTAAATTGTTTTAAAATATGCAAACTACCTGTTTTAAGAAAGTTTAAAGCTTATAATAAAGCAGCCAGGCTGAAAACGCATCATTATTTTTAAAACTAAATAATTCAAGAATTTTTTAAATACAAAATTATTAAAATTTAAATGCAGAATCTCTATTTTTAATTTCTTTGCAACACGAAATGGTTTTTAGTACAAGATTTCATATGAAAAGCTTAATTACGAACCGCCGAATTCATACAAAATATTTTTGGTTTGTTTAAGGTTTATTTGATAGATGTAATACAGAAATTTGCGTTCACTTAACCCAAAATATTCTTCATGAATACGGCAGTAATACTTTATGTATCTACTTTAATTTACGTTCTAAAGCTTTTTGTAACAACAACATGTAATAGAAATTGTCCACCCCAAACGAAAATTACATATAAAATATACATTCTAAGGATATCCTTATAACTTTTGCCTTGTTGGTTTCCGTTATTAAGGACTGGCTACAGCATACATAGATTATTTAAGGAAAGTAGAATTTAAAAAGTACAACCGAAACATTCAACTTATGCTACCAAAAGATGATTAATAACCGAAAAACAAAACAAAAAAACAGTTATGCACTAATAAATATGTACATGTAGACAAAAAACTGCTAAAAAAAGAAACTTCCTGCTAAATTTTTTAGATGATTATGTTATTATTTTTACCACAAAAAAAAAGAAGACAAATGAACTTAGTGCGTGGTCTGTTTTACACTTAATTTAAGCTGAGTGTGCAGTAGTTCCTTTTATTTTATTCTTAACAAATTTTCACTTTTTCTTTCTAAAGATAAAAGCAGAGGCGCACAATGTAGATTTAATGGTTTTAAAAAACCGTAAAAGCGTTTAACGTAGAATTTATTGAAAGTGAAAAACTGTGTGTGTGTGTAAGCTATAGACTCCGAAACTGTAAAGTCGATCGGACTCAAACTTTGGCAAGTTGTTGTTCACATTCCAGGGAGTGTTTATGGGTGGTAAGTAGTTGGCGTGCCCATAAAAAATAAGTTGTCTCTTTCAGCTACTTGAACTTCAGCCATTTTACTGAAACTTTGCACACATATTAAGTTGTCATGACTATATAATTTTATGATTAGAAAAGTGGGCGGGGCCACGCCCATAAAAATAAGTTATAGTTTTGTGGTACTTGCACTGGACCGATTTTTTTCTGAAACTTTGCACACTTATTGAGCTGTCATGACTATACAGTTTCGTGATTAGAAAAGTGGGCAGTGCCACGCTCATTAAAAAAAAGTTATAAATTGTAGCTTCTTACACTTGATATTCAATTAAAATTCAGAATGCATTTTTATTCATTAAGGGGCGTAGCAACGCTACTTCATAAGGTATATGCATCGCGGCTACAAACTTAACAATTTAAAAACACATGCATTTTGTTTTTGTATAAATGTGTTCATATGTGACAAATTTTTTTTTTCTTTTTTTTAAATTTTAATAAATTTTAATACACTTTAATATAAAAGCTATTTATTCTCGGCTTATTATTTTTTCATTCGTTTTACACAAACTAAAACTTTAGAATAAAAAATAAAAAATAAAATGCAGACACATTATTAAAAAAAAGTTGGTAAGTCTGTTAAATTTTATATAAAAAAAAAAACAATCAGCTGACTGGGTGCGAATACCTTATTAATCTACCTTGATTGATATAATTTATTTGTTTTTAAGTGTGAATTATATTTTTAAATAATTTTAAATTTTAAATAATTTTAAATAATTATTATAATTGATACTAAAATTGTTCAAAAAACTTAGAAATTTCTGTCAGTTGATAAAAAAAAAATTAAAATTTAATATTTTGTCAAGATTTAATTTAAAAAAAAACAGACTTTGTTCCTAATATTTATAATAAAAAGCTTTCATTTTTTTGCAGATCTGACTTAAGTCAATATTCCTCACAGCCCGTTATATTCCTGTGGACTCTCGCCTTTTGGGTAAGTAATTAAGTTTGATTAGGTTAAAAGATTACAATAACAGTTTTTTCTTATGTCACACAGAATAAAATTGTTATATGTTTCACCACGCCCCCATCTCTGATACAGATAGTTCGTAAAATTTTAAAATAAATTATGTTCATACGCATAATCTTAAATCGGTGCCATTTGGCATTCCTAATACAAAATTAACCAAGCCGATATTACTACTAAAAGAGCACTTGCTCTCACCATCTGAAAATTGTATACAAATTTTAATTAAATTATTCACGCCTATTATTGAAATTTGGAATTAATTTAAATATAAATATAATTAATAAAATAATTAATTAATAAAAACTATTGAAGCTATTGTAAATAAAATAACACGAAAAGAAAATAGAAAATTTTTTTTTATATATATATATCTTTCACGTAGTTTTAACATAACGTATGTATTCTTACATACACACGCAAAGAATAAACATGGTTGTGGTAATCAGAAACAAAGAGCAGCATGCTATGATTGAATTGCATGATTGTGATAAAAACATATAATGGTTACCAGTTATCATTATTATGTTTAATTAAAGTATCATGCAATAATTATATGTATGAAAACAATTGAAATCGTTGCTAGTTTCTACGGAAAATTATTGCCTTTTGCTGATAGTTGAATAGATACATATATTGATTGCACCACTTTAATTGCAATTTTTATACCAATATTTTTTTTTTTTTAATTTTCTGGTCTATTTTTAAGTTTCTCCAATTTCAAATTTTTTTTATGTCTCTCAGAAAGGCGAACAACAATTAATATCAAATTATTATTAGAAAAAAATCATAAATTGATTACTTTGTAATCATACTGTTGTCTCACCTATTATTTATTGACTATTTGTAATTTTTAATGCTTGAATATAATGTTATTTTTGTCGCATTAATTTTCTTAAATCATACTAATTGGAAACAACAGCCATGTCGAAAACTAAACATTAAATGATACAATTCAAACAAATGCTTGATTGTCATGACAATATATATGATAAAATGAAAAAAAAATAACCATTACTGTTTTTTGACAAACAAATATTGTTAAAGCGAATATAATATTACCATCGTGATCATGTTGTAACCATGGATTTCTTTGCGAGCAACATTACACATTTAAGACTCAAAAATTCCAGTGATGCACATAGCAGAAATCAAAATTTAGGAAAGGGAGAAGGTTATATTTTTTTAAATTATATTCTTAAAAAACATGTATCTATACTCACAGAGAATTTATAGTAAATAAATGGAGATCACTCAACAGCATACAAAACTACTATGGATATCAGGAAAATATTGGAAAATAAAATATATATGAGTTTCAATTACGAAGTGAATATTACTTATTAAAATTTGTGTTTGATATTGCTCTAGCCATCAAAATTATACTATTAATTAAAGCAAAATCAATAAATTAAATTGAAAAATATCAATTTAATTAGTACTAAGAAATTAATTGAAATAAGTTTAAGTTTCAAAACTTATTTTTACTTATATCATCACTTCTATGATCAGAATTTTGGATTAATTTAATAATTAGTTATTCTATTTAAAATATTAAACGTTTTTGAAACAAAATTACCTTAAAAAATATATATAAATAGAATTTTGTGACATCCTTTAATCTTGCGTTAATTTTGGGACCCATTTTATAAATATTTTTGAATCTCGCAAGTAATAAGATCATACATTTTACTAGAATCTAAGTAAAAGTAATCGAAAATAATTGAAAAATATTCTATCACACAAAGACTTTTGTAGGGGCTGTTTGTACACTCAAAGAAGAAGAAATGTTGGTGTTTACCTTAGTGTTGTTTTCAGATGAAGAATATATTAGTTCCTTCTAACAGTTTAGTCTGGTTATTTGATCTCAGCATTGAGACAACAACGTAGTTATTACCGAATGCTTTTTGCAATTCATTGTGGATGTCTACTAATGCCGTTTTCTTTTTTACCAAAAATATATTGCCGTGGGTCCGTCCCTATTTTATAAAATGGATTGTATAAAAGGTCCGCCATTTAACGTTTTTTTTTCAACTAGTGCTTATTTCGTGAATGGTAACACTTAGCTCATGTCTGATTTGACAGATAATTAGTTTTATCCTTCCGCTGAACGAATACGGTTGTGTATACGCTTGAACAACGCTGGGAAATATTGCGACATTACTTTGGCCGATTCAGATGAAGCTCATTTTGATTTTGGCGGGTATGCAAACAAGCAAAATTGTCACATTTGGGGCACAGAAAACCCGCACGCATACATTGAAAAGCCAATACACCCAAAACGAGTCACTGTTTGTTGCGGATTTTGGTCCAGAGGCATAAATGGGCCATTTTTTCGAAAATGAGCATGGAGTGGCCGTAGTCAATGGCGATCGTCATCGGGCCATGTTGAACGAATTTTTGTTCACAAAAATTCAAGAGGATATTGGAAACATTTGGTTTCAACAGGACGGCGCTACGTGCCACACAGCCGAAGCATTTAAAAAAAGAAGTTATTTGGCGGACCCTTTTATAAAGTGATGAATATTTGGTACTCAATTAAAGGTCTTTTAAAAATCGATATCACAAAGTCCATGATAGTACATTAAATGACAAAGAGTTTTGCTCAAAATAACGATGTGATGTTACAGAAATGGTGCTTTTTTCGAAATTCGACAAGTCCCTCAATAAGATTACCATTCTGCACAAGAAAATCAATTGTGTAAAAAGAAGCACAACAAGGGCAATATCTTCTACAAGAGAAGAAACAGGCATAACCAATTTATTATTTACATTTGCATTGAAATATTTTCCTCCTTCTTCTTGTTATATGACGACTCTGACTATCTTTTGTTTTATCTTGGCAGTTGATTTTTTTTTTTTTTTTTGGCATACAAGAAAGTGGTGGAGAAGTCATAATAAAAAATTGCTGATTTTGTCAACTGTTCGCATTTGATAAAATTATTAGCTTACAGACTTGTTGTTTTTGTGTTAATAACAATTTAGCTGTTACTGCTGCGGTTGTGGCTGTGGCTGCGGCTGCTGGTGTCGTACGATTTCCACTCATTTTTTTCATACTCATCTTATTTGTATTTTTTCGTTTTTTTTTGTATTTATATGCAAATTTCTTTTTAATTTAGCGTCTTGTTGTTTTAACATTAAAGCCATTTAATAAGTTGCTTTATTTTGAAGTTTCTTAATTTTGTATTTGTTAGTTAATTATGTTTATTTTTTGTTTTCTGTGTTGAGAATCCTCAAAAAAAAAATAGCAATTTCCTGTGAACGTGTTTTGAAATGGTTTGTTTTTCTAATTAGAAGTTTGGCTTCTTTTTAATTAATAAATTAAAATGGTATAATAAGATTTTGAAATGCTGGAGTACAATGTTGTATTTGCAAAAAAATTTTAGAAAATGAAGCTTGTAGACGGTCAAGCTTTTCACAAAGATTTCTATTTTTTAAAAATTATTATCTAAATATGTTTATTACGAATTGCGAATTGTCCTAGATATTCTGTACGCATAATAGTAAAACACAATAGGCCAATTCAAAGTAGACTCTCATATTGTACTATGTCATATAATTCATATTAATATGACTAGTGACTTTGAACACCTTTTGTTAACAAATTATGTATTTAATACAAGAAAGAAGACAAAGAGATGACGCTGTTAAAAATTGTATGTATACAGGAAAGAAGAAAATATTCTCTCTGAGAGGTGAGAAGCGAAGAAATTCTCTCTGAGAGACAGTATGGTTAAAAGTATAACATAAACAATTTCTTATACATAGGAAACAATTGTGTAAAGTCATATTATTTTTTTTTGTATGGAAATTACTAACAAAAATTTTATGCATGCATAAAATAATATGAAATAGTACAAATATGACTGATATGCAACCACTTTGAATTGGCCCAATATAAATGTACATATAAACAATAAAACCTAATGCAACTGTTCTACTTAAATGCTGCAAAACACATGTGTATGTATTATTTACATAAATGGCTAACTGGTATGCAAAGGTATCCAATTTCTCAACAACTATTTTTATTTTAAATTATCATCAGCATAACCATCAGCAATACTTTACATTAAATGCAAATGAAGTCAAAACTGAAACACATACAAATATTCCATTTACATATCCTAGAATCTAGACATAATGAGAAAACAACCGCATTCACAAACATTTGAACAGTAAAAATGTTTATAAATATGTGTGACAAAAGAGCGCTTTTAAAGGACAGATTTGTTGAAGTTTCATATCAAAACACACAAAAAAATAAAAATAAAAAAACTTTTGGACCTCAAGAACTAAAAGGATTCTTGTAGAAATTTAAAAAAAAATTATAATAATAAATGGAATAACAACAAAAAGCAAATGAAATTGGACACCTAAGCGCCAGTCAAATGAAATTTAATAAATTAATGAATGAGCGAATGTATGGATATGAATCTGTGTATGTTTGTAATACATAGATGAGATTAATATTTCCTTTTTTGATATACCCCAGAGCCACATTCATTCTAACATTCACACATTTATGTAAATTAGTTATGTAAAAGATATTATAAATTGAATGTGGTTACACATACGTACGCAAATCAAAAGATTTTTGTTTTCACAAGTTTAACCCTAATTGTTGAGCATAATTAAAGATACACTCAGCTGTTTAGTGATACGATAAGAATAATGGGACAAATGTGTGCTGAAAAATAATTTTAATTTGGATTTCAAGTTAAATTAGCATGTCTGTATAGTTGTAAGTAATAAAGTGTCGTGTAGATTGGTCTCACACCATGAGCGGTGATTTTGTTAAAAATTCCTTTAAGTGAAAAATTAGCCCACCGATAACCACAATTTTTTAATAAAAAATCGGCTTAGTGTCCAACCGTTCTAAAGAGTAATCGGGAATAGAACAACGTATAAAAGTGAAACTCTGTGTGTGTGTGTTAGCTATAGACTCCGAAACTGTAAAACCGATCGGACTCAAACTTTGGCGAGTTGTTGTACACATTCCAGGGAGTGTTTATGGGTGGCAAAAAGTGGGCGGGGCCACGCCCATAAAAAATTAGTTATCAGTTTTAGCTACTTGCACTTGACCGATTTTTCTGAAACTTTGCACACATATCGAGCTGTCATGACTAAATAATTTCGTGATAAGAAAAGTGGGCGTGGCCACGCCCATAAAAAAAGTTACAATTTTGAGGTTCTTGCACTGGACTGATTTTTCTGAAACTTTGTACACACATTGAGCTATCATGACTTTACAATTTAGTGATTAGAAAAGTGGGCAGTGTTACGCCCATAAAAAATAAGTTATCATTTTAAGCTACTTGCACTAGATCGATTTTTCTAAAACTTTGCACACATATTGAGCTGTCATGACTTTATAATTTCGTGATTAGAAAAGTAGGCAGGGCCGCGCCCATAAAAAAAGTTATAATTTGAGGTACTTGCACTAGATCGATTTTTCGGAAACTTTGCACACACATATTGAGCTGTCATGACTATATAATTTTGTGATAAGAAAAGTAGGCAGGACCACGCCCATAAAATAAGTTATAATTTGAGGTACTTTCACTGGACCGATTTTTGTGAAACTTTGCACTCATATTAAGTTGTCATGACTATACAATTTCTTGATTAGAAAAGTGGGCAGTGCCACGCCAATAAGAAATAAGTTATAATTTTTAGCTACTTGCACTTAATATTTAATTTAAATTCAGAATGCAGTTTTATTTATTAAGGGGCGTAGCAACGCTCGCCGGGCTTTTCTAGTAATTAATATTGCTCAAGTCTCTTCTTATTACAATTTGATAAAATGTTTTTTTTTTCGTGTTAGCAAAGTAATAATAATTATAAGTCTTTAAGATATTAGATGAATTACAGTAATATGTTAATATAGAGTCCTTTGGTTCCTTTAAAAAATTTAGATCCTTAACTAGTTTGTACCAGATGGGCTACATCATATCTATAGAATTTGCCTTAAAAAAAGTAAAAATGTTTCAACGTTTGGTCCTTGACCTGTTCAATAAAATTTGCCATATCAAGTAGATTGTACGATCTAACATATTTCATCAATTTAATGTACATAATGAGTTCTTGCACAAAGTATTAAAAATTATTTCACTAAAATGTCGCCCTTTAGTTTAAATATTGTCTAGGGCTTGTATGTATTATTACTCGCTCCTTCAAATTAAGCTAAAGAAAATACTCGGATATTGAAAATTTTTGCTAGAGCTATATTCGCAGAGGCAGAGCGCAAATAGCGTTGATGAAAGGGTCTTGGATTTTTAGAATCCCAGAGCGTACAGTTTTGCTTATTAACACAGCCATTCAAATGAAAATGAACTTCGTCACTTAGAATTTAATTTTCAATAAAGTTAATTTAATTTAGGCAAACAAATATCCAAATTGATCTTATTAAAGTTTTCTAATTGATTCAAGTAATAAAAACTAGATATAAGGGGACTAGCTATTAGGGTACATTTCTAATATTATATGGCCTATCACTTTGTAGTGAATTTTAAGTCACGTTTCTTTACGTTCTCTTACACTTTAATAATCTTTTTAAAAATCTTTTTATAAGCACTTAATAATTTAAGGACATTTTTCAATCTTTTGTTGATGTCAAAGTAACAAAAATTATTAGCCTTAACTTTAATACGACAACAAAATATTGTATGCATAAAGACTAAGAAAATGCATAAACAAGAAAAAGGAAAAAAAAAGAAAAAAAAATATACGAAAAACTTAAACAAAATATACAATATCCCAGACACTTAATAAAATGAGGCTCAAAGAGCCATAGAGAGAGGTTTGCATAAACCAGCAAATAATCACACGCATACAAATGCATTTAAAAGCGGTGGACTAGCGTTTTTTTTAAAGGCTTATGTATGGGGTCCATATGGAGACCAACTGGTGAGGTGTTGTTTGTTGAAAAATTATGGAAACATACTTATGAAAGTCCAACACACGCCAATACGCTTTTACTTTATATTTCCTTTATTAATAGTATTTTGGTGGGGTTAAGAAAATTGCAAAAGAAAAAAAATTAAATTCATAACTTGCTTTAATCATGGTGTGGTCCATGTTGTGTTAACTATTTCTTAAGGTGTCACGCACAATGGGTGGTCCAAGTAATTCCACTTTTTTATTTTTTTTCGTTGCAGTCGTGTTTGCCTCATTGGTTTAGCCTGTGAATGTAAGTGTGAATGCTGAAAATGAGTTTGACAATTTATAACTGTTGCCCAATAAACAATTTGAGATTCTATTTCCCAAGTTAGGACTAGAATTTTATTTGTTGTATTTTTGATATAATCCTTTTTAAAGATCTAGCTTATATTCTGTGAGTACAAATAATAAATATCTTTGTGCATTAAACATTTAAGTAACATTTTTGATTAATTATATTTGGTTTGTATGGGAATCGCACACTCATATATGGCCCATAAACTTTCCGAACAAAAACAAACAAATTTGAATTTCGATCACGAAATTAATATTATTAGTTAAAATATTATTTCATTTTGCTCTAATAGATAACATGATACTAAATATTAATTAAGAGAAAACTAATTTTTTTCATTTTGTAAATATTGAAAAAAATATCAATTAAAATAATTGTACTTTTTTGGTTTTAAAATTGTTAAAAAATTTTAAACCTATGTATGTTTAATCAAATGAAACACGACTATAATTAAAGTTCTTATTAATGTTGCTTTAAATATTTACCGAATAATGGGAAGAAGTATGTACACTTTATAAAATAGTTTTTTAATTTTTAAAATAATAGTAAAAGAAATAAATGAATTATCTAACTAAATATACCAAAAATACATACCTAAATATTAAAAATTGGATACCATACTTATGTAAAAGTATGTACATAACCCATACACAGAAAATAAATAAGTATCGTAATCACGAAATTAATACTGTTAATTAAAATTTGATCTGATGCTGCTTCAATCATCAAAATGATACTATTAATTAAATGAAAATTAATATTTTTAATTAAAATCATATTACGAAAAATATCAATCAATTAAAACAATATTAAAAAAATTAATTAAAATTCCTTGAATTTAAAAAAAATATTTTAATTAAATTAACTACACCTATAGTTCAAATTTGTGATTAATTTAAATAAGATATTTATTGTATCAATAATATAAAATATATTGTAACGTCAGAGGATCAGAAGTAGTATTAAGGCTTAAATCTATTAGATGTTAGTATTTCGATACTTGCTTTGTATTCATACTAAAATAAATTTAATCTGTTTTATAAATATTATACAATTTTTTATAAATTTATTTTTAACATATTTTTAAAGTACAAAAATTCAAGGCATAAAAATACATACAACATTACTTATTTAGGAAGTGGTGGGCTAAACAAACGTCATATTTTCAAAAGTTAAGAGGGTGCATCCTAAACCAAGGCACAAATAATTTTAACGCTTAAGAAATTTTGATCAAACGAAGGGAAAAAATTTAAATAATTATCAATTATTTTAAGCTAAAATTCATCAGAGTGTGTCGGACTGCAAAAAATATTGACATCAGTCCTTTCTGCAATAAAGTTCAAGATATCTATGGCATTTATATGATGAAAGTCTGTTTTTTAATAAATTTGTACTATAATTTTAATCTACTGATTGACCATTATTTTAAGTATTAACCTCCCTATTTAACATGATTAATTGAAATTTTATTAAAACTTTCTTAAGAAATGAGTTCTTGACAAAAACAAAAAATATACATTTTTTCAATTGTATTTTTTAATATTTTTTTCAACTGGCAGAAATCTCTAAGGTTTTTGAAAAAATTTAGTATCAATTGAAAAAGTTATTTAAATAACTTAAAAATATACGTACATATGTACATAATTCAAATTTATTGAAAAATCAATTAGTCAATTAAATAAAAAAAAATTACCTATAAAGGATTTGCCCACCACAGCGTCCTAATCTAACGCTTTTTAAAAAGAGTGGGTAGCTTGTGCAACCTAGACAAAAAAAACTGTACAGGTATAAAAATCTGATTTGATGTAGTAAAGAAAATCGATTAAATACTTACAACTAATTTTAGAGTCCTAGAAAATATATCAGGGTTTGACAAAAATTCAAAAAGGACATGTGTACTCGAATTTGCAATAAAACTGAAGCTCCTTTTATATTAAAATACAAAATTTTTTATATACTTCAAGCCTGTGCCGAAACTTCGTCTGAGTAGTTATCGAAATAAATCCAGTAGTTATCGAAATAAATCCAGATTGTTTAAAACTAGCTTTTGTTATCCAGGTTGCATTTACTATTATCCGTCCAGCCGTTTTTGCGTGATTTAGTAACATATTAAATATCCAAATGTTTATATTTATAATATAAGTGGCATGTATAAATATGCAAGTAAATATGCATATGTCTGACAACAGGTCACTGATTTTGTACATTTTCACCTTCAACAGCCTAATTTAATATAAAAAATTATTTTCTTACCTTTTTTAATTTTTTTTCACAGATTTTTTTTTTTTACAGAAAATTCTTTGATTTTGAAAAACATTTAATATCAATAAAAAATTTATTTCTTTATATAAAAATATATTTAATCCAAAATAAATCAGCAGTATATCAATTAAACAATTTCAAACAATAATTGTTTTTGTGTACAAGTAAAAAGTTTTATTGCGATCGGGTATTGGACACACTGCTCATAAAAGCAATAAAACATGGCTTCCTTTATATTATATTATATTATTATTATATATTAATTTTTATATATTATATAGATCACAGCATATTTACTTAAACTTAAATCAAGTATTTTTTGTGAAATATAGTTTAAAAAGTTATTAAATTTTATTTTAAGTTCCATTGTCGAACTTCTTTGCTTAAACTAATATTTTAATTTTATCAGGCTTGAGTTCATTATTTAAAAATTTTTTTATTATAAAAAAATTTAATTGTAATATTGAAGGAATATTCTGAAAAAGTATCTGTAATGACAATAGTTGAAAAAAATATTTTTATATAAGTCTTTCATTATCGAATTTCAATTATTTTATTAAAACAAAACTATAAAAAATTTGAACTCAAGCCTAAAAAATTAAAATCTTATTTTATTAAATTTTTCTAAATTTGCATTTATAATGTATAGGGTGGGTAGAAAGTCACCTGTGTTTTTTTAATTATTTAAATAACAGCTGTATAATAAACAAGTAATAGCGGTACATTCGGCCGTGCCGAATCTTATAATACCCTTCACTATCATGTTTTTTTAAAAAGCCGAATATATTGGAATTTATATCTCAGTTGGTTTCAACCCGATGTGTTAGTGTTTCTTAGAAATAATTTTTATAGATTATAGCTTATAATCTGGTGTCTTAAATGTGTTTAAAAACTATTTAGGAGTTTAAAAAATTTTGTTAATTTTTTTTTTTAATTTTTGTCAACCAATTTGCTTAAAATATCATAAATATCTCTAGAAGCATAACAAATCTACGAATGGTAACAACCGTGTCTATAAATTATCCTAGGGCTAGAAATTTTAAATTTTTGTGGTAAAAATAAGCAAAAGACAGAGGAAGTCGGGCTTGTTTGCTCATATGTAAGAATGCAATGGTGCGATTATGCTGATTTCCAATGCCAATCTTCTCCCAAATACTTTTGATATTTTGAGGGGGCTTCAAAAAGTTGATTTCAATATACATGCGGGCAGATGGACAGACGGATAATGCTAAGTCGACTCCCCTTTTCATAAGGTTTTAGAAATTATATACGTTGTGGGGTCAGAAATGAATATTGTAGAAATTTCACACGGAATGACAAACCTTTACGCTGTCGTATGAAGGGTATAAAAACAGAAAAATTTACAACAAAGAACTAGAATAAAAAAATTTTATAATTTAAATTAGCGATCGATTATTTTAATGCAAAGATCATATCGTGGATATTTTAACGTCAGAATTTAACCCTCTGAATCAATGATTCTTTATTTAGTTCACCATCATCACCAATATAAGAGAGATTTGCTTCGAGCCGGTAGACCACGTTTAGTTCGCACTGTGGAAAATATTAAATGTGTAGAGTAAAGTGTTAACGAAGCACCAGAAACAGCTTTGATCTGCACTGCTAGAAATGGCTCGTACGTCACTACGACACATTTATACACAGTTTCACTGTATTTCCATATAAGATGTGTTTAATGCAAGAATTAAAACTCACAGATGATCAGCAATGTCCTTATTTTGCAGTTAAGTTTTTATAGTTGGCCGGAAATGAAATCAACTTTTTTTTGGAAAATTTTATTACGAGTGATGAAGCTCATTTTCATAGCTTTGTTATTGAGCAAAACTGTAGGTTTACGATTTCTGAAAATCCAGAAGTCTTTCATCAAGGCTAAATGCTCTCTGTTATTTATTTATTTATTTATTAAAGTCTAAAGATGTATAGTATGATGTGGCATTACATCTGTAAAATCATACATGAATTTTCGTACATCCTTTAGTTCAGTATAATTGATTGCAATAATGCTTATTGGGAAAAAATATTATTAATCATCTGCTTTTACGAAATGAACTGCAAAAAAGCCCATGTGTATGAGTACATAAATTAGAGAACCTGTAAACGATTTAGAATATTATTATTGTTATACTACAATAGTGTTATGTTATTGGCCTACGGAATGTGTGTTCTTTTTTTTTTTTTTTTGATTAGCTAGAATAACTTTAGCTTTACCAGTGTGTTGTAACTTCGATCTTAAAAATCTAAATATAATTGCCCATCACAAACAAGAGGTGTTTTAAATATTAACATCATTAGATAATTCTTTTGATTTAATAGTTCTGGGAAAACAAATTATTTTATTTATTTCTTAAAATGTTCTTTTGTGGTTAATGAATTAATTATTTAACAACAACAATAAAGAAAACTGAATGTTACGTCAACAATGATCAAGTCATACGTTGTTGGATCCAATCGAAAAATTGACTAACACGGGTATAAACATCGGGGCTGTTAGAGGCACAAAAAGCGGTGCCATACGAAACCACACCCACCTGCTTCAATTTGCCGTCTTTATTCATCACTAAGGGACCACCAGAATCACCCTAAAATAAAATATAGCCAAAGTGATTACATGTTCATACCTTCGTAAGTACACTTACATTACACGCTCCCTTTCCAAAACGTTCCAAAGCACATATTTCCGTTTCTGTCAACTGTGTCATGGTGCGCTTGCATTTCTCATTTGAAATGGTTTGGTATTCCAATTTTTGCAATTCTTTAGGATAACGAGCCAAAATGCCATTACCAAAGTGGTGAACTGAGCCCCAGCCAGTTAAAACGACTTCCTGTTTTTCTCCAACCGGCTCATAATCAAAAGCATCGATAATATCAATCCGTTCATTATCAATTTCGAACGGTGGTTCAATAGTTAATATAGCTATGTCACTAGTCACAAGCTCTTCGTAGTTTTCGTGCATTTCAAAGGATGTGACTTGACTTCTACTACACGTCTTGTCGTTAAGATTATTAATACCAGCCACGACAGATATTTTTGAAGCATTCTGACCATTAACGCAATGAGCAGCGGTTAGTATGCGATTCGGTGCAATTATTGAGCCTCCACAAAAATGACCATATTCACCATTTCGTTTAAGATATTGCATGGAAACCTGGTAGGGTATGTATTCGCTGCTGTCGACACTATTGCCACCCACAACACGTTCCTGAGAACTAGAGCTATCAAGTTGTTCGAAATATGCGTCCACTAGAAACAAAAACTGAAATTAAATATTTATGCCTTTCGTGAATTATGTTAGTTTTATCTTACAATCCAATACTCCATTGCGAGGCAGAGCAGTAGCCCTAAGAACTAGTGCCATCAAAATTAAATGTTGTACCACCATATTGCTGTTAGGCCTTTAGCAACCAAATTGACAATTTGTTTTATTTAACTCTTGGTATTTATAGTAAAATGAAATCTTATTAGTAATTAATTTAAACATCGGGGTATTTGGTATGCTACTATTTAATTAGCAAATACTTTGCGATAATTTCGTTTTTTTTGTGTCATAGAAACCTTAAAGAGTATTTTATGACTCCAAATTAGTTTGATATGGTTCGAGTTGCTAATTAATTGAAAGCGATAGCTAATAATCGCTTTAAATTCTAGTTGATTTTAAATATTTCAATGTTAAGTGTCAATATAAAGCAGTGCCAAAGCTATGACTTAAGTCTCACCGGGGAGCTTTTAAAAAATTTTAGGTTAACGAATAACGAAGCAAGATAAGCTTAATTTTTGTGTTGTTTTTAAGAAAAAAAAAATTTTTTTTTGGTTTAACTTTAAAATTTGAAAATGCTGAATTGCTTCGTTTATAAAAAAGTAAACTTGCATTTTCTTAAAGTTATTTTTTTTTCAATTTAGTCGGTGTTCGACATTTTTCATGCAGATGACGATTTTTGATATGAGTTTTTCAGAAGTGATTGAACTAATAATTTAGTAATTAAGGAACTTCGTTGAATGTCAAATAATATTTAAGTTGTTGGTGTGTTTAGAAAGATTTTCGCACTAAGAGTTTGTACGAATATGTAAAACAAAATTATATACGTCGTGTAATTTACTTACGCAATCTTCATTTAAAGCAAGCGTTGATCCAAGGCGTTGGGGGCGTTATTGGGTGAACATTCTTTCACCCTTCTTTTTTTAATTTGAAAAGTAATAGTTTTTGCAATCATAAAACAAAAGAGTCATATGTTTATATAAACATTTAAAGCCTAACCCCTAAAACCCGTAAGCTAGATCCGTCCTTGATTAAGAAACATTTATGAATCGCAACTAGAAGATGTAATGAAAAATTAACTGGCTAGATATAAATATTTGAAATAACAAATGAAAATGACAAAAACACATTGCAGTCGTTCGATCAAAAGATTTCATTTAAGCTTAAAAGGCGAAACTTTGTAGAGTCCAGTGCTGAAACTCCTATATTAAAACCACATTGTTTTTAAAAATTTTAACTGAAACTAAAAGAACAACATGGAACAACAAAGATTTTAAATCAATTCTGATACGCATTTCTTAATATAGACATAGAGCAAGTTCTTCTTATAAAATTAGTTTGTCACGAAAACTTATTATGTAAGTAAAGTTTCGAGTTGACCAAATTACATTTGAATATTAAACGTGCTTTTCAAATTGTATGGAGATGCATTAAAAAAAAAAGTGAAAATAAGACAAATATGATGTGCAAAAACTTTACATTTTTGAATTTTACAGAGCAACAATTGACACCCTGTTGTAAAATATGGTATTCAGTGGGCAACTGGCGTCTAAAAACTGTAAATTTTTCTATAAAATAGCGATTGTATTGGCAACTGTGAAGTTAAAGTTGCCACACTGTTTAAAAATTGATTATTAAAAATAAATAAATTAATATTGCGTTAAAAATAAATGACCTCAATCCAGAAAAAAGAATTTTTTTGTCTTTAAAATAAAATTATTTTTTAAGTTATCTGCTACTTATGCTCCTAATAGGAGCGATGGGAATTTATTTTATTTTTATATAAAAATTTATATTTTTTTTAAATTATTCTTCTTAAAAAGTTTTTTATTTAAAATTTTTTTTTTTGATTTTTTTTAATTTATAAACTTTTTTCTCGGCTTATGTGCTTTTTAAAGTTTTCAAAGTTGACAACACTGAAAAAAGTATGAGCTGTGTAAAAAAAAAATTGCTCTATCCAAGTCACTCATTTACTCAATAATGAAGTATGGAAACAGACATAATTCATGGCTAATTCGTTACGACAACAAACAGAGTTACTGAAACAAACAGATATCGAGGAAAAAAGTCGCAGACGCCCGAAGTAAAAACTTAATTATAGACCAAGAAAAAATAAATGAAGATGGCAATGGAGCTTATTTAGAGAATGAAGCAGAAATGGATTCGATCTTGAAAGTTTAGAGTATCGACAACCAGAATTTACAGCTTCCTTCAACTTCAAAAAGATCGAACCATATAGCTTAAAATAATTATAATAAAGGGTCCGCCAAATAACTTTTTTTTTTTTTTAAATGCTATAAAAAAACTACTAAATATTTCCTGTGCGGCACGTAGCGCCGTTCTATTGAAACCAAATGTTGCCAATATCCTCCTCTTCAATTTTTGTGAACTACAATTTGTTTAACATGGCCCGATAATGATCGCCATTGACTGTAACGGCAACTTCTTGCAAATGGCTCAATTATGCCTCTGGACCAAAATCCGCACCAAACAGTGACTTGTTTTGGGTGTATCGGCTTTTCAGTATATGCGTGTGGGTTTTCTGTGCCACAAATGCGACAATTTTGCTAGTTTACATACCCGCCAAGATCAAAATGAGCTTCATCTGAAAAGATGTTTTATTTTGGCAAAATCGGCCAAAATATATCGCAATATTTTTTTCCAGCGTTGTTCCAGCGTATACACATCCGTATTCGTTTAGCGAAAGGATAAAACTAATTATCTGTCAAATCAGACATGAGCTAAGTGTTACCATTCACGAAATAAGCACTAGTTGAAAAAAAAACGTTAGATGGTGGACCCTTTAGTTCCAGTAAACAAAATGGCAACTCTGACAACTTTTAAAACACACTTTTTAATAAAACAAAAAAATCTTAAAAATTTTTTTTTTAAATTTCAGATCATATTCTGAAAACATATTGTACAATTCAATAGAATTTCAGTTGCATTTGCTGCAGTGTAGTTTTAAATTTATCTGAAAAGGACAATAAATATCATGTAGTAATTTGACCACGCCTATGCCGCCCACCATTTGTTGATATAAAGGAAAAAGTATATTTTTCCATATTAGATTTAGTTTAACAAGAAGTACGTAGAATTGCATTCCAATAAATATTTTTATATATTTATGAGTTTTTTTTTTCAATTTTTAATCTCTTCGCAGTTTTGTTAAATTAATGGTGAACTTTCATTTCCCATTGAAGTTGTTAAGTCTGTTTTTTCTTGTTGCACTGTATTATTAATCTCTGACATATCTTCTGCAAGGTCAGTTAACTATTAAAGGAAATGACTGATTAATCGACTTATGACTGTAAGATATTGCAACAATTTAAAATATCATTGCCACCTGTTGATTAATTTATAGCCAAAATAGCTAAATGAAAATTTTGTAATTTTTCAAATTTACTCTAATTATAGATATTCCCTGCAAACTAGACACACACAAAGACTTCAATATATTTGTTAAAAATTGTACATAATTTGTATAATTCATTAGTTTTATGTAAAGTTAACCAAAACGTTAACTCCCATATTTACATATACACAGAAAAGAAGAACAGGAGACCAACATACACACATACATTGAATAAAATACTTGTAAATGAATTAAATATATTTGCATACAATTTTAATGGCAATTGAGTTTTCAAACAACTGCCATGTGCCACCCAATCTCCAAAAATGGCCAGTTAAATGTTTCTATCAACCGCCACATTAAACTTCATGACATGGGGAGTAGTATTTAAAGTTGTCTGACGGTTTAATTTTATTTTTTTCTTACAATTTTTCTTTGGTGTCATTGTTATACATTGGTCATGCTCTATGAAGTCATGATATTTAAATATTTACTTGAATATTTAATTGAATATGTGAGAATAGATACATGAATGTATGTCGGTATGAAAGATTTTTTATATTATAAGTTAAAGAACAATGAAACTAGTGATCCCTCTTAAAGTTTTGAATATGAATGGGTACATAATATATTTAAAACGTCTTAGATTAAAATATTTTTTTTTTAATATATATAAACAGTTGTTTTTTCTATTGAGCTTGAGAGCACGTTTTTTAATAAAAAATAGTTTTAATTTTATTTTCCGATATTTCGCTACCACATTGGGTAGCTTTTTCAGGGAAAGTTTTTACAAATTGTATTTTTTATTAAAAAAAAGTGATCTTAAGCTCAATAGAAAAAACAATTGTTTATATAAATTAAAAAGATCGAAAACATTCATTTATTATTTCTTTTAATTTTTATCTTTAAATAAATTTTGTATAAAATAAGTACAAATTTAAATTTAATCGAAAGGTAGGATTTTGTTTGCCCAATAAATAGCTTTGCATAATTACAACTTCCATTTGTTATTGTTACTATTATTAATTTTAATAATATTTAATAGATAAAAAATTAAGGGTTTATAATGCAAAGCCATTTATCTAAAAGACAAAATCCTGCCTTTAGTTAACGACAAGTTGTAATAATGGCCCTTAGAGTTTTTTTAAAGAAACATACTTTTCACTGAAAGTACAACAACTTCATTAATTCTGTCTACCAGAGTAACTCAAGTAAGTTAATTGTTCCTATTATTAAAGTTATAAATTATTATAGGCTTCTCTTAAAACCATAGAACATTAAATTGACTGTACTATTTAACTCTTTCCGAGGTACTTAAGGCGTGTTAGTAAAAATGTACTTTTTATGTTTAGTGTAATTTCTTTGTGCAAGTGGCAACTATGAAACTTGGCAGCTGTCACATATAATTATTCCAAATATTAAAACAGACATTTAAAAAGTAATTTCTTCAAACAAATGTTGTAAATGAGAGTGTGACCAAAACATCAATTTAACATCATCCTCATTAACTTTTAATTTCAAGAAGTCCTTCACAGAGAATTTTGACAAAAAACATGCTTACAAAATTTTGCATTCTCTGGAGTTTAAACCAGTATACCATGAAAAGTGACGGCAATTCGTTTAATGTTAATTCAAGACAAATTCTTCTAGAAAACAAAACATCCCGATGTAGTGAATTTCCATCGAAATGGCTTCCTGAAAAAAAATGAAATGAGAAAAAAATTCTCATGTAATCCATGAGAAACAAATGCACTCACAACGAGCAGTTGTCTACGTGAATTTTGGTCAGGCAGCGTGATTTAGTTTTACCTTTTTTATGATGAGGTAGACATTGCTGTGACTGTCATCTACATCCGTTGTAGGAATATGATAACGGAGCTCTTGTACCCCTTACTAGATGGCAGGAAGGTGTGGTTTTACCTAGTGAGCGCCACCTGTCACACCGCGCATAAAACAATTAATTTTTACAGAAACGATTTCCAGTACAATTATTTAAAAAACTCTAATGACAACTGGCCGACTGGATCATGCTATTTAACGCCGTGCGATTGTATTCTTTAGGGTTTTGTAAAATCTCGGGTTTATGCAAATTAACCAGAAATACGAGATCTAATGCGTCATCGGTGAGATACGGAGTCATCATTGTAAAATTGGCACGGAAAATTTTATAAAAAAAGGAACTGTCATCAGAGGCGGGGGTGGAATATGTCTTCTTAATAATTTAATAAGAAAATCACCACTATCTCAAAACTAAAATTTGCATTCCTACTGAGGCAACCCTTATGTGCACCACTTTGACAGATTTTACGTGTCTTGTGTTATTAGTTTGGTTTGTTATTTCCTCATGAATGGTGTGACACCTAGGTTAGGTTAGATTCGGCAGCCGCCCGAAGGCATAGCTCACTTAGGTCCTTGGGAGTGACACCTTACTAACGTCTGAAAATTAAGTGAAATGTTATTTAGTTTCAAAAACTCATAGCAATGAGTTTATTTTTTTAATAGATACCTCGATTAGAAATACTGTTGCAAGTCACAAGCCTTTGCCGTAAAACTCTTATTAAAGTATAAACAATGTCACTGTTTAATGTGTTGTATGATCCCACGGAGTCATTGCTCTATACAATATATGCTAGAGGGATGTACATAACAATGACAGCTATAAGATCATGATTAGTAAATTTTTGCACTAGAACTGAGTGTCATGTGTTTTAATTAAGAAAATGCAACATGCCAGATATCACGTGCCACAAATGCTTAATTCAAGATATGATGTTTGAATGAATAAATTAGCAAAATTTATTATTTCTTTATGGAGCTGGGTGATGTCACTGATCAACGACTCTAAGCCGTATATAAGTGATGCCTTAGACGACAATTTTCTATATTCTTTAAGAATTGGACTTATATTAAAATAGCAATCAATAAGCTATTGAATAAAATAATTATAATTGGTAATTGAATAAAGGCAAATGATTGATAATTTACACGATATCTCTGCGTTCTATTTCAGGGGTTTCTCTCTCCCTCTCCCGCTCATAACCATTTCTGTTTTAAATAAAGTTATTTTTATAACAGCGACTCGTGCAATTTAAAAAGCTGATAATATTGATTTTTGCAATTTAATTCTTTAAAAAAAGTATCCATCCCAAAAGAAAATTTACAGACAACTTAAAGAATTTTTTTACAAGGTGATCAGTTTTGGAGATTAACTCTTACACGCATACATATGTACATACATAGAAAACCTTACTTTGTAAATATTTTTTTCTTGTTTGTTTCGCATATCTCCACATTGCATTTTCTTTCTTCTTTACATTTCGTTTACCCAACGAAAAGTATGATTGATAATGAAGCCATTATTCATTTGGCATATTTTTATCTTCTTAAAATTCCGCTTTATTAGCGATAATTATTCATATTTTTACGCCATTTTTACATTAGTATACGTACATACATACACAAGCACATAAATATAACTTTCCTTTACCTTAAGAGATATTCCTTCATATATTCTTGTTTTAGCAAAATTCGTTTGTTTTGTGCCTTTTTTCTTGTATACTTCAGACATAGTTTATGACCAATCAGGCAATAAATTGGCATTTAATTTAATACAAATTGAATTACGATTTACGAATTTATGCGGAACCCCCACAGCGTTTATTTTCAATCAAAATTGCAATCCGCAAAATTGTTATGAATTCCACTTCATTGTTGGGCCAGTACAAAAAAAGCAACTTTTCTTTTGATATCTTTAGGTGATGAGAAAATCGACGATGAGTAAAAGAAATTTGTTTGTTTCGTTTCTTTTCTTTCTTTTTTATTTGTCTTCAAGGTACAAAGGTAACAAAGTGATAATGGTACCCTCGAAAAAAGTAAAAATTGAAAAAAAATATCACTTTCTTATAAAACCTGAAAAGAGAATGAAAATGCCACACTGTGTATATAGATTATCAAATTGATTCCAATTAACACTTGCCACCGCAGGAAACAAAAATGAATTCAATGAAAGTTGTAAATAATTTTATTTTTTACTAGCTGAACCCGGTTCGCATTGCTGGCCACAGAAATATTTTTAGTATTGCAGTTATTTAAAGATAAATTATGATGTCGTTGTTAGTGTCAATTCATGTTATTGTTGTTAGTGTAAGATTTACTATATTCCCTAGCACTTTTGTCCGCATTTGCATATTTTTTGAACAACCTTTAGTTGAATATCATTTTGGATACGATTTTATTTGATATTTTGCTATTTACTTTTAGAAATTAAATACAAAAATAAAGAAGACCACTATGGAGATGTAATTTACTTCTCCCCTAAATTAAAAAAATATGTACATTTATGTACATTTAATATGCATATATAATTAATTTAGTTTAAGATTTTGACAAGAAGCTTTTGTCACCTTCAGAAAATGTTTGTACCTACGCCAATGATCCCACACCTGAACCGAGGTAGCTCCATTATAAATCTTATCAAAATTCATCTTGTAGATTTTAAGCCGAGTATAGGATGTCTACCTGATAAATACAAATGTTAAAAATTTTGTTGTTGTTTGGAAAAAGTATTTCATGTACAGACACAATTTCATTATATTTAAGTATAGATTGCAGTGAGCGGGCAACAACACCAACACTTCAATGTGGTATTATAAATAAACACAATCTATATATATAAAAGTGAAACTCTGTGTGTGTGTGTGTGTGTGTGTGTGTGTGTGTGTGTGTGTGTGTGTTAGCTATAGACTCCGAAACTGTAATACCGATCGGGCTCAAACTTTGGTAAGTTGTTGTACACATACCAGGGAGTGTTTATGGGTGAAAAAAAGTGGGCGGGGCCACGCCCATAAAAAATTAGTTATCAGTTTTAGCTACTTGCACTTGACCGATTTTTCTGAAACTTTGCACACATATCGAGCTGTCATGACTAAATAATTTCGTGATAAAAAAAGTGGGCGGGGCCACGCCCCTAAAAAAGTTTTAATTTTGAGGTACTTGCACTGGACCGATTATTCTGAAACTTTGCGCACGTATTGAGCTGTCATGGCTTTATAATTTCGTGATTGAAAAAGTGGGCGGGGCCGCGCCCATAAAAAATTAGTTATCAGTTTTAGCTACTTGCACTGGACCGAATTTTCTGAAACTTTGCAAACATACTGAGCTGTCATGACTTTACACTTTTGTCATTAGAAAAGTGGGCAGTGCCACGCCCATTAAAAAAAAGGTATCATTTTGAGGTACTTGCACTGGACCGATTTTTCTGAAACTTTGCACACATATTGAGTTGTCATGAGTATACAGTTTCGTATTTAGAAAAGTGGGCAGTGCCACGCCCATAAAAAAAGGTATCATTTTGAGGTACTTACACTGGACCAATTTTTTGAAACTTTGCACACTTATTGAGCTGTCATGACTATACAGTTTCGTAATTAGAAAAGTGGGCAGTGCCACGCTCATATAGAAAAAGTTATAGTTTTTAGCCTTGCACTTGATATTCGATTAAAATTTAGAATGCGATTAAAATTCATGAAGGGGCGTAGCAACGCGCGCCGGGATTGGCTAGTGCTAAATAAATGTTAAGTTTATGGGACAAATATTCTTAAAAATTACACACAACAAAAATGACTTTTTAACCCTTTGAGAACTATGTAAATGTTTGAATGGCTTGAAATGTTTATCAAAACTCGTGCGAACTCTTGCGGTTAAATAGGGTTAATTGTTAGCGACAGTTGTTTTTTATTGTTCGTGTTTTTTTAATAAATAAATTATATCAGAAATTTAGTTTATTTAACTATATCAAGTCATTCCTTGTTTTACTTATAAATCTTTAAGTATTAAGATTTGTTTTGTCATAAATTTCAATACTTTTACGATTTGTAAATATTTTATGTTAGTTTTGCATATAAAAGGTTTTTTTTTAATCATGAAAAAGATTTACCTTTCGATACTATAGCACTTAAACGATGCGACACTATGCGTTAAATGTTGTTGGTACTTCGTTTAAACCAACTGCTTATGTGCTTGCGCTGTGATACGCTCCAGGGTGTTAAAACTACTTTAGCATAAACGTTTTGTCATTTTATTTATACTCGTACCAATTGCAATGGGATTTTTAATGTAAACTTTGTTGTTTTGATTTCTGTTTTTTGGCGCGGCTTGTGTGAAATGATAAATAATCCATAATTTCGTTTGACATTTAATTTCATTTTGTGTGACACATAAATTACGTATTAACGCTTTAAGCTCTCTGTTGTTCGGACCTTTCACAAAGGCACACATACACAAATATATAAACATATATGTAAATGTATTAGGTCAGATTGCCAAAAACATACAGTGTGGGCCAAAAGTCAACAAGGGGCTTGGAAGATCAATGAATTTTTCGTTTATGTATATTCTTTTCTAAGATTACAAAATATTTAAAACGAAAATTTTTTTATACTGAGTATCGAACATGACCCACTTAAATGATCCCCGTTTTTAGCTTTGCAATGGTAGGATTGTTTTACAGTATTTACTATAATATCTTTAAAAATACATATGTGGCTATAGAGCTCGGGTTTCTTCAACAAAGTTTGCCTTGTGTGCAAGCATTGTCTCGGGCCTGTTCATATACATATACTCATTCCTTTAAATAACAAAAAAAAAAAAAAGAAATTGTCAAATGCTGAAAACTCTGTCGAACGCGTTGGCCAAGTAATTTTTTTTATGGTACCATTGTGTCTCGGTCAATGGCTCCATCACTCTGAACTTACATCTCAGGTCTGTTTTCAAGACTAGGATGTAAAGGACTATCATACTGCTCTCCATTTACGGTTACAGCTCTTCTATCTTAATTTTCTAAGCAGTAAAGTCGAATGATATTTACAGATATAATGCCAGACAATACTGTATATCTAATTGCGTACAATTGGTGCTGATGAATAAGTCTTGGATTTTTAGAACCCCAGAACCTATAGTTCTGCATAATACAAAACCTATTTAAATGATAATGAGCTTCATTACATTTCAATAAAATTTCTTTCATTTCTGGTCAACTGTGGAAATTTAAATACGAAATTTACACTTTTGTAAGTTTTATTTATTGCTCTAGAGAGCGAAATTCTGACGTTAAAATGTTGACGATATGCTTATTGCGTTAAAATATAAAATTCTGTTGTTCTAGTTCTTTGCTCAATTGAGAATCCCTTTATATATACTTATATTTTAAATTTTAGTTAACATACCGCACAGTGATTAAGTGCTAAGACAAGCCTATCTCTTATTACGTTCGCAAGTTTATATTTCAATTGCACTTCCTTCCTCCGTGAACATTCTGAAAAAATTAAAACGATAATTATTTTTACAAAAAAATTTATGCATCAACACTATATCTTTGCTATAAAGCAGGACACGATAAAAAGAGAAACTTATAAATGAGAAATTACTTGTTGCAAAAATGTCTAAATTTGCATGTTTTTTAATTGAAAACACTGAAGAAAAAATAACTGCAAAAGAATAACATAAAACATTAAGAAAGATTTTCTCACTCCTAAGCCCGATTGGAAACGTCACAAATGCGATTTGTAAAAAAAACCGAATGAAATATGATAGCTTGAACCACATCATAATAAGGGATAGAAAAACCCTAGGGCCTAGGCACTTTACACAGACGAGTCAAAGATTGGTAGTCGAGCTGGAATGAGGGTCTATGGCATAAACCGAAACTGAGTTTAGCACATACGTCTACCAGATCACAATACTGTTTTCCAGGGTATGATTATGACAATTACAAAAGACTTAATAACGATGCTCAGATTCGTATTAATGGATAGCTTATTAGTTAGCAAGTCCCTAATGAGCGAAAAAGTAAATTTTGGAAATGTCCTTTAATGCAGGGGTGAAATAGACTCGCATACGAATTGTGACCGTCTTAATATAAGATAGATACCAGGCTATCACAGCATTATTAAAAACGAGGAAAACCCCCCTGCAAAAGTTTAAAAATTAACTGGAATTTTGGGCAAGGGAAGAATACGTTATAAAGTCGCAGAAAATTGTTGTCGGTAAGTGACGAACATATTATGGGGTGACCCAAATCTTAAGAAAATGCGGAAGTTTTTGCAACTGAGTAAGCCAACACTTAGAAGATTAACTGGTATAGTTATATATTACGTGGAGCTGAGGACTAATTTAGCTCGCACGGGGCCTTTATACAAAACGATATGTAGATCGTACGAGTAATTGGGTGATTGACACTATCTTTGTCAATTTACTGCGTTTGAATATATTAGCGACGAGAATTTCAACATTGAAGCTGTGTTGAACTTAAAATGTCAAAGGAATTCAAATTCGAAATCCCTTAATGGGACTGGTTAGGGATTATGGTGTTACTAGTGGATTTGTTTTCCCTTAAAGCAAACAACATGCCAACTAGACATACATATATACCTATCATAGCCTTGGGATTTCAATGCACCCCTTTTCGACCTAACCTAACCTTTTTTCGAAATCTGTCCAATTTGAAAGTAACGCTATGATTTAAAGCAGTCAAAGGCTATTAATTAATTTGCAACTGCCTAAGTGGTTTTCGGCCTTTACCTTTCGCAACATACCGAACATAAAACATAGTATACAAACCATGAAAAGTATCCTGCACATTATTTTCATCAGTTTATTTCAAATTGAAATCGAAAAGAAATTCATCTACGATGTTTAGTCGGCTCCACGAAAAGCCCCCTAATGAAATAATGTCCAGGAAATAACCCCCAATGAAGTAAACCCAAAAAATAGGAAATAACACCAAAAAACCGTGAATGAAATAACATCGAAAAATAAATGAACTAAACCCTAAAGCAAAAACGAAACAATCCCCAATAATTGGGAGTTATTTCATATGAAATAACTCCCAATGATGAAAATGAAATAAACCCCATCAGCAACAAAAATGAAATTATGCCCGGAATTCATAAAAGAGTCAGTTTCACTAAAGATTTTATGAAGTTAATATGGACCAACAGCAAAATCGCAAAATTATTGAAATGAATCGTGTGGAGGCCCGCAGGCATCTTCTTCATAATAAGGATATATGCAACTTCGAAAGTGTGCCAGCATTCATAACCAATTTTTTTGGTGAAGGAACATACAAAGCTCTTTTAATAGTGAGTACTTTTGGTTTTGTAAATGGACTAAGTCAAGTGCAGTTATTTTCCCTTACACGATGGAAGCTATTTCAGATCAGCCACCAACGAGCTATCCTAAAACTTTACGAATGGCTCGAAAATCCAACTCATGGGAGACGTTATTATAGTTACAAAGCTGTAAAGAAGGCAGTCATTTTCTGTATCGGAGATTTGAGGAAGTATAAACAAAGAATTGTTCAATGTTTCGAATATATTTATTTTTGAAACCCAACTACCAAGAAATTATTTTCATGTACATACATAAATAATAAACTTAATATATTACACGTAAGGAATGGTAAAAAAACAAAATGGTTGCTTATGAATTCAAGATGGAGAAAGTATACGTTGTATGTATTAATACAGCCAGTTGGTTACACTTTGTTATTATATACCTCCTCACTGCTTGGCAGAAGTGGAACCAACAACCGATTACTTTTGATTTAGGGAAAACAATCATTATTGCCGTCCGTAGACTAATTTCGTAGTCTGTCACGAAGGTCGCACCATCCAAATCCAGAACGTTATCATTTACATATTTGAAAAAATGCTCGTAGCATTTTGTTGATTTTCTATTCGTCAATGTGAATACAAATGGAAATATCTGTAGACATTCGAAAGATATTGTAATATATTCACAGGCTTAAAGTTTTCTTGTAAAAGGCCTATTTTTATATAATATATTTACAAGCAAATACAACCCCAAAAACCAACAACTTTAAAAATGAAATAATCCCCGAATATAAAATGAAGAAACATCCAAATTATACACGCTATGAAACAAGCCCCGAATTTTGAAAATTTGTTGGGTGTTATTTCATTGGAGATTATTTCATAATTTGAATGAGAAATGAAATAATTTCCAAAAAAATAAAATGAAAAACAGCCCAAAAAAATTGGGAGTTATTTCATATGAAATAATACCCAAAAATGTATGAAAAAAATTTGGAGAAAATTTCATTTCTCATTTGGGCGTTATTTCATTGGGGGCCTTTTTGGGGCCGTTTAGTCTGTTACTTGTTAAAGCTAAATCTCTATCGGTAAAATTCTAAAAAATATTTTTAAAGACTATATACATATTGGCCAAAAAATTTCTAAATATATATTTTTTAGAGTTTTAGCGATAGAGATTTAAATTATGCGAGTTACAGAATAAGCCTTCCGTTAAAAAACGATAGTATCTTCATATAATGGATTTTTAAATTACGAAAGCAAATAACTTATTTAAGCACTTTCTTCTTAATTTGTAAGAACAGGCTCTTGAGAAATCGCCACATTTTTAGAGTCACTATCTACAAAGTAAATTTTCTCCAATCAAAAATCTGAAAAAAATACTATTAACAATCTGGGCTAGGGAACATGTGTTTAATAAACTATTCTTTAGAATAAATGATAAACTGCCTGCTTTAAAAGTCTAAAAGCTGCTCTTTATGTTTGATTTTAGTATATTACGATTAAACATGTAATTAAGTAAGTTAACCTGTCCAATTCATTAAATTTTCTCCAATTCAAAAACTTTGCATTATAACAGTATTTGAAGAAGTATATCATCATGTTCTCACGATATTTCTATTACACATATGCAACTATGATTTGACTGCATTACCTCCATCATTAGTGCTGAAATATGAGCTAAAACATGCACAAGAATAAATCGATCACATTAAGGTGCAACCAAAAAGTTCCTTACATAAAACCAATATAAAAAACATAGAATTAAAACAAAAAAAACAAAATTGGATGACTGGAGATGCACTTTATTTATGCGAGTACTCCAACACCATGCTGCAATTATTATGTACAGCATTTTTTTTTTTTTTTGCTTTTAAATTTTAAGCTTTGTGCAAAATTGCCAATAATGAGACATGAAAAACTAAAGCTTTAGAGCGACTATAATGGATTGTGGAAGATTGGTATCAATTGCAGGTCAATACCTCTGTAGACAAATGTAAGTAAGAAGCAAAAACTCCTTTCAACGTGCACCGAAAAACCGACAGAAAAGAAATAGTGGTAATGCAACAACACCACAGCCACCACTGCCACACAACAACAACACCAACAACAACAGCAATAAGAATATTATAAATAAGGTATAATTTAGTTGTGGCATGATAGCAAAAATTGTACGAGGGATTCCCTAGTTTGCTTATGGGGACCTTAATTGCCAGCAGACAGACATTATGAAGACAAGACTTGAGTTGAAGAAATGAAAAAAACTTAGTAGATGTATGCATATTAAAAGTGTTGCCATATTTCAGTGTATATATTTAGTAAAGTTAGCATTAAATTGCACTGTGGGTAGCAAATGTAATTACGTGATTACTTATCGTTAAAAATATCAGGAATAAAGTGCTAGTTTTGTGAGATAGAAAACATCCGTAAATTTTACCGTGATAACATTTATTAAAATATTTAACAATGACATATTATAGTGGATCGTGTCGGCTTTATAAAAGCTAGATTTAACTAAGGGGTGATTTTTTAGCTATTATCTTTATGGCAACACTGGTTTAAACAGCTGACGCACGTTTCGTGTTTTGTTTCACTGTCAAACATCTTCAGTTTGGTGTTCGTCTTACAAACGAACAACGCTTGCAAATTATTGAATTTTATTATCAAAATGCGTGCTCTATTAAGAAAGTTCTTCGCGCGCTTCTTATTGAAAAATTGTGTTGAGCGACGAAGCTCATTTTTGGCTCAATGGGTACGTTAATAAGCAGAATTGTCAATTTTGGAATGAAGATCAGCCAGAAGCATTGCTAGAGCTACCAATGCATCCCAAAAAGGTAACAGTTTAGTGCGTTTTATGGGCTGGTGGCATCATTGGACCGCAAAGATGATGCGAATCGTAACGTAACTGTGAATGGTGTACGCTACCGTGAGATGATAACACATTATTTTTGCCTAAAATGTAAGAGGTTGACTTGCATGACATGTAGTTTCAACAAGACGGTGCCACATGCCACATAGCACGCTTAACAATGGACCTATAGAGAGGCGAGTTCGGAGAACATTTTATTTCACGTTCGGGACCGGTCAATTGGCCGCCTAGATCGTGCGATTTAACGCCTTTAGACTATTTTTTGTGGGGATATGTTGAAGCTCATGTCTATACACACATGCCCGCTTTAATTGACGCATTGGAAGACAACATTGAAGCATTTATTCATGAGATACCGGCCGAAATGTTGGAAAGAGTATGCCAAAATTGGACTAAGCGGATGGATCATTTGAGGCGCAGTCACGGTCAACATTTGCATGAAATAATCTTCAAACATTAAATCATATGGACCGTACTATCGATTCAAATAAAGATTTCATGAATTTTTCTGAATTATATGTGTTTTTTTTTTAAACTTTCCTATTGCTCTTAAAAAATCACGCTTTATATCATATGCCGCATTGGACATTCTGCGTGAGCGACTTGAAGTAAATCAGATCTAAATTGTCCACCGAAAACGTTTGATTTGATCTTGATAGACTTTTCACAAACCAGAATTTTCTTTAGTGCCAAAATCATCGATAATGAAAGCTGCTGCGGAAATTTGCACGATATACATTGGATAATTTCATCGATAAGCCTTTCTACTTAATACAAAATTTGGGTTGCCTTTCACACTTAATTTGTTTTATTTAAACTTAAGGATAGGAAGTTAAACAAAAAAACCCATTACAATTTCTTAATCGCTAAACAAGCAAAAAATCTTGGCTGACCTTCCTTCCCATTGTGCAAAAACGTGTACCAAACAAATCACTGTTTTAAAATGACAAATTATTCTGCCAAAGTAGAATGATCTCTTTGTTTAGCTTAGGGGTGTTGTTAGTGAAGGCAATTGCAAAGTTGGTTTTAGCCAACAGTTGTGCTATTGTGTGTATGTGTTTGTATACAAAAAGTTTTGGCAACATTATTACTGCATACAGCAAGTGTTTATTGATCGATCACGCTGCAACAAAATTTTCCTGTTGCCATTTTTTTTATTTATAAAAATTTATTGTAGTGAAATGAATAAATATGTTTAAGGTTCAGCAGCAACCAAACATACTGAAGACAAGAACTTCGATAATGAAGTTGATGATGATCATTCGTTTACCTCAATAAAATAAAATTGTACTTTGTTTTTTATATTAAAATTTTTTAGCAACTCCAAAGAAGAAGTATCTGAATATATATAAGTCTAAAATTCAAAACATTATAAGAAAAATTGCTGTACAAAAAAAGAAAATCGATAAAAAAATGTTTGCGGTTTTGTACATTTAATGCGGTTGGTTTGTTGGTGAAGGTGTTGATTTGATTAAAAAATGTTTTATTGTTGTTGTCCTTTATTAGAGTTGTAGTTGTTACACTTATATTTTATTGTGTGTTTTTTTTTATTTTTTGTATTTTGGAGAAAATCGTGATGGTACTTTAAATACACAAAATTTGTATAAATTTTTTATGTTCATCTGAAATATGTTTGATGGTGTATGTATTTTTACTTTAATGTGGATTCTTATAACAAAACTACCAACCTACGTACATGTATATGTTGTATTAACAATCACTCAACAAACCGCGATCAATTCGAGTGTAACATGTGAAAAATGATTTGACTTTAATGATGGCCACTGAGTGATTGCAGTGTGCAAGAATGCTTTTTTCATGGCAGTCATGCTTTTGTTGAATTGTTTGGCTAAGACGTTTTTATATAGCCTAAAAACATTGTGGCTTAATAGCTATATTTTTGGAACAACAAAGGTACACTCTATACTGTGCATTATGCACTGTCTACGAATGAATGGAATATAGTTGCAATTTCTGTATGACAACCACATTGTAAATATAATTCACACTGAAATAGCGTTAACAAATCATGGAAATTTACTTCTAAAATTCCCGCTCGGTGGACCAAACTTATTAAACACTTTGACAAGTTTACGGTTCGCGTAATTATCTATCTGAGCAGGTAATACGCAACAACAGATCGATTCCTAGCCATATTTAAAATTTTGTATAAATTTCATCCAAATCAAGAACGTGCCATGCGTACAGAAGAATCCATCGCCGATGTGGATACGAGTTTGTAGAGGATTAAATGCCGTTCTCACCAACTTGATCTCTGCCTGTTCACTACTTGGAAAATCTTGATAAAGGATCTATGACTACATCCTTATAAAATCCAGCTGGTGCAACAATAAAGTCCAGTGGAACATCAATTGCATCGTGTGTTCGATGAATGGGCTCATAAACAACTAATATTTGAAACAGATTTTTATCGTCAAATCATTTTCAACGATGAGGTTTATTTCTGGCATAACAGGTTTGTGTCAAACAGAAGCGACCTTTTTGAAGAGAGATAATTTTGATGATAATCTAAATTAGTATTATCCCCGTGACTAGGGAACGCCACAGGAAAATGATACGTGATTTATTTATTCTTCTTGTCATAGCAAAGTATATAGGGAGTAAAACCAACACTCGTTAAGCCGATTTATCTTAAGAAATAGACCTCTGAATATACCACTTCGTTCGTTTGATTTCATAACTTTGTACTAATTTTCATGGGGTCCGTCTAATCTTTAGTCTATTCTGATAAACAGTGACTGATCATGAATTAAGACCGGGTATGCTAGAAAGAAAGTACTGTTAAATTGACTAACATGAGCCTTGTGCGCTAATAAAACCAATATTTTAGTCATTTAATTGAATTTGACTCCATGCGTCCAAATGGAACACCCAAGACATGATCCGATAAACTAGCTGAACCGGGACCGCACACAATTATATCCTAAAAATTTCCGAATTGGGGAAAAAAATCCTAAATTTGTAAGTTAAAGTAATAAACTGCGAACCCAAAATTGAAACAGACAAAAAATAAAGCAACAAACATCTTTTAACAAGGAGTTATCACGAACATCACTGATGCGAATTTCGAACAAAAATTTGAATTTGCACGCTTACAAGGTTCAATTGACTCAAGAGCTGAAGCCTACTAATCATTTGAGGCATTGTTAGTATCTCAAATGGTTGGCTGAAAAGTAAAAAGTGAAAGAGGTACACTTTCACCTCAGTGGATTCTTTAACAAGAATAATTGCCGCATTTTGCCAAATCAGAATCCACGAGTGATTGTTGAAATGTCATACTTATACAAAGACTGACTGTCTGTGGCATCGGGTCGTACGTTTTTTTTCTTTTAAATAATGTCGGCCAAACAGGTATCGTGAATGTTGTTCGTCATTACGTGATGAGAATGGACATATTGTGACTCGAAGGATAAGGATATTGACCTGGACTATATGTGGTTTCAACTTGCCATCCCGCCCAGAAACAATGGCTCTATTGCGCGAGAAATTCAGCGGCATTATATCTCAAGTTTTAGCGATGTTAATTAACCGCTATTGTTATGTGATTTGACACCGTTGGACTTCTTTCTTTAGAGATATTTAAAAAAAAAGTATACGTCAATAAGCCAAGAATAATTATATAACTATAGGATGAGATAATTCAACAAAACGATATTAAATCTCAATAATATCTCAGTGTCATTGAAAATATGAACCATCGGATAGAAGTATGCCATTAAGGCCATGAAGAACATTTTTTGACATTTTTGTTATAAGTCCTTCTATCATAATAAAAAATATTATGAAAATTCTCAGAAAAATATTTGTTTTATTTACAAGTACCATAGAGCGCTTTGGTTGGACCACTCTGTATAATGCGAGCGTAAACTGTGCTAAAAGAATTATACTTGCCTATCAATATAAAAGACGCTAAGTTCATAGTCCACCAAAACATGTCTGTACAATAACTAACCATTTCTTTAAAATGTGAACCATAACATATCGTTTAGGTAGGGCACATCGCTGTAACATTCGTATATCCGAGAATTTTATCTTTTCCTCATTATGACATTATCTTGCCACTACCTCATGAAGGTGTTAAAATTGTTAAACAATTTTTGTGTTTCTTTTTTTGTTTATGTTTTTACTATTTACAGACATTTTATCCATTTTGCTATCTCGGTTTAGATGAGATACGATTTCAACACCTAGTTAAAGTTAGCTTAACCACTATCATGATTGATTTTTTTTTTTTGCTTCTTTTTGGTTATTTTGCGATTTATGTATGCAGTTGTTTAGTAGTCAAATTATCAAATGACGTGGGAATATGTGGTACAAGTATGCCGAATTGTTGTAGGTGTGATAGGCACTAACTGATTGAATTTCTTTTATAACTTCTATATTTGTATGGTAACTATTCGTTGTTTTTCCATTCATTTTAGTTCAATTATCAAATTTTCACGGTATTTTTTTCTTCTTCTATTTTTTTGTTTTAGGTAAAAACGTGTAATATGTCAGGAATGTTTTTGTTAATGTTTCTTGCATGTTAGACGTTAAGTATTAAACATTAATGTTTTTGGAAATTTGGTACCATGTGGCATAGCTCAAATTACGTTCAAATTATGTTTGAGGTCTTTTGGTGAGCATTAGAAATAATAAAAGGTGTTAACTGTTGTGTTTTTTTTCTGCAATGATACTTAATGTGTGCGGTTATTTTATTGTAATAGAATTAAACGTTGAAACAATATTTTTAAAAAAGTACAAATGCTTTTCAAATGCGAAAAAAATAATATTTTTTGCAATTTTTGTTACGTTTGTTTGAAGAGGAGGTTCACTAAAAGTGTAAACCAGTGACAGTTATACTCGCATGCCCAATTGGCATGTTGTCTGCTCTAAAGCAATAAAATTCCCTAGTAAAAACCGTAACTGTGAACATATCGAAGGACCCAGTCCTATCAATGTAATCTCTAGGGTATTAACAATTTAAATTCTTTAGGTTTTATAAGTTCGACAAAGTATCTAGGTTAAAGTTCTCGCGTCTGATATGCTCAAATACAGGACAATGACAAAGATAGTGCTTCAAAGTCTTATCCTCTTCATCGCATGCTCAGTAAGTCATTGCATCCAACAGTCCTATGTGAGCTAAATTAGTTACCATCTCCGTGCGATCTGTTATTACACTAGTTAAACTTCTAAGTGATGGCTAACCCATAATTTGTCGTCACCTTACCGACACCAGGATTTTTTCATTTTTGTCAGATGTGTTTCTCCATCGCCCTAACTATTTTGTTCGTTTTTGAACTGCTGAAATGGTTTAGTATTTTCCAAGGTTATAGTGTTCAAAAATATTTAAATTTTTTGATAATTCTTTGACTTATTTCTTACGGGACTCAGGAGGATCGACACATTGGCCCTCGCGGTCTCGTTAGAATGATGACCACTATGCAATGAAAATTGGAGTCTCTATTGCAATGGAAAAAGACCCAGAAATTAGTTACTTTAAGATTTTAATACTTATTATCATTTTCTTAATTAAGAAAGATCCAATAAATAAATTATGAGTTAATAAAAAAAAAAATTTGTTTCCCATTATGCCGTCATGACTTGTTATCCATAATATCTTTAAATATTTTGTACTTGTTTTAAGAAAATCAATAATAAATGGTACTTGAATTTTTAAGCACGATTTCGGCTAAAGTTGAAAATTTAATTCTTGGACTTAGAACTTTATTTTTCTGTCTGTGTAGGCTTTTGGTTAATATTGGTGGTAAAGTGACGCTTAAACGCGGTCCTTCTACAAAACAGTTTTTTTTAAGCTCATTTAATTTTTAACTCTCTAATATCTACACAGACTTGAATGAAAAATTATCTCTGCGTCTTAATATTTAAGTGGAAATAATTAGCAGAAATTACGTTGACACACCTACTTTGACGCCCACCTCTCGTTTATGGTATAATCTGTTATTAGTACAATTTAAAACATTATGAAAGCGACTGAGTTAAATGTTCTAAATCAAATGTGATTTTGCAAATATATGCTTTTGGTTAATATTATTGTAAATCGTAAAATCAAGATGATACATCCACTCTTCAACCCACCTCTCTTATAACAATTTTTCTTAAATTCATATCATATTTCTATTCGCGAATCTTTAGTAGTAAAAGGGACTTTATACTGCAATATCTAAGTCTAATTCGTTGGCAGAAATTATTTTGACATGCCTACTTTAATTCCCACTTCCTTGTGGTAAAAAGAAAATTGGTATTAAACAAAGAAAATAATACATATTTTAGTATAAATTCCATACTGATAGAGTTTTTAGGTGGGAGAGGGGGATGCAGGAAGCAAGAGCTACTTGCAAAACCCACACTCAGAGGCCAATATGGGTCATTGTGTCTTAAACAAAATAGTAGATTTTACGGTACACAAAATTGATGGAGGGTATCAAAGATTGGGTTAAGCCATTGTTATTTGTTAAAATTCCCGTATCAAAAATATAACCTTAAAACCTTTAATATTGAAAATCAGTATATTAACTTTAAATAATTCTTATGAATATGAAATATAGGACCCGTAAATAAAATCCTAGCGCTAACTTGTTATATTGAAGACATAATGATTTGGAAAATATTAAAAAATTATATATATTTATTTCCCGATGACCATATTTTCTTTTAAATACCGATTTTTTTAAGGGCAACAGAAAAAAATTCTAATGATAATGACAATATACTATATATACATGATAAATGCTCTTACTTCTGGATAAGTGTGATAAAAATTATGAACCAGCTATCAGTTAGTTATTTTTAAGATCTTTATCATTGTTGATATATACCTTAGAAAGTGTTAATCTGTAATTTGACCCAAATATGAAAAGGTCATAGCTCTATCATAACATACTTGAAGACTGGTACAAATGAATTCAAAATTGCGTACCGATTTTCTCTGAAAAAAATTCTAATGTTAATGACAATATACTGGACAATATACATGTTAAGTGCTCTTACTTTTGAATAAAGTGCTGCATTAAAAAATATTTGATTTGTTGAAATTAAAAAGAAAAACGCAATTCAATAATTCGTTATTATTTACTTTTATTATTTACTTTAAGGTAAATGTGCATCTGTTTGTTTTTCATATTTACAATCATATTGGCTTTTTAATAAATAAATACAAACTACGCTTAAGTAATAAGTTAAAAAAGTGATAAAAAAAACATGTAAGAGTGCTATCTTCGGCCACTTCATATCTGATATTACCCTTCACCATCATGTACATACATACATAATGTTTGACGCCGTAACGCTTTTTTACTTCTTACATCATCTTTGACTTTTAATTTTTGCATAGTTCACTTTATGCTGCTAATAATGAAGTTTAATTTGATACATATTTTGAAGGGATTCTTCCACCAATTTGTTTCCGACACCATTTTGGATTTTAAAATTTTTCTTAATTTACCAAATTTTGCTTGTCATGCCTCTTAATTTAATACCGATATTGAGTTTGAGAGTGTGAATTGGATAAATTTTTATAAGCTATGTTTGACCCTTGTATAAATTTATTGTACAACATTTTATAGTGCAGTTTTTTATATTCTGCTATTCAAACCCTGACCCTTTCGGTTGTAAGAAAGCTGAAAAATAGATTTTTGTTTTTAAATTTAAAGTTTTGTAAAGATTTGTAAGTTTTTTAGTGTCACCAGCGTGTCCAAAAATGATTAAGAAGTTTGAAAAACTAAGGTTAGGTTAGGTTGAAAAGGAGGGGCATAAGAAGCCCAAACCCATGACAGGTATACACTTATGCCCAGTTGGCATGTTGTGCGCTCCATGTGGAAAACGGAATTCCCAAACAAAAACCATAAACATAATTTCCCATAAATAACGGACTAGTCCGAGAACCCAGTCCCCTCAATGTAACTTCTTATGGATCTCCAGTTCGAGTTCCCCAGGTATTCCAAGTTCGGCGTAGTAGCCACTGTAAAATTCTCGCGCCTAATATGCTCAAACGCAGGACAATGACAAAGGTAGTGTACCAAAGTCTCATCCTCTTCCTCGCATGCTCTACATGTTGTCTCCTCAGATAATCTCATGCGAGCTAGATGGGTTCTCAACTCCGTATGACCTGTGATCACACTGGTTAGTCTCCTAAGTGTTGATCTACTTAATTTTAGAATTTCCTTTGATTTCCCAAGATTTGGGTCACCCCAAAGTATTTTTGTCACTTTACCGACATTATTGCCTTGCCATTTTCTGACATCCATTCATCACCCAACATATAAGTTCATCCTTGAATCGTTTAAGGGGTTTATAGTTCTCCAAAGTTATAGTACTCAGAAGAGCTCCCATTTTAGATAATTTGTTGGCTTTTTCGTTTCCGATCAGCCCGTGATAGCTTGGTATCCATATTATCTCCAGATGTTCACAATTTGCATATGAGTTTATCTCGCTCTTGTATTGCAAAACGTTCCGGCATTCAACTTTCTCCTTTCTCAATGTCTTAATCACCGATTGGCTATCCGTAAAGATACGAATCGGGGTTTCGCTATTCGTTTCCTTTATCCATTTAATTCCTTCCGCAATCGCCATGATCTCAGCCTGGAAAATAGTGTTGTGATCTGGTAGACGGAAGTATTTGCTTTTATTTCGGATTATGTCGTATAAGCCCATTCCAGTTTGGTCACCAATATTTGAACCGTCTATATAAAGATCGATTCCATGGATGTTTTCCATTCTGATTATCTCATCCCATTCTCCCTCTTCCGGTATTATGGTGATGCAGTGAGTATTCTCATATCTCATCAGGATTTTATCACATGTTAATTCTGTAATATTTCCCATCGGTAAGATATCCGTTATTCTTTGGTATCTGGTTTTATGTTCTCTTATAAGCCATTCCTCTATTGCCATTAATCTTGAGGCAGCTAAGGCCGCTTCATATTTTACCTGTATCTCTATTGGCCAAATGGATAATATATTCTCAATGGCCATTGTCGATGTGGTTCTCATGGCGCCGCAAATAAACTTATATATAAAAAACATATTTTTCTTTAAAAAATTCTGCCTATAACTTTGCGGATTTGTGATCAATTTGTTTAAAATTTACAAACAAACTTAGAGAGATATGTACAAATTTTCAAAGTGTGCCTATAAATTATTCCAGAAGTGAACATTTTAATTTTTTTGTGGTAAAAATTTTGGAAAAACAGAAGCAGTCGTGTTTGTTTGGTTATATCTCAGAAAGTTATAAGGCGAATGTGCTGGTTTTGAATAGGATCTTATTGCAAAATATTTTTGAGGGATTGATATTACATACAGATCTGTTAAACAAGTGGGTGGCTCTAAAAATTAATTTAAACCAACACACAGACCGAACTGCGTAGCTTAATTGAACTCCGTATTCATTAGCTTTTAGAAAATATAAATGTAATTATTAAAAACGAAATGATAAAGCTATATAGTACCTCGGTACCACTGGTGTAGGGTATAACAAAGTTATTATATACACACACATACATATGCATATGTTAAAACAAAATACCAATTAGTGTACTATTTGTTCAATATATTAATTTATTAATAACACTTTTATAAGCAGTTGCAGGTTTATTTGATTTTTATTATTAATTATTAACTAATTTACTTTAAAAAAAAGTATTAACATAATTAACTCCTGTATTTAATCATTGTTACTATTATTAGTATAATTAAAAATTGTATTTATTATCATGCAATTAATGGTGGTTAAATTAATGTAAAAGTACATTTATGTTTACATAAGTTAACAATTGTTGAGTGTTTGTTAGAAAAGTATTAACAGAAACAAATATTTGTTAAGCCAGCAATGTAAAAAATAGATTTTAAGCGAATTTTTTATGACTCCTTACTATCCAGGTGTAAATATACAGTTAAAGTCAACAGTAACACATAACTACAAAATTTTGATTTTGAGAAAAGTTTGTTATATTTTTGCAAACTTTCACAGGCTGCTTCAAAAAGAGGCTGAAGCCTTAAAAATAGCCTATAAAATCTCATTGGGAATGTTTTCCAAATACCAACTTATCAAGTTTACGCATAAGCAGTATTGGCAACTTGTGCTTTAAAAAAAAAACTTTGAATGTAATATCTAGCTGTAAAATTTCTGTTTCTTTTTTATAATTTAATTAGAATTTAATACTTTTTTTCCAGCAACAATAAGGAAAGGTATAACGAAGAGCGTTTGTAGTTTTTTATCCACACAATATCTAACATACCATAGCTTTCATGGTAAGTAATTTTTGAAATGATGAAATAATATTCACAAGCCAGAAATTTTATATATTATTGAAATACTTTTTGAATAATAAAAATATATATTTTCTATATGAATTATTTTGATACAATTGAGCTTTTGGTGACCTTTTCTTAAGCGTGATTCAGCCTCTGTTAATTTGCAAGTCATGGCAACACTGCATAAAAATTCAATATTATGAAAATAGTTTTTACCTAAAAATGAAGCTTTGGCTGACTAGAAAATAATAACTCAACACTTAAAAACGATTTTAAAGAGTAATAGTTATATCTGATCCAGTGAATACGATAACCCTTTAACAAGATGTTTCCAACTTGTATTTAACATCTAAATTAGCTTAAGAAATTTTAATTTTTCTCTAAAATCACGACAGTGACGCGATAGGCAAATACCATATCTTACCTGTTTTTAGATCATTAAATACTTAGGGCCGCATTTGTAAAAAATATTTTAGGTTTAATAAAGGCTTATTTGACAGATGTTGTAGAGAAATTTGTCAAATAAGCCTTCAATAAACCTAAAATATTTTTTATTAATACGGCCCTTAATTTATAACAAATTTAATATTTTTAATTTGTTTTAAATATTTGTTTCGATATTTCTAGTTAATTTATGTGGGTTTTTTAGAAACTTTTCGATGCTTGATAAATTTTTAAATTTATTTCCTGATAACTTTTCTTAGAAATGTATGTTGTTTTATAGGGTCCGCCATCTAACGTTTTTTTTTCAACTAGTGCTTATTTCGTGAATGGTACCACTTAGCTGATTTGACAGATAATTAGTTTTATCCTTCCGCTAAACGAATATGGTTGTGTATACGCTTGAACAACGCTGGGAATTATTGCGACATTACTTTGGCCGATTTTGCCAAAAAAATCATCTTTTCAGATGAAGCTCATTTTGATCTTGGCGGGTATGTAAACAAGCAAAATTGTCGCTTTTTGGGCACAGAAAACCCTTCACGCATACATTGAAAAGCCGATACACCCAAAACGAGTCACTGTTTGGTGCTGATTTCGGTCCAGAGGCATAATTGGGCCGTCTGTCTGTGTATTGAAATTAACTTTAAGAAGACTCATTGTGGTATCAATCTTTTGCAGATATCCGTGGGTGGATCGCTATTGAAGTGCAAAACGATTACCCCATAAGTTTCTTAGATAATAAACACGAATACTCTGTGATAATTAATAAACACGTTTATTACTTTTTATAAAGAAAGGCTATTCGTAAATTTTTGAACATTTCGGACACTAATCGGCAAAGTTATAGGCAAAAATAATTATACATATATAAGTTGTTACAGTTCCATATGAATTTTTGAAAAGGGCAAAAACACTAAATTGCAAGTTGTAAATAGTTTTGAAAATAGTTTCCTAAAAAAAACTTACAAGTCGGATTAAGATAAAGACGACAAAATATAACGTATTCGGTAGTTTTTCTAAAATTCGATTTTTCAGATTTCTGGCAACTAAGAGGGTGAGATTTCTGACAAAAATGGCTTTAGTATCAGATTATAATATTATGGTCGCCATTTCAAAATTTAACTATAAAAAATTCATAAATTCGTAAAAATTATCAAGTACACTGATTACTGCTTTGTACCCTTCAAACCCAACAATTAAAGTAAGTTAAAGTTCTTGACCAGCCAAACACAGTAAACCACAAAAAAAGTGAAAATCTAAGATGGCAACCTAAACAAAAAGGCTGATAATTTTTTTTCTCTACCCCATATGGGTATCAAATAAATGGGTATCAAATAAATGAACACACTTACACTCCTGTAAAAATTGTAATTTTTTTACAGGAATTTGAAAACGTTCTAAAAATTGTCTAGTTCCAGAAGAGTTTTAAAAAATAATTTCATAAAACCCATATACAGAACAATTGCAACATTTTTAAATAAAAGAAAATATTTGGTTTAACGAGCATGTACATATGTATATTTATTCGATTTTTTATTTTTGGAATTGAATTTAAATTTTTAGTTTGAAGAATCTGTGTATATATGTGAGTTTGTTGGTCAAATTGGTTTAGTCCTCAAGATACATTCATGCATATGTATAAGATTTGTCACAGTGAAACGCAGATAATTTTCTTTTCTTTGTTAATATTCAGACAAATATTTTTTTATATAGGATTTTATTTGGAAATAATATAGCCTTACTTACCATTTATGCCAAAGGAAATAATAAAATATACAAATCGTGGGCTCATTTGTAACAACAATTTTCTACAACTTTTGTCTTACTCATTCAATTGCATTAAACAATGCAGACGTAGGTGACAAGCAATGTTGACGGCTAATTTTTTATTTCCCATTAGAAAAATTAATAAATTCTTTAAAAGTGGTTACTTTTTTTCATCTCACTAAATTAATTGACTTAACTTTAATTTACATTTTTAAATTTGTTATCACCTCATAATCTTCTCACTTAATTCCAAGATTTCTTTTTAATGAAATAATTTTTTTTTTTGGAAATAGTAGCATACATTTTTGGGAGTTCGGGATTTTAGTTTTAATTTAAATTTGGAGGCAAGATTTTTCCATAAATCATCCTCGGTAGCTTTGTATTATCGAATAACAAAATACTAGAATTTTATAAATAGAAGTACAATTATTTTAATTATAATATTCATTTAATAAATGAATATAATAATAAATATAATAAATAAATAAATAAAATAAATAATTCATTTACTTAATAATTATAAAAAGAATATTTCGTTTCTTAATTTATTTTTGACATCATAGAGCATTTGAAGAAGAAAATTTATAAAAATTCAATGCTCCTTTGCAACCTGCACTGCGCATTACATATTTATTTTTTGCCCAACTAAAATAGGAATATATTCAAACATTTTTTAAATATTATATCAATCGATGTTGCATACGATAAATTTTTTTCTCTAAATTTCCATCTTAAGAACTTGTATTCGCAAAACTCGGCACTATATGAAAAAAGGCCTCAAATCTATGAAATAACTCCTTAACAGAAAACACTGGTTATAAGCAATTTTCGTATACAATCAAAAAGAATAACAAACAAAGACGGAAGCATAACAACAAAACTATCATACTGTTCTACTGCACATGCTATGCTTGTTATAGTTTATTGGTTCTTTGTAGCAGATTTGAGCGGAATCTAGTAAATCTACTACGTTGAAATTTTTGCCAAAGTCTACAGCGTTCACACTAATGTTTTTTGACTTTCTTTCAGTAGTGCACAGTAGTGAGGGAAAAAGTCCATTTTTATAAGACACTTCCTAATATTTTCATACAAACCTTTTCAATACATGCAAAAGCAAACTTGATAACTCTCAACAAATTTATTTTTTATTTTTTTTTTATAATAAACAAAAAGTTACTTTTATTAATTTAAAATTTATAATTTTTGTGTATAAAAAATAACTTAAATATTAAAAGAATTAGAAGTTGCACTGGGAATTTCGTATATATAGTTAAACTTTTTGATTCCGAACTTTAAATAGAGAAAACTAAATTAAAAATTTGGATATTTTGTAAAAAAAAAAAAAATTCTTTAACCCATCTTTAAGATGGTTACAAAAAAAAATAAAAAAAAAATATTTGTGTTCTAAAACTAAAAAAATAAATTTATAATTAAATTGCCACAAAATTTTGTTTTTTTATACATATATTTTAGTAGTTGTTTTTAATAATTAAATCTAAAATATTTGTGTTATTTTTTCTAATCTTTTCTTTTCTTTTTTGTTTTTTTTTTTTGGTATAAATTGTGCAAAAAAAGTTTTTTTAGAAATTGAAATTAAAAATTAAATAATAGATCTAAATAGTGTTGAATAGAGTATTTAAGATACAATTTTTTCTTACAAATTAAGTTGTTTTAATTATATTTTTTTCTATACACAATTATTAAGTATAATTAAGTGCCTTTCACACACATACATACATACATTATTTATTAATTCTTTTATATAATTTATATTTTACTATACAAAATGTTTGTATCAGTTTTTTTTTACAATATTTTATACAGTTTCATTTAATATCTATACAAACAACAACATTAATAATAAAAGAAGAAGAAGAAGAAAATGAAAACGTTAAACATAAAAAAAATTTTATTTCTTCAATTTATTAATGTTGAAATCATTTAAGAAGATATGTTTATGTGAAGTCATTTTTGTGTACAAGAAAATTGTTATTTGTGATCAAGTTTGTAGTTTTGAGCTTTAAACTTAAATTGAGAGAGAATTTGTTTTTGAGACTGAGACAATTTAACATTTTTTAAATAATTGATAAAATAAATATTAAACTTGTTAACTGTAAGAATGTGTTTTCTTTTGTTCTTTTTGTTAGGCTTTAAATTTGCTACACATTATTTGGTGTGTGGTGATGTATAAGATTTTTAACATATAATTTGAAATTTATCAGCCTAAACTAAAAAATTTTTATGACAAATAGATTTTGAAAAATATATAAAAAATTTTCCAATCGATTTAAAAAAAAAATTCTCGAGTTACAAGCATTAAAAGCTTTTTCCGCTTGGTAAAGCAGTTCATTATGAAAGTAAATTGACTAGACGACGACCAAATTTTAGAAGTTGCAACAACTTTATAAACATTTTATATATAAAAACTTTTCCTGCAAAATAAAAAAAAAAAATATTTTGTACTTACATTGCGATTAATTTTCTTTTCGTAGCATTTTTGAGCTGAAACTATTAGTAAAATTTATTTGTAGGTCGTGGAATCTTAAAATCGGCAACAAAAAAAAATGACTTCAATTTGTGTTGTCAAGAGAAATTAAGAACTAAAACGTAAATCAATTTTAATAAATTAAGTAAAAACAACGAAAATATTTAGGAAGTGAAAAACTATTTACAATATTCAAGGAATTATTTTGTAATATTTTAACTATTCTTTTATACATTTTTTGCTAATTAAAATTACCATTACAGTTTAATTTTTTTTGTGTGTTTTTGTAACATTTTTTATAATATATTTTTTTTAAATTTTTTTGCATTTTTTTTTTTTCTAATAATAAATTACACTACTTGACGTCCACAATAAGAGGAACTTCACTGATATCGATTAAATTTGATGACGTCTCTGGCTCAACATGATGATGAAGATGATGGTAAAGGTTTTGTTGGTGATTGTGTTGAGGATGATGTATGTGGTGAGGCTGTATAAGGCCTGCAGCAGTGTCACTAGGTGAAGCATTCGACAGTATTAGTGATGCTCTATTAACCAGTGCTATAGATGGTGCTGTGCTAGCAGCTGATGAAGCCGTTGACAATAGAGAAGACGACGGCGACGAAGTGGTTGAGGTTGTTGACGAGGCAGATGACAATGCTGTGGATACTAGAGATGATGCCATATTATGAGACTGTTGATGACTCAAAGGTGTTGTTGCATTATTTCGTGGTGAAGTATTTTTGTTTAAAATTGTTAAGTCATGCTTGTCATTAGTAATGCTGCTGGCAGTGATCGCATTTTGACAATTGGCCATTAAGGCTATACGTTGTTGTTGCTGTTGCAAACACTGATTGGCATTGACAGCAGCTGCTGCCATCATCATGGCTGCATCACAATAATTTGTCAACATTGCCGTACTGGCTGAAGCTTGCGCCGCCGCATACGTTGTCGAATTGGCCATTAAAGCGGTTTGTGTTAATTGATGATGATAATCATTACCAAAAAATGTTGCACCATAATTAGCCGCACTCCTACTACTATTACCAAAACCTCCACCACTACACGTCATATTTGGACTAATCGCACTAGTTTCTTCGCCTGTAGAGGATGTTGTCGTCGTCGTGGTTGTGTTTGCTATTGTTGTTGACTCTGCTGTAGCCACATTAATATTACTATTATTAATGCTCTGTGGTAAACTTGTTTGTATTACATTGAAAACATGGCTATTACTGTTGCTGCTATGACTATTTGAATAGTCATTTGCATTTACATTGCCGCCAATACCAACAATTGCACCACCATGTGTATAGGCATTATGATGCATTGTAACTGCTGCATTTAATGACTGCTGTTGCTGTTGTTGGTGATGGTGATGAGTGGTGTTTGCAACTGCTGCTGCAGCTGCTACGGCAGCAGCAGATGATCAAGTTGTTGTCAATTGTCTCCACATTGTATGTCACATCGATGGTAAGTAAGGCCAAGAAAAACTATTACCGGATAATAGCATGTCACGTATCAGCGTTTCAATGGGTGTTTTACCGACTAGACGGACAAAAAATAATTGTTCAATGACCTGAAATGATAATAAAAAAATACTGGAAATTAGAAAAAAAGAGCAAAATAAGACTCATATTTTTCATCGACCACTTCATTGTATAACCAAAAAGAGTGAATGCATTTCGGCGGAAAATTTTGGATAAAATTTTTTTATTTTATAAGTTTAAAGTGGAAATATTTTATTTGTTCTGCGTTATTTTTTTCAAAAAAAATATTGTGCAATTTCTAAAAACGAAATTTGTTAGAATTAAAAAAAATACATTTGTAACATCTTTAACAATTTTTATATAAAAAGAGAAATAAAAAATTATATTGTTCTCGCTAAATAATGAACTTTGAATTAAAACATCCTGTAAGTTGGTACCATATAAATGTATCACTGGAGATATTTTTACATAATGCGGTTTTAATTACTAGGGTGCTTCCCTAAATATAATAAAACATATACACATAAATTTAATCAATTGAAAAACTAAAATTCCCCGTACAGATACGACGTTAATAAATTTCAAAATCAGAGCAACATTTTTATAGAGAAAAAATAAAAAAAAATTATACGTAACAAGAAAACTTCCTTCTGTAAAGCAATATTACAATAGTGTAAACAATGATCTTTTGACCTTTACGCTTGAATGCATTAAGTATGCAAAAAAGGTAAAAAAAAATATATATAAAAACAACAACAAACATCATGCATACAATATAAAATATGCAACATTTACCCGAAAAGGAAAAAAAAGAAACCGAAGTAAAACAAAGACACCCATCCTAGAAAACAAAACAACACAAAATTCTATGTGTAGGGAAATAAAGAAAAGGCGCTTAGGAGTAGGGTTACTTGACAAATGCCTTTGTATGTGATATTTTTAGGGGTGAAACTGGACGAAAGGCGATTAAGAACAATGTGTTTCTTCTTTAATGAATTATAAAGGAATCGTATAAAATTGACAAACATTTTTAATTTTAAGAAATTTTGCAATGCTTATATGGATTAAATATGCAACAGAAATTGTTTTATTATTATTACTTTTGTAAAAAATCTACACGAATACAAGTTTTTAGTAAAGAAGTAACTATAGGGTCCGCCAAATAACTTTTTTTTTTTGAAAATGCTATAAAAAAAGTGTAGCTTTGGCTGTGTGGCACGTAGCGCCGTCCTGTTGAAACAATATGTTGCCAATATCCTCCTTTTCAATTTTTGTGAACAAAAATTCGTTCAACATAGCCCGATAAGGATCGCCATTGACTACGGCCACTCCTTGCTCATTTTCGAAGATAAATGGCCCAATTATACCTCTGCACCAAAATCCGCACCAAACAGTGACTCGTTTTGGGTGTATCGGCTTTTCAATGTATGCGTGCGGGTTTTCTGTGCCCCAAATGCGACAATTTTGCTTGTTTACATACCCGCCAAGATCAAAATGAGCATCATCTGAAAAGATGATTTTTTTTGGCAAAATCGGTCAAAGTAATGTCGTAATATTTCCCAGCGTTGTTCAAGCGTATACACAACCATATTCGTTTAGCGGAAGGATAAAACTAATTATCTGTCAAGGCAGACATGAGCTAAGTGTTACCATTCACGAAATAAGCACTAGTTGAAAAAAAAAACGTTAGATGGAGGACCGTTTATTTAATACCAATATTGAGAAGGTAGAAGGGATTTATTTTAAGTGCTATTAAAAACTAAATTTTGAACCGTATTTATATTTATTTAACGCCATTTTGAAGTGACGTCTATCATGGATTTAAATTTTTTTTTATAATTTTTATATTTTTTTCAGTAGTCTATAAGCTAAAAAAATCGATTATAGTTTTTAAATTTTAGTAAAAACACCGAAGTGCTTGTTTTTTGTGCTTATATCTCAGCTAGTTTCAAAGCGATTTTAGTCGTTATCAGTAATAATATTCAGTATCTTTCATATGGCCAAAACTAAATACGGAGCTTAAGTAGCTTGATGCATTAAAACAATCGGCCATGTCATGGAAATCGAAATCATGTGAAATTGAAATCGACGAATATTTTCAATTGAATTTTTGTAAAAATGGACGCAGCTTTTCCTGATTTCAAAAGTGGTTTAAGTATAGGAAAGTGGTCTTTAAAGTGTGAGGTATATAAAAGGAAATATTTTTATGAACTTTGAATACGGGAGAGTTTTCAAAATTGGATCGATTTCAATTTCACGTGATTTCGATTTCCATGACTTGGCCGAATATATATATTTTTAATAATATGTAATAGTTTTTTTAAGCTTAAGGTCTTTTCTTTTTTTCTTTTTTGCATCATCAGGATACGATTTTTTAATTATAAATTGTTTAAACAATTTTTTATGTTAGTTTTAATTTGTTAATCAAACTATAAATTAAAACTGAATATCAAGACACTAAACCAACAAATAACAAATATATAATAAAAAATCGTATCCTGATGATGCTACACAAAGACGTTGCGAAATATTGATCAAATAATATAAAATAGAACAAAAAAATTTTTATTATTGAAAAGACCTTAAGCTTAAAAAAACTATTACAAAGAAACTAATAATTATTTTTAATAATAATTTTTACCGATTAGTGACCCAATCGTCAAAATTTTTTTACGAATAGCCCTAGGGACGTATTATATCTACAAATAAATTACACTAGGGAGAAAACAGAGATAATCGTATTTATTTGTTCATGTCTCAGAAAGTTCTTGGGTGTTTGTGCTAGATTTCGATAGCGATTAATTTTTGGATATTTTTCTAAGACTAGCACAACATACAGATCTGTGTATCCTGTTGGTGCTTCTAAAAATTGATTTCAACTTACCGACATGTCGGTCTGTTGCGACAGACGGAGTTTACTCAATTGACTTTGTCATAAGCTTTCAAAATATATATTTTTTTTTTGGGGTCGGAAGTTACTATTACATAAATTACAATCCAGAGGTGAAGGGTATCAAAATTCAAACTGCAATTTTTTACTTTACACATTTTTATCTAACGTCAAAAAATTCTAGTAATATTAATAGCAACAATTTTAGAACTCTTTTTTACAAAAAAAAAAAAAAAAAACACAGGTTGTTTTGATTTATTTCATGTGTATTCCTATGTATTTTACCTATGACTTGGTATAAAATTTTTATTCAAGGTAGGTATTTATGTGTATCCACTCAAAACAGTGCTCGCCGGGTTCAGCTAATTCAAGATAATATAACATTTAAATACTACTTACTTGTGACGAAACCGTTCTTAATGATGGCAGCCTTAATAACAATTTACCAAATCGTGTTGGTTGATTTGGATACTGAGTTCTACAATACTCCTCCAAAGCACACTGGGATTTTTCTTGCAGGGATTCTATATGTGTAACATCTGACAAGCCGCAGGCATCTGAAAATATCAAACAGAAGATATACAAAATGAGTTATGAACACTATGTATGTTTGTATTTTCATTAATGTTTCTTTATTAAACACTTTTGCTTTAGACACTATTTTCTTTTGAGCCCAGAGAAAACAAGCAAAATTATTCAAATTGAAACATTAACCAAAACTCTTTAATATTGTTTTTTTCGTTATTAAACACTATTTGAAACACTTTAAGTAACGTGTACCCGTTTAACTGTAATGAATTTGCTCAAAACCGATTTCAATCTAAAAACTATGCTTAAAACTCTTCTTTAATTGTAATTATTTAAATCTATATATATAAAAGTGAAACTCTGTGTGTGTGTGTGTGTGTGTGTTAGCTATAGACTCCGAAACTGTAAAACCGATCGGGCTCAAACTTTGGTAAGTTGTTGTACACATACCAGGGAGTGTTTATGGGTGGAAAAAAGTGGGCGGGGCCACGCCCATTAAAAATTAGTTATCAGTTTTAGCTACTTGCACTTGACCTATTTTTCTGAAACCTTGCACACATATCGAGCTGTCATGACTAAATAATTTCGTAATAAGAAAAGTGGGCGGGGCCACGCCCCTAAAAAAGTTTTAATTTTGAGGTACTTGCACTGGACCGATTTTTCTGAAACTTTGCACACATATTTAGCTGTCATGACTTTATAATTTCGTGATTGAATAAGTGGGCGGGGCCACGCCCATAAAAAATTAGTTATCAGTTTTAGCTACTTGCACTGGACCGAATTTTCTGAAACTTTGCAGACATACTGAGCTGTCATGACTTTACACTTTCGTCATTAGAAAAGTGGGCAGTGCCACGCCCATTAAAAAAAGTAATCATTTTGAGGTACTTGCACTGGACCGATTTTTCTGAAACTTTGCACACATATTGAGTTGTCATAACTATACAGTTTCGTATTTAGAAAAGTGGGCAGTGCCACGCCCATAAAAAAAGGTATCATTTTGAGGTACTTACACTGGACCGATTTTTCTGAAACTTTGCACACTTATTGAGCTGTCATGACTATACAGTTTCGTAATTAGAAAAGTAGGCAGTGCCACGCTCATAAAGAAAAAGTTATAGTTTTTAGCCTTGCACTTGATATTCGATTAAAATTTAGAATGCGATTAAAATTCATGAAGGGGCGTAGCAACGCGCGCCGGGCTTTTCTAGTGTAAATATAAAGAACAAAAACTGTTTCCAGTGTAAAGTTTTACACCATCATTAGGCTCGTTCGAGAACTCACAAATTTGTACGAATTTGTTCAAATTTTTACTGCATTTTACGAAATTGCGTTTGTTTACATAAATTTGTAGTAAATGAGAGCACAAATAGAGAGCGAAAAGTGACAGTTGTTGACTGAGAATTTGCAAATTTTTACTACAGAAATTTCTTGTAGTAAGATTTAGCACAACCAAAAAACATATGATTCAAAAGGTAAACAAACAAAAGTAAGCAAACAAAAAGTATACAATTTGTGAAAAAAATATTAAAAAATGGAAAATCCAAACAAAAATGCAAAATACTATTAATTTAAATTGTTTGTGAAATAAAGTTAGTTAACAATGTCTACAGAAGAAAGAATGGAACTGCCTGAATCTGGCGCAGGTATACATACTTAAATACATATTTGCACATATGTATGTACATAGTTCCCATTTAACAACACAATATTTATTTGCCATCAACTGTTGCTGCAATTTTACAAATTTTTACAAATGTCTGTTTGAGTACTTTTTTGGACAAATTCTCTTTTTAAGAGTAAAATTTTCAATTTACTAAATAATTACTCATTTACTACAAAGTGCAGTAAAAGTACTCGAACGAACCTATTAAAAGCTGTATTGACATATTTACTTTCCGATATTGTAATAAATATGAAATGATTGAAATAAAGATATTTTAATGGTGTCAAAAATAGATTATATTATATTGCTAAAGCTTGTATATTAAAAAAAAAATACTACTGTAGGACACTTTTGCTATTTAGTCTATCTGATTAGGCTTTGTCTAGGTATTTTTTATGCCCCTTTTTTAAAATTATTTGCAAATAACATTAAAAAGTGCTAAGCCTCTAATAATAGTTATTTAACATTATAGTCACAAACACGTTATTTTAACTGCGGCTTTAATGTTGTCTTTTTTTCTACACAATTATTTTTTTAATTTTTTTTTTTGCAACTGTATCTAACCAACGGACGCGACATAACATTAACCACATAATTATGGTCAATTTAAGTGGACATTAATTGATAGTTTTATATGTCTGTACAATTGCCTCTCATTTTGTGTAGAGTAAAATAAAATAATTTAACATAGATTTTTTAAGTGTGTATTTCTACCAAGAAAAAAATGTAAACGACATACTGAAGCCATTGCAAAATTGTGTATAATGTTGGGGTTTACGTTAGTAAAAGCTAGATTTTTTTTGGAACGTCAAATAAAACAAGACATTAAATATAAAAAATATATTTTTTCTTAAATATTGTCTTTGATTAAAGCAAACAAATAAGTAAAGTATTGGTGTTCATGCAGAATTATTTATTTCATTAGTTGATAAAACATTAACTGTGTTATTCATAAATATATATTAAACGAGGTATCAAGGTGCCGCCATCTCCATTATTTAAAGATCCTTCCAACAGTTTTTAAGCCAAAAAGACACTTTTACATAATTCTAATTCAGATGGTTAATTATATCTACTTCCATTAAGATATTCAAAAAATATTCCTTACTCAGTCTTTTTACAATCCTTTCAAAAAATTAGTTTAAAATGTTTGTAGTATTAAAATAGTAATAGTTCTTCATATAGTTTTCCATAAATCCTAATTTTTATTACAATTTATTACTAATCAAGTGTTTTTCTTTAAATATACTCATTAGGCACATAAAAAATTGTTTGCCATTATTATTAAATAATTTTTCAATAAAATTAATGTTACTAAAAGCAAACAATTTGTTTTAGCAAATTTAAAATTATGTTTTATATAAATAAGAAAAAAACTCTAACGATTTCTAAGACAAAAAAAAACAACATAAATTTTAGATCAAGTTTAATATAAAACTCTCAGCAGGAATGTGCATTGATCGGATGCATAGAGGTTTATAGTTGCTTAGTAATAACTACACTAGTAACTCTATACACGTGGCAAAATAATTTTTTTTATACCAAAACTTGCAAGCTTTGGTAACAAAGTTTTATTTATATTAACAGTTTAATGAATTTTCAGTTGAAATGGGTTGATCCAATTTTTTTTAATATGAAAATATTTGAATATTTAAAATATTTGAAATGGGTGGATTTAATATTTTTTATATGAAAATAGAATATTTATTTGATAAATTGAAAATATAAATGGGGTTTGCAAGTTTTGAGTTATGACAAAAATTAAAATTGGTCGTACTTCCATACGCGAAATCTAGTAAAACTGCTCACTCGGTTTTTTTTATTGTTTGATTGTTTGTCCTTTTTGTAGGCTTTTACAATTTTTAATATAAATTAATAATTTATCCTACTAATATAATAAATGTGAATCTTTGTATGTTTGGATATTTGTTACTCAATCACGCAAAAATGGCTGAACGGAACAATGTGAATATGGTATTATTTATATTTTCTAAGCGAATCTAGAACTCAAGCACGCATAAATGGCTGAGTGGAATTAAATTAAATTTGACAAACATATAAACAACAACCTAGGTAAATAGCAGTCTACCTTTTATCCCGATAACTACGCAGACAAAGTCGCGGATACAAGCTAGTATGTATCACATGAAGGGGAATAAACTTTTTTTTAACTTTTTTCATCATTAGACCAATAAGGATGAAATGTCCTTAAAAAATATTATCCTTTTATATCCTCAACATATTTAAATAATAAATTTCAGAAATTATTATTGATATATCCATGTGCGTATTTAGCATTTTTAAAAATTAAAAGGCCATGAAAGGATAACATATTTGATGGACATATTTTTTTTCAAAATTTAAAAAAAAAATTTTTTTTGATTCTCGGGCTACTGTTTTGTGTCAATATTTATATAAAATATTACAAGTAGAAATGCTATATGCGGCCGTACCGAATTTGATAATATCCTCTACAGCCATGTACACAGATACAGTGACCCGATCGCAGCTTAGCCTGGATTGCAGATTAAATATTACATGCCATTTTGCTTTATTATTTCCATTTTGCCATTTTGCTTTATTTTGTAAAAAATATTTAAAATACATTTCATTATTTCATTATTGAGGCAAGTTGGCAAATTAATTCATTGTCAAAAGTACAAATAAAAGATTTAATTTAATGTTAAGATTATTAAATTACTAAAATAAGTATAAAAACAGTTTTACAAAAAAAAAAAAAAAAAAAAAAAAAAAAACAAGTAAGAGCGCTAAATTCGGCCGTGCCGAATCTTATATACCCTTCACAACGTGTAGTCATGAAATAACAGTAGTTTGTGTCACCATTCATCCCATATGAAATACGTACATACATATATAAAAACATCCCATTGTAAAATTATAAATTCACGTATGTATGTTAAAAAGACGAAAAAAAATTTAAAAAAAATTTAAAAAAAAAAAAAAAAAAAAATTTAAAAAAAAATTAAAAAAAATTAAAAAAAAAAATATTATATATAATTATAATTATTATATATAAAACAAAAAAAATAAAAAAAAAATTAAAAAAAAAAATGAAAAAAAAATAATAATAAAAATATAAATAATATATTAAATAAAAAAAAAAAATAAAAAAAAATTTTTTAAAAATTTTTAAAAAAATTAAAAAAAATTTTTTTTGGCTCAGCTGGGATTCGATGCCGTTTTCTCTAACCAGTATACACGTTTGTATGTATGTATGTTGCTGTTGTAATGTTGTTTTTGTGAAAAAAATCGAGGTGGTCGTGGGTTTTTGCTCATATCTCAGTTGTTTATGTACCGATGTTTCTGATTTTCGATACCGATCTACTCCCGAATATTTCTGATATTTTAATACCTTACCCGGGTCCAACCTATGTCGGGGGGCTTCAAAAAGTTGATTTCAACATACACACGGACAGACTCACAGACTGACAGGGCTTTATCGACTCCCATATTCATAAGCTTTCAGAAAATATATACTTTATGGGGTCGGAAATCAAAATTGTAGAAATTTCACACGGAATGACAAACCTATATATACCCTTTTTCACTGTGTGAAGGGTATAAAAATTCGATTTTAAATTTTTATATAATTTGTTATATTCTTCAAGTTAAGTTCTTCAATTTGACACCCAAATTGATGAGCTTGAGAAAAACAATTTTCCGCCATTTTGTTTCGGACGCATCCTTAAATTTTAATTTTTTCATAATTTTTTTTTGTTCTGGTCAAACCCTTTCATACCAATATTGAGGGGGTTGAAGTGGGTTTATTTTATATTATTAGATTTGACCCATTTTGTAGCTGCCTTCATGACTTTAAAATTTATTTTATAATTGCTTGGTTTTGCTAGTCAAGCTCTTTCCTCTGAAGCCCAGATCGCACCTATATTTTGTCGAGATGACGAAAAAATCGATTTTCGTATGTACATTTTAGAAAAACAACCAAAGCGTATGCAGTTTTGTGCTAATATCTCAGTTAGTTTCGAACCGACATTAATTAGGACCTTAAAAAACTTGATATATTTAGAAATATATAAGTTAATATTTTTAAACAATGTTTTTTCCTATAACTCTGCCGGTTAGTGACCGATTTAGCCTTATATATATTATATCTACAAATTTTAGTGTCTATAAATAATACTAGGGTTGAAAAATTTGAATTTTTATGAAAAAATATGTTAAAAAAAAGATAATCTTGTTTATTTGTTCATATCTCAGAAAGTTATGGGTCGATTTGAACAGCGAATTATTCCCGAATATTTTTAAAAGATTGATACAGCTCTGTACAGAATATGGGGGCTTCATACAGACGGACAGATGGGCAATACTCAATATACTCCCTAGTCATAACCATTTGGAAATGAATATTGTAGAAATAATAAACGGAATGACAGAACTATATATATACCCTTGGAACCAGAGGTTAAGGTCATACAATTATTTTTTTTTTTAACATTTACAGTTCTATAAAAACTAAGATCACTATTTTACTACATTTGATTTGTATAAATCTGTGGTTTTCATGGGCAACCACGTATGTCTTAAAATCAAATTTTTCAGGAGAGCTACAAAAACGTGTTAAAGCTGAACGATTTTTGAATATATATAGAAGTTACGTTGTTATTCCATTAAAATAATCGGAATGGGTACATCTTATTTGAGAACTTTTTAAAAACAAGTAAAGGCCGTCTAAAACCAAGTAAAATGACATTATTAACTCTAAATCGTATAAAATGAACATACGCGGTTGCCCACGAAAACCACAGAAATATCATGTTCACAAATAGCTTTTACATTGTATAACACAGGCCTTGGTGTTCTTTAGCACACCGCTATGGTTTATTGAGAGGCGTGAAAAGTGTTTCATGTACATTTGATTATGTGCGTCTAAAAAAAAATTATTAATATAAAAAGAAAAACTTGTAATTTTTAAACCACAAAACGCAAAAGCTAACATAAATCTTTATGATTGGAAAACTAATTTTGTATTGAACAGCGGTATATGTTAAATTTAAATTGTGTAACATATATTACACTTTATATACAAAAAGTGTTGCAGATAAAGTTATATATTTCATGCAGTTAAGATTGCCAAATCGGTAAAATAATTAACAACACAATTTCGCATATTTCTGCCCTATTTCTGTTCATAGTAGTGTTGTGTGAGAATTTCTTTTATTTTTCTCAACTTTACTCGTTAGCAAACTCCTTCCAAAAAAAAAAAAAACGCCATAAAATTGATCGCCTTAAACACTAAAACCATTAACAATTAATAAACGAAAACAACACGATTATAAAACCGTAATATTTAATAGTAAAATGTTCAAACTGCTGATACTCCTTCACTTGAAGTATTTACGTACTTTCGTATATAGTACGAGTAACTAATGTTTGCCAGTGAAGAAGACGATGAAGAGGAGATAAAAATGTTGTGATCACTAAAATCACTCAACTTAGCAATAATTGTCAATTGACTTTCTATTAAACCAATAAAGTTGGTCACTAAAATCATGTACTCCCAGACAATGGAAGCCCGCTCTTAGTCATGTTGAGAAATCACTACAAAACCATAAAAAAGAATAAACTAACTAACACAAACAGTTATGAAAAAAAGGTAACGTATAGTTAAAATTAGTTGAAGTATAAATACATAGATAGACTTAAAGCCACAAATAGTTATTGCTAGAAACCGTGATACTCTATAAAGAAATTGAATTGATTTTTATAGGCAAAAAACGAAATAAAACAGCCACAATTTCTGTCTCGAAGAGGGGGTGTCTGGGTGAAATTCCCGAAAACTTACAAAAATAAGTAAATAAATTTCTTTCTTTCTTTCTTTGGAAGCAGACAAGAAGAAACTACAAAGGAAAGAAATCAAAATTTCATGACATACACGCGGTACAATGTAAACTAATAACAGTGTTATGAAAGAGTTATATCATTAGATTATTGAGTGTAGTTGTAAATATTTGACATTAAAGATGAACGAGTAAGACAAGAGTGAAATAAATTAATCTATTAATAAATTTATTTGTAAACATACTTAATACGACATAAAATAAATATAATATAAGGATAGATATACCTTTTAAAATAGAAGAAAAAAAAATTAAATTAATACAAATTTTATTATAAACAAGTAAGAGCACTATATTCGGCTGTGCCGAATCTTTTATACCCACCACCAATTTTGTGTACATTTAAAGCACAATATTTATTATTTTGTTAATCGCTATGGAATAATCTTTTTTCAATAAAATATGTATCACTTTCTTTGTAGAGGGTGGTTAAATTTTAAGGGCCCATGTTGAAGGTGAACTACAGCTAGTTTTTAAATTTGTTTTCTGCATTTCACTTGACATTTCTCAATCTCAAACTTACTCAATTTGATCCGTGGAAAGATACGCAAATCAGCAACGCTTTAAAGTTATTCAGGTTTTTTATAAAAATGGGCGTTTAAATCAAAATGCATTTTGTGCAGTTCGTAATTCTTTTGATCAACATAATCGTTCAAATTCATCCACAATCGGGAGAATTGTAAAAAATATTTAAATTTCTGCAAAACAGGTCTGTATAAAATGTTAGCAAATCTGTGAATGCCTTCTTAGTTCGTTGAATTGGAACCACTGCTGGTTTTTGCGATAGTGTGGCAAAAGAGCAGTCAACCTCGCCTCATCATCATGCCCAATAATTGAGAATCAACATTGTCATTGAAATTTTGGGCCATCAGATAGTGGAGTGGCGCCAAGGATGGGAGGAGGGCATTTGGCCGATATTTTGTTAAATACATAATTGAACCATACAAATATTATAATTACAAAAAGAAATAATAATAATATCCTAAATAATTTATGTTTTATTTAAATTCAACATAAAATTTAACCACCCTTTATAACTTCGAATGCAACTAAAATGCTTTTGTAAGTGTAGTCTTTCAATGAAAATGGGCGTTAAAGTAGGCATGTCAATAAAGTTTCTGCTAATAAATACAACTAAGATATTTCAATATAGTCCTTTATTTTCCCAAAAACTTTATTAATAGAGAAATTACATGAATTTAAGATAAACCGTTATATGGGACGTAGGCGTTAAAGTGCGCGTGTCACCTAAAATGGATATTTCGATGTGTTACAAACAGAATGACAAAATGGATATACCCCCACCATTTTTTTGAAGGCGGGTATAAAAAACAAAACAACAAAAGCAAACAAATTACATTGAATAGAAGGATATACGTAGCAAATTTGATCATCATACCTCTAATTTTGGCGGTTTTATGAGCTTTTAAATTTCATTAACGGTAGATAACGTGAAAAGTGGGCGTTATAGTAGGCTTGTCAAAGTTTTTTTTGCGAATAAGTACAACTTAGGTGTTTCAATATAGCCCTTTATTATTCCAAAATCTTTATTAATAGAGAAATTATATGAATTTTAGGTAAAACGTTATATGGGAGGTGGGCGTAAAAGTGGCCGTGGCACCTTAATTTTCTGGCACAGTATTGACATTGCCTAGTGGGATATACGTAGCAAATTTTATCATCAAACCTCTAATTTTGGCGGATTAATGAGCTTTTAAATTTCATTAACGGTAGATAACGTGAAAAGTGGGCGTTATAGTAGGCGTGTCAAAGTTATTTTTGCAAATGAGTACAACTTAGGTGTTTCAATATAGCCCTTTATTATTCCAAAATCTTTATTAATAGAGAAATTATATGAATTTTAGGTAAAACTTTATATGGGAGGTGGGCGTAAAAGTGGGCGTGGCACCTTAATTTTCTGGCGCAGTAATGACATTGCCTAGGGGGATATACTTAGCAAATTTGATCAACATACCTCTAATTTTGGCGGTTTTATGAGCTTTTAAATTTAATTAACGGTAGATAACGTGAAAAGTGGGCGTTATAGTAGGCGTGTCAAAGTTATTTTTACGAATGAGTACAACTTAGGTGTTTCAATATAGCCCTTTATTATTCCAAAATCTTTATTAATAGAGAAATTATATGAATTTTAGGTAAAACGTTATATGGGAGGTGGGCGTAAAAGTGGGCGTGGCACATTGGTTTTCCGTTAAAAAAAAGCGTCTCACCAAAAAGCAAAGTGTGCAAAATTTCAGAGTCGTACATCCAATTTTGTTGCTTTTATGACGTTTTTGTTTTTAAATATACCGAAAAATACACTGTGCGGTATAAATTTTCGTACATTTTGATCGATAACTCCTCTCCTAATGCTTAGATTTAGATAATTTTTGGGGAAAAATATTGTTTTTACTCAGGAAATATATATTCGAAGTTTCATGAGTCTACGTTAATGCGTTTGGACACAATTCCATTTTATTCGATGTTCGAAGGACACGGTTTTTTCGACCTACTCTTGCTTTTCGAGCTATAACTCTCTTCCTAATATTCCGATTTAGCCCATTTTCAATACCAAACAAACCTTGTCTATAAGAAAGATTCTGGCAAAATTTGAGGCCCCTAGCTTTTTCGGTGCGACCTCTATCGTGCTTTCAACAGACGGACAGACGGACAGACGGACGGACATAGCTAGATCGTCATCAAATCAAACCCTGATTCAGAATATATATACTTTAGGGTCTAAAATGGATATTTCGATGTGTTACAAACGGAATGACAAAATGAATATACCCCCACCATTTTTTTGGTGGCGGGTATAAAAAACGAAAAAAAAAACTTAAGTACAAATATTTTGAAATTAAAAAGAAAAACCTATGTAAAAAATATTTAAAAATTAAAGCAACCGTGAACTGCAAAGCGACTGTCACAGAAAAAAAATTGTTGTAGAAAACTTTGCACTCTGAAGTATCTTAAATCAAACAAATGCAGTTAATATAAGAATTGCTTATTGTAGTGCAGTCTTACACGATTTGTTTAAGAAACATTTGTTATTTTCATAAAGTAAAAAAGTTATAAAACCAAGCTTATATCTTGTATATCACGAAAGTTAATGCAGCTAGAGTCTTCAAATTAAGTACGGTAAACTTTGACATCCACACGAACATTTGGGTAAAAAATGGGTGGACTTTCAATAGTAGGCGTGGCCACATGAATTAAATATGTACTAAATTTCGTATATTTGGAAAACGATATCGATTAAAGTACTAAAATTTTGCAAGAGCAACTTTGACACCCAGATAAAAATTTCTGGAAAAAATGGGTACATTAGAAATAGTGGGCGTGGCAGCTCTCATAGCAATTGAATACTAAAATTCGTATATTCGGGAAGCAATAACAGTTAGAGTACCCAAATTTTGCACGTGAAGCTTTGACATCTATATGACTATTTTGATAAGAAATGGATGCTTTAGTAATAGTGGGCGTGGCACCTGTCATATGAATTAAATACAAAAATTCGTATATCTGGGAAGCGATAATAGTTAGAGTACCCAAATTTTGCAAGAGAAGCTTTGACATCTATATGACTATTTTGATAAGAAATGGATGCTTTAGTAATAGTGGGCGTGGCACCTGTCATATGAATTAAATACAAAAATACGTATATCTGGGAAGCGATAATAGTTAGAGTACCCAAATTTTGCACGAGAAGCTTTGACATCTTTATCACTATTTTGATAAGAAATGGATGCTTTAGTAAAAGTAGGCGTGGCACCTGTCATATGAATTAAATACAAAAATTCGTATATCTGGGAAGCGATAATAGTTAGAGTACCCAAATTTTGCAAGAGACACTTTGACGCCTATATGACTATTTTGATAAGAAATGAATGCTTTAGTAATAGTTGGCGTGGCACTTGCAAAATAAATATATTTTTGAACTATAAAATTTTTATTTCATTACGATGGGGGTGGCGAAGCACACCGGGTATTAGCTAGTTATCTATAAAATGAGTCCCTCTATTGCAGCCACCTTCAAAGTAAATACTCTTTTATATCAGCATTTCCTCTCTCTTACCTTATAACGCTAGACAAATTTTATTTTTAACAGGTTTGTCCCCTACGGAACGAAATAAAACAGAGAAACTAACGACATAGACAAATGTTCTAAAACAAAAACAAATCAGCTGATTCCACAGGGAACATAAAGCTAAGACATATTCCATCTTAAATGCTAGTCATACCCCAAAAGTATAGACACTCTGACAGTAGATCGAAATATAAACTTAAATAATTTTAAAACATTAAGTTGAAAGTCTCAATAAAAGAGATCTTGATATTACAAAAAATTCATTATTTGAAAGTGCTGCATGTAAGTATGTGTATAACATTTTTTCTCCATAACCATGGGTAGTCAAGCACTTAGTCAGCAGCTTTAACAAGTCATCTGCAAAGTGAAAGACATTCCTAATACCTGATGCTGTATACAACAGCAAAAATGCATACAAACTGATTTACAGCCATTGAGGGTTTGGGAGGGAAAAATCGTAAATAAAAAGGTAAATAAAAAAAAAATTCCCAACTGTTGTGAGTAGTAAACCTAAATAGTTTGAACTTGGATTATTTTATAAATTTTCCTATTTTTAAATACGTATGTGTAGGTAGGTTCCTATTTTTTTTTCTGAGGTAGTAGTAGTTGTTGTTATTGCTGATTTTATTATTCTTGTTGTTGTTGTTGTTGTTGGTAAAAAGTTCAATGCAGTATTTTTGTTTGGCGTTTTTTTTTATTTTTTTGTTCGTATTTTGAAAAGATCGTGACCGCATGTCTTAAATGCATAATGACCGTAAATGCATTTAAAGTTTGATGGCACACTAAAGCCACAATAAACTCTGAGTGCATCAAGCAAAGAAAAACAACAAAAAAACAGTTGAAGTACAAAAAAAAGCACAAGAACAAAATCTCTACTTTAAAACTTATGTTACAATATTTTTCAAACTATGAATGTAGTATTATTTCTTACATTGAAAAAAATGGATTTCTTGACAAAATATGATGGTGTAGAAAAGGTTAAACCGTTTTTGAGTATTTATAAATTGTAGCATAAAATTTATAGCATTTGTATTTATTTAAGTTTTTCCTTTTTTTTCATAAGAATATTATTTATTTTTTTACTTTTGGTTTTACTTTTTTTTGTAAAGAAATAAAGTTTCTATTACAATACAAAAATGTTTATAACTTTATTAATTTTGTTAATAACACGTTTTTTGAACAATCAACCAACAACGTACATACATACAGACGTGCGTATGTTAGTATTTGTGCTAATGCATTTGTGATTTAAGTCTGTTTGTTGTTAAATTTTGAGGTCATAGTACAATTGAATTTATGAACAATTGCTTTTTAATAAAAGGTATACCATAAAATATGTATAAAATAAATAGTCTCATTTGCGATATTAATGCAACTTATCAATAATATTTATATTATAGTACAAATGATGCCCTACATTAACTAAAAGTCTGTGGGTTGCAGGTTCGATTTCTCCCGGCTACTCTGACCTGTTACTCTCCGCATGGTTAATTAACATATAATTTGTAAATATATTGTAATTTAATAAACAATTACATGTTAAAGTCTTTTTTTTTTAAATAAATAAATACTAATTCATGTAGCTGCCAACACATATCATGTTATGATGAAGTGTATTAAATGTTCGTTTATTTCCATATTGGCTTTTAAAGTCTTTCATCTCATACTGATTTATTATCGACTGTCATTAAATCTATTGAAATACTTTGAATTGTAGCAGTATAATTACCAATATCAATGTTTTAATATACTTGTTACAGTCAAAACTTGGCACACATTTGTTGTATGATACAAAATTCTTGGAAATCTTAAATGTTGACGCAAGATAACAAATAATAACAAGTTTAATTAAACACATCTATGTATGTATACATGAGCAGTAATAAAATTGAATTAAGATCATAGGAAGGTGATATAATAAAATAATGAAAAAAGGGAAGAACTTTTAAAATAATTGCTTTTGTCTTTTCCTTAACAATTGTAAATAAAGTAACAATCCTTTTTCAAAAAAAAAAAAATGGGTTTTAAAATTTAAATAAAATTTTATTAATAATTCATTAAATATCTCGCTAAATTTTGTCTGTAAATTAATTGACGTATCTTTTTATCTGCTGGTGTTTTCATAGTTAGCTTTATTGAACTATTCAAGCCCTTTCATTACATATCCATATTGGCTCTGTTGGTGGTGAGGAAAATGAAAAAATCAATTTTCGTTTGTAAATTTTTGCATCCCAGCAGTTTTATTTTAAGGCTTATATCTCAGTTAGTTTCAAACTGCTTTGCTTTTTTTCCTCAAATATAATTTTTGAAACCACGGCTATAGTTTAATGTCCAAAATTATTTAAAAGTTTGACAAATTTGATATTGTATAATAAATTTATATTTTGGTAAATAATTTTTGTCTATAACTTTCCCCATTAGCAACTGATTTGTCCAATTTTTTTTGGAATCTTTAAAAAACATATTATATCTCTAAATATTAACAAACTTTTCCTGAAATATGTTAATATTTGTGGTACAAATATGGGGGGAAAAACCAGAGGCAATCGTGTTTATTTAATCATATGTCAGAAGCTTATATCCTGCTTTTAAATTGCGATTTTTCCTCGAATATTTATCCCTTTTAAGCCCCTCAATATTCGCATAAAATGAAAGTGCTTGACCAGTTAAATACAGAAAACTACAAAAAGGTAAATAAAAATATGGATAAATAAAATAGCTGTAATTTTTTTTCTTAGCCCTCTCAATAAGGATTTGATATAAAACAGCCTGATTAGTAGAATACATAAAACTATAAAAAAGTGTAAAATACAAGATGGATCATAAAATAAAACGGATGATATTATCAGATTAGACACGGCCGAATATAGCAATATTACTGGTTTTTATTTCATTTAAAGGTAGACACAAAATTTAATATAAAAATTTTTTAATGAACAGATCAAAAATCATTTTATTTGACTCGGTCGAAATTCAGTTTAAATCACAAAGAAGTTTGAGTAAAGGAAAATAAAATTAACATTTTTCTGAATTGTATAGAGCAGTTAATTCATACTATTTGTATATTTTCCTATAAAACAAGTAAGACTGCTAAAAACATTATAAATTGAGTTTACGTATATTTAAAAAAAAAAATAAAAAAAAAATTAAAAGAAATATATAAAAAAAAAAAAAAAAATTAAATAAAAAAAATTTTTTTTTTGGCTTAGCTGGAATTCGATGCCACGTTTACTCTAACCAGATATCACGTTTGTATGTATGTATGTTGTTTTTGTAAAAAAAAATCGAGGTGGTCGTGGGTTTTTGCTCATATCTCAGTTGTTTATGTACCGATGTTTCTGATTTTCAATTCCGATCTACACCCGAATATTTCTGATATTTAAATACCACACCCGGGAAGAGGCGATGCCGGGGGGCTTCAAAAAGTTAATTTCAACATACACACGGACATACGGACAGACTGAAAGAGCTTAATCGGCCCCCTCTATTCATAAGCTTTCAGATAATATTTACTTTATGGGGTTGTATACCGTTTTTCACTGTGTGAAGGGCATAAAAAAATATGATTTTTAATGTACACATTTGTTAGACGTGAATTTTTATTTGACTGTGACATTGTTGTAGTTGTAGTATTAGGTGTACGTTTTGGAAGTAGCTTGTGTAAATTATGTATTTGGTGGAGCGTAATTCAAATTCGAATTTTAGAATAAGTTGATGTAATTTATAGATTTAAAATAAACTTCGCTAAATATGTATTTTCATAAGCAAGTATTTAAACAAAATGAAGCTTCTAGGGTTAAATCAGTTATATAACGAGTGCAAAAAGGCTCCACTGTTACAAAAAGGTTTGCACGTTTGAAGTAATGTTAGAAAACAAAAGCATATTCTTTGGAATACCTTTAAAATCCGTACGAAACCATAATGACTCCATAATTTATTATGACATGAACGTTCCATAGTTTTGACGATATTTTACATGTTGAAATTTATATTTAAAACTTTATTTATTCACCAGGTGATAAAATAATTTTTTATTTATACTTTTTATTAATACAAATAAAAAGTTTATGCAAAAAATTAATATGTCTATGAAATGCCTGAAATTTAGATAAATGGAACTTAAGAGGAACTGTAATAGTGCATAATTTATATAATAATATAAATAAAATGAATTTAATTTAAACCCTGCCATTAAACTATTTGCCACCCGAAATACTCACTAAATATAGGTCATTTTGTTTGCACATTTCTATCTCCATTGTATGACACATATTTGTTGTCTTTCAACAACTGAAGGCAACATCCTAAATTACCGCTAACTTTAATTTTATTTCAAACAAACATTGACAGCAAATTTACTTATACACACATAAAGTGTAAGTAAACTGTATAGTACATAATTCAAATAAGAATATTTATGCATTAGAATAGAATGATGTAAAAAAAGTTGAAATATCTGCAACTTAATGCTAAATCGTTTAGACATCGTTATGTACACATTTTACCGGAGTATATTTTTCAAAACAACTGTTTAATGTAATAACGATTGTTTTTTTATTTGCTTCCTTTGACGCTTGTGTTTGATTTTATGTTGTTTATAGATACTTCTACTTCTGCTGCAACGACTATTCATTTCTAAACTCATGCATAAAAAGAGTTTGTTGTCATCTTGTATATCTGTATGTAAATACATACATACATACATACATATAATGTTGTTTAAATTTTCCTTAACTTTCTGGTAGAATATTTGCCGTAGAGCTTTTACAAAAATACTATAGCAGAAGAGGCGGAGGAGGATTAGGAGTTAAGGCATCAAAAGAAGTAATATAAGCATAAGCAGAAGAACATGTAAAGATTTGCTATGCTGTCCTTTACTTAAGCGACGACGTTTATTGACGTCAAGATTGCACATTATGAACATTAATACAACACTCGTTTATGTCGCTTATTTACAAGCAACGATCATGGTTTTCATTGTATAGTTATACAACACAGTCATAGAGATACGTACATATGTACGTCCATTAATACATACATTTATGTTCAGTGATGTAAAGTACTCCTACTTACTATGCATACACTAGTAATCGTATAATACATAGTGCACTGTTTACTGAGCATAGTTTTTCTTGTTAAGTGTATCCGTATTATGTTTCTCTATTCGACTTGGCTAAAATAAAGAAAATATTTTCACCAATTTTTAAGAGGCATAACATTGATGTTTCTTGTCGTATTTGCTGTCGTTGTCGTTGCTGTTGTTGCAGTAGTAGGTGACATGTTGTTAAACACAAAATAGCAGAAATTGCTAACGAAAGAACTACAGTTTAGAATTTCGTATAAATCGTTTATAACTGGACTTTAATTTTATATCGTGTTAGTCCATAAACTTAATAAATTATTGAAATTTCTTGTATTATCACTGTTGATAATTTAAGTTGTTGTTTTAAATTTTTGTTGAACATCAAAGTATAATAAGGGATGGGCGTAGATAATGAGCTGCTGAAACGTATTCTACGAATTTGTATCTCTCTCTCGTTATAAAATACATACACTCAGGTCTATTTTTATGCGTTAGATGCGTTCCACATAAAACCGTATAAAAAAATCAAATAAAAAAAGACTCTAGCTCCATACAAAAACTAGGGATACGTTCCGGAATTTAAAAGATCGCATAAATTGAAATTAAAGTATTAAAAATGTACCAAATTCGCATAAAAAAAGGAAATTTCATATTTTTTGATGGCTCTGATTGAAGATTCGCCTAGTTTAAAGTGGTCTGGCAGAGCCTTATTTTTAGCTCCATTTGCTAAGCAGTCCGAAATTTCGATTTTGGTCTCTAAAGAAATCGTTTGTAATTTTTTCTTATTTTTCTCCATATTAATTTCTTAAAATCGAATCAAAAAATTTTATTTTAGCTTTGAAACCATAAAAAATAAGTACACTTACTTTTTGGAGCGAAACTTCAACACCTTCGATAATTAAAATTTTAAAATATCTGTAAAATTCCACCACAATAAATATTTTAAATTTAATGCGAAATTCAACTGTCTGACTAAACTGCAAACGTACGTTAGAAAATTTCGTCGTCGCCTGCTTACAAAATCTATAAGGGAAATCCCAAATTTCAAATAATCGCTGCTGGTCTTCGCATGAAACGCATTAATTTACAGAAAGTACAAACCTTACCAGAAATCTACAATCTTTACAGAAAGCACCAACCTTAACAGAAATATCAAAGCCCAGTGTTATCAATTATCTAAATATTATTTTTATATAAAAAAAAAAATTTGAATATTTAAAAACCGCATAAATTCAAATTTGCATAAAAAAATACCGCATAAAAAAAGACCTGAGTGTACTTGCAAAAATATGTGTTTTGCTTTACGTTAAAAATAGAACATCGTTGTAATGAAATAAAGCTGGACCAAAACAAAGATGAAATGCTACATTAAAACTGAAATGGAAGATTTAAAACATATTTGAATGTTTTGATAAGAGACCTGGACCTAAAAAAATCTTGCATAGAGGCTTTAACTCTTACTGTTCTGTGATGAGATGAGCTCACATGTACTAAAATATCGCTTAAGCTTCCATAAATATAATTATTTAGTAACATTGCTGTTAATATCTTACATTTTTTGTATGTAAATACAATTACAAAACAAAATCAGGTGGTGTTGACAACGCAGCTGATCTACTTTTTTTCTTTGCATAAATGCTGGCTGAGTTGTCAAAAATTATTTATGTTTACATAGATTACCTTTTTCCGCGCAAGTATTAAAAGAAACACAAACAAAAACCTTGTGGTTTTTTACACACCGGCAAATGAAAGCAACAATAAAAACCCATGTTGTTTTTTTGTATATGTTGTAGAATCACCACCACCTGATAATTGAATTCGCTTTGTAATTACTGCTTTTTTGATTTCATTGTCGCTTTTTGTTTTGATATTCTACTTTATTTTAAAACACAACAAACTTTTTGAGTGAATTTGTTTTTTAGTGAGAGTAATGTTCTGTTATCTTTATATTGGTTTTTATATTGACACCAAAATATAGCGATTGAAGTAGTGTGAAATAGAACACATAACGTTTAGAACATTTTACGAAGCACTTGAATTCCTACCATAAGTAAATTAAGCATAACTTTTACTTACGCGCTGCTAAAAATATTAATAACCAACATAAGTAAAGCGAAAAATTCAGTTCTAATTTGTTTGATGGGAAGGAAGTCTGTTATTACTTATAAGAGTTTTTTTTTATTGTTTAAGCTAGACAACTTTTAATTGTTATCAATGTTTTCTGTGACCACCAAATTTAAAAATCGTTGTTAAACTTAAATGGTTCAAAAAAAATGCTTGAAAACAGATTACTGCTATGAAAATACTCAAGTCAAATTTTTATATGTCAAAAAAAAAGTATAAACATTTTCTTTTCAAGTATTTTACAATTGTAAAATTTCATATAAAAAATCTATCGAATGCAAATATACTTACGCAAGAGCTATACTTGGAAATTATTCACAAATATTTTGAAACGATTGACATAACTCTTGATGCTTAATTTTAATAATTTGTCCAAATTTTGCTTTGGGAAATACGATAATCTAGAAACAAATTGGAACACCTTAAACACTCCATTACGTGCAGAAATAGTCACGCTTTTGGTGAACCTTAGTGCAAAAGATCTTCGAAAGTAATGATGGTCAAAGCGGTGAAACATACAGTGAGTGGAAAAACATACGATTGTTCTTAATAAACAAAACTTTGCTAATAGTAAATAAATTAATAAAATTAATTTAATAAAAAAATTATAAAAAAAACCTTAAAAAAATAAAAAAAAACTTAAAGCAACTTATACATGTAAACAAATAATAAATGCCGTATTTTTTCATTAATTTTGTCTAAACAAAACAAATAGATACAAAGTTTATTTTAATTTTTTGCATATAAATATAATAAAAAAAATTATAACAATGAAACCAAGTTATTAATCATAATATTAAATAAATGTGTTAACAAATAATAAACAAATCACCAGACTTAAGTTATAAAAACAAAACCAATAAGAAACCAATTTCCATTTAAATCATAGTGAACACAACTGCCAAGTTGTAGTAAGCCATAAATGTTGCATGTTAGTTGACCATGATATCCTTTAATCCTTGTTAATGTTGGGACATTACAAAAGTATGTTTATGATAGTAGTAGCAGTATCTGTAGTGGGTAATAGTTGGTGTTGTGGTGTTAATTACAATATGAGTGCTGCTCATTATAAACAAATGAATTTTATTTTGATGCATGTTGCTAGCTGTTGAATGATTATGCTGTTAGGAAAAGTGCTTTAACATATATGTGTGTACATATGTATTTGTAAGTGGGGTAGGTGTGTGCATATGAAAGAGTATGTTATAGATTTGAAAAAAGGATAAGCTTGGCAAAAATGAAAAAAAAAGAAAAATGTTGATTAATAAAAATTAAAATTAATGGATAAAATAAAATTTACATAAAATTGAGTGTAATTAAAGAATTTAAAAAATTTTAAATTATTCAATTAGAGTCAATTTTTGTTAAGCAAATATGTGCTGATTTAAGCATTTCATTTAAATAAATAATTTTTTTTTTAAGAAATCGATCAAATTAGCACATTATTAGAAGTGAAGTTAATATAAATGTTAGTTGTAAGTATACGGATTACACTAATAATAGATAAGGATTATTATGGGTTACAGCTGCAACTACTGTATTAGTACATGATTTCTACTTAGTTTTTAAAAAAAGCGCTGAATTAGTAAATTTTAGTTTTTCGGTTTATATTTTTTAAGGGCCCCTTAAATAAACTGCCTATAGCAAGACGTATTTTCTTTACAAGGCTACTTTTATTTAACAGATAAAAATTAACATTCGAAGTCACCGCAAATTCTGTGATCTTTGCCAAGAAAAGTACACAGAAAAATATGGTTACAAAATGAGTTTAATTTGAGTTTAATTTCATTATTTTAATATAAACTAATTAAATTTATATTTCAATTGCTATTTATGTTTGTGTAATTTAATTTCGAATAATTATGATTTTATTTTAAAACTTAGCAGCAATGAATACTTCCTTACATACTTTCAGAATGTTTTTTAAATAATTATTTCTAGAATTTTCATTGTTCAAAAATTGCTATAGTACTTCTACATAAGACATACATAGGTTGAACTTAATAAAGTTAAATATTAAATAAAACATGGTAATATTTGAGTGCATTTTAATTAACAAACAGTTACATTGTAAATTTCAATAGTGCTGATTATTATTTACAATTAAATATATCCCACTTTATCGAAAGAAAACTAATCAAATTTTATAGCAATATTTAATATTGCTTTAATTGAGGGTCACCTTGTACAGTAAATACTAGGGTGATCGACTCGGTCTTACAACCGGTGGAAAACCCGTTTTTTTTCTCTTTCAGCTGGTGGTTTTTTCTAAATGTTTATTTTGCGAATATCGAATACACCGGTTTTTTTATCCGAAAAAGCCGGTTTTTTTTTATTTTTTAAAGTAAAAAGTGTAGTTACAATAAAGAAGAACCAAAAATCTCTCTTTCCAGATCCTAATTTTAATTAATGACATTGAGTGTCTGTCAACTTAATTTTCAATTAAACCATCGAACAAACTAGTTTATGTCTATATTTGTATGTCTGTCAGGGATATAAGAAAGAATTTTTAAAATGAAATTTGAAAGATTTTTTTTTAATTTTAAATTTCAAACTATTTGAAACCCGATTTCTTAAAAAAGTCGAATAATCGATCACCCTAGTAAATACATCTTTACTATGAAAATACTATGAAAAATCACTTCGCTTAGATTACAAATATCATTATTTTTTGTCGATTTAATATTCACATGAGAATAACGTATTTTTTTCCCTGTTTGTACACTAAAAAGTTATTTAAATTCTAATCAATTTACGCTATTAGACGATCAGTGTACCTGTCGTTTCATCTTAGCCTTACAAGCGAAGTTCGTGTGGCAGTTTTTGACCATGAAATGGCCAACGTGTCTAACGTGTCTATTCTTGTCTAATTCAATGAAGGTTTTACTACATATCAAAGGATACAATTTGATTTTGGGTGAGAAATAAAATTTCAACGGTAGGTCTCTTGAAAACATTGCTGCTATAAGCTAGAGTGTGGTCGAAAACCCGAAAGCACTAATTCGGCTTCGTTCTCAAGAACATCAAAATTCATTAAGCGAGATTTGATAAAAACCTCCATCTTCATGAGTACAAAATTAACCTCAGGTGCTTAAACTATCAGACCATCGGTAGCGACGGCAATTTGTTTAATGTGTTATGGAGCAAAGAAAAAAGTCATCTTCTCAAATTATTGCTCACTTTCTTCTGAATGGCTAATAGAATACACAAATGAAAACACAGCAAGCTAGTTTCTGGTAGTCAGGCTTCGTGATTGGGCATTAATATTTATTTAAGAAATTGCAGAGACTTTGGATGAAATATGATTTCAGCAAGATTGTTGATCAATTGTGATCAATTTATTGCAGCAACGATTTTAAAAACAAATTATTACAAGAAATGCGATTATTCGATTTAATGCCGTTCGATTATTTTCCTCGGGGTTTATGCGAATTAACCGAAGATAGTTTGTGAGCTCAAATCCGAGATCAACGCATCGTCGTTCAGACAAATTTTCTTTAATGAAGTCAGGAAATTTATGAAAAAGTAATGGCTTGTCACCAGAACCGTGATGACATACTTAATCGGCACATGTCATTGTTTTATGTTTTTATATTGAAAAGAAAAAGTGCATTCTTATTAAGGGAACCCTTTGCATTGATTACAAAACGACAGATAAATTTGCATCGCTTATAAAAGTACCCAGCAAAAAAATCTATGTCAAAAAAGTGAATTTGTAGGGGTTCAACTGATGACGAAGTGATTAAATTTAAGACTGCCATTGGATATCATAAATGTTTTAATGAACTGCACTCCATTTTAATAAGTGCATAAAACTCTTACTTATTTGATGAAAAGCATCGGATGTTTCATTAGTTGAATTGGTTTGTTTACATGATTTGTTTAATATATTTTGCATGATGTTGTATTCATTTTTAAGTAAATCATTTATGACACATTATTTCACATTTAAAAAGTCATTTAGAATTGATGCTTTCACAAAATTGATTTAGAAGTCTTGAAAATGTACTACTTACTTCTAATTCTTTTTTGTTGGGTAAAAAAGTGATTTTAAGTAAATTTTAAAAGGAAACCAAGTTCGTTGTGACAACCGTATTCATTCAGAGACGAGTAATTATCGAAACGAAATTCTGTAGCTTCTGCATTAAAATTATGCTATCATAATCGAATGTCTACAACAAGCAATGATTCCGGTATTTTCTTTGTGTAGGAGCTAGTTTTTTTCCTTTCTGACGTTACCAGTATTAGCTTATAGTTATTTTTCTATTTTAACAATTTAGTAAAAAATTGCACTTTTTCTATATCTATTTAATTACGACTTAGGAAATATTTGTAAATTACTTAAATCTAATTTAATTATACAAAAGCAGCTACCGTGACTTGTCTGTGTTCCGAGTAGCATTATTTTGTTCGGAATTTTTAAAGCATTACAACAACAATTTATTCTCATAATTTGATTTCACTCGGGACACAGAACCGGTACGAATTACTATAAACTTGTGGTTTTCAAATTTGTGTATGTATGTATGTATGTATGTATGTATGTATGTATGTATGTATGTATGTATGTATGTATGTATGTATGTATGTATGTATGTATGTATGTTAATGTCCCGAAAGTAAATATTTAAAAAATAATAAAAATAAAAATCAAAAACAAAAATGTAAAAAGAAGCAAAACAAGTGCATAAAAGTAATAAATGAGCACAAATATAACAACAAGAAATTACAAGAGTTAGTTAAATATGCAACTTGAGTATAATTTAAAATTTCCAACAAACAATTTCAATTTTTAAATCAGTTTAAATTGTTGGCAGAAGAAACTAAAGAATAGTTAAAATTAAATACGAAACAATATACTGAAGTACTAGATTTGATAAAGATAAAAATTGCCAATTCTAATTTAGCACAATGAGGAAAGTATGTACTTTAAATTGACATGTTTTGGCAATATTTTACAAGGAATATGTTTAATACAAATAATTTAATTCGGTGGATAAATTAAAAAACAAACTATCTGTTTTAGTAAGTAAATTTTAGGACTATTTTAATATAATTATTTTTAATTAAAAAAATTATTTAATAACAAATGTGATGTTAATTTTCTCTCACATATCTGTGGACACTTGACAAAACAGCAGAATTATCGAATTAGTAAAAATAATGGTTTTTTTTTATATTTATTATATAGCTTTTAAGTCTTTACACATTTACTTGTTATCAGCAATTAAATATGTATTTATCACCACCGAATTTGTAATTTTTTATTTTATTTTGTTTATATAAAACATACCCCCTGTTATTTTATCAACCTATACTTTGAGTAAAAGCAAACAAAATCGCCTTAGAAGTATTATAATAAGCCTGGTTATTAGTTAGTAAAAACCCTTAAAACCACAATCAATATTTTTTTCTTTATAAATTAATAAGTGATAAGACCAATTCGATTTTTTTTTTTAAAAGTGTGTTTTTATGTATTAAAGAACAATTTTTTTCGTTTTTGTCAATTTTGTATATAATAATACTTATGCGTACTTAAGGCAAAAATAAATTAATTAAATAGGCACTAATTTAAATCTAAATTATATAAGCTACTAAACTAAACCTTAAATAATTTTTGGCATTTACAACTCAAGATAAGAACGCTTTTAATGCAGTTTAAAACACTAAAAACTATATTTACAGTAACTACAAATTGTTTGCATCTATTTAATGCTAAGTTAGATTAAGTACACTGAGAGAAGTTTTTAATGACTTTTTGGTATTTTGAACTATTTGGTTTAGGTGTAAGAAGATGAGATAAAAATCCATTGCTAATTACTACTACAATTGCCATCTACTGCCAAAACTATAAGGCGAATATCTATAGCTAGGACTACTAAATGAACCACTCGTTGAGGAGTGGGCAGCAGCAGCAGCGGCTGCCGCTGCATGAGATACTCCAAATGGTGTACTATGATGAAACATATCAAAGGCAGAACCAAAAGCAGAACGTGGCGGGGTTTGATAGAACATTGCGGCAGTGGCAACAGCGGCAGCAGCAGCTTGCTGTTGTTGCTGCTGATGCTGTTGTTGTTGCTGGCTATGTTGCTGAGAGGGTGACAGGTAGGCAGGATTAGTCATGATGGTGTTGGAGGTGGGTGTAGATATATTATTGCTTGAACTCACAGGAGAGTTTGAAAGATTAAGAGTCTGTGAATTAACAGAAGTACCTAAACCGCTGCTGTTGTTAGTGTGATTAAGAGAATTGCCATTATTGGTCGAATTATACAAAGCGGTTAATAGGTTTTCCTGTTGTTGGTGTTGGTGTTGTGGCTGGGGTGTGGCAAGTTTATTGGAGGCAGCACAGCTGGTAAAAGCGCTTGTGGCGGAGGGTACTATACCTGAAGAGGCAGAAGGTGAACTTATAGAAAGTCTTTCACTTTCCTGACTAAAGGTATTAGGTACATGATTTTCCTTGTACTGCGAAAGAGAAATTTGTGCAACTGCCTCAACACCAGCCACAGTTTTCATAAATGTAGACAAATGCATGGCAGCAGCTGACATTTGTTGTTGCTGCTGCTCTGATTCGTTACGATTTAACTCATCTAAATGATCCTTGACCACCATCATGATTTCATCCGCCAATTGTTGAACTTCATTCGACTTATCCGAACTATCAGAGGAATTGTGACTAGCATTGGCGGCATTAAGTGAGCACACCTTCTGAGAAACTTTGCTAAGCAGTGTTGGCACATCCTTATAAAGGATATCCAACAACTTACCGGTGGTAAACAGCACAATAGCCTTCAGACAGGAGTACTCAGCTGAGTCCACATGTAATGCCTTTAATTTTTCCACTTGTTCCTGGAAGATGCGTATGTGATCCATAAAGGCTACAACACGATCGGCAGCCATCGGTGAGGCATGCAAACCGGCTGCCGCCAGTAAAGGCGCTACATGCAGAGGCATCGAACACTGGCTGGCATTTAGCACAAACAGTTCCGACCACACCAAACGTAACAGCGCCACCTGATCGGTCACTTGTAGTTCGGGAAAGAAGGGTATATTCTTGGCCCATTCAACGGCCGAGAAAAGTAAACGAGCCGCCAGCTCGCAGATGTTATCAATGCCCATAATATTATTAGGTTGCATACATTGGCCATAGCGGGAGGTGGGATAGGGTTCAGCACGCAGGAGTAACGATATATAGGAACTAAGGTAAGAGTGACCATTGAAACCGGCAACACCCATAGGATCACCATTGGCTAATTGATATTGACCATGCATGCCAGTCAAACCGGGTTGAGTAGGTGGGACACGACCTCGTTGGACAGCTGAAATGAAAATAAAAAAAAAAACAAAGAAAATTACATATATAAGCAAAAGTTTATAAAATCTAAAATGTATATGTGAAAGGATCTTGTGTCTTAGCTAGGGTAAATAAACAAAAATAATTATTTTGACCACTTTATCACACATAACACAATACGAGACAAACTCTGAACTGAACTGTTCAAATAATGCCACATATCATAATAAAAGTTGAAACTAAATCAGACAACCTCAATCTCTCGTTATTGTTATACAAATTTCAATTTCAAATCTCTGCTGCAACCCTAACAGAAGACTATTTAAAGTATTTGAAAATAACCAAGGATTTCCTGATTATAAAAACACAAACTCACATAAATGCATATCGTATCTGTGTGTTTACACAATCTTAAGTAAGAAGATACTTTTTTTGTGTGATGTCTGTGCGCTATTCTTGAGAAATAAATAGTCTGTCTATTTAAACAAAAAGACGTCATCACCAAGCAACAACCCTTTCAAGACTTTCTGATGTACAGAAAGTTTAAAGGAATAAATATGGAAATTTTTTTTAATGGCATACATACATATACATATTATACATATGTTTGTACATATGTATGTATGTATGTATGTTTATAATATTTACAATAATTTAATAAAATTCAACGCAGTTTTTTATTCCTCTTTGCTTAGACTTATTTGTGAAAAAAAAAAAATAAAAATAAAAAAATCGTTTTTTTCTCACTGCAGTATTTTTGTTTTCATTGTTTATCGGCTGTTATTGACGACACACCAAAAATTTACTTTTAATTAAAATTTACATTAATACAGCTTAAATATGCAAAAATAAAACTCACATTCACTCACACGAACAAAAAAAGATTTAGCAAATTTTTAGCAAAAAAAAAGTGTATGGAAAAACACTTTTAAAGCAGTAAAACAATGAATATGCCTATAGATAGTCTCGACATTTATTGTTGTCGTGGACTTTTTTCCGTGAGTGTAATAGTCGGTATTTATTGTATGTGTAAAGCTTTTATTGTGTTTGCCTGCCGCTGTAGACAACAAGGTTAAAAGCATGTTGACACTTTTTTTCGCAGCTACTGATTGTATATACATATTTAAAATGCAATTTTTATAAAAAACGAACACAAAAATGTTTAATAAAATGGTTGATAATTTTTAAGCTTTTAAGTACAAAGTTTTAAAGTGTAAAACTGAAATGTGAAACTTGGAAATAATGTGCAAAATATTGAACAGTTTTAGGTTAACTTTCTAAAGGAGATATTGCGTTTGCTTAAACGAATTTTAAGAATTAAAGTTAATTTATTTCAAATGCCTTAGGTTTCAATGCCAAATAATGAAATGACCCGAAACTTTACTTTTGAATCAATTGTAGCTAAGACAAAATTACATTTTCTTTTAAGTATCTAGTGTATAGGCAAATCACTTTTTTGTAGCACAGTTTACGCTGACTTTATAAAATCAATTTAAATAAATAAACCATTTGAAAGGAATTTTCTTGCGCATGTGCAGAATCTAGATCCTTTTATAACCGGTTTAGTATTTAAGAAGTTATAAGCATTTAAAGCTAAGAAAACCACATGTATGTAACAAAACGAGAAATAAACAAAGAACTGTCAAACAATTTTTATCTAAAAGAAAACTTAAAAGTAACATAATTATCGATTTTCTTTTCGCAATTTTGTCCCCGTTCGAGAAAAGACGTTACACCACTGAAAATCGCAGTACATACGATTATTGAGAGTCTGTAGGTAGTGCAATATATAGAGTTTTCTAAAGTTAAATTTTGAATTATTCACAAGCTAACATTTTGTAATTTTAATTATACGTATTAGTAAAGTGGCTATTTCGATAGTTAAATTTTCAATAAAATCTAACAAAGCGAAAAAACATAACTGAAACAAATGTAATTTATTTATGAAAAATTTAGCAGCGTTAGAGTCGAAGTAATGACTGTTCGGTAACTACTATACAACTTCTAATCTCCAGTTGCTAACAGAGGTAGTGCGTGTTGATACGAATTGTTTTTGCAAAAAGCGTGCTCTATTTGTTTATGTGTATAAGTATAAAAGACAAAACAGAGAGAGTGCAACAACTTAAACTCCCGTTTAAAGGATGTTTTGCCCCTATTGCGGTTCTCCACTTTTGTAACAGTTTGGTTGTATTTGGCAAATTGGCATTGCTATTCTCAACTTAACTTACAGTTGACTATTCAGTTGTGTATCTATTTTTTCGTGGCATTACCGTTTTCAACTTTGAAAAAATTTGGTCGAAAAAAACGTTGAATACACACAACTGCTTAAGAGTAGTTGTGTTATTGGCAGTTAAGGTTGATTTTTTTAAAAGCGTTAAGAATGGAAAACAAAATGGAGAGATCGTAAGTATATGTACATTTTTTTAACAACTTTTTAATTTCATTGCATTTTTGATAGCTTCCGTCAGCAAAAAATCTAAGAGCAGCACATAACTTTAATATTGGAGGAATAGCCACCACGCGAACAGGTGGTTTTAGGTGATCTTTAATTTCATCCAGCAATTAAAAAACGCTTCCTTGCTAAGTCGGAAATAACTTATAAATCTATAAATATAAAATAATCATTTAGTTTCGTTACTTATTAGAAATACCTATATACGTGGCACTGGGCGGCTCAAGAGGGCTTGAATCATCACGAATTTTTATTTTTGTACGTAGACATCTACACAAAAGTTTTTATTTTCATCATCATAACATAAATCGGCACTTATCATTATAAATACCTTTTATTCGGCATTTTTTTTTAAATTTTTATTTGCCAAACATAATATTTAAAGTTGGCAGTTCGATATTTTAAGTTGGCAACTTTATAGCAAACTCAACTAAAAACAGTTGAGTATCACAATACCTAAAATGAGTTTGGTTGTGCATAAGTTTGGTTGACTCTCACCGTAATAAGGGTATTTGTTTTTTTTAATTTAGTGTTCATCACATATTGGATTTACTTCCAAATAAAGTATGCTTTTTCCTGATCCAGCAATTTTAGGAATAACATCCATGTTCAACTAGTAATTGAATAAAGAACTGAATAGGAAAAGAAAAAACCTACAAGTAATTTTATTTAAATACTGTGTATATATTACTCTATCATTATAGAATAAAAAAATTTATAAAAATATTGAAGAACAGAAAAAAAACTAAAACAAGAAAGAGTGCTATATTCGGCCGTGCCGAATCTTATATGTGTAGTCATGCAATAACAATAGTTTGTATCACCATTCAATTCATATGAAATACGTACATACATATAAAAAACATATATATATAAAAACATCCCATTGTAAAATTATAAATTAAAAAAAAAAACATAAAAAAATATAAAATAAAAAAAAATAATTAAGAAAAAAAATTTAAAAAAAAATTTAAAAAATTAAAAAAAAATTATTTTAAAAATAATACAAATATAAATAATATATAAAATAAAAAATAAAAAAAATAAATAATAAAAAAATTTTTTTTTGGCTCAGCTGGGATTCGATGCCACGTTTGTATGAATGAATGTTGTTGTTTGAAAAAAAACGAGGTGGCCATGGTTTTTTGCTCATATCTCAGTTGTTTATGTACCGATGTTTCTGATTTCCATTACCGATCTACTCCCAAATATTTTTAATATATTAATACCTCACCCGGGTCCAGGCGATGTCGGGGGGCTTCAAGAAGTTGATTTCAACATACACACAGACAGACGGTCAGATTGACAGACTAACAGAGCTTAATAATCTCCCTATTCATAAGCTTTCAGAATTTGAAAAATTTAAAACGTTAAAATCACAGATGGCGGCTGAAACAAATTGGCGGAATTTTTTTTAACCATATCAATATGGGTATCAAATATAAGGGCTTGACTAATAGAATGCAGTTAATAATGTAAAAATCAATCAATCAAATCAAATATGGCATGAGAAATAATAAAGAAAAATTAATATATATTTGGAATTTTGACATTTTGAATTTTTCGAGTCTCTCTATAATAAATACTTAGAAGGATATCACATTTTAAAAAAAAGTTAACTATTTTAAAAATGTTTTTTAATTCGTAGTTGTTTTTGCAGTTTTCTAGAAATTTAGAAATTTAGAAATTTTAATTTAAAATTTTTTACTAGAAACTGCGCCATCAAAATTGAATTATTTTATATTAATCCGCACTTTGCTACTAGGAATATTATAATAATTATCACACCGAAAATTATTAACTTAAATTTTTTTATATTTTGATTTATTGTTTTTTTCTTTTGCTCTTCTAAAATATTTAAAAAATTCGAAATAAAATCTATTGTTAATATATATTCTGTTCCTGTTGTAAAATTTGATTAAAGCACGTGATTAAGAGTTATTTTTTGAACAATTTCCTTAAATCAAGTGTTAAACTTTTGATTTATGTGCCAATAAATACGTGATTTTAAATTTGATACAAAATGTTTTAAACTTAAGCACGTGTTATTTTTGTAAAATAAAAAAAAAATAAATTTTAACATTCACTCAAGGATTTTATTAAATAATGAGGATATTACAATAAGGGTTATATGCAAATGTTGAGCATTTAGTGGTGGTGAAATAATCATTTTGATTTTTTCTATGTCATTCAGAGATTTACGAACACATGCTATTGTCTTCGCGGCCACAATACGTTAAAAATCAAAACATTACAAAAATGACCACAAACAGCATCTTATCAACGGATAAAACAAAATAAACACAAAATCCTAAGGAAATATTAAAGCTAAGAAAAAAAATTCTTAATACCTAAAGGAAACAACACCTTTTTCTGAATGGAAATAGTATTAAAGAAAATCTACTTTCCCAGGCTGGTGTGGTGGTCAGTTTAAAAACTGGACATTGAGTTTTTTAAACCCAAACCGGTCCCAGGTAAAAGTACCTGAACTAACTTAAGTGATCCCTTGTGTGTTAACTGACCGTTTGGTCAGTTGGTAGCAAGGGATTGTTGAAAACTAGACAAACAAGCTTTGCTGTTGAAAAATCATCCCCGTTTTCTAGGGGAAATACACAAAGCCTTATTTATTTTAATTGCCATAAATAATGAGGGTCAATCTTTGTCCATTGCAATTTATTTTGTTTTTATTATTTTTTTTTTATTTTTCCATTTCTGTTTTACATAGAAATTATTTTACTGACTGACCATTAGTTTGTTTTTTAATAATTCTTCTTTTTGGATTTTGGCTTGTCTTTGCTTTTAGGTTTCTTTCAAATATACAAAACTCTATTTGAAAGATAGTTTTATTTGTTTGCTGAGAAAAAGACGTTACAAAGCAATATCCAGGTGTGGTGGAAAAATATATGCACAATATATGTTTGATTTTTTTAGTTTTTTTTTCTTTTACTTTATTTCTTATGTTAAGCACTTGCATTACTTTTTAAGTTTTCAAGCGAACTTTTCACAGAAATATTAAAAAACAATTGTTGGTTCTGTTGGTTTTTCTTCATACATACATACACACGTATCATTTTTGGAATTGTTAATACATTTATGAGTTGTAAACCCTTAGGCAAAATATAGTTTTTGCTTGCATTTTTATGAATTGTGAAGGATTTTTAGCAACAGATTTCTTTAAATGATAAAATTTTATATTTATATGCATATAATTTTTTTGGTTTTATTTTCAATACAAAATCAGCATTCAAATGTTGTAGGTGTGTTTATTTAAAGAAAAAATATAAACAAGTTTTCCGCATAGTAAAGAACATGTAGAAAATATGAATAAAATTTTAAAAGTTTCGAATAGAAAAATTCTTATACACAGAAAAAATAATATCGGTTGTGGTCACCAGAATTATTGTCAAACTTAAGGCTTAGTAATGATGATATAATATAACGCAAAAAGAAAAACCTTATTACCAAAAGCGATGTTTGAATTTTTTCCTCAGCATTGTACAGGATATGAAATTTATATGTGATGACCAGGGAAAGGATTTTCAAACAAGTTTGTTTTATGCGCTTATACTTTGCATGAAAAATTTTAAAATATGCACTAAGAGTTTAATAAATAATTTCATATTAACTTTTACTCAAAGTAATTCACAAGGTGTAGGAAAAAATTTTTAAAAGGCCTTACACAACTTTCCGATCATTTTAAAGTGTTTGGGAAATTATAACTATATAACAATACGACACTTAGCACACCTTGTGAATTTGTCAATTCTGTGGTTTTCATGGGCAACTGCGTAGGTTCATTTTCTACGATTTTGAGTTAATAATGCCATATTGCTTGGTTTTAAACGGCCTTTACTTGATTTTAAAAATTTCTCAAATAAGATGGACCCATTCCGATTTTTTAATGCCATAACAACGTAACTTCTATATATATTCAAAAATCGTTTAGCTCTAACACAGTTTTGTAGCTCTCTTGAAAAACTTTATTTTAAGACATACGTGGTTGCCCATGAAAACCACAGAATTATCTTACCCTGAAAAACAAAGATAACAAAGCTACACGTATAATTTAATAACAAACAAGTAAGAGTGCTATATTCGGCCGCGCCGAATCTTATATACCCTTCACAACGTGTAGTCATGCAATAACAGTAGATTTTATCACCATTAATTTCATATGAAATACGTACATACATATATAAAAAACATACATATGTATATAAAACATCCCATTGTAAAATTAAAAATTTACGTATGTATTAAAAAGTAAAAAATTAAAAAAAAATTAAAAAAAAATAATTAAAATAAAAATAATTAAAATATAAATAATTAAAATATAATTAATTAAAATATAATTAATAAATATAAAACAAAAAAAAATAAAACTATAAGTATAAATAATATATTAAATATAAAATGTGGTAAAAAAAATGAAAAAAGAATTAAAAAAAAATAAAAAAAAATTAAAAAAAAAAATTTTAAAAAATAATTAAAATATATATAGTAAATATGAAACAAAAAAAAATAAGTTAAAAAAAAAATTATTATGTTGTTGTTGTAATGTTGTTTTTGTGAAAAAAAAATCGAGGTGGTCGTGGGTTTTTGCTCATATCTCAGTTGTTTATCTACCGGATTTTCTGTTTTTCAATACCAATCTACTCCCGAATATTTCTGATATTTTAATAGCTCACTCGGGTCCAAGCGATGTCGGGGGGCTTCAAAAAGTTGATTTCAACATACACACGGACAGACGGACAGACTGACAGCTTAATCGACTCCCCTATTCATAAGCTTTCAGAAAATATATACTTTATGGGGTCGGAAATGAAAATTGTAGTAATTTCACACGGAATGACAAACCTATATATACCCTTTTTCACATCTGTTCAGTTAGTTGATAAAGTTGTTTACAGTTTGTGCAGAGAAAGGCAAAAATATAATCATAATATATACAAACTCAACAAAATAATATATTTAAGCTTTGTAGCTTATTTCCTCAACGTTTGCGGTAGACGTTAAATAAAAGTGTTTTCGTATATAATATTGTGATCATCTTAAAAAAATTAACAAGACTACAAAAATTGTTTTTAGTTGTAACTTTTTATTTTTTTTATTAAATTTACTATTTAATTATAAAGTAACACATTTACTCATTTATCCGTCGTTGGCCGATGTCTGAAATGGAAATTACTCCATTGCAGAGTTTGGTTCATATGGTGAATTTCTCCCGACGCCATAAATGTGTGCCTTTTGATATACCCAATGAGTTTTACTTTTGTAATAAAATATTTGCAGCCAAAAATCGTCGTTCGTCGCAATTGTGTTTCTAGCATTAGGTGTGGAGGTGCTTTGATATCTAAGTTTATATTTAGTTTATAATTATATATAGGAACTTCAATACCTTATTTATATATCTGATGTCAGTCTGCGAAGCTTTAAACAGTATACAACGTGTTGTAGCATAACATATCACTTTCGCTTTGACATCTTTTAAGCAAATAAATAAATTAATAAATAAATAACAAAAACACTGGCAGTGCTTTGTAGCGTAAAAGTAAAACGAAATTATGGTTTTTGTTACTGATTGATGCTTTATGCACAAACGATAATAATTAAAGAAAAAACTTTTAATTTATAGTGGGCAACAAAAGTCTACGTACGAACATTATTTTAGTAAATGAAAGTAATGATATATTTTTGTTTTAAATGTATTTTTTTTTAAAAATATAACTCAAAAAACAATTATTGAATTTATTGAAAATTTAATTAATTATTTCATTGGGCCAACGTATATAGGGACCAAAGGCGATCATTTCATGGATTGATCAAAAAAAGATAAAGTACCTTGAAAACTAAAAGTACTCGTATAAAGTGCTTAAAACTCCACATTACTTAACAAAAAATAAATAGGTAAACGTGCTTTTGTAGTGACACGTAGAAATTCAACTTTGTGACTGAAAACTGAAATAGGCTGAAAATAAACAAAAAGTTTACTTAGTGAAAGCATACTAACCCATTGAGGCTTTCAGGTGGGGAGTTAATTTTATATATATGTTAAATATAAAAAGTTAAGGCAAAAACAATTCTAGTTAGAAGGGGGCATTGCACCTCCCAGAATGGTCTAGCTATGTCCATGTGTTTACCCCAAGTAATTTTAAAATAGCAGACAATCTAACCACGCAACCATTGAAATTTTACTTTTATTTTAAAAGTTGAACAAGTGAGCGTCATTTTAGAAAATTTTGCTGCGTATCGGTCTTACAAGGTTCCAGCGAGTTAGTGATAGCACCACGCGTTAAGTTTTATAACAACAAAAACGTCGGAATTTCCGCTGACACTTTTATTCTGTTCTTGTCAATGTTTTATTTGTTTTAATTAGAAATGTACAAATGTCGTGATTTTCTATGCGTGAGTCACGCATTAGTCACCCGTGATCATAGACACATTTATAGAAAATATAGATTCTAAAAAATAGCTTGCGTGATATGAAATGCTGTTGTCGTGAGCACATGCTGATCTCTTGTTTTAATGTGGTCTTATTTTAAATAATATTTTATATGTTTCAATTCAATATGTATAAGTTTAAACTATTGACCTTGAGAATAATATAAAAAGACAACCTCTACGTTAGGCAACAGAGGAGATAAACAAACTTTTTAAAAAGTTATATAAGTAATTTTTTAGAAAAGTTTAATGTATCTGGCATTGTCAAATGTTTTGATTTTAGGGTGGATCAATAGGGCGTTCGGAACTGAGATATCATACACCGGCGGCACCACTGAGAGGATCAGGTGACCACTATTCAATAAATTAATAAAATTTAATTTTACTGAAACTTGACAATCGTTCTTACAGCAAGAACAAACGACACAAATTTAAATGCCCAGACAATTTGTATGAAACAAACCGAAATAGTTCGGTAGTAATTGTAGAATAGTAAAGCCATTGCAGCTAATTGCAAAACAATCTAGCGATTTAATCTCCATTTTAATTTTTATCAAGTTATATTAACTACATACATAAACAAAAATCACTATCAATTACACAACGTTGACGCTTTCGTTTATGTTTGTTGTTTCCCTCTCCTGGACCCCGGGATTTTTTTTGGGATTTCGGGATTTTTGAGGAGATTATGGAGATATTGTGTTTTAAGAGGATATTATGGTTTACATAATCGTCTAACTACGCAAGCAAAATATTGTAAGGCGTGCGCATCATCGTTCCGCTGAAAATATCGCTGCTGTAAGTGAAAGTGTTGCCGAATAACCGAATGTGTCGATTCCTCGTCGTTCTCAGGAATTAGGACTGTCTTACGGTACATTATGGCGTATTTTGCATTTGGATCCCAAAATAATATTAAATTCATTTTATTTACTAAGATAACATGCTTAAATAGAAAAATTTAATTTCAATTAAACTCTTACTAGGGAAAATTTTAATCGAAATTTTAATCTTCAAATAATGATAAGTCCGAATCAGAACTTTATGCAGACAAACTGCTGGAAATTTCTTTACTTTAAAATTAGGGTATTAACTTTATATACTTATATTTTAAAAATCATATTTTAATTTTGGATTTTTAAAAAAAGTTCAATAGTGTTGAGTAAGTTATTCTTCTTTTTTGTATTCTTTTAGAAAAATTCCCGGGATCAGTATTTCGGAATTGGCATTACTAATAATAACCTTTAACCACTTGAATACACTTTCAATTGATGCGATTTGTTTTCAATAGCAACTTGCAATGCTTTTTTTTATCTTTATTTAGTAAAGTGCAGATGTTTTAAATTGACATAAATATTTAAAAGAAGGAAATCTTTGAATAATTGTCTATTTCTTGAAAATTTTAGGGCTGATTTTTTGTAGCTTAATTGTTCTAATTTTTTTATACAAGTTTTACTAGTTTTTATTGTTCTGTGCTAAAATAACTAAATGAATTGTCAACAATTTAGTTGTTTTTTTATTTTTGTTTTTATTTCATGTATAATATTTTGCTTTAAATTTAAATTGTAATGACCTCGAACAAGGTGGTGGTGATCTGTTTTGTTAATGACAAGACATATGTGTGTATGTAAGTATAGGGTTCAGCGCAAATATCACAAACAACATATGAAAAAATCTTGACCATTCTCTAAGAAAATTACACAAAATGTCATGAACTTGACATAAAGAAATACATTAAAATTTTTATAAGAAATTTGTAGCCGAAAAAAAGGGCAGAAAATTTTCTCACGTTTTTTAAATTACAAAAACAAAAAAAACACACTTTTTTTGAAAAGGAAAAAAACTAGAAATTCTATATTGCCAAAGGTGTTGAACTTTTTACTGGTCATTAGAAGGGTTATATAAAAAAAACTTGAAAGCCTGAAACCCGTTATATATTTAGATCTTAAAACAAGTGATTTAAATAATTAAACTTTTTTTTCTATAATTTTCTGCAAACTATTTATTTAAAACAAATTATTTATTTTTATTATTTATTTTTGTTTAAATAACAACTACCAATTGTCATGTGTTAAAACCTGTTAGTAGTAGTGCAAATATTTTTGTTAATTTAACCAAGTTTGACATACTGGTATATTTGTTGAATTATTAAAAATTGTCATTAGTTGGCAGAATGTCCGTATGCATTAATTGTATTCATTATAAGTATGCCTGTCTCTGGCTGAGCGTTCGTCAGTAAATTGTTGTTAAATCAATTAAATTAATTGCTAATGTGATTATATTTGATTTAGCTGCTTTTGTTTTAAACTAATAACTGTTGATAGCTAGCTGTCAAAGTCAACAGGTTGCAATCACACAAAAAATTAATTCAGCTTCGTGTATCAAAACTTGAATACAAATTTAAAAACACTTAGACGCAATGAAACTAAACCTCAATATTAGCTTAGTTGTTGTTTTATTAAATGGTAAATAATAATTGTATTTTGATTGTGCAAAAAACAAAAAGAAAAAATAATAATTGCAAAATAATTGAGAAATATAACAACATTGTAAAAAAAATTATTTAAAACTTGAAAGTAGAATATAAATCGAAATTTATTGGAAAAAAATTTAAGAAAACATTTTACCTATTAACGAGTTATAATTCGCATTTTAAGTTGAAAAAGTGTTATTTTGATATTGATAATCTGCCACAAGTAGTAGAGAACTTAAGGTACATTCATATTAAATCAAAATATTTTAATTTAAATCAAATGCGGAATGAATTAATTTTAATGTGTTTTGACTATCTGTAGTGTGAAGAGAATTACATAGTAGGCACGCTTATTTGGACAAATATTTGTCTAACATAAACATTCCTTGTGTTTGCAACATATATTCATAAAATTAAATTAATTTTTATACAAACTTTTAGTGGTTTTGAAGTCAATAATTATGTTTGAGTTTAGTTCATTTATTTTTATACGAAGAGATTAAATTTTTTTCTAGTTGTGGTAATATTCTTAATACAGTCATGTCTGAATATAGTGAACACCCGATATAGTGAACACCTCCATATAGTGAACACCAACATTTTTGCATGGAGTAGGTACTCTAAATAGTGAAAAACTCTAATAGTGAACAAAATTTTTAATACAAATTCAAAAACAATTCTTTTATTAAACTTAAATAAGTATGTACATATATTTCCTTTTTTGTACAAATTGTTTCTAATCAGCTATTGCATTTACATGTATGTATTTTTAGTAAATAAAACGAGTTTTTGAACAAAAATTTCAACCTTGATATAGAGAACAACTTGGATACTATGAACAAGCCTTGCAAAAATTAGTTCACTATATCCAGATACAACTGTATTTATAAAAAATTTCAAAATTCATAAAGTTGTTAAAACCTAAATGTTTATACATCATTTGCTTATTAAAGCTTTTACACACTTAAAAATTCGATTATCAACAAGAAGAGAAATTATTTGCAAACTTTTAAAAAGTATGAATTTTCTGCAAATTTTTCGTTCAGCATTAATTTTTAAAATATTTTTTTTTTTTGCTTAACAATTTTTTTTAACAATTACCTACCCATACCCCGTACCACATTGCAAATTTCTGTACTGTATTGATAACAAAATGGACTTAAATAAACATTGTTCTTAGTGAAAATTGAAAGAGATTATTAATTAAAATTTCAATTTAATAAAAACAAATTTACAATGGAGGTAGTGAATTTAACCAACTGTATCTGCAGCCTAGTTCCGTTAATGCTATTCGGAAAGCCTAACTTTAATCTTAAAAATTTATTAAATATTCTGTATTTATTTTGGTTTGTTTCTAGTCAACAATAGATGCTGTTCACTGTATTGATATGTGCACTAGGCAGACTTAAAAGGTCGATCAGCAAAAAAATAAAGTCTTCGTTTGTGACAAATTAAGCTTTGAAAAGATTTTTTTTTTATCAATTTTAAAAACCATTTCTTTTTATACCGGAAAGGGTTGGAACACGCAAAGAAAAACCATCGATAAGACACGATTGCAAGCTCTATTATATTCTTTATAACAGTATCAGAAAAAAGCATATTTATATATACATATTTTGTCATTTATTTCTTTACTATTAAATATCATGTATTTGTCTGAATTTAATTATTAAAAATTTATTTTTCATGAAGACTTTGAATTGGTTGTCCCTTAAAAGTAGTATGATTTTCAAAATTATGATGACAAAAATAGTATGATGTCTCTACAAAAATAACATTATATTTTAAGGCATTTAAAATTGAAAATAACCGTCAAATAAAAGGTGAAAAATAGTATGATTACAAAGCAATCAAGCTATGATTTTTTTAATAACAATTTGTTTTGAAATGTTGTTGTTGAATTAATTTTATAGTTATAAGCAATTTGCCTTAGAGAAGAGCAAACATTGTCCTTTTTTTTTTGTGGTCATAATATGATTATTACATGATACTTTAATTAAACATAATAATATTAAAAATAATAACAACTAGTAAACAATATATTTATTACTAGCTAACCCGATGTGCTTCACTACCCCCAACAGGAAATTTCTACTGTTTTTTTATTTATTCTTAATTGTTTTATATAGATATATCGACCGCTGTGCGCGAAATGATCGTATGTTACGTTTTTTACAAATCGACTTTTTTATGCAAATTGGTTCTACATCCCTGAATCCATCTGCTGATAAAATATTAGAGCGATAACAACACTGTGTACATTTTATCGTATGTAGCAATATTAAATATTTACGTTTTTATTTATGTAAAAGTAATAAAAACGCTCTCCTGTAAAATTTTGTTTTTTGTAACTTACGATAATTTTGCGCACAGGGGTCGATATAATGCATGCGCACATATCTAGCATTTAAATTTTTAATAATTTTTATACACTTCATACAATAATATTTAAGCTATTTCATTAAACATTAAATATATTTGATCACCATAATTGTGACAGAAAGAATTTCATTCGTGGGAAAATAATACTACCTCTGCTCCGATCGTAACCATTTTTTGTCGCAATATGGAAATTGTCCTCGAAATTGCTCGAACAAAGTTTCAATTAAATTTTGTTAATATCTTTTCTTTATATGACATCAAATGTATTTCTTCTGGAGGATACTATGCCCCTGCTCCAATCCTATCTATTTCTTTCGAGTAAGAACATTTTTTCATAGTAACTCGTATAAAGTTTAAAGCTGCTATAGTTCCCAAAATATGTCATTAAATAAGTTCAATATGTATAGGAGGTACCACCTCGATCTAACCAAAACCATGTTTTTTCTTTATGTGTATTTATTGACATTTTAATTAAGGTTTTTTTAATTTGCTCAGATTTAAAAAAAAGTCAATTACCGTTTGTACGTATAAGTTATAGAAAAGGGTCCAAAACTGCACAGGTAAACTAAATTTGGGTTTGCTTTTGTACTTTCAAATGATATGTCCTTACCTATGCTTTAGTAAGTAGATTTGTATTGTTTTACTTTCTAACTTTCAGTATCGTTAAACTGTGTTTGTCAGTTAATTAAACCGTAGTGTTTTAACTTTCTCTCTTTAACAGTATGTTAATATATTATGTCCTTAACGTACGAATCTATTTGCTGTTGATTTCTACGTAACAAGAAAATACGATACATTTTTGATAAACAATAACACGTTTTGGTTATGAGACAGATTTTGCCAGCTGATTCGTAACAGCACTAATTGAACCTATTTAAATTAATATGGTCTTGATTAGTTCAAATTTAAAAAAAAGAAAATAGTATCAAAAATAACAGTTTTACAAGATATTTTACAAAAAAAAATTACATGATAATAACACAGTTTCTGTTAAGTTTTTACCTTCTTCTTTGAAGTTAAAATTTTTTGAGTTAGGATCTTTTTACTTGTGCCGACGATATACATATATCGAATAACACCCATATCACCACAAGTCAAGTGTATAAAATTGAAAAAAGCTCACATACATACAAGTTAAATTCTATAAAATTAGCTGTAAAATATTTAATAATGTTCAAGCAATAAACTGTTTATATATTGTTCGTTTTACCGAGCTTTGACTGTAACGTGAAATTTGGCAATAGAGCAAACGGTTCCGAACTTTGCTAATTTTTTTAAATGTTTAGTTAAGAGTATTGCAATTTTTCTAATAGACTAACTTATTAAAACCAAAGTAGTAATAAAATTAATACATTTTCTTATTTCAGACCATGTGTTGAGTGTTTAATTACCCTATAATTCAATTGTTTAGTTTTTTTTTTGATTCTATTTTATTCCTCTTTTACATAAACTAGTTGTAGCTTTTATGTGTGTGTGCTTTTTTTTCTCAGCTTGCTCAACAAGTCTGTCAATTTTTTGCATTTAGTTCTAGAGGTCAATATAAGGTGGCTTTTAAACTAACACCATTTCATGTTTAATTGATGCCAGTTTTGTAATGGGTTTTTTGTCTTCACTACATACATACATCCATACATACATACATCCATACATACATACATGTACATAAAAACTGACATATGTGTCTATGAATATACAAATTGTACAAGTTAATGCGTACGACAATAATAATAACAACATTGTGACCAATTACAAACTGAGAGACAGACAAATAAATAGATATTTGTTCATGCCATTTAATGGTTATTAATGATATTAAGTCATTGTGTATGTGGAAATAATTTGAAATTTGTTTGTTTGTTATTTTACATACCAGTTTGAATATCAAAAATATGTTTGTATGTTCGAAATGAAAATTAATAATTAAAGTCAGGGTGCTTAGCTAAGACCTAAACCAGTTAGAAATAATTTAAGAAATTTGACAACCTTGCTTTAAGCACATCCTTTATTTCAATAAATAATACCTTTACACATGTTTTGTTAAAAAAGTTTTGCTTTCAACCCTTATTTAAGCTCTTTTTACTCTTTGTTGCTGGCAAAATATTCAACATAATCGGCTTATTTAATAGGGCATTTTAAAAACATCAATTTGCTAAACTTCTCGCCATAAATTAAATACACAATTATTTTTTTTTTCTATTTCAACGACAAAACTATACCCATTAACACACCGCTAACAAAATAAATAATTACTTTTAAATCTTAACTACAAGACATATGATAAATAAAAACAAAATACGTTCACACATATCTATGCCAAGCATTTGACATTTTGGCTATAAGGCGAATAAAACTCGTGCTACTTCCGTTTTATTTATAAAATTCTATACACTTAATGACAATTTAATTTTCAAATGTTTCTAATAGAAAACAACACACAAGAAAAAAATTTTCGTTTTTGCTTAAAACAATTAAGATCAACAGAAATTAAAAAAATAAAAAAAGACCAGCCTTTACAGTTTGACTTTTAATTGACCCTAAACGAAATACACAAGACACAATGTATGTGTGTGAAAATAAATGCATAATAAAGTGAAAATAAATTTTTATATTTAGACTTACCTTCACGTCGCATACCCATTTTGAGGCACTTTCTGAGGCGGCAATATTGGCATTGATTACGATGATGTTGATCTATAGGGCAATTTCTGCTCCCCCGGCATGAGTAGGTTAAATTACGTCTTACGGAACGTTTGAAAAATGATTTGCAACCTGTAAAATGAAAAAAAGAAAATAAATTCATTAGCGAATCACTAAGGAAATTTATAATAAATAGTTATAAAAATAAAATAATAAATATTATCAAGTAATAAACGTCGATTTTCGTAAATTTTTAAAAGTAGGAATGTTTAAACGCTGCATGAAAGCAGTAGTCAAAGTAAATTAGTTAATGAAAAATTTTACAAATTAATCAATTAAAAGTGCATCCATTCTTCCTTTACTACGAAACTGGTTTGTAAGGGATTAAAAGCCTTTTATTTAAAAAAACGCGCATTTTGTGCTTAAAATAAGTAAAACGCTAAAAAAAATTTCGTCTTTTATAAGCAGTGCAGTTTTTATTCCCCTCCGTATTGCATCTATGGAAATGCTTGAATAGTCTGCATACGAAGTATGTCTTCAGAACTGCTTATTATTTCAGCAATTAAAAAAGGAGAGTAATTTATTTTAATAGTATTTTTTTATATATATCTCGTTCATGCTGCCATCTTTTTTCAGTATGGTTAAAAAGTTCCTGATAGGGTTGAAATTAATGCTTACTAACTGCAAAAAAGACTCTTACGAAGTAGGACAACACATATAAAAATCATGCCTTCTAGAAGCTATTTAGGAAGAAGGTAAGGACTAAGTAAACGATTTAACAAGCACTTTTTGATAACAAAGTTTTTTGATGGGAATTCTACAAATCGTACTATAAATATCATGACTTCAGTAAGCAAGTTTGTAAGTGAAGCTTTTACATTTCTCCCCTAGAAACATGCTTCGTCCGAAGCACTATTTTTTATTGGAAAGTAAGTACAATATGAATACATAGGTATACGTATACTTATACGTATTACAAAACTGTAAATGAAAAATAATAATATTATAAATAGTTTTCGCTTTTTAATATAAAAAATCAATTTTATAACTTATTGATGTCTGTCTGTCTGTCTTTCTAAACAATATTACCAAAAAAATTCCAGGATGGATTTGAATAAAATTTTGTTTGCACAATATTGCCTTATTTTCAAGAGAAAATATAAAACAAAAATTAAAGTATATTAATGGATCACCTAAATGTTACTTAAAAAAGGTAGTAAGAAACAAAAACACAAACATGACAAAAAAAGAAAAAAACAATTTACACTGACAAAAATATTAGAATACACCGTCAAATGAAGACTGTTAAACAAAAAATATTAAAACTAAATCTGGTTTTCACTACTACAAAGAGAGTCTCGTGATTACTTTTTTACTAGTTTTCTTCCCTCTAGGGTATCAAGTAAACCCTTGTATTCTGTTTCATGCATTTTATACTCTTTGTAAGACAAATTTATATAATTTTGTATAAATGAGATAATGTTTTTAAAGTGCTTCCACACATAACCATATGACGACAGATACTTTTTAGATGATTTTGATTCATTAACTTTTTAAATGTTTGTATACAATCCAAGCAATATTTTATGACATAGTGACACATTATATAAACTACCTTTACTTTGTTTCAAATTCCAAGCAAATAAGTACGATTTACTAATTAAATTATGTTGCATAATCAGCATTACTATACCCTTCACACAGTGTGGAAGGGTATATATAGGTTTGTCATTCCGTGTGAAATTTCTACAATTTTCATTTCCGACCCCATAAGGTATATATTTTCTGAAAGCTTATGATTTGGGAAGTCGATTAAGCTCTGTCAGTCTGTCCGCCTGTCCGTGTGTATGTTGAAATCAACTTTTTAAAGCCCCCCGACATCGCTTGGACCCGGGTGTGGTATTAAAATATCAGAAATATTCGGGAGTAGATCGGTATTGCAAATCAGAAACATCGGTTTATAAACAATTGAGATATGAGCGAAAACCCACGACCACCTCGATTTTTTTTTTCACAAAAACAACATTACAACAACAACATACATACACACGTGTATACTGGTTAGAGAAAACGTGGCACCGAATCCCAGCTGAGCCAAAAAAATTTATTTTTTTATTTTTTTCAGATTTTTTTTTAAATTTTTTTTTTTAATTTTTATTTAATGTTATTTATATTTTTATTATTATTTTTTTTTTAATTTTTTTTTATTTTTTTTTGTTGTTTTATATTTATTATATACATTTTAATATTTTTTTTTTATTTTTTTAATATTTTTTTTAATTTTTTTTTTATTTATTTTTTTAACATACATACGTAAATTTATAATTTTACAATGGGATGTTTTTATATATGTATGTTTTTTATATGTATGTACGTATTTCATATGGGATGAATGGTGATACAAACTACACCACTACACGTTGTGAAGGGTATATAAGATTCGGCACGGCCGAATATAGCGCTCTTACTTGTTTTTCTGTAGCTAAAGCCAAATCTTTTTTGCTACACTCTAAAATATATTTAGAGATTATTGTAGCCTGGGCCTCCGGGTAAAAGTCCTGCAGCCTTATTCTGAACTCTATATATATATTTTTTAGAGCTTTAACGAAAGTTATTTATTTAGCTTTAGCGAGTTACAGAATAAGGCTGCTGTACTCTATTTCTAAATTAAAAACAGAAGAAATATTTCTGTCAGTATTTAAACAACTTTTTATTTCGTATCATATAATATAAACAATACTTAGGCGTATTAATTTTTGTTTGTTTGTTCGATTAAAAATCGGATTTGTATGGTGAATTCTTCTTCGGTCAATATATTTCACATATTGAAACAGATCATTAGGCTTTAAGCTAAAAGTCCAGACCACGCTTTCTACGCTTTCGCTACGCTTATCGTACGCCTCTCTCAAAAAAGTTGAATCAATCAATTTATATATTGTAAGTTACAGACCATAAAGTGTAGGACGCTCGAACGCATACAACGTAAAAAGTAGGTTTAGTTTCTACTTTTTTAAACGTTATGAGCGTCGAGAGAACAATTCAACTGAGTTTAATGACAGAGATGACTAATGATATTTTATTTTTGATTTTATCGATAATTATGTTTGTATCGTATATTTATTTGCTTATATTTTTTATAGAAAAATAGTTTTCAACATAATACTTTTGTAATTAAATTTAAAATTTTTTGCAAAAATAATTTCAATTATTTAAAAAATTTGTTCATGAACAAATTAAGCGTTTTGGTTATCGATGAGATTTTCATAATATGTGCAATCTCTCAACTGGTAACTGGCGAGGTATGTAACTTTTAAATGCAGAAATTGTATGAAATATAAAATGTGTTGACGCGAGAACGCGTCGTGTGCACTTTCAGCTTAGGTACATTTAAATGTTTAGCATCATGCTGCAATCATAAATAATTTCATTGCTTAGGTATTTTTTAATTAACATCCATCTTATCTTTAGTGTTAGTAATTGGAAATTGTTTAGCAAATTAAAGAAAATATTTTGCATTTTTGAGCAAAAAACAAAGACGCAAAGAAAAACGACATTGTCCGACTTGTCATTGTCATATTATACTCCCTATAATAATACTAAATTTTCTCAAACATGTTACATATTGACATTTTAGTTTTTTCTTTTTAATTTATGTTTAATGAAGTTTGCTTAATTGTTATTATTGTTCTATAAATAATATGATTTTAAAAAGGATAAGGGCAAACATATTAAAATATCTTTTTCAAAATTATATTATATTTATAAGTTTTTAAAATTATGTAATAATCAACCATAAAATGTTAGATGGAAAAACAATATAGTTGTGAAGTAATCAAGTTATGAAAACTGTCGATAATATTTTGTTTTCAACTGGTTGTGAATAATTATTTTTATACCCGCCACCAAAAAAAATGGTGGGGGTATATTCATTTTGTCATTCCGTTTGTAACACATCGAAATATCCATTTTAGACCCCATAGTGTATATATATTCTGAATCAGGGTTCGATTTGATGACGATCTAGCTATGTCCGTCCGTCTGTCCGTCTGTTGAAAGCACGATAGAGGTCGCACCAAAAAAGCTAGGGGGCTCAAATTTTGCCAGAATCTTTCCTATAGACAAGGTTTGTCTATTGAAAATGGTTGGTATTGAAAATGGGCTAAATCGGAATATTAGGAACAGAGTTATAGCTCGAAAAGCAAGAGTAGGTCGAAAAAACCGTGTCCTTCGAACATCGAATAAAATGGAATTGTGTCCAAACGCATTAACGTACACTCATGAAACTTCAAATATATATTTCCTGAGTAAAGACAATTTTTCCCCGAAAATTATCTAAATCTATGCAACAAAATTGGATGTACGACTTTGAAATTTTGCACACTTTGCTTTTTGGTGAGAGGCTTCTTTGTAACGAAAATCAGTGTACCACGCCCACTTTTACGACCATCTCCCATATAACGTTTTACCAAAAATTCATATAATTTCTCTATTAATATAAATTTTGGAATAATAAAGGACTATATTGAAACATCTAGGTTGTACTCATTAGCAAAAACAACTATGACACGCCTACTATAACGCTCACTTTTCACGTTATCTACCGTTAATGAAATTTAAAAGCTCATAAAACCGCCAAAATTAGAGGTATGATGATCAAATTTGCTACGTATATCCTTCTAGGCAATGTCATTACTGTGCTAGAAAATTAAGGTGCCACGCCCACCTCCCATATAACTTTTTACCGAAAATTCATATAATTTCTGTATTAATATAGATTTTGAAATAGTAAAGGACTATATTGAAACATCTAGGTTGTACTCATTAGCGAAAACAACTATGACACGCGTACTATAACGCCCACTTTCATTGAAATACTACACAAAAAGCATTTTGATTTGAACGCCCATTTTTATAAAAAACCTGAATAACTTTAAAGCGTTGCTCATTTGCGTACATTTTCAGGGATCAAATTGAGTAAGTTTGAGATTGAGAAATGTCAAGTGAAATGCAGAAAACAAATTTAAAGGCTAGGTGTAGTTCACATTCAACATAGGCCCTTAAAATTTAACCACTCTCTACAAAGAAAGTGATACATATTTTATTATAAAGAGATTATTCCATAATGATTAACAAAATAATAAATATTGTGCTTTTAATGTACACAAAATTGGTGGTGGGTATAAAAGATTCGGCACATATAGTGCTCTTGTTTTTTTTGTAGTTATGACGCTTGCAATTTAAACTCAATTTATATGATTTATGTTTTGAAAATATTAAATAATCATTTCGAATTTTTTATTTTGATTAAATTTAATTAAATTATTATTTTCTATTTTTTTAATGCGTGTATTTTGATTTTGTGTTGAATATTTACAGTTTTTGCTTAATAATAACATTTTAAATGAATATATTTTTTATCCCTTGTAATTTACATACGATGTAGGGAAGTATTTAAAACAACAACAAAAAACAGGAACAATTCATCTACTACTTAAAAAAAATAAGATCGCTAAGAGTGCAACTAAACATCATTTGAAACAAATTCTGTACTATGTAAGCAAGCTTGTTAGCAGCTCAAAACAGCAACAATAACAAAAACAAAAATAACATCATGCCTTTAACATGCATGCATACAAAGCTAAATACATCTTAACATGGATTTTGACCCTATTTTTTGCTTTGTTATTTTTTTTTTATTTTGAAAATCTTGAAAATTTTTCCTTTATATGTATGTATGTAGTTTAATGCAAGCCATGTGAACTATAAACTGGTAGATCACTTTTGCTTAAAAACAAAAAAAAAACTCATGTAGCTTTAGTTAAAACTGAAAATCTTTGTCTACTACTTACTACTTTATCCCTTTTTTATTTTGGGATTTAATGTAGCAAAATGAATAGCAAAAGTGGCAGCAACAACGACGATGACTTGCTATTAAACTTTGAGTGTTTTACTATCTTGACTGCTGTTCATGTTAAAATAAGCTGGTTGCCTTCCTGGTTTTCTAGATTTTGTTTTTATTTTACCATCATGTCAATGGCCATGTTACACGTTTCATGGCTTAACGCCTCCCATAAAATTACCTTTAATGGGTTTCAATTAATGTACAGCGATTTTTAGTTTTGTTTTTATTTTCCAAAAAAAAACTTTTCTAAAGTATTTTACTTGAAGTTTTTGGCAGAGATTTTGAAGTTTGTTGATATTGAAAACTAGGCGCTTAATACTGTAAAAAAAAGGGTTTGCAGAAGTCGTTGCTGTTGTTTTTGCTATTGCTGCTGCCAAATAACAACACGAATTTTCAGTTGCTGTTAAAACTAGCAAAAAAATGTTGAAGTGTGTTTAATTTTATGTCGCCACGTATCTAAACATGTGTATCATGCAACTCAAAACTTTAACAATGTTTTCTCTTATTTTAGTTTTCTTTCTTTTTTTGTAGCTGGTTTAATTTACAAAGTAAATAAAATCAATTTTTGTTGGTGACATAAATTTTCTTTTTTAAGTATGGCTTTTTAGGGATAAGCTTAAAAGTGAGGCAAATCTTGCAATTAAAGCAAAACTAAAAATGAGGTGATTTTAAAATAGCTAAGTTTTCCTTAATGTTGCTTTTATTTTTATGCACAAACTTTCCAAAAATTTTATATTTTCTACTTGTTTGTTTTAATTTCTTAATCAAAAATGAATTAAATCCATATTAATGAAAGCATTGATAACTTAAACAAACAATGCCAAAAACAAATTGTCTACACCAAATATAACAAAAAGGAGTAATAAAAATTTTCCCACCACAGACCAAACGTAAATCTAAACCAAAAATTTACTACAACAAAACTAAAACAACACCGAGACTATAAGACCAGCCAAACAGTAATAACAACACCAAACAAATATCCAACACCACCTTAACCAGTTTTTGACCATATGTACCTTTTTTTGCTTGCGTCTGTTGCTACAAAGCTCTACCCAAACAAAAGCCTCCAACAAAGAAATTCATAATAAAAAAAACAACAAAAATTGTTAAACAATAACGTTAAACTAAATTTGTGTGTGCAGATTGTCGTTATTGTTGTTGTTTGTTGTCTGAATTATGGTAAGCATGCGCAAAAAGCCACCTTTCAGTTACAATTGCAATACAATATAAATTTTAGTTGCTATTTGGTATCCATACGTTTTTTTATATTATTTTTATTTAAATATACATACATACATACATACATACATACATTAATACATACATACATACATACATACATACATACATACATACATACATACATACATACATACATACATACATACATACATACATACATACATACATACATACATGTGAATATGGCCAAGAAAGAGCTGCACTGTAAGACAGTGCGGGTGTTTTGGCCAACAAAACCTCTATGAGATGGCATACATAGTTGTAAATTCCATATTAAAAAATTAAAAAAAAGGAAAGAAAAACAGGATTTTTTCTAAAGTTTATTTTAATCTTGAAACGTGCAAAATTCATGGTAAATTTTGAAGAGAACTGATTTTTTTTAAGAGTATGTATGAGTACATATGTGTGTTTTCGCTGTTTTTTTGGAAGGGAGTATATAAAACATTTTTATTTGCGGAGATCCACCCTTTTTCGGTTATTGATATAACACGATATCTTTAATGTAAAATGCACAAAAATAAACAACAACGTTAAAGGAATGATTATGATGCTTATAATCATCATGAAACAATTGAAGTTCTTTTTTTATTATTCTTGTTGTTGTATTGAAGCTTTAAACTTAGATCAACAGATGCTGATTTTAAAGGCTTAAACTTAATGTAAAAGCAACTTAAGTAAGTATCTGTAGAATAAAGAAATCTACACTATCTCAATCAATAGTTTTTCTTAAATTCTCAGTCGAGTCGTTTTAAGCTTTTTTTATACTAAAAAAAAAGGAAGATTATCTACAGTATTTTTAGTTTTTAGCTAAAAGTAAAAAAAAAAAGAAAAACTAAACTATCTCTAGCCCAGCAGCATATGGTCTTTCCCCAAACTTACATATGTTTGTATTTATTCTACATTCAGTTTGGAATACAAACCATAAAGGTTCTTTTTCTAAAGGAAAAATCAAAGCAAGAAACAAAAATCGTAAGAAAAATAATGAAAAAAAAAACTTTACTATTATATACACTATGCAATGCCAAAAATCGTGACTATGTAGTATAACGTGGTTTCATGTTATTTCTGTTGCTGTTGCAGTTATTTTGATGATCGTATAATGTGTGCTATATGAGGATCTTTATAAATCGTCATAATCACCACGATACTCTTTTTTGTTGGTCATCATTATTATCAATAGTTTCTGCAAAATCACATCTAAACACAACTAGGCGATTTACCGACATGCTGTGCATGCTGATATGATAAAAAAAACAGTGTTTAGGATACCAAAAACGTAAAAAAACACACATAAGAAACTGTATTGTTTAGTTGAAAAGTTCTTGGCAAAAAAAAAAAATTATAATAAAACACTAAGTCAACACTGCCAGAATCGAGTTTTGATGATATTTTTACAGCTTAAAAGTAATTTTATGAGTTTAAGTTATTGTTTTATGATTGTAGGGAAATATATGATGGGAAATTTTCTATTATTAGGGCCGGAATAAAAACAAAGAAGAAATTGTTTGCAGTTTTTTGTTTGGTTTAAATTTTGTCAAATATTTGCTTAATAGTTTTAATATAACTAAAATGCATTAGCTTATATGTACTCAGCAACATGCAGCAGTTGTATTACGTTGCAAAGCTTTTCATAAGAGCAATTAATTGCTTGTAAAGGATCCCCACAAATACTAGGTAATGACTTGCTCTTACTTAACAACATACGTTCCAATGATTATAACATATCGTCTGTCTTACGAGGATGTGTTTTATTAATGATTTATAATGTAATATAAAAAACCTATTATTTGGTAGGGTTTTTTTTGAGTTATTTAATCTTCCCGATTTCCCGCGATTATTTTTCGAGATCCCGGGAAATGAAAACAGTGGCTACGGCTCGAAAGCATATGTTTTTCTTGTGACATTTCTTTTTCATAAAAATATTTTCTTCAGGGTTTTTTTTAACTTTATGTTTAAAAATATTTTAACAAAAAATTTTACATACTTTTTGAGTTAAAGTGTTAATTTTATAAACTTTACTTCTTGAATATAAAAAGAAACGAAACTGTTTTAGATGGAAAGTTCAATAGTATGGAAGTTTTTTTTGAAAAGAAGGCTGATGACACTGCTGTATGCTCTTTATGTGCAAAGATAATTTCATGTAAAGGCCGAAGCACCAGCGGATTAATGCGTCATTTGAGATCATTGCACAAAGCAATCTGGGAGAAAAAGTTAGCTGATATGAAAAATCAGAAAGAATTTTCGTCAAAAATTAAAAAAAACTCAGCCCACGTTACCAATACTTTAAAATTTCCATAAAGAAAGACTTAACATTTTTTGAGGGAAGTGGTCACGAAACTCAAAATACTATATTTGTATTTGTTAAATACACTTGTAACTATTCGTCCAACATCGGTAGAAAGAGAAGGAGTGTTTTCTGTAACATAGCAATTTGTTAATAAATTCAGAAATAGACTTTCTGACCAGTCAATAAACGCTTTGAGAGTATTAAAAGATTATTTTCTAAGTCGTTAACAATTTTTACGTTAAATTTTTTTTAATTTTACATTGTATTTACATATTTTTGAAATTGAATTCTAATGATTTTATTTTTGATCTCATAGCTGAAGTACCTGCATTTTTGGTTTGTGCTCATATTTGATCTCGTATCTAGAGAATAATATCTTTTTCAATTAGAAAATTTTTACTCAATTTATATCTTATATTTAAGGTTCTTTATTAATTTTGATAGTTTCGAAGTGTTTCTTTAATATTTTAGACTATTTTATGCTTTTTAATAAAAAGCTTTTTATTATTTAAAAATAAATTTATTTTTTTTTTATTTTGCTGCGGGATCCCGGGATCCCGGGAAATTTCATAATAAATTTCGCATTCCCGGGAAACGAAATAGCCCGGGAAAAAAAACTATTATTCAGATATTTGGTTAGATACACACACAAAACAATTTCCTATTGCAATATGTGTTAGAAGCCATTCAAATATATAACTTTTAAAAATTCTAATTTAGTTTAACTTGCTTAGAGTGTAAGTAATAATGTTTTTAATAATAGCGGCAAAACAGTTCAGTAGCAAACTGTTGACTAATCAGTGATCTTTATACACACCACCAAAAAATGGTGTTGTGGTATCCTTTTATCATTACGTTTGTAACATATCGAAATATTCATTTGAGACCCATAAAATGTATATTTTCTGAGTCCTGATTTATTTTATGTTGCTCTAGCTATGTCCATTCGTCTGTTAAATACACAATAGAGCTTGAACCGAAAAAGATAGGGGGCTCAAATTTTGCCTACGGAATATTAATGTGACACGCCCACATTTAGAGATTTTAGAGGAATAAATGACTTTATTTTGATATATGTATATAAGTTGAATTTACTAGCAGAAACTACTATGACACGCCTACTATAACTCCCACTTTTCACGTAATCTACTGTTAATGATGGTCAGAAGTTCACAAAACCGACAAATTAAGAGGTATTATGATAAAATTTCGTACAAATAGCATTCTAGTCAATGTCATTGTAATGCCAGATAATGAAGGCGATACGCTCACTTAAACGCCTACCTCCCATTTAACGCTTTATCTAAAATTCATATAATATCTTTAAGAATAAAATTTTTGGAAAAAAAAGGACTATATTAAAATGTCTAAGTTGCATTCATTAGCAGAAACAACTTCAACACGGCTACTTTAACGCCCACTTTTATTGAAAGACTAAATTTACGAAGACATGTTTCTATCATATCGATGTTATACAAAGAAAGTGATACATATTTTAGTATAAAGAGATTACTGTTAATAATATTTAATATTTTTTGCTATAAAAGCAAGTACTTTTTTAAGTCTTTATATAAAAGCGAGTGTAATATGTACTTCTTCGACTCCCTATTTGAAGGCGAGGATGATAAGTACTTATTTAAGTCCCTATTTGAAGGCGATGTGTTTAAACAATAGATTTAGACACCATATTGTAAGTCGTGAAGTACTGTTTTTTAGTACCTTGAAAGCATTATTTTGTCATCTTCTATTAATAACTAGCAAAAATCTATCAAATCGAAATTTTTTTAACAAAATCGCACCCTAATTTTGTTATTGACACCAAACTTTACTGTGTTGTGAATTTATAAGAATTTGGTAAAAGTTTGCAGGCAGTCGAATTACAAAGATATCCTAGAACTATCCGCAAGTCAATATCAAGTTTTTATACTATACAAGGAAGACCCGGGCCACATTGCTGGCCCCTAAAAGAATTTGTATATAAAAGAATTATTAAATTTTTGGGGTTTTATTGTGTAGGAAAATTCATAAACTGAGTTAATTTTGAATTAAAAATTTAATTTTTAAGTCCTGGGCGGGAAAAAGCAATTCTACGGGGGCATTGGCCCCCAATATGGTGTATTTACGTCACCGGGTAATATAATAAGTGGTAATATACTAGAAAGTCTGTGCACTAAATTTGCACTACCACTGAATATTTTTGGCGATAATGAACTATTTTTATCTCTACCACTAAAAGTAGGGGAAAATAAAATCCAACGCAATTAATCCAACTCTGGTTTTTGGGACAATTTTTTGTTTAAAAAGAAATAATTTTCTTTAACTAATGGTAAATACTTAGAATATTATTAGAAAGTATAACTATTTTTTTTTTGTATTGAACACAAATAAATGACCCTTTAATATAAACCAACTAAAAACTTATTTTATTTAGCCTACACATATCATTCCCTCTATAACATTAAATCGCCTTTAAGTAAGCTTTAATCTTATTCTTAATTAAAACTAAGATTCTTTTATAACTCATTAAGCACATATTTTGCTGATATAATCATTATAATCCTTTATTAAGTTTTTCAAAATATTTCCATAATACAGAAATATATTCTGGGGTTTTTTTATCGTTAAACCTATAATACACCCAAACCATTTATACAGATTTGCGTGCTTAATATTCATTTTTCTAGGTTTGTTTTTTAGAGTTTTGCTAGACTTATTCTAAGACTAATAAAAAAATACAGTTAAAACAATAAACCAAACCTTAACGCCACACTCTCCACAAAAAGCAGCAAACTGTAGCTCTAGATAAAGCTATAATATAAACAGTATTTTTTCAAGTTAACTGAACATTAACTGCAATTAATTGAACTTCCTCAAATGCGGCAAGTATTAAGTAGACTATCTAGACTAATAGAAAATTACCTAAATAACACAGAACTATTAAATAAAGTGCAATAAACATGAACTTCATATCAAAATGCCAAGACGAGTGAACAACGAAAAAAGAAACACACGTTTTGCGCACGCGCACTTGTTGCGCATCGTCAAGCAATTAAAAGCGTGAAATTACTTATAAAAAAAAACAACAACAACAACAATAATACTAACAAAAAAGGAATAATATTGCTGAAATAGTAAAACACAATTAAGAGACAATTAAACATTGATTACTGCAAGGCAAACATTGAACAAAATATAAAACATCATTTTTCTATTAGTTAACCTAGTTTTTTGAACTTTAAAATACTTTTTCCAAAAACATTTAAAGCTTTTAATTTCTGATACAAAAAAAAAAAAACTGCTGCAAAAATTAATTTTCCTTGTTGGCTTTAATTACAAAACAAACGCAAACTGAATTTAATTTTAATGAAACAGCTTAGATTAATTTAAAGTTGCTTATATTCTTTAGACTCTGCTGCCAAGTCTCATCTGCTAAATTAAGTACGTTGCAAGTGCAACACTAAGAATTTTATGGTTAGATACATACATATTTTGTTATTATAATACATCATTCATATATGTACGTTGGCTTTAAAAACTTGAACGAGCATGAACTTTTGTTAATTCTTTTCTAAAATAAGAAAAAAAAAACAGTGTTTAACTTAATTTATGGTTTGGATTTTCTTTTATACAACTCTAAAAGGCATGAAAAGACAGCAGTGGAAAATACTAACAGCTACAGAGTACAAACAAATTTATGTTACTATTATAACCATGATATGATTAAGATTTTGACAGTTTAGACAAAGCAGAAAAATATGTGAGGAATAGCACTAACTACTTAATGCACCACCACTTCGATAAAGAGGAAAAACATAGGGCAACAATGACAAGAGGTATGCTGATAAATTGTACTGTCGCATGTGCGGTTAGGAAAATAAAATCTGCTTATTTCACGTTAAAATAAAAAATATAGGCTAATTTCTAGGGCAAATGAAGAAAAAAAAAACAAGTAACATACAACAAAAGAACTCGTTTTTATATCACATGCAAAAAATGTAGAATTAGACAATCTCGACCATAACATACTTACCCTACACTTTATTATTTATAAATATATAAAAAATGGAAGAAGCTAGACCACTTTGCTGACCCCAACAACGTTTTGGCATTGCATTCATATTTGGTTGGCGAATAAATTTGAGGAAATAATAACACCATAGAAGAGGATCAAATTTTCTGTGCAAACAAAGACGTTTCTGCTCGAATTATCCGAAATATCAACACAACTTAAGACCAAAGTATTAAACACATGTATGAAACCCATGCTCCTATATGGATATGAAATTTAGGTTCTATCCAAAAGTGACGTACCATAACGATAAGAGTTTTCACTAACCGTTGCTTACCAAAGATTATTCAAAGCTTTTGGCCCAACAAAATAACTAAGGCTAAGCTGCTTCCAAGCACGACTCAATCACCAATTTAGAACGATATCTGAAAATAAACTTTTGATGGACTTGTCATACACTGAGATCAGATAACGAGGTTGCCGAGGCCGTGATGTACCAAAACCCTCAAGATTTTTGGGTCAGTAGACATCCAAAAATAAGCTGGGTGATTTGGCTACTGCAGGATTTTTATACGACCAGGCATTAAGATTAGACCACAACGAAATCCGTTGAATGCCATTAACTGAGACCATTTACTTTCCAACTGAAGAATGGCGGATCATCATCAATAATAGGAAATATATTGAAATATTATTTGCCACTATTCTCTAGATTAGCAATAATTGTCATAATTAGTATTTTATTCTTATGAGGGTATCACTGTCACTTCTCCTATCCTCAACATTATAAGTTCTATTTAGGAAATTTATTATCATGCTAAGTTTTAATCAAATACAAATTACAGTCTTTCAGAAATAATATCAAATATACTTTTTGTTATGCGGGGCATCACTTTCTCCGCCTTGATCCTATATATTTATCGCTTAGAAAAGTAAACCAGTATCGTAGTTAATTTCATAGATTTAAAGTTCATTAACAATTATAGTTTTGAAAATATGGCACTAAATATATTTTCTTCGAACGGGTGGTATCATGCGCCCCGCCTTAAATCTTCCCTAATTATTGGATTAAAAAAATTGTAGATTTTTAAAGGAACGTCTAATATCACCATTGAAACTCTAACATTTATTCTTCCTGCAATAAATCATGTAATGAATTTTTTATATGGGGTATCAATTCGTCGATCGTTTTGATTTTTCAAATTAGATTAAAGTCAAACACACAAAGTTTTAAGGCTATAGACCTAATAGATAGATAGATATATAGATACCCGATAAAATATATGTTCTTTATACTGAAGGTGCCACGCCCATTTTTCTTTTGCAGCCGGTTTTAGGCTATGCAAGTTGTTATTAAAACACAAATTTTTAAGACTTTAGGTATTACAGCACTCTGATGTGTGGCAAAAACTGTTGATTTTGTAAGGGATAGATTATTAAAAAGATATTCAAATAAATTAGATGTAGATGTAAGATAAATAAAAAAAGACTTGGCGTAAAACTTGCCGTGGTCAGTAAGTAGGTAGGTAAGGCTGGTGCAAAGTTACCCTCACACCTGCACTCGGAGACCATTACGGTCCATTGTGACGCCTTAATATAGAGAAGAATAGAATAAGAATAGAAATATTTAGGATAGAAGAGAAAGAGAAGCAGACAATTCCAGAGTCTTCGGCGGGAATCGAACCCGCAACCCACGAACATCTGACTTGTCCTTTACTGACTAATTCACAGGGGCCGTAGTCAGTAACGTAATTTACAGTATGATAAACATTAAAAAATAGCTAAATCGGTGCAGTCGTTCTTAAGTGATCTCCTTT